>CM065468.1:45258350-46468262 GCA_032872505.1 Leptopilina syphax
TTTTTTTACACTCACTTCTTGTTGTGTGAGGAAAAATAATTTTTGTTTTATTTATCTCACGTATTATAATTTAATGTATATTATGGTTCTGTGTAATTATATTTTTACAATATAATAGATAGAATACCGAATATAACATTAAAGAAGTATTAATAAAAGTAAACTCATTCATTTTTTTAGCTTTAAGTTAGAATTTTTGTACACGGAAGTACGGTACAAAGATGACGGTTAAAGGCAAACTGGCCATGTGGTGCGTCGCCTTTTACGAGAAGAGTCGGAAGAACACGTCTTGGACTCGCCCTGTGTCTCTACCCGCTCGGACCATCTCCTCGCTCTCGAAACCTCAAACCGTACGCGCTTGCGCCGGTAGGGGTGGGGGCAGACTCACGCGCAGATTGGCTCTTGGCATGAGGTAGAATGGGATTGTTGTCCGCGGATGCCGACTCAGCAGATAGGAGCATTAAATACCGCGCCATTTTCTCCTTATTCACTCTGCTTACCTCCGCCTAGCTTGCGACGAAGCAAAACGTCTCTCAAGCCGAGAGACCACTCGACGCCCTGCGCGGCGTCCGCTGACGCATGCCAAACTGTCACTCCTGCCGATGTGAGCGCTCTCCGCCTCTGCCAACGGCCGCCGCCACTTAAACAACGACGCCTCGCCTGCCACCCTCGCCGCCTGCATACCGGTCAACTGCATGCCGTCCCCTCTTCAGGGAGAAAAATATTTGAATAAATATTTTTTTTTGGAATTTGGAAACGACGTTCTTATTCTCTCTTCCGCTGGGCCGCGGAAGTTTCATCGAACCTCCACCATTACAACCACCCCTGTCCTTTTTAAGGACAAACTAGTTACTATACATTGACAATTAGTCCTTTTCAGGGCAAATTGTTCAATCTAAAGTAATACGTAAGAATACATATGAGTTAACTTGTCCCTATTTTCAGGATGAGTTAACTCTCGTAAGAGTATTTTGTTTCAAAACAAAACGCACCATTTATTTCTCAGGTCCATCAAGCAACGACAACCGGCTCCAGCGGGTCAGTACTGTTGAATACCTTGCTTAGGTTCAAGTGCTCGACACCTGGAGTAGAACGGGTTCTCCTCTTTCGGAACCCTGCTTGGGTTGTGGCTTCTCTCGCAACCTTTGAGACAGTCACTCACCTCCTCACAGTGACCGGTATCAAATTAAAATTGAAATAAAATTTATCCGTAATTTCTCTACGGGAATTAACCGACATTGAATGTAAATTAAAAATTGTTTAAAATTGCAATCTTTTTACAATTGATACATTTATTAAGAAGAGGGTGTGGACCTAGGACCTTGCAGGAAGGTCCAAACGCCCACTAACGGCTCTGGGTAATCCCTTTACGTTCCCAATAAAACCACCATATATCCAGAAGGTCCTTTTCCACAAATAACAGGAGGACTTCGGCCAGGTTTCTGGATAGCAATAACGGTCTCCCCCAGATAGAAGTAAGTGCCCGTAATGTGTTCCCGCCCCTTCACAAGTGCAGAGGCAGTGACACATGATGTGTTTTCGGGGTTTCATATTCCTCTCACAACACCCTACGGCACTTCGGGTCATCTAGGATCCCCATTTTGTGCCTATGAATAGCGCAGATTCCACATGGCCAGTTAATAGCCCCGTTATGATCTTTGGACTCTTTTTATATTTAATTTGCGGAATTCCGCTTTCCTCATAGGTTTACTACTACTTCCCATGAGTACCTTGGCCTTGTCTACAGCCCTTAGTTACCTGCCATTTCCCATTTGGTGTTCCGCATGCTATTCTCACTGTTTTTAATTTCCAGTTGTCCAAGCATTTGTTGGGAAACACTCAATGGGAGGTTTTTTTCAAGAGTCAAATTGTGTCACGGTGATTGCCTTTTTTTACTTTTTGATTGTCCCAATTTGTTTGGCTTCAAGTTGTTCTGGGACTTTGCAGAATTAAGATCGGTTCCAGAGGTGCTCAATAAATTGTTCCGTGCCTTTTTTCTCAGTTTGGGTTTGTGCATTCTTCTCCAATTGTGTGCGTCCATTAAGTTGTTTTCTAGCCCTTCTTTGGCTAGCTCATCCGCCTATCGTTTTCCCGCGAATCCACTGTGACCAGGGATCCACAGGAGGGTAACGCGGTCGTTTCAGCTAGTTTCTTAAGTGATTCATGACAATCACCGACCAGCCGTGATGTTGATTACGTCTCTTTGTTGTGACAATTTTTCAAGGCTTCAACAGCACCATAAAATATTGCCACAATTTCGGCTTGTAACACAGTAACAGTGGTCCCTAACTTAAAGGAGTGTCCTCCACTTGGGAGGTTACATAATAGATTCCTGCACCGACTCCATTCCCGCCTTTTGATCCATCTGTTTACCAGACTTCACCCGTCAGCTGGAATACTTGTCAGTCCATTTATCCAATCTTCTCTACTAGGTATATTAATCCTATACTTTTTGTCGAAGAGATACAAAGGGACAGTTCAGTCCCTAATCATACTTAGAAGGGGGATTCTCACCAATTTCTTTGGGAGACGCCATCTGCCCACCTCCCTGCAGCCCACAGGACCACTCAACCGCAGGGAAGCCTTAACCGCCGCTGCTTTAATTGTAAGGTGTAAGGGTTCTAGCCCCAAGAGGGCACCAAGGGCAGCAGTAGGAGTTGTACGCACCGCCCCAGTTATGCCTCTAAGTACCATCCCCCTTACCCTTTCCAATTCTGTTTGTGCTGTTTTTAGCTCAACTCTACCTCACCAGACCACACAAGCATAGGTCAGCCTAGGGAGCAGAATTACTTCATAGATCCACAATAGTTTATCCGGTTTGAGACCCCAGCTACCACCAATGGCCCTTCTACATTGCCAAAGAGCAGCTGTAAGTTTCTTACATTTTTCCTCTAAATGCTTTTTCCAGAGCAGTTTGCTATCCAGGATTACTCCTAGATATTTTGCCTGCTCTGTGTATTTGATCTCTTTTCCGGACAGCGTAAGTGAGCACGAGGCTTTCCACTTGTACCGTCTGTAAAGATAACCGCTTCCGTTTTCCCCGGATTTACAGATAAACCCACCTTCTCACACCATTTATCTACCAGGTTTAAACGCTTTTTGGGCCACTTCGAGTATAACTTCAAGGTGGGGACCGGCGAACGATTAACAAAATGTCATCCGCATAACCAATTACCATGGTATCCTGCTTCGGTCAGAATTCTCAGTAATTCATCCACTACCAAGGACCAGAGCAAGGGTGAAAGAACATCTCCTTGGGGGCATCCAGAGTTGACTGTCCCTTTCAGGACTGAGTCTCCTTTTAGTTGATAAGAGGTTCCTGTTTTTTAACATAAGACAGGTCCAATCAACCACTCCTGTAGGAATATTAAAAGCTGTCATAGCTCTTTTTATGGATTCCGGAGAGGCCTGACTAAAAGCTCCTTCTATGTCCATAAAAAACACCTACAGCAAAGCCCTGATTCTGCAGTTGCCCATCAATTAGGTCTACTGCTCTAAGCCAGAGCTGTTTCCGTAGAGCATCCCGCTCTATACGCATATTGATCCTTTTGTAGCAAGAACCGCTCCAAAATCTCACTGCGAATATATCTATCCACCAACCTTTCAACTAATTTTAGGATAAAGGATGTAAGGCTAATAGGACGGAAATCCTTCGGTGAGGTATAACCGTTCTTGCCCGCTTTAGGTATGAATACAACTTTTGTACCCCTCCACGCTACTGGGACATATCTCAGAGTCAGACTCGCCCTAGCAAGTCTTACCAATGGTCCAACAGCCTCATCTATCGCTCTTTGCAAGAGGACAGGGTAGACGCCATCAGGACCCGGAGACTTGTAAGGGCTGAAAGATTCCGTGGCCCATCTGATCCTCTCGGCAGTCACAATCCTGTTAGCCAACTGCCTCCGAGACCGGTAATCAGCCTGCGGAAGGTTTGTTGGCGGCTCAGGATCGGATCCGCCCTCCCCAGACCTCGAAAAGCCCGGGAAGTGTTCCTGGACCAGGCAAGCCAAGGTTCCATCGTCCGACTCAGAGAAAGTCCCTGTCCGGCAACATTAAAGTGCCCAGAATTGCATCAGGGTTCTTAGCGAGCAGCTTATCCAATCTGGCCGCCTCTTTCCCTTTTTCGATGCTAGAGCAGAAAGCATTCCAACTGTCTTGTTTTGCTTTCCTTACTTCATACCTATAGTCGTTCTCTCATTTTCGTAAAATCAGACCAACCATTAGTCGTGCGCCTTTTCTTGGCACGCTTAAAGAGTCTCCTGGTTTTCTCTTCTGAGATGTTCTAATCTCTCGTTCCACCAGCACACCTCTTTTCCCGAGAATACTTTTGTCGGTTTGCAGCTACTTTCATAAGCTGCCTTAATAGCCTTTGTAAAAATCATTGGCCGCCTCATCCAGGGTCTGATAATCTCTTATCTTACCCGGTAAACCAGAAAGTGTCCTTCGAAGTTCTGAGATATAACTAGCCCAATCCGTCCTTCTGGGATTACGAATCCACTTAGTTTTCGGATCGGACCGCAGACTCTACCTCGAAGACTATCTGTGAATGATCAGAAAGAGAAGGTTCATTAGAAACTTTCCATCTTCTTACCTTATTTCCAATGCTTTTGGAGCAGAGAGTGATATCAATCACTTCCTGCCTAATCGCATTGCTAAAAGTCGGGGTCGAACCCGTGTTGAGAATATCTAGATTCGTTCCGATTAGATATTCCAGTAGCTCCTGTCCTCTCTGGTTGTCCTTTGAGCTCCCCCACACCGTATGCTGTGAGTTTTCATCGCAGCCCAGCAGCAGAGGAAGTCCCTTTTCCATACAGTAGTCCACCAACCTACGAACTTCAATTGGCGGATTATTTTTATTATCATATGGAAAATATGCCGATCCTACGACCGTCTTACCTATACCCTCCAGGCCAGTTACCACCACCATTAGGTCCCCTGAACACAGATCCAATAGTGGAGTTGCGTTTGACACCCTTAGTAAGAATGCACGCTCTGGGTTTGGCAGCTCTGCAGTCCCTGTAACAAACTAGACCAACCCCACCAAGCCCCCTAATGACACCTCTTACTAACCATGGTTCTTGGATTAGTGAGATGCCTGTGTGCAACTTAGCCATGTTCCTCGTCAGTACTGATGAGGCGCCTTTGCTATGATGCAAGTTAATCTGAATAGCGGAGAGTTTGCAAACAGTGAATTATGTTTGCTCTTCTCCCTCCTCTACATTGCTTGTGCCGTCACGATCAGGGACAGTTACCTTAAAGGTTATCCGCCCGAAGAGATAGTAAGGCTTAAATTCGAGGGCCTCTATAGCCCTCGCCTGACTTTCAGGGACTTGAGCGACAAAAAGAAAACTCTTGTCCCCCCTGTTCGCCACCTGAGACCCATCAACATTCAGCAAACGCCAAGTCGATGTCTTCAACGTGGGGTTGAAAGCCTCCAAATGTCGCAAGACCGTCCGCGCGTCCGCCGTTTCTCCCGGGAACCACGCAGTAGCCTTTACCATTCTTTGGAGCATCTCAACCCCACCAATTTTCAACCTCGCTCCCTCCCAGGGCTCATGGTCGGCCACACATTTTGTCAGCCATTCCACAGCCTCCGGGTTGGAAGCGATGAAGATAAAGACTCCTCCTCTGCAAAAGGAAGTCTCAAAACGCGGCCACCTTTCGACCGGCTCCTCACAGGTGAGCGTCACAACGGTCTTCCTAAGAAGTCCAAACTGCTCATCAGTAAGCGCCACATCTGGGTAGCCCTCGCTATAGACCACCGTCGTTAGAGGATTTGTCCTTTGGGCCATTGTTAGCCCAACATTGTACCCCTCTCTCCTGGTACTCTGTTGGACCGACTTTGGCCTTTTTACACCCTCTTTTTTTTCCAGAGGTGATGCATCCTAGCCACTCTTTCTCTTCGAACCCAGTAGCAACACCCGAGGAAACCGAGTTGTTTACACCGGCTACTAGCCGTTCTTTCCTTAACCGTTTCTTTTCAGAACCGTTAAGGCGCTTTCTTCTGATTGGGGCCATTTGCACAGCCTCCGAATCTCCTCCCCCACCTAAGACCACATTACCATCAGATCCCGAAGAACCCGAAGGAGCAGCCAAAGAGGAGGGGGAGACTGACCCACGACTTCAGGGTTCGAGACCGTCACATCCACAACTTCCGAGGAGGTTGTAGACGCAGCCAACGAGACCCCTTTGTCACCCAAATTTAAATTGTTAGAATTGATTCTCCCCGTCGTGAGCGACAGATTTGGTAACCCTAGTGCCATTCATCCATCGACACGGCAGAAACATCTTGGATTGGGGGACCGTTTCTTAGTTGGGGCCCCGCAGGCAGTACACCCCTCCGCTTCCAGTGGTGATCATTTCTGAACGCCCAAAGGTTGCTTCCTCACCATTCTTACCCTCTACTCCATGGAGCTGGTCTATTGGGCGGTCCCTCCCTTATGAGGAGCAGGCCGCCGCAAACGACCAACGAGGGAAAGAACGGGGTCCAGAGGTACTCCCCGATTAGGCCTTTAAGCCACCCCAACCAGCTGCAAAGTCCCTACGATCCCTAGGGGTAGACATTGATACAAACTATTTTTTAATCTATTAAAGTATAAGGATTTTTAAAAGTAAATAAAATAATACATTCATATAATAATAAAAAATACATTTTAGATGGCTCAAAGTGCAGATGGAAATCATTAAGGGATAGACTTGTACGGGAACACAAACTACCTAAATCGAATTGGCAGCATTATAAAGATATGCTTTTCATAAGTCTAAACATTAAGCATAGAATTTAAGTTATGTTTTTAAAAATATTTTTTGCTGACAATTGAAATTGGTACTGCACATTGAAAAAAATTCTTGTTTTAATCGTAATCCTCTTATTTCAATCCATATTTTCCTCTAGAATATGGATCAAAAAACTGTCGTCTACTTCAGAGTATTCTTCTAAAAATAAGAGGATATTTTTAAATTAAAAAGGAAATTATCCTATTAAAAAATATAGAATAATATGCTAAAGTAGTCCTTTATCTCAATCCTCTTGAAAATAAAGAAAAATATAATATAAAATTTAAGAGGATTTTTGAAGATGAATTTTCCTCTTAATTTAAGAATATTTTTTTCAGTGCAAGTATTGATTATAAATTAGTACCAAAAATAGATTCCTTTAATTAATTTTACGCAATTGATACTTTGAAATTTAGCAGCGGATCAATGAGTACTTCTGATTTGGTAGACGTTTCTTCTTCTTAAGAATCAATTAACATTGCCCTAAATGTCTCTAATACTACACAGATCATCAATGAAGGTATGTTCCTTTGATTATTTCTATGATTAGTACGTATTAATACAATACCAACTTTAAACTTAACTAAGTAGGTATTTAAAAAAATTGTATCTATTTGTTAATATCTCTTTAATATAAAAGGATGAGAAAATTTCACGCAAATTTTGGTTAAAGATACTTTAGGATTTTTAAATTTTTTTAATTAGGAATTCTTACATAATTGATTCTTTATACGAATTTCGTATTAGAATACCTATACGATATTACGTGTGAAATTTGGGAAAAGAAAATTATATTCACAATTCCTACAAAAGTTTATTGGTATCTTGTAACGAATAAATGCACCAAAACGCCGTTCAAAATATGTTAGATATTTTGTGCGAATTCTGAATAAAGTTCTAAACAAATATTGTACGAATTATTTTCATCTAGTATATAAGCTTCCTGGAGTACGAAATAAAAATAATTATATTAACATTTCTTTTATTTTTGTAAGATATGTGTAAATATAATATAAATTTACAGTGTTTTATTAAGTGATAGTTGATAAATAACAATAAAATCTTTTTTCAGTAGAAGATTTTTCACACAAGTACAAATGGTTTGTATACCATATGATGCAAATGAATTGTATTTTAGAAAGATGGAGAACATTTTGAATATTGTTGTTAAAAGCAAAGTAATCATTTTATTATTACTACATTTATATATTAGGTTGGTATCAGTTGGTATCTATCATGAAAATATAAAAGTCACTAAGACTTCTATTTAGTAATTTCAATATGGCGATATTGTTAGGCCACGTTTTTAGTTCAGTACTAAATTTGATCTCGAACTAATCTTTATATACTCACTTTTGTTTTCTTAATAAACTACTTTAATTATTATCATACAGTTATGATTATTCACCCACATATAAATTCCTTCATGTTATGGGCCCAGGAAGCCTAAAGTGTAAGTGAATGTAGATTCATAAAGTGATAAGAAAATTTTGCGAGTGCACTGTATAAAAAAGTGCGGAATAAGAATATTCTGAGACAGTTGAGTTTTAAAAAAATCAGAAGACTATAGTTTAGTGGTTGTTAAAAAAAATACATCGCAAAATGGATAAGAAGAACGGAAAATCATCCGGAATTATCATAGTGAGGTTTAACGGAGAAAATTGGACGCTCTGGAAATTTCAAATAGAGATTACCTTGAAATCAAAAGGTTATTATGGTATTGTTGGTGGAACAATAACAAAACCAGCGACAAACACAACGGAGTGGGAAAATAAAGATGCTAAGGCACAAGAATTGATTGTTTCGAGACTCGACGACAAAACAATTACTCATATTCTAACATGTGAAACTTCGGCAGAGATGTGGACTAAACTGAAAACAATTTATGAACACAAATCCCAAGTAAACACTTACCTTCTACTCCAAAGATTTTTTAATCTTGAATACACCGATGGAAACGCGACACATTTTATATCTCAAATCAAAGGAATTAAAGAAAACTTGAGACAATTAGGAAAAGAAATTAGTGATAAACAAACGATAACCAAGGTCCTAATGTCCCTACCAGAAAGTATGAAGCATTTCATATCAGCATGGGAATCAACATCCAAAGATAAACAAACCCTAACTGATTTAACGTCCATACCCATGCTAGAAGAGGATAGAAACAAATCAGATAACAAAGCAGTGGCACTTGTATCAAAAAGTAATTTCGATAAAATAAAATCTGAAATGAAATGTTTTGAATGTAATAAGAAGGGTCACTTAAAGAAAAATTGCCTTGAGTTAAAACAAAGCAATAATGCAAAATTCTGTAATTATTGTAAGAAAAGTGGCCACTTAATTAAGGATTGTTGGTTTAGGATCAAGTGATCAAGTGTTCATGTCTACTACGAATATAATAAACTCTCCCGAAATCGCAGTGTTAGCGAGTAATGAACAATTAAACGAAATAAGTTGGTGGTTAGACAGTGGTGCGAGTGAGCATATGTGTTTTAATTTAGAACTATTTAAATCAATTCAAAATTTAGTGAATAAAAAACATGTGAAAGTAGGAAATGGTGATCTATTGAAAATACAAGGAACTGGAACAATCGAGATTCTGGCTTGGAATAACAACAGCTGGATAACAACGCAGCTTCACAACGTACTATTCGTCCCTGACCTGGCAATCAACCTCTTTTCTCTAAGCAAAGCATTGAATAAAGGTTATCGAATGCGTTCTGATAAATTAAAGTCTAAGTTATTAAATAAAAAAGAGTAAGTTGCAGTCGTAGCGGAGAGACAAGGTAACCTTTATAGAATGAACTTTAAAGCAATAGTCAAACCTGTCATTAAAAATGTTACAAACTCTTGTTGTAATATTGTCTTTAGTTTTACAGAATGGCACACAAAATTAGCTCATGTCAACTTCGAACAAGTAAAAATTTTACTAAATCAAAATAAGATAAAATTCAAGGATGAACGAGAACCAAAATGTCTAGAATGTTTAAAAGCTAAACAACATAGACTTCCCTTTACGTCAAGTAAATCAAGAGCGATTAAAAACATGTGTGCTAATTCATGCAGATTTGTGTGGTCCATTCGAAGTAGAATCCTTGGGCGGTGCAAAATATTTTCTGCTCTTTAAGGACGATCATTCAGATTTTAGACAAGTTTATTTTCTTAAAAACAAATTCGAGGTGAAAAATAAATTCAAACGTTTTATTCCACTAGCTAAAAATATAACCGGCAATCGGATAAAAACTATTTGAACAGATAACGGATTAGAAATGGTCAACGCGGATATTTCTACGGAACTTAACAAATATGGAATTCTACATGAAAGGACCTGCGCGTATACACCTGAGCAGAATAGAGGAGCTGAACGGGAAATGAGAACCATTGTAGAAGCAGCACGAACCATGTTACAAAGCAAAAATTTAGATAAAAAGTTTTGGGCAGAGGCAATTAACTCGGCAGTTTTTATATTAAACCGAGCTGGAAGAAGTCCTCAAGCAAACAAGACTCCTTATCAAATTTGGTTCAATAGAGAATATAATTTAAACTACCTCCTGGAGTTCGGAGACAACGTCGGTGTACACATCCCTAAACAAAAAACGTCTTAAGTTAGATCCCAAAAGTGAATTTGGAATCTTCGTTGGATATAGCGAAGAAACAAAAGGATACAGAATTTACTTTCCAAATAAAAAAGGGTCGAATTGCATCGAGATGTCGTGTTGATACCAGAGCCAATAAATATTGAAAAGAAAAATCACCCAGCAGTCACACTGGACAATTCCTTTAGTGAAAAAAGAAGAAGAAGACGACGAGAAAGAAGAAGACGACGTGAAAGAAAAAGACGAGGAAGAAGAGGAAGAAAAAGAAGACGAGAAAGAAGAAGACGAGGAAGAAGAAAGTGCCATTTAAAAAGAAAATACGGAGTTGAAAACCAACGAAATGAGTAATGACGGTGATCCATTCGTTGATACTAACGATAATCAAAGTAGTACACCAGTACGAGATAAATAAAGAAATAAATGTGCTCAGTGAAAATAATACATGGGATGAAGTTCCATGGCCTGTTAATAAAAAAGTGAAAGGAAGTAAATGGGTATTTAAAATAAAAGGTGAAAAAAATTTTAAAGCCTGTTTAGTTGCCCGTGGTTTTTAACAGGACTGTGAAATATTATTAATTGCATGTTGACTAAAATGTTATAGCCGATTATTATAGGATTTTGTCCATAGAATCCGAATCTGACCTTGAAAATATTGGATTGGCTCTAGTTTTCAATCAACTTACATTTCAATACGCCAAATAAGCATTTTTTGCATTTTTTGAATGGATGTAAAACCATACACCGAAACAGTAAATTTTTCTGCGTAGGACCAAATTAAAGCTTAAATACTGCTCTTAAATATCCAAAAACAAAAAATTTAATTTATATACAAATTTAACCTTTAATGTCGAATAAGACATACGCTGTTCCATAAACGTAATAAAAATAACATTACTCTTGACCAGGTTAGTCAATTTAAGTAAAAATTAGTCTCCCTGGGGCTTTTTGTCTTCGCTATTTGTAAATCTGGTATGAAATATAAAAAATTAAAAATGGCAGACCAATTTTAAAAAATAGTTTACACCCTTATGATAAAAATATAAAATTAAAAAAAAAAATTCGCCATATTGAATCCGCCATTTTGAATATTAAAATCTGAATACAGATTTGTAAGCAGCGACCACAAATACCCCCAGAGAGACTAATTTTTACTTAAATTGACTTACTTGGTCAAAAGTAATGTTATTTTTATTACGTTTATGGAACAGCGTATGTCTAATTGGACATTAAAGGTTAAATTTGTATATAAATTAAATTTTTTGTTTTTGGATATTAAAAAGCAGTTTTTAAGCTTCAATTTGGTCCTATGCGGAAAAATTTACTGTTTCGGTGTATGGTTTTACATCCATTCAAAAAATGCAAAAAAATGCGTATTTTGCGTATTAAAACGTAAATTGCTTGAAAACTAGAGCCAATCCAATATTTTCAAGGTCAAATTCGGATTCTACGGACGAAATCCTATAAGAATCGGCTTCCATTGGTTGAGCCACAAAATTTTGTTGGCCTGTGTAATGATTTGTATGACATTTATTCTCCGGTAGCAAAATTGTCAACTTTTAGAATTTTTCTAGTGATAGCTAATGTTTTGAGAAAACCTGTTTTCCAGATGGATGTAAGAAGAGCATTTTTGTATGGTGATATAAATGAAGAAGTTTTCATGTCCTTGCCAGGTAAAACAAAATTTAATTCTAAAACTGTATGCAGGCTTAATAAATCAATTTATGGTCTAAAAAAATCGCCTAAATGTTGGAATACAAAATTCGACAATTTGATGAAAAAAGAGAATTTTATCAGATCTAAAAACGACCATTGTTTATATATTAAAAATTCAAAAATTGCTTAAACATTTTTATTAATTTATGTAAATGATTTATTGATCTTGAGTACAGATTCGAAGGAAGTTAATTTAATAAAAAATATATTGAACGAAAATTTCTGCATGAAAGACCTTGGCATAATTAAGAATTATCTGGGTATTGATGTAAACATGAATGTCACTGAAGGTTATACAGAATTAAGTCAAACAAATTACTTAATAGAAAACACTCAAAAAATTTGGAATGTATGAATATAAGCCTATGAGTACTCCGATGGATGCTAATTTTAATCAGGAATTAGTAACAAATTGCGAAAATGATCCCAAACTTCAATCTCTAAGTAGACTTTTCGTGAAAAATGAAATTTTAACTCCCTTTAAGGGTGTATTTAGGGCGTTCTGGGGGGTAAAGGAATGGACGAATTTGTTTTTAGTGGTTTTTTTTCGGTTTTAGCGACCCAAAATACATAAGAATAGACACCCTACTCGACTTTTTTTGAAAACTGAAATGCCAACCCCCTCACTCTCGTGTGGGGGTGTAAAGGGGGTGGTAGCGAGAAAACTAGCAAGTACAAAAATTTTTCATGGTCATATTCGGTTTCAGCGACCCCTAAAACGTAGGAATATAAGGTTCTATCCTCTAGGTCACGAAAAAAAAATTTTTTGTGTGCCTGTGAAATCAACGACTGGTTTTGCTTTTAAGTTGTTCAATTGTTTAGTTTCCTGGACCAGTAAGAAAAAACAAAATGTTTCAATCTCTTCCACTGAATCAGAATTCACAGCTTTGAGTTTAGCCGTAACTGAAGCCTGTTGGCTAAAGAAAATTATTAACGATTATGATTTGTTTAAGAAAGATAATTCAGTGATAATTTTTGAAGACAATCCGTCAGAAATTAAAATTGCAAACAACCCCGAAAACAGTAAGCGATTGAAACATGTTGATATAAAATTATATTTTGTCAAAGAGAAAATTATAAATGGTATTGTAAACATAATGTACATAAAAACGGAAAATCAACTCGCTGACGTTTTCACGAAACCCTTGAACAAAATTAAATTCGAAAAGTTCAGAAATGAATTAGGATTGTTTGAAAAATAAAATAATTTAATTGAAGGGGGGGTGTTAAAAGCAAAGTAATCATTTTATGATTACTACATTTGTATATTAGGTTGGTATCAGTTGGTATCTATCATGAAAATATAAAAGTCACTAAGACTTCTATTTAGTAATTTCAATATGGCGATATTGTAAGGCTACGTTTTTAGTTCAGTACTAAATTTGATCTCGAACTAATCTTTATATACTCACTTTTGTTTTCTTAATAAACTACTTTAATTATTATCATACAGTTATAATTATATAAATTTAATTTAATTTAAATTTATATAATTATATATAAATGATTTTCCAACTGTGATGGAGATTGTTGAAGATTCGAATATACCATAAGAAGCGAATGCAAAGGTTAAATCGAAATTTTAAAACAGGAGACATTTCCAAATCGAGTTTCTCAAATTGTCATTGACGATTCTTCCCTGTTTAACACGTTATCAAATTCTTCTCAGGCTGAGTCAAAATCATCTTCTAAAATAATTGTCAAAGATTCAAGCTCATCTTTTTCAAATTCTGCTTCCATAGAATCTGAGCTTGAAATTATGATAATAAAAACATCATGCAAACCAAATTTTGTGGATTCTTATGTGCAATCTTTGATCTTGCCAAACTCTTTTCATGCAGAAAGTCAACGTGAAAGTATGTTGCCAAGGTCACCTCCTTGTAAAAAAATTGACATGGAGTCTACTCTACAATCTCTGGCGTCAATTAACTGTACTAATGCAGAACTTTGTGAAAATAGGAGACCAAAAGTATCTTCTAAGCCAACTATTATTAACTCATATGTGAAATCTTCAACATTGACAAGCTCTTCTTCTACACAAAATCAACATAAAATTACGTGGCCAATATCATCTTCTCGTTAAGGGGGAGTGACACCTTTGACTCGAAAAAAAATCGAATTTTTTTTTCTTTGCTTAAACAATACTTTATAATGTGTAGAATAGAAATTATATCATTAGAGATGATTTTGAAGTTATTTTATGTGAAAAAAATCAAAATCTGTAAAAGGTGTCCAAGAGCGCTTCAAGTGCTTTCAAAACTTTAAACGCGTTTTTTCTCGAAATTACGTTTTTCAAAACGGTGGGCAGTCTAGCTAGAACAGTTTTGATCGAATTGACTTCGGACGAATTTTTTTTCAATTGTCATTTACTAATGCTTTCGAGTACGTAGCGGATTTTTTTTTGGTTTCTTTGTTTTTTTTTGGCAACAGATTTTTTGATAAATTTTCGCCCTAAAAATCGACTTTTTACTTCAAACAACTGCCAAATACACAAAAATTAATATTTTTAAAATATCCTACGTACTCGAAAGCTAAATCTATCTCAGATTCAGAAAAACTTTGAATTTTTGATTTAGATTAAACGGTCTAACCGGAATCTTGCCCACCGATTTGCTCTGCAGGGAATGGAGACCAACTTCGGCGCCCTCTATAGGCAACAAATTTAAACTTTTTTAACGCATAAATATATTTTTGTAAACTTAAAAAGTTAACAAATAAATCCCTCAAAACCAAATTTTATTTACTTTATTCCCGTGTCTTAAAAAAATTCATGAAAAAACAGGTTCAAAAGAGGCCTCAAAGGTGTCACTCCCCCTGCCCATTTACAAAATGTTAACGGTTCACATATACTATCTTCGACATTAACGAATTCTGCTTGTAATGAACTTCAATATGAAGCTATGGGGTCAAAAGCAAATGATGAAAGCTCAAAACTCAAATTTTTAACAATTTTTAAAAATGGGAAGCAGTATTTACCTACTGTAATTGACAGCGATGATGATGACTTGAATAAAAAACTGCAAATATTAAAGAACGCCAGTATTAGTTCAAAGAAAAAAAATACAATTGTGCCACAATTTAATGACTTTGCTCGTAAGAAATTAAATAATAAAAGTAAAAATCATATTGTTGAAGACGCTATTGTCAGTTGTTCTAGCAAAATAGAAGCGCTTATTGATTTAAATATGAAAGTAACAGAAAAACAACTAAACGAAAATACACTAAAATCAAGTAAACAAATGGTATCAACAGTTTCTGCTGATGGTTTTCTAAACCTTTTGGAAGAAGATTGGCTTACTCTTTCAGTAAAAAAACAAAAAGAATTATTTCCCTTATTGCTCAATGAAATAGAAAGTTTGCAAAAAATGAATTTTTATTGTTATTTACACTTACGCAAAAAGTAAAAAAATATTTGTATGTTTTTATTTCTAATTGACACTAAAACCTTTAAGATAATATTATCAAAGCCTATTATTTTTTTCTAAAATATATTTAAAAGAAAATGATAAAAAATGAATAGTCAAGACTGAGTTTAATATTTCATCTTATTATAAGATGTTAAAATATAATAGTATCTATCGTTAGTGTTATTTCTAATTCATTAATTTTTTTTTGTGATAATGTTCAACATTTTTTTTTTGTTTCTTATTGGGTAGTCTTAACAATCATTTCAGTATATATATTAATAGTTAAGACTGCGTTTAATATTAAGTTTTGTTATATAGAAGGTTAAATAATACTAATTTATTTACTTATTTATTTATTTATTTAACAGGCAAAAAAAGCCCTTAAATACATATAAGTACAAAAAGAAAAACTATATAATCGTAGACACTAGTATTGTAGTATTATTGCTCTCAATTTACTAATAAATTTCGTGCTTGAGGCTTCGAAGAAATCAATTGTCTTTACAGAATTTGCCTCACGAGAAACTCTACTTACATACGAATTATATCCATAATTTGTTCTATGAGTACGTTCGTAAAAAAGAGGGTTATGGCGAGTGCGTTTTAAAGGAACGTAAAAACAGAATTTAGAAAGTAATGCAGGACATTTTATTGAACCATTTAATAATCTATATAAAAAAAGCAAATCATTATACAATAATATAGATTGAATTGAAGGGAGATTCAACTTCGATCTTAAATCGTTGTAATCATGATTGAAATAATCATGAAAAATCCCTAACCTTCTTGCTGCAAAACGCAAAAATCTATTTTGGACTCTCTCCAATCTTAATATTAAATAATCATAGTAAGGAGACCAAATAATAGAGATGTTCAGAAGTCCTTGTCTTACTAAAGAAAGGAAAAGCGTTCTGAGCACACGAGCACAAGTAAAATCATTTGTGTTTCTTACAACAAAACCAAGCATTCCAATTGATCTACTTACAGAATTTGAGATATGTTCATTAAATGAAAATTTTACACATAAAGTGAGTCCAAGGTCCTTGATTGTATCAGTTCTTTGCAATTCAATGTCATTTACAATATATTGGTATCTTATAATAATTAAACGATTGGAAAACGAGATTACAAAACATTTAGAAATGTTTAAGGGTAAACAATTTAAAGTACACCATTTACAAACGCTGTCAAGGTCGGATTGAAAACTGACAAAGTCATTATGATTTTTTATAATATTAAAGAATTTTAAATCGTCAGCATATAGCGAGAAAAAACAAAATTTAAAAACTATTTTTATATCATTTATGAAGAGAATAAATAGTAGCGGACCCAACACCGAACCCTGGGGTACGCCCGATATAGCATAAAAAACGTCAGAATATTCATTTTGTATACGTACTGATTGTTGTCTATTAAATAAATAAGATTTAATTAACGACAAAAAATTTCCACAAAAACCCATCAGTTCCAATTTTGCAACAAGAATCACATGATCAACCTTATCAAAGGCCTTAGAGAAATCCGTATATATAGCATCTACTTAATGCCCCGATTCAATTGCACTCGTTACAAATTCTGTAAAAAGGCACAAATTTGTGTTAACTGATCTGCCCCTGAGAAAGCCATGCTGCTCGTCTATAATAATAGAAGATGTTGTGAAGAAAATTATATCAGCAATTATATTTTCAAAAATTTTTGCAAAAACGCTTAAAATAGATATTGGTCTATAATTCTTGACATCACCCCTGTCACCAGTTTTAAAACCGGAGTAATTGAAGCTTTTTTCCACTCAGAAGGAAAAGATCCACTTGATATAGATAAATTAAATAGAATATATAAAGGTTGTACAAAAGACGAGAAGCAAGCCCTCACAAGGGCAGGCGGAATGCCATCCGGACCAGGTCCTTTGATAATATTTAATTCTTTGAGTTTTTTTATAATAACATTCTTACTTATTTTATCATCTCGAAGGTCAGTTAAATCTTTAAAAGGAAATACATAATCTGGTTCAAATGATGTAGCATTAGAAGTACAGTAAACAGAATTAAAATGATTAGCAAACAAATTGGAGATTTGTTTTATTAAACTAATATTGTTTATTTTTAGTAATGTGTTACAGTAATACTTTTAGAAAGAAATTATTTAACGCACATTCTTGAATAACATTCTCGAAAAGTTTATTTATAATCGAGGTTGAAATATTATTGTTATTAGAAAAAATATATGAGAAGAATTGTCTATTTCAAAGAAATAATATTTTCCTTTCAATCGATGAATAAAAACATTGTAAATCTCAGATCCGTTAAGTAAAATGTTTCGGAATTAAAGTTTTGGAAGTAAAATTATTTAAGTTACAAAAAACATTTTAGAATAATTTCACACTACTGGACAAAATAAAATTTGAGATGCATAATAATAATTACACAAATAAGTAATACCAAAAGATATTTATAAGGAGAAGAAACGTAAGTTGTATTATATTCCAATGTATTTAAAGAAAACATTTTTTCATTTCAAATAAAAACTTATTTTTCTAGAGTCTGTATTTAATTATTTAATTAAATTGTATACTTTAGTACTTAATGATAAATCGTCCAAACGCCCGTCCTGCCAGAAGGACGTTCCGAAAAAAAGGCTTTTAAAAAAAAGGAATTTATCTTTTCTTTTCTGGCACTCCTTAGGATTGAAGTAGACGAAAAGACGAAAAAATCCATATTTTTGACTTTTTAAAATAACAATTTAAACCATTTTTCAAAGCCTTCAAACTTGCTATGTTTCTAAACAGTAAAAAAACATTTTTTTGTAAATTTAATGTAAAATCTCCAAAAATCAATATTTTTTGACCGGACGAGTCTCTTTCTCTTCAGAAACGTTCAAAAAATAAATCCTAATTGTTCAATTAAAAAAAATCATTTTTAATATTGTTCAGTATATCTGAGTAATACTCAGGCGCGAGTCCCTTCGAAATTGCTCTATTAAATTAATATGGAAGCAGATAAATATAAAACTAAATATATCGTTGGAAAGGTAATGAAACAAGCTTTCAAATGATGTAAATATCGAGTCTTTAAATTTATAAACCTGGGCTAGGCAGTCTCTTAAATAAAGCGAAAAGCGTCCTGCCGGCAGGACCGGGCTTCGTCATTCTGTGACTAAAAATTATGTGAATTTTTGGAACGTGTAACTTCTTTAAACTACCCAGCCCTTAGTTTTGAACTTACAAGCTCGATATTTATATGCGCTGAAAGCTTGTTTCGTTACCTTTCCAATTATATATATCATTTTTTATTTATCTGAATCCATGTTAGATTTCTTTAGTGATTTCGGAGGGACTCACCTGAGTCTTTTTTGTCCTGCCGTAAGGACGTTAGACGATTTATCATTAATGATCTACAAAATAATTAGTTAACACATTGCGAAATGCATTTGCGTTAATATCATTAACGATAATGTTTTCAAGATCATTCAAAGGAGTCTCACCATCCAAAATATTGGCATCAGCATTATTTTCTGCAGCTCTATTTTCCCGTATAAACTGGTCAATGAAACGTTGAGGCAAATTTTCTTGAAATTCTTCATCATCAGCCAATTCTCGTGTTATGACAAAATTATGTAGGCATACTAATGCCTGAACTATTGCTAACGATGTTTCTAGCTTGAAACACATCTTCATCTGCAAAATTTTTCATCGTGAAGCTAAAATGCCGAATGCACATTCAATAGTCTGTTGTGCATGAGATAGTCTGAAAGATTAAGACAATTTTAATTGTAATGAAAAAAATATCAAGGAAAAAGGAATATTCTAGTTAAATTTCTACAACATTGAATACAGAAAAGGAACTTAATTTTTCGTTCATAAGATAATTTTTTATAACTTAAATAATAATTTTTATTAAAAAGAAAAAAATGTTTATTAAATAAACTTCTGATTTTTAGTTTTATATTTGCACCGATTTTGTTATTACAAATTTTCGCTATTTCAAATTTGTTTCCTAATTAACCCGTAAACCGCACACTGCTGAATCCATCCTTAAACCGCACACTGGGTGTGCGACACCCGGGGACTTTTAAGTGTGTTCTCCAAGCTGGAATAGGATATTATCTTTTGGAAAAATTATCTTATATAGCTCAGTACATCTATTTTGAAGGAAAATAGGTTTCATAATGATTTATTTAATTTTAATAATTAAAAAAGAGTTTTTTAAAACTACTGAAATTACCTTAAACCAAAAACTGGGTGTCAGACAAGCAGAAATTTTTCGCCGACAACTTCATAAAGTTATCAAATACACAAAGACACTTGGAAGACTAATGTCACTCACGAAACATAAATTTAAGTACAAAATGTACCGTCCAATATCAACACATGTTCAATTTTTACGAATTTAACCGAAATATTGGAGTAAAAAGCTAGAATATGGGTGTCGCACACCCAGGGTGCGGTTTAAGGGTTAAAGTATATTAATTTTACTACAGTAATAATTACAAATTATTGATTGGAAATTAGTCAAAACAGGTATTAAAATAAAAAGTGTCGATACTAAATTATTTAAAAGAGATTCATTTAGATTTTTTTACGTAAATGTATAAATTAAATCGGATGGTTACTTTTTAAATTGTTTTTAAACAGAAAAGATTTACATTCACTTTTTTAAATCACTACTTTTAATAGTTAATTATATTTTCTTCACGTGCCCTTGTAATATAAATTTTTTGTCAAGGGATGTTAATTTACCTTCAGGATTCGTACGTGTAGTTGGGAAATTAATAGCTTTAAGATTACTAATCTCAATTAGAAAACATAAAATTTTACAAAGTGCTCCACTTTATCAAAAACTACTCTCTACGTGACATACAACATAATAACTTTTCAAAAATATTTGTTTTTTTACGACTGACCAATAATAAAACAATTATTGCAAACGAGTAAGGCGTCGGTTTCTCTTGTACGGTACTATCATGTATGGCCTTTATTGAAAAATTCCATCTCCAATAATAAAATAAGTGGAAATATCATTAGAATGTGGTAGGTAAGTTGGATTGGGCAAATTGGCAACATTATTTTCCAACCTACGATAGAATTGTGTGTTGGAAGGCAGATACATCACTCACACCACCTATAATAATTAGAAGAAAATAAATTTCATTGTGGTAGATCTTTAGTAATGATTTTGTAAAAATTAGTGTTGTTAGTGAATTTTTTTTATATACTTACAATAATTCTTAATATCTACCCATGACAATCGACAAAAAGCATCACACATGGCCATTAATTTAAAGCTAAAGAACTTTTTGTAGTTGAAATATTGGCTATCAGAATTTGGTGGTGGCTTTATTGAAATCTCCTTGCCGTCCATGGCTCCAATGCAATGTGGCATTTTCCATTTTGCTCTAAATCCTTGAGCATTAACCTTCTAGTCTTCAGCAGTCAAATTCCCTTTAAATATAATGGTTGCAAACATTCCCAGATAATGGGACACACTTCAGCAATTATGCTGTAAGCAGTCGACAAACCTATCCTAAAGAAGTTGCTAGTGTTGTAGAAGCTATCACCGTAGGCGAGAATACTAAAATTATATCACGAAAATTTACAATCATAATTTTCTGTAATAAATACATTTTTTTGCTTTTATATTTGCTTGTTACTAGTAAAATTCTACTTTCTCAGATTTAGAGAGTAAAACTAAATAAATTTTTATTGTTAGTTAAAAAAAGATTAAAATTATAATAACAGTAAAATTTAAAAAATCAAACAAAAATTTTTTTTTACTAATTGTGAAAGAATATAGGGTAAACGTACCAATTGTCGAGGATGGTTCCTGATCTCGAGTAAACAAACATTGAATTTTATTTAAACATTGCTATGTAAAAGGAAAAAAGTGATAAATATTACCATGGTAACATCGACAAATGGAACAACCTCGGCAATTGGTACACTTACCTAATACTTACCTTAAGCTAATTCTGGGTTCCAAAAGAATGTCCAATAAATTTTAGTACTTTTAAACATGAATTTTGATTAGCTTCAATGTTAGTAATTATTGATCAATATTACTCGATCGAGTTTCAATTTTTTAGCTTACTTTTATATTTTAGATAAAAATATATTTATAATCATATTTTCGCAGATAGTAAAATGTAATTATTGTAGTGACGAAGTAGTAAATTTAAATCTACTGATAAAACATATGAAAAAATATCACATAAATGTACCCAACTTATGTATTCGTTGCGGATGGCCTAGATGTCCTAAAAGTTTTTAATCTTTTAGTGCTCGAAAAGCACATGTTTCAAGGTATCATAAGAATTTTTATATTGATGACAGCACTACCTCTGTTAATGAAATTAAAGAAGATGATACGACATATCACAGTAACAATGTTGACAACCTTAACAATAAAGTAAATATAAATAGCGATGAGTTACATGATCATGTAACAATAGTTGAGGATTTTTGTGAATTTCGAGAAAAAGAAATCTATCAGTCAGAAATAAAAAACAAGCTACATAATGAATTGTCTGAAATGACTAAGAAACAATATACTGAAGCTCAGTTTATTCTTAGTTTACGGGCTAAAGGCATTCAAGAGACTGTAATAAAGCAAATTGTTGAAAATGTCAAAAATTTGATAAGTTCGTCAGTTGATGAATTCGCTCGAAATATTGAAGATGATTTAGAAAAAATAGGGATCAAATTAGACAATTTTGTTAATATGTCGGATTTTAAGAAAAAAAGTTGTTCAGTTTTTGAAAATTTAGAAACAAAACACAAGCAAAACACGGTTTTCAAAAAAAATATATGTTTCTTATTGAACCAAAGATACATAGGATAACTAAGAGAATATTGAAAGGTAGTCAACCTAACGTAGGTGAGAATAGGGAAATAATTTTGCATAATGATGTAATTAACTATATTTCTATAATCGATTTAGTACGAACAATTTTAGAAAATGAAATTTATAAAAACCTTTTAACATACGAGCAGACAAATAACGATAACATACTGAGAAGTTTATGGGATGGTACACTTGTTAAAAATAATTCATTGTTGCAAAAGAATGATAAAAATTGTTTATTATTTATCTTATACTTTGATGAAGCAAATTTAACTAATACGGCTTCATCAAGACCTACTAAAATAGGGTTTTTTTATTTAATGATTAAAAAAAAATTCTCGACATAAATCTAAGTTAGTATGCATAAACCTTCTTATGGCCGTTAAATCAGACCTGTGGTTAAGGGGTTACACCACTTTGAAATTTTCAAAAAATTGAAAAAAATTTTTTTTGCTTAAAAGACTCTTTGTGGACACCAAAATGATATGTCATTAGTTATATATCGATATCTTAAATAAAAAGACAATTTTCGAACTGTTCAAGCAGGGTCGCGCGCTAACGTTTACATTGTAATGAAAACTTTAAACTCGTTTTTCTCAAAACTGTATTTTAAAAATCGGTGGACACTCTAGCTGCCACAATTTTCAATCGATTCTCTTAATTCTTTTTTATTTTGTTTGTGATATAATTATCTAGCGAAATACGTACGGATTTTTCGAAATATTAATATTTAAATTTTCTAGACAACTTTAAATTATGAAATTTAGGCAAAAATACGGATTTTTTCCTTCAAATCGATGCCATTTTGCGAAAAATAAATTTTTTTTAAAACGGATACGTATTTCGCTAGATTTTGAGCTACAGAAAATAAAGCATTTTTACTTTTTGGTCTAGCTTAATTCTGGACCGAGTTATAGTGTCCACCGTATGGCGATACATTTTTAAAGCACTTTAACATATCATCTGTCAAACCGACAATTTAAAAAAAAAAAAATTTATATATATTTTTTTGTAGTTCAAGAGTAGTACAATACCCTACTGTAATTTAATTTTCCTAAAAAAATTTCTATTCTTCAATAAAAATTGTTGAAAAAGCTTATGTTTTGAACGGGTCAAAGTAATGTAACCCCTTAATGATTTAAAGACTTTTGAAAACGCGATTGAAATGCCTAGTGGTAAAAAATATTTGGTATGTGGGATGCGCCTAAAGCTCTCCCTCTTTTCCCCTGTATTTTGTGAACTATCCGAAATTAGTATAATTTGGCGACGAGTGTAACGACTTAGATTTCGTTGGTCTTTCGAAAAGTGAGGTGTGCGAGTGGGAGTTACGGTAGAGAGGAACCTCGTGGTGAAGATCAGAGAAACAATAATAAATGTTGATATAATAATTAACAACGATTATTTATTGCTGCCTGCACCTTCTCCTAAAGTTCGTGGATAATCATTTGGTTCTACTTCCGTATCAATCAGGAACTCGTAGCAATTCCATAGGTACATTATTAGTTTGCACAGGTGATAACCCTGCATCAAATTAAATGGGTGGTTTTAAAGAAGAATTTATAGCTAGACATTGTTCCAGATATTGCATGGCAAGTCTCTCTGACATTCGAGATATGACAAGAGAAAATGATTCTATTTTAAGATCTGAAGAAGAGTAAAAAGAGCAGGTAAATAGTTTAAAGATGCTAAAATTAAAAAAAAAGAAAAGAACTGTCAATAGAATTTGGAATTAATAGACAGTCTTCCCTTAACGAATTGAAACATTACCATGTGCTGTCTGGATTACCTCCTGACCTTTTTCATGATATCATTGAAGGTAGTCTTCTAAGAACTTTGCAGTTATTATTAACGCATTTCCTTTTAGATGTCAAAGTCATGACAGTACAGACATTTAATGAAATAGTAGAATTTGACTACGGCTATTTGAAAACAAAACCTTCTATTATTCTACCACAGCACTTAAAAAAAGAAAACGGCATACAACAAACTGGTGTGCAAATTTGTTGTCTCAGTTTATTTGTACCTTTAATCCTGGGTCCCCTCATTTTAGAAATATGTTCTCTTGCATCTGCTTATGAAATATCTGAAACAATGATTGGCTATTTAGGAAATATTATAGATCAGTACCTTGATAATTTTAAAACAATCCACAAAACCCATCTTACTCCAAAACAACATTTTCTAGTCCATTATCCCACATTTATTTATAAATTTGGACCCTTATATGCTTTTAATACCTTACGGCAAGAGGCAAAACACCAGTTTTTTAAAGATCAGGCGAGAAAAAGAAAGTGTTTTAAAAATGCTTTTTTAACATTATCACGAAAACATCAACTTTACCAATCTTATATGCTTAGTGGTTCTCTTTTAAATGTTGAAGATCAGGGAAAAATTAATGTAGAATGTTTAAGAAATTTACCATTTTCACACATTCTTTCTGCAACAATGAATATTGTGACAACAGTTCCTTCAGTTTTGTTTGACGGAAAAAAATATAAAGTTGAAAAATGTTTTGTAATGACAAATTTTTTTAAATACTATGCCTTGCTTTGCCTTATTATTAAAAATACTGCACTTAGAAAAGTCCCCAATATTTGTTTGTAAAATTGCATCAACCCTTCAACATAATTTACATCATACTGCACTTAGAAAAGTCCCCAATATTTGTTTGTAAAATTGCATCAACCCTTCAACATAATTTACATCTGAATGCTTATGAAATTGCTCTAAAGGAAGAATATAAATTATTTGATTTAAAAAATCTCCATTTTCAAGCTGTATATCCTTTTTTCTTAAAAAAGACATGGAGTGGAAAGGTCGAATGTATCGAAAAGTATCGAATTAAAGAATGGGCAATGAGAATGTCAAATTTTAATAGAAGGGTGTTTTTAAAATTGTTTGTACATGTGAAGGTGGCGCTGCAGTCGTATGTTATTTAAAAAGAGCGCGAATATATAAATTTTATTTTTGTTAAGAGAAAGTACACATAATAAATCTTATTTTGCATTGTCAAAAAAACGTCAACATTTCAAATATAAATAAGCAAGTTATTAACTGAAAAAATTTAAATATTATTATTAATAAAATAATGGACTTGGACAATAAACATATAAAAACTAGCACCGTAGACGGCCGCTTGCGGCCGTCGGAGGAGCTAGTCAAGCACATAAAGTTGAAAACAAATTATATGTAATTTTAAAGCGAAGCGTAGGAGATATTCATTAAGTAGGTGCGTATATGAGATACACCAAAACGCGAACGCTTTTTAAAAAAATTTAATTGTACTATTCTGTTCTTTGCTTTTCTGTGCTTTGCCAACATAATAAATTATTCAATTAGAATTTTTAACCAGTCTAATTATGTTTTCAGGTTTAATTTGTAAAAAGGACATTCAACATGAATATAGGTCCTCGACAAATAAAAAGGGGAATTTGCATGGTAGATGGATGTGACTGTGATTGCTATGAGAGGCGAAATCAAGATAACGCCCCTCAATGTTTTTACTGTAACTGCCTACCAACTAAGCATTTGCGTTTAGGTATGATTTTTCTAAATAAGAATCTTCTTTCAAATTTAAATATTTTATTATTTCTCTAATTAAGAATTTTATTGTAGATACTGAGCCTGCGGTTTTAAGCAGAAATATAAATGATGGGGTTCACTCAGAAGGTAAAGCATCGGTAAGGGATATAACATCAACTTCCTTATCAGTGCAAACACTAACAGACAATAATTCAATAATATTAACGGAACCAACATCTTTAATATATTCTCCAATTGTCTCAAATGCTTCAACAGAACCAAGAGTTCTTATAAATTCTCTAACGCTCCAAAATAATTATGTAGAATCAACAGATTACAGATCCTTTAATTGTCTCAGCAGCTTCAATAGAACCAACAAATCAATCAACTAACACACTACAAGTATCCGAAAATGTGAGGAATATTGTCGAGGTAAATGTTTCTTCGAATACAGTTGATGACATTATCTTAGAAATCTTTATGCTAAATGTTAAAATTTTCAATAAAAAATTATAATACTTTTAACCGATTTAAAGACAGAATTAAAATTTTTTTATTTTTATAAAATAGGTTGAAAACTGTAAATAATTAATAAATTAATTAATTGATCAAAATTACAATTCCAACTATTTCAAAATTAAATTATTTTAGATGCAATTTGTACCTTTTAATAACACTTTTTTAAAACATTTACAGAGCTTAGATGCTTGCTTTCCAAATAAGTGTCCTACTTTTGTGGAAAATGCCTTAATACTATATGGAGAAACAGGAGAGATCATTCCTTCCACTACTCGTTGGGAAATAATTCGCATATTAGTGAATATTTTGAATGCGTGTGGTAAAACGAGTGTATCGGAAATTGCACTTGTTGCAGAAGAAGCCCTTCTAAGAATACCAGCTCTGCGAACAAAATCAGCACCATCCAGTGTGAGTAATTCATCAACAAATTTATATTTTAATCTGTAACAACTTAAAATTTTATCATTTCTAAAAATGCTCTTTAATTAATTTAATTAACAGAAAGTTTTGGCCAGTGAAATGAATAAAAGACTAAATAACATGAAATATTATGATAAGAAGAGGATGATGAAAACTCAAAAGTGAAAGAAGCAGAAAGAACTTGTGAAGAAATAAAAGAGAAAATGAAAATTGAAATGCTAAAACAAAATCCTTCGATTACTTTATTTAAAAGAAACTTAGAATCATGTCGAATAAGAAGACGAGAGGAGGCTAAGAAGGCAGGCACAGCAGCTGATCTTCTAAAAGATTACCCAGCTCTTAACCTCCCTGATCTTGTAAGCAATCATTTAAAGCATATTTATTAGTAAGGGAAGTGTGCCGGTTGTGGGCACCCTTTTGTTTTTGCCTTATAACATTTGTCCATGTGCATATTATACAAATATGTGTACGAATTTAAAGCTAAAGGTCTAAGGTGACTGTCAGTAAAGGAATTAAATTGATTTCTTCAAATAAAAAAGTTTTATTAGAAATTTAGTGAGATGGAAATTTTTGTACCTGGTTGTGAACACCCTTGAAAAATACGCTAAAAATGGAAAAATATTAAAGAAAACCAACACAAATAAAGAAGAAATGAAAGTTTCTTTATTTTAAGAGGCCTCGCCGGTATAAGGAACAAAAATGATGACACATTTTCACACTATGCTCATCGCTAACAGAAGCATAATTCTAGCATGTGAAGTAGCTGGCCCGCATATCATAACGCACTTCTAATGCACTGAACGACTATATTCATTGCATTAAATGGAGTTTGCGGCTGTCAATTTTTTTGGCAGAAAGTTTAGATAGATGAGACAGTAGTCCACATCATTGTCAGATGGTAGAGCCTCCTTAACATAAAGATGCCCACAACCGGGAATGACAGTCATTTTTTAAAAAGACCAACACATTTTGTGATGCAGGATTTTGGTTAAACACGAAGGTAAATCACAAAATATAATGACAACACTGCAAAAAAAATTAAACTTTTTTTACATTCTCATCACATGAGAAAGTATTAGTTTTGGTCGAAAATTGACTTTCGCTAATTTCATGAAATCTCGACGTTTTGGGGTCCCCTGAGTCCAAAAAACATGGTCTAGAAAAAGTGTCTGTCTGTTTGTCTGTCTTCGTGTCTATCTGTAGACACAATATGGTGTCCCTACGATAACTCTTGAAAAACTTATTGCATCAACTTGCAACTTTGCATGCACAAAGTTAGTGTTAAAATACAGATCGAGTTCGTTAGCTAGCCATTTTTGTCGAAAACTACGAAAACTACAGTAGTTTCAAAATTTTGAAAATTCAATTTTTTCTAATTTCATTATTTTTAACTTTATATTACTCTAGATTATAAAAATACAAACAACTTTTCTCTGCAACATTTTTTTAAAGAAAATTAATTTTTTTTAAGTTTTTAGGTCAGGCTAGCTTAACTGGGTTAAAACTTTTTCATTGATTTTCTTAAATGTTATGACTAAAATATATTCATAAAAGTTTTAACATTTTAGAAAATCAATGAAATTTCTTTAATACAGTTTGGCTGGTCTGACCCATTTTTACATCTTAATTTTTGGTCCTATCTTGTTGGAAATGGTTTTTTACATTCTCATCACATGAGAAGGTATTAGATTTGGTGAAAAATTGACTTTTTATACCTCAGGCACAAAATATGCGCTTTTAGATAGCAGCCAACTGGAACTAAAAGCCATTCATTTGTCCACTTGAATGAAAATAGCGACTATTTTTTTTCATAGGCAAAAAAAAACAGCTAGTCCCATGCGTTATTTTTGCTCATGGGAAAAAAAGGCCGCCATTTTCAAACAAGTCGAACAAATGAATGATTTTTACTCCCTGTTGTCTGCTATCTTAAATCGCCACTTTTGTGCCTTTGGAATAAAAAATATCGTAAGTAACACGGGACTTAAAGGCTGCCTTTACGTACCTTGTTGCTTAAATATACTATTTGCTAATTTTATGAAATATTTGCGTTTTGAGCTACCCTGAATCCAAAAAACATGGTCCGGCAATTACGTCTGTCTGTAGGTCTGTCTGTCTGTCCGACGATAACTTTTGAAAAACTTAATTTTTTAAAAAACTTTTTTAAAATTTTTGACTTTTTGTCTCATCTTAGTGGAGGTGATTTATTTTTGCTTGTTAAAACGATGGGTAAATTTTGGAAGATTGTTTTTATTTTCTTAGTTCAAAATTTTTTTTTAACAGCTGTGCTATTTATTATTATTTTGTTCTAATTTGGGTATTCTACCTTTGCTTTGCTTACAATTTCTAAGCAAAGAATACACGTTAATACCTGAAGTAATTATCATAATGTTGAAAATGACCTTTAAATTAAGAAGAGAAGCTTTAGAAAACGTTTACTATTTTATAAGTTATTCAAATATTTGTATAGCATTAAAAATAGCGATTTTTTTTTCTTGCCGGAAGGTCCTACCGAATGTTTAGGCGCTTGGACGTTCGTTTAAAAAAATCATGCAGAAAATTTATCTAATTGTTCATTTTTAAATCTTCAGTAAATTTAAAGTTTTTCTTATAACAATTAAACTATCACATTCAGTGTATCCGGATTTACATGTTTTTAATCATACATTTGATATATATTTACAAATCACATATATAGGGGTAACGGGACATAATGGCTAAGGGACGTAATAAATAATTGTAATTTATTTAAAAATCGTAAATCGAAATGATTTCGCTCCAAAGACAACTTGATGTACTGCAAGTTTCTACAAAGTTGGATTATTTATTATTTAATCACTATTGTTAGAAATATAGTAGAAAAAGTGTATTTCACATATGAAAGTAACTTTTTAAAATTTTCATTTTTTCGTTCTAATTTTTTTAAAATAACTTTAAAAAAGAAACTAAAATCGCGTTTTAAGCTTGAAACATTTTTTGAGGGTCAATTTGAGATTTTTGATTCACACTTACCGTCAACAGGGGTAATTATGGAACAAAAAACGCGATTTTTTGAGTTATTTAAACATAAATATTGCTCTATAATTGCCTCGCATTTGGGGCAATTATAGAACAAATTATTATAATTAATTATAAAAGCAAATATAACAAATTTTCTTTGTCTGTATATTAAGAAAACTTTATTTAGTACTGCAGAGTAAAATAATAATAGATAATAATAGTAAACTAAACGCGAATTTAATTCGAAGAAATTAGTAGATTTTTACACTTTTGTGAAATAACCTTTCCACTTTATCGATATTTAATAATTATTTTCTCGTTGCCAATGACAATAAAAATTAAAACATCTGAGTAACTTTGTAGGCAATGTATTAAACTATTATTTACAACAAGAACCAAATTAATATAATTTACTACAAAAATTTTACATAAAAAAGAATTACGCGTTCCACATTTACCTCTGATGTTCCATAATTACCCCTGTTGACGGTACTGTATTAATAAAAATTACAAAATATTTCCCAAGTACCCCCCCACACAGCACATGATATTTCCTGAATACTTCCTGAATATTTCACTGAAAGATTGAAATATTTCATTGCAAGATTCAGGAAATATTTCTGCAAACAGGAAAATGTCCGCTTATGTAGGAATATTGACGCGAAAATTGAGAAAATATTTCATTGAAATATTCCTGCAATATTACACATAAAGATTCTGCAATATTGTGAAAATATTTCAAAAAATGGAAAAATTTGTTAAACACCTCAAATCAATAGGAATTTTCTGAAATATTTTAAAACCCATAGGATATAGTAAGCCAAAAACTACTGCGCAACTCTACAGGCCATAGAAACTGAGTTCGACCAGTGCGCATCATTTCAGTTGAATATTTCCAAAATATTTCAATGAAATATTTTCTCAACTTTCGCGTCAATATTCCCACATAAGCGGACATTTTCCTGTTTGCAGAAATATTTCCTGAATCTTGCAATGAAATATTTCAATCTTTCAGTGAAATATTCAGGAAGTATTCAGGAAATATCATGTGCTGTGTGGGCCTAGGGCGTGTTGGCTAATGCAACAGGCTATGTATAAAGAGCAACCTACGATACCGACGAAGTGTACGTTCATTGTAGAAAAAAAGTGAGCGTAATATAGGGACGTTCGTCTTTTTAAAAGAAAGCTGAGATACTAGAGTAACTTTTCTAGGAGATAAACACTTAATTAAAACAAAAATGTCCGAGTAAATCAACAAAGAGTGAAAAGTTAGCCATTACGCTCCGGTCTACACTACACAAAAACCTTGATACTAATACTTTAAGAATATTTTATCTGCTTCTGCAAATCATGTTTCTGCTATAAGAGTTAGTATAATTAAAAACAACTTCACAATTTAAATCATCAAGACCAAAAATATACATTTAAATCCACTTTATCTCGCAATCATCAGCAAACAAAAACATGTGATGAGAATGTAATCCTTAAAGTCGTAGTATTTTTAAGAAAAAAATCTGTCCGCGCAAGCGCAGACACATTCTTGTCCGCGCTTCGCGCGGGGGCTCGCTTTGCTCGCAAGTTTCAGCGTGCCTCGGGGCGCGCGAATATTGATCGCCGCGCTTCGCGCTCCGGCGATTATTTCAGACGTCGCGCTTCGTGTGTTGTTGCGCGCAAATGGCTCGCGGCGGTCTGCAATTGTTGTGCATTATTTATGTTTTTGTTCTTGTTTCCTATTATATGTTTCATAAAACATTTTTTTTAAAGTTACTACGACTTTGAGGATTACATTCTCATCACATGTTTTTGTTTGCTGATGATTGCGACATAAAGTAGATTTAAATGTATATTTGTGGTCTTAATGATTTAAATTGTGAAGTTATTTTTAATTATACTAACTCTCTTAGCAGAAACATGATTTGCAGAAGCAGATAAAATATTCTTAAAGTATTAGTATCAAGGTTTTTGTGTAGTGTAGACCGGAGCGTAATGGCTATCTTTTCACTCTTTGTCGATTTACTCGGACATTTTTGTTTTAATTAAGTGTTTATCTCCTAAATAGTTACTCTGGTATCTTAGCTTTCTTTTAAAAAGACGAACGTCCCTATAAACTTTTTTTTTGTCTCTATAAACGAACGTCGCTTACTTTTTTTCTATAATAAACGTACACTTCGTCGGAATCGTAGGTTGCTCTTTATACATAGCCTGTTGCATTAGCCAACACGCCCTAGGGGTACTTGGAAAATATTTTTTAATTTTTATCAATACTGTAAGTGTGAGTCAAAAATCTCAAATTAACCCTCAAAAAATGTTTCAAGCTTAAAACGCAATTTTAGTTTCTTTTTTAAAGTTATTTTAAAAAAATTAAAACGAAAAAATGAAAATTTTAAAAAGTTACTTTTATATGTGAAATACAGTTTTTCTACTATATTTCTTACAATAGTGATTGAATAATAAATAATCAAACTTTGTAGAAATATACGTATATACGTGATTTGTAAATATATATCAAATGTATGATGAAAAACATGTAAATCCGGATACAGTGAATGTGATAGTTTAATTGTTATAAGAAAAACTTTAAATTTACTGAAGATTTAAAAATGAACAATTAGATAAATTTTCTGCATGATTTTTTTAAAAGAACGTCCAAGCGCTTAAACCTTCGGTAGGACCTTTCGGCAGGACGCGCCTCTTTTTTTTTTTTTGCTTAGGGACTTTTGGGAAATCTGCTTACAGATACCTTGGACTCCGCACTCCAAGGTTATGTGGGGTTGGTATGACAAAAACAAAAGGGAATATAAAAAAAAGAAAAATAAATGTATAAAGTAGTAAATTTAATAAACTGGCGACCTACTGCCAGCCCGACCCACTAAAACCCGTAACCCTTCTTCTGGAGCCCTTTACCCTCCCTCGGAACTGTCGTAAGACTTTAACCTTCGAGGGTGGTGCTCCAACTCTGTCGCTATTGCGACTTTCTGCTTTTCCCTGCGGTTATCCTGCGTTAATAGTTAAAAATTTTGAAACTATTTCAATATAAAAGCGGAATTAACAGCACAACAATAATTAAAAATAACAAATGTGTAATTAAGTGTAAAAAGTCAAAAGATAAAATTATAAACGGATATATAAAAAAAAGAAAAAATAAACGCGTATAAAATATTGAAACCATAAAACTGTACAAAGATGAATAAAAAACACAAACAATTAAAAAATGTATAAGGACAAATAAATCACAAAATAAATTAATAAAAAACAAACTAACTAAATTAAAAGCTGTTTAAATTACGCTTTTTGGCGGCCGTCGAGATCTTTCCTCGACATAACCGAGATTATGAAGTTCTCGACTTGCCGCCAATTCTCTTCCGACTGGGTCATCAGCGATACCATGTTCTCCGGTGTAACTTGACTGTTTACACCTTCGAACATGGCCCGCCTCTCCAAGTCCCATTTTTAAACGCGTTTTTCTCGAAATTACGTTTTTCAAAACGGTGGGCAGTCTAGCTAGAACAGTTTTGATCGGATTGACTTTGAACAAATTTTTTTTTCAATTGTCATTTACTAATGCTTTCAAGTACGTAGCGGATTTTTTTTTGGATTCTTTGTTTTTTTTGGCAACAGATTTTTTGATAAATTTTCGCCCTAAAAATCGACTTTTTACTTCAAACAACTGCCAAATACACAAAAATTAATATTTTTAAAATATCCTACGTACTCGAAAGCTAAATCTATCTCAGATTCAGAAAAACTTTGAATTTTTGATTTAGATTAAACGGTCTAACCGGAATCTTGCCCACCGATTTGCTCTGCAGGGAATGGAGACCAACTTCAGCGCCCTCTATAGGCAACAAATTTAAACTTTTTTTACGTATAAATATATTTTTTTAAACTTAAAAAGTTAACAAATAAATCCCTCAAAACCAAATTTTGTTTACTTTATTCCCATGTCTTAAAAAAATTCATTAAAAACAGGTTCAAAAGAGGCCTAAAAGGTCACAGGTCTCCTCAGAGGTGGGCAGGTTATTCTAAAATGTAACGCTACAAACTTGGTAGGGAGTTGTTCCAAATGACTTCCAGATTCCAAATTTTCAAACCGATAAATTGTACCTGATCCTCTTTTTGAATTATTCCTTATACAGATAGTCGGAAACTTGAAAATGTATTATCTTAATGTGGAAGCTTTAATTCAGAAAACTGCTGATTTTTCGTTACTAAAAATTTTTTAGACAAAGATTTTATAGATAATTATGGTTCCGAATTGTCTCTTCTTCAAGAAACTTTTTGATTTTTTGCATTTGGACACGTCTCTCACATGTTTAAGTGCTATATATATAAGTCGACTTAAGCGGTTTTTAAAAATTTTGTTATCAGTGTATTCTACAAGACATATAGATTACATATATCAAGTTTCTAAAGTTGTGGGTCACTATTTATGAATTAATTGAAGTGTTTAAACTTCCTTTGTCCCGAAATTGAAGCACTTACGCAAGCGCGCGTTCACGTCCTCTGCCACCGCGCACAGTGAGAAGAAATGCAGTGTTTTGGACAAAATTCTGCCGACAATACAAATCTCCACCGATTTCATTTTTTTTTAAATACTAAAGAAGGTTTTTCCTACAAGCCTTCACTGCTATAAATTTGAAATTTTAAAAAATTTTGGATTTTTACAAAAGCGAGTAATTTTTTCATTTTGTTAACTAAACTTGTACATTATAATGTTGATATTTAATTGTATATTACTATAAAATATATCGTAAGCCATTTTGGAATAATAAATATGTTTTAGTACATTAAAATAAAAGTGTTCTTTCATAAAATACTTAATTTTGTTTCATTTTTAGTGGTTCGCCGGAAAAACCACTTATGTCATTTATTAAAAAATAATGTTATTAAAGTAGCAAAACATTGTTTACTCGACCTTCTTTTCTTTTAAAATATTATTTGATAATACCTTTGTATTGAGAAAAATGAGCGATATAATTAATACGTAAATTATATTAGTAATTCGTTTCTGAATCTTTAATTTAATTTTTTCGTCAAAAACTTAAGTCGACTTAGGTCGTTTTTCTAGCGAACGGCTCATATATATATAATTTTAGAAGCCTGCAAAAAAATAAAAAATTTTGTTTCTGAGATCGAGAAGTCATTTACCGTAGCTTTTTGTGCGCTAAATCCGAATTAAAATTTAACTTAAACCTCCCATCACGTCAGGATTTTGAGAAAATTGGGGGTAAAATACCCAAAAATCATTTTTTAATAGTTTTTGAAAATTTCTACTGGGTAAATTCGACGTGCTAGAGACTTCTCATATTAGTTAAATTCAAGCTTGAACCCTCTACTTTACGAAAATATAGCGATATTGCTAACAACAAACTAAATTAACTGTCAAAATTGATTTTTCAACAGTTGTCCTGCATACAAATTGACCTAAATACAACTATTTTAAAAAATGATTGGATTCGCTAAGAATTTGTTACTCGGGGGTTTTCGGGATCGCTGATTACGAATATGACGTCAGATTTTCAAAACTCAAAATGTTGGATCCAATATGGCGATTGACTTTTAAAAATTGATTCAATTTGCCTGAAACTCGTTACTCGAGGGGTTTCGGGGTCGCTGATTAGGAATCTCTCCACAGATTTTTTTATTTTGACAACATATTCGCAATCAGCGACCCCGAAACCCCTAAGTAACAAATTTTAAACCAATCCAATCATTTTTAAAACAGTTGTATTTACAAAAACTAAAAAGTGATTTTGGGACTTATAGGGGAGAGTGGGGCAAGACGGGGTACCGGCCCTATTTAACAAACAAATTAACCAATCGCGATTAAATTTTACATAATACTGCACCGAGACGATAGTTTCTTGTTTACAAAATCTAAAAGCCATGAGAACAAATCTTTTATCTGTTTTACTAAAAAAACTGTTTTCGACGATTTTCTTGTGAATTTTTTACTTTTTTTAGGAGGTGTTTATTATTTAATAATAACAGTTAATAAACTATATAAAATTTTTTGTAACTGGCAAGGGTTACAGAAGAAGGGAAGCATATGTTTTTTTCTTTGTTCAATCGTAAATTGTAGTAATTAATCATTTTATTCAATTTCGTAGGTGCGGGCAAGATAGGGTAGGGAAGAGTGGGGCAAGACGGGGTACACAAATAAAGCAAAAGAAAAGAGAAATAAGGAAAGTTAAGAAAACTACTTAAATCAAGACTAAATAAAATAAGAGTGACCAAAAAGAAAAAAGCTTGTCAGGTTAGATCAATAATTAGCGATGGTAAAGTGGAAAATACACCTTGTCTCTATAAATTGTAATGGTTATTATTTAGACTCAAGTGAAGGCTGGGCTGCTTGTTCTGTCTGCGACCAATAGGCTTGGTGCAGTTGTGCTGGTGTCGATGACGAAGACAAAGATACAACCTTTACTTGTAAAATTTGTTGACAGAAATATGTTGCTTTTTTAGTACCGTGCCGGTGGGGAAAGATGGGTAGATTTGCAATTTTTTCCATATTATTAATTTTATGATTTTTTAAGGACCATCTTGTCCCACTCTCCCCTACACCCACTATTCTCAAAATCATGAACATAATTATCTATAAAATCTTTGTCTAAAAATTTTTTAATAACAAAAAATCAGCAGTTTTCTGAATCAAAGCTTCCACATTAAGATAATACATTTTCAAGTTTCTGACTATCTGTAAAAGAGATAATTCGAAAAGAGGATCAGGTACGATTTATCGGTTTGAAAATTTGGAATCAGGAAGTCATTTGGAACAACTCCCCACCAAGTTTGTAGCGTTACATTTTAAAATAACCTGCTCACCTCTGAGGAGACCTGTGAGGTGTCACTCCCCCTTAAGCAACAAGGTACGTAAAGGCAGCCTTTAAATCCCGTGTTACTTACGATATTTTTTATTCCAAAGGTACAAAAGTGGCGATTTAAGATAGCAGACGACAGGGAGTAAAAGTCATTGATTTGTTCGACTTGTTTGAAAAGGGCGGCCTTTTTTTTCCATGAGCAAAAATAACGTATGGGACTAGCTGTTTTTTTGCCCATGGGAAAAAAGGTCGCCATTTTCATTTAAGTGGACAAATAAATAGCTTTTAGTTCCTGTTGGCTGCTATCTAAAAGCGCCTATTTTGTGCCTGAGGTATAAAAAGTCAATTTTTCACCAAATCTAATACCTCCTCATGTGATGAGAATGTAAAAAACCATTTTCAACAAGATAGGACCATGAATTAAAATGTAAAAAAGGGTGAGACCAGCCAAACTGTATAAAAGAAATTTCATTGATTTTCTAAAATGTTAAAACATTTATAAATATATTTTAGTTATAATATTTTAGAAAATCAATAAAAAAATTTTAACCCATTTGAGCTAGCCTGACCTAAAAACTTAAAAAAAATAATTTTTTATAAAAAAATGTTGTAGAGAAAAGTTTTTTGTATTTGTCTAATCTAAAGTAATATAAAGTTAAAAATAATGAAATTTGAAAAAATTGAATTTTCAAAATTTTGAAACTACTGTAGTTTGCGTAGTTTTCGACGAAAATGTCTGGCTAACGAACTCGATCTGTATTTTAACACTAACTTTGTGCATGCAAAGTTGCAAGTTGATGCAATAAGTTTTTCAAGAGTTATCGTAGGGACACCATTGCGTCTACAGACAGACAGACACACAGACAGACGGACTCGCCGGACCATGTTTTTCGGGTTCAGGGGACCTCAAAACGTAAAGATTTCATACAATTAGCAAAAGTCAATTTTCGACCAAAACTAATACTTTCTCATGTGATGAGAATGTAATAAAAATTAGTTTTTTGGAAATAACTCGAAAAGTTTAGGGTTTTGGCAAAAAGTTGTCAACAGCAAAGTTGTAGATGATGCAAAACCGAGAAAAAAAGTCTGTAGTAGCAAAGTCGCATATGCAATAATGTCGGAGATAATGGAGTCGGAATATTGAATTTTTTTCAAAAAAGCGCACCAAAAATGTAAATAGAGAGTGGTTTTTCCGAAAATTACAACTTTTTTGTGTACAATTATGTTTTTCGAGTATTTTAGGGTGAGAATATGTCAAAATCAATTATATGACTTTTATTCCTTTCAGAAAATTCGATTTTCAGTTTTATTTTAAGATTTTTTTAGTTTTTTTTTACCATTTAAGAGACTATAACTTCGAAAATTGAGTTTTTATTAAAAAATGTTGTAGAGAAAAGTTGTTTGTATTTCCCTAATCTAAAATAATATAAAGTTAAAAATTCTGAAATTTGAAAAAATTGAGTTTTTAAAATTTTGAAACTACCGTAGTTTTTGTAGTTTTTAACGAAAATGGCTGGTTAACGAACTTAACCTTCATTTTTACACCAACTTTAGGTGTGTTAAATTTTGAAACGATCAGATAAGATTTTCAAAAGTTATTGTGTCAACAACATTTTGGTCTACAGACGGACATACATACATACATACAGACAGACACACAGACAGACACACAGACAGACAGACTTGCCGGACCATGTTTTTCGGGTACAGGGGACCTCAAAACGTAAAGATTTCATAAAATTAGCAAAAGTCAATTTTCGACTAAAACTAATACTTTCTCATGTGATGAGAATGTAAAAATGTTTTATGAAACATATAATAGGAAACAAGAACAAGAACACAAATAATGCACAACAATTGCAGATTGCCGCGATCCATTTGCGCGCAACAACACACGGAGCGCGAAGCGCGACGTGTGAAATAATCGCCAGAGCGTGAAGCGCGACGATCAATATTTGCGCGCCCCGAGGCGCGCTGAAACTTGCGAAAACAATAATACAAAATTACTTTTTTATTTATTTAATGCAAATTTTCTTTATTATTCTCACAGCTATTACACAAATGCTTACAATATTTGTTTCGTTATCAATACGAAAAGTCCGTATTGTCAACGAACACGACTTGCAATACTTATCCCAGCAAACACTGTTACAGATCTGTTACAGAACTGTGACAAATAATTGAAGAACATGTGATGTAACTGGTGACTCACTGGGTACGCAAAATGTCGTAGTCAGAAGGTTGTCACAGTTAAGTAACAGATCTGTAACATGGTGACGAAGATACTTGTCACAGTTCTAGAATAGTTACAAATTTCTGTTACTCATATCTGTCATTAAAAAATATTTTAATTAAAATTAAAAAAATATTCCACGCTGTTCTCGCATGTCATACATACCCGGAATATTTATACATGTCGAAGAAAATTTGTTTTGCTATTTATTTAAATATTTACAACCACGAGGTCTCGAACGCAAGACGCAGCTAGGAGTGGATTATAAATCAAACGCTCTACCAACTGCGCCACGGAGGCTCATGAAAGAAAGTTTAGAATTTACATATATAACGAAGGAACTATGAAAATGTGCTTTGTAACTTGAAAAAGGATACTGTATTTGCAACAATAGTATAATTATGTTATGTATAATATACATTATATTTAATAATGTTAATTGAAAAATGTAAATTTTCAAAGTTACAAGCATAAGGAAAGGCTTAAAAATTACTTTTTAAATGAAAGATTAAAGCAATAAATTTAAGCTTAATTAATGAAATTTCTACATTTTTATAACAAATTTATATTCTATAATTTTTCATTTAAATATAAATAGATTTTACAAAATTCTTTGTGAAATTAATTTATCAAAAAAATTTGCTATTACGAATAATAATAATGTCAAACAATTAACGAATAATTACATTCTCGATTACATTACATGCACCTTTAAAACATTTATGAGACTTTTATACATAATAATATTGTTTAAATAGTCACTAGAAGAATAATAAAACTGAAGAAAATTTAAAGATAGAGTAAAAAATGCTACTGATAGTAGTATAAAAGAAATAAGAAAGCAATTTGTTTCCAACAATTACTATATGAGTGATTCTCCACAAAGTGGTAACTTTTGAATATGTTAAAATTTTCTTTTTTTATTAAATTTTTTGGAAACTTTTTATTTAGATCTTTTTAATAAAGCTTGAAAATGATTATTTTATAGATATTTGAGTTTAATTCTTTCTTTAGTTTTATATACAAACAATTTAAAAATTTGTAATTTAAAGGTTAAATAATTTATTTGAAAAAGTTAATTTTCGACTGTGAATAATTATAAATAGTGTAAATAAGCAAATAATTACTTTAAACTGCTTTAATAAATAAATAAATAATATTTTTACTTATACCTGTTATTGAAATTACTTGTTTTGATACAGGTTAATCGAGGTTAATAATATTTATTCAAGAAAACAAAACACTTCCATTACGCGAAACGAAATTAGGAACTGGAGTTTACAGGAACTGGAGTTTACAAATCAAAGAAAAAAATTCATTGAAACCGTAAAAATTCATAAAAATAAACAATTTTTGCAGATTATTAAAGAGATTTGCTTACTCTAAAACACTATTATTTTTATTTTTTTTATACATTTAGAATTCGGCAATTTTGTCGGGTATGGAGTTACATACCATTAAAATACGCTATAAAATAATAGTAACTTTTGTAGTTTTAAATCTAAAAATTATATTTCTTTTTGCAAATTTAACATAAATACAACTTATTAACTTAATAATATTAATGGCAAATAAAATCGCACTAAAAAAGGGAATAAAATTAATGAAAATCAATGAAATTGTAAACTCCAGTTCTAAATAAAAAAAGATTGGGGAAAATATTAAAAAAATATTTTTACACAGATTTTTTAATGGAAATTAGAAAACGACACACTAAAACTTAGTTTTTGAGATGAACTTTCGAATAGAATAAATAAAAAACGTTTAAAATAAAGTTTGTGCAAAATAAAACATATTAAACTTCATGATTCATGTGTGGAGAAACGACAAATGTGCATTTTTTGAACATTTGCAATTGAATTACAACTTTTGTTTTAATTTAAAAAATTTTTTCGATTATGATATTACTAAAAAACATATTGAAGATTAATTATGCAAAAGTTTGAAGTAGATTAGATAACAATTTTTCAAGTTATTAAATAGGAAACAGAGGGGAAGCAAAAGTGACCACTTAATGAAGAATCACCCATATAGGTATTTTTTATAAATTATTACGAATTATATTATATTATATTAAAAATAATATGAACTACACCAAATTTGTTAGAAGAGTTTAACATTGTTCGGACAATGTTGAACTGTATATTACAGAACTGCATTGCAACAGATGTTTAGACCAATTACACAACAATGTTCATACACAGTTATAGAACAAGGTTGGAACAACAGTTACAGAAAATTTGCGACATTAAAGTTATGTAACTCTTACATCACATTGTGATAGAACTGTGACATAAGCATAATACAGAACTATTCTGTAACTAACTTGTAACTATGTTCTGGAACTCTGTTACAATCAGGTTCTATCACAGATCTATAACTAGTTAGGAACAAATGTTCTATAACACTGTAACCTCACTGTTATAGAATACTTATATAACGTGTTTGCTGGGTAGATCAGTAAAGTCTGCTTGTTGTCCAAGTTTACGTAGGGGTTCCCACAACCGGAGCGTGCCCACAACCGGCGCACTTCCCCTAATATTATATATGTAGGGTGATGTGGGGTGATATGCAACGTTTTTTTTCGTTGGACGAAAAACATGTCAAATAATTAAATTTTTAAATATTTCAAAATTGAATGACTTAGAGGCATTATAATAGAATATTTCTACATTATTAGATTTTCAGAATTTTAAATTTTTCCTACAAACTTTTCGCTTTTTCAAAAACGTCTGTTTTTGCATTTTCCAAAAAAGTTGGGGTGATGTGCAACACCAGTAAAATTGAGGCATGTAATGCATAAATATCGATGAAAATCTCTTTAATTATTAATTTTAGGCTTTTTCAATGCAAACTAATCGAAATCTGATAAAAAAAATTTACTAAGGTATAGTTGACCTCTAAAAAGTGAAGACTTCACCAAAGAAAAAAAAATTTTGTTGTTTAATTTTTTATTTATTAATAACTGAATGAGTAATATAATTAAACGAATATAACTAAGAATTTTTCATTCATCATGTGAATCGCAGTTATGGCACGTAAAAAGTAGTTACGTCCACCCCAGGAAAAAGTGTTGCACATCACCCCAAATATGATATTTTGCGAAAAATGATTTGTACGCAATACAATGCAATGGAAACACAAAATTTAAAAAGATATTTAAAAACACTTAAAAAAGCAACAATAAGCTTATTCTTATCTATAAAGTAAATTAAAACCCTTCACGAAACGACTAGAAATGTAAAGCGCGAGAAATATTTCCTTCTCGAGAAATTTAAGCCAACTTACGTACAGTAAACCTAGCTGCGATTTGTCTCGTGAGTTTTATATCAAAAACAAGCTATTGAGGACACAAATAAATGGCAATACTTGGCCCTGTTCAATATCGAACTGTAGATCAGAAATCGGCGGTGTTGAACATTCCCCCATGTTTCACATCACCCCACATCACACTACTTTTCAGATAATATATATATTTAATTATTCCTTTAAAGCTATGGCGAGAATTCGAAGCAGAAATTTCCATGACTAAGAATCAAATTAAACAAAATTGTATATCTGCTCTTAATACCCTTTCAAAAATTTTTTGTCCTGACCTACAAAACAGAGAATTTTTCCTCCGACCAAATAACGGTCAAAATTTTGGATAAAGTTCCGCAATATTTTAAAGTACGGAAAGGAAAAAACTTTAATTCTACCACACCTCTGATACAAGTTTTCGAAGTATGTTATTATGTTTATTTTATTTTATTCTTTATTTTAAAAATGCTAATAATAACATTTTTTGTTTATGCTGCAACATTAATTTCCGAAATAGAACCTAAAGCATATGAAGCTCCTAGATTACTGAGAATAGGTTCCAACGATGAGACGAATTTGATGTTTTCATTATTCGTTGACTTTGAAGCCTTATTTTGTAGAACAGCTGTAGATACGTTGCTTTAAATGTTTACTCTATATTGGATTTTCAATATAGAGTATGCAAGTAACTCAAAAATTGCTTTTAATTTCATCGCGGCTGTTTTATTTAGAAAAAAAGTTTCACAGTATTATTCAAAGTACAAAAGTATTGTAAAAATTTTAGAGCAACTTCAACTATTTTAAAAAAATTATATGTGACCTGGACAGTGAAAAGAGACCTTACGTGCGAAAACAAGTTTTCGAGAAAACAGCAGTTAATGTTTAACTTAGAAAAACCCTTCCCTGGTTAAAAAACCGGACAGATTTCAGAATAATCCGAAATTTGTCCGAAACAATGCGGTTTATGGTCAGGTTTTTGTCACCCGCAATTAGTCCGGAAAAATCCGAATTCTATACGGTCTGTGAACTACTAGTGAAACCGGAATTGGTCCGATGAAGTCCGAAATTAATCAGTTAATTTTAACTAGTGAATCTGGAATTAGTTCGAAACAGTCAAAAGTTAGTCCGGACAATTTAGTGAATTTTAATAAAAAAATAATTATACAAGTTTACATATTAATTATTATTACTTTATGCTACATTCATCATATTTTTCGATTTACCTATCGCAATTTTATTTACATTAACTTAAAATTTCTAACGCTTGGGAATTCGAACCTACACCTATCCAACATTATATCGCACTGAAATCGAATACACTAACCACTATATACCACGCTCGCATGGGAGTTCAAATTCATAATAGAATTTATCAAGTGCCACGAAAAGAAATGACAAAAAACTAACGCATCAGTGTTAATTTTAATATTGAAACAAGATAACTAATAATACCTACTAGAAAAATTTGTAACAACAAACTGACTGCAGAATTAAATATTTTATTTACCGTAAGTATATACCCTGAATAAAAAGTGGGACCGATTTCAGATTAATCTGGAATTTGTCCGCAACAATGCGGTTTATTGTGGAGTTTTTTCACCATGAATTAAGTTTGAAATCAATACCGTTTTTTATAACTATTGAATACGTAATTAGTCCGGTTTAGTCTGCAGTTAGTCAGATCATATGCGACTAGTAAATGCAGAAGTAATCCGGTTGGTTTAACCAGTGAATCCGCAGCTAATTCGAAACAGTCTGCTTATGGATAGGGTTTCGTCACTCGGAATTTGTCCGGATAAATTCAAACTCAATTCGGTTTGTGTATAACTAGTGAATCCGGAATTAGTCCGATCTAGTCCGAAGTTAGTCTGATAATACACAACTTGCAAATGTGAAATTATTAAATCCGGAATTAATCTGGTTTTGGTCAGGTTTTTGTCATACGAAATTATAATTATAGTTTGAATTTATCTGCATTTAATACCAATTGTTTTTAATATACCAATTCAATATTATGACAAAATCATTCCGGATTAAGTTTTTGAATTTGATTGAATATGGATTGTTTTGAACTGTCTGTGGATTGTATATAAATATTTACAAATTCTTATAATAATAAGACTTATTTTCGGACTGTGGTCTTTTGATCGGATATTATTCGGATTGACGCTGACTAGTACTGAATTCTTTGCATACAGATTTCGGATTGTTACATACTTGTTTCGGATTAAATCCGGATTGTTGCAGACAATTTTCGGATTCTTAGCATACAGAGTTCGTATTGTTTCGTACTTCTTTCGGAATAAGATTTTGCCACACTTAGTTTCAAATTGTTGCGGACTAATACCGGATTTCTTGCTTACAGAGTTCGGATTGCTCCGGACATTTTGCGGATTAAGTTTTTTAAACTAGATTAAACTCGGATTGTTGTGGACTGATTCCGTATTCTTTACATATTGATATCGGATAATTCCGTACTTATTTTAGAAGAATTCTTCACCGGTCATAAATTCGGATTGTTCCGGACTTATTACGGACTGAATTCGTAGACATTCAAGATTACTCCGGAGTGTTTTCGGATTCAGGTTTTCGTTCGGATTGATATCAGACTATCGCGGATCATTTTCGGACCTTTTGCGTACAATTTTCGGACTAATCCGTACTAATCTGTCCGTATTTAATCCAGAATTAGTCCGAAATTTTTACCAGGGTTGTAACTTTTTTAAATATTAATATTTTTTAATCAAGTTAGGCTTATTTTCTTCATCGTGGATCACAGCATCAAAATAAAAAACTTAGAAGTAATGGAAATTTTTTTAATAATTGTTTATATAAATTAATAACAAACACCCCAAACATAGAAAAAATTATCTAAGTTTTCTAAATAGCTACAATAAGTATAAATAAGTGACACATGTTTGTAAGGGTTTTCGAGGCCGCTGATTACGAATATGATGTTAAATTGACAATTTGACAGTTGACAGCTGTCAATTCCTCTAAAAAGTGATCGTTTTTGGTAAAAAAAGACCTTAAAAATAAGGTATTTGAGGTCGCTGATTACGAATATGATAACAAATTTGAATTTTAACTGTTGACAGTTGGCAAAAAAAACTGTCAACTTTTCTAAATAATAAAAATTTATCGTCTTTGTTATTTTAATTTGTATAATAACAAAAAATCAGTTTTTTCGTATTTTTACTCTTGTGTCTTTTGACTTTAAAATTTTTTTTTTAATTTCTAATCAACTTATGACTATTTGGTTTTTATCATCTTAAAGCGCGATTCAAACCCTATCCGAATCAACAAAAAAAGCAAAAAATGATGTTTTGACACGTAAGGTCCCTTTTCATAGACCGTCACATATATTCTATATGGGCATATCTCTAGAACTTTTAAACTTATAGGTATTGGAAAACTTAATTTTTCTTTTCAAGGCACATTCTTGAAATTAATTTTATTGGTTTCTGCATTGATCAAATAGTAGAAAAAACCTTGCGATACTCATTTCTACACATCGTTCACCCCCTGTGTATGAGTTTAACCCCAAGAAAATGTTTCTATATGCATAGATTTTTCATAAAGTTAGATTTTCACATCAATCGGTATCTTGGGGTTTTTAGGGTAGCTGATTACGAATATGATGTTAATTTTTCAAAATTTAAAATGGCCGATCCAATATTGCGGACTAAATTTAAAAAAAATTAATGGATTTCCACAGCATTGGATATTCAGGGGTTTTTGGGGTCGCTGATTATGATTCTGTAGTCGGATTTCGAAAATTCCAAATGGCGGATCCAATATGGCGAATGAAAATTTAAAAAATAACTCAATTTGCACAGAAATGGGTATGAAGGGATTTTTGGGTCGCTTATTATCATGAATCTGAATTTAGTTTTTTAAAAATTTTAAAAGTGGTTTCAAAATTTCATAAAATTTATTGATATTTTAAATACGGGTTTTAAAATATTTTGGGATTAATTATAATTAAAAAGCAATAGAAGTAAATAAATAAATAACCACGAGATATAATTATTTTAATAGGTATTCTAAAAAAATTTCTAGTTTTATTTTAAATTAAAAGTAAAAACAGTATGAACAAAAAATGAATAACATTTAATTGAAAGTTTTACTTCCCTTTCTTTATCCATAATTAATATTATTTAAATAAAATACATAATATCTAAAACTTAGAAAAAAAGAAGTTTACAATTTTAAAAACAGAATAAAATTTAAATTTAAATAATTTAAATGAATAATTTAAAATTAAATTAAGCTTATAAAAATAAAATGAAATTTAAAATTGATTAATTCTTGTTATCTTTAACCCTCCTGCGTACCGTGACGAGTATACTCGTCCAAACTGAGTTGTTACCAAATGCGCGAGGACAAGTATACTCGTCCAAATATTTTTTCTTATAACTTTTAAACAAATTAACTTTAACACACGAGACAAAGTGCAACTTACAGTGTAAGGTTCATAGTTAATGATACATACATAATAAAGTCTCCAATTAAAGTATTTGTTAATAAACAAAGTATTAAATATTTGTTATAAACACTGGAGGATAGGTCACAAAATAAAAGTTGCAAATACATACTTCTCTTAAAAAAATTGTTTGATTTTAATAAAACTTGGTATCTCAAGGGTTTTTGGAGTTGCTGATTAAGAATCTGAAGCCAGATTAAAAAAATCCAAAATGGCGGATCCAATATGGCGGATGAGTTTTTAAAAAATTAATCCAAATTTCTTGAAAATTTATAATCGGGGGTTTTTGAGGTCGCTGATTACGAATATAAGGTCAAATTAGAAAAATTCAAAATGGCAGATCCAATATGGCGGATAAAATTTTTAATAATTTATGCAAATTTCTTGAAAATTTATAATCGGGGGTTTTTGAGGTAGCTGATTACGAATCTAAGGTCATATTTAAAAATTTCAAAATGGAGGATCCAATACGGCAGATAAATTTTAAAAAAATTGTTTAATTTTAATGAAACTTGGTATCTAGGGGTTTTTGGGGTCGCTGATTAAGAATCTGAAGCCAGATTAATAAAATCTAAAATCGCGGATCCAATATGGCGGATGAGTTTTTCAAAAATTCATCTAAATTTCTTAAAAATTTATAACCGTGGGTTTTTGAGGTCGCTGATTACGAATCTAAGGTCATATTTAAAAAACTAAAAATTGCGGATCCAATATGGCGGATGAGTTTTTCAAAAATTTATCCAAATTTCTTGAAAATTTATAATCAGGGGTTTTTGAGGTCGCTGATTACGAATCTAAGGTCATATTTAAAAATTTCAAAATGGAGGATCCAATATGTCGGATGAATTTTAAAAAAATTGTTTGATTTTAATGAAACTTGGTATCTAGTGGTTTTTGGGGTCGCTGATTAAGAATTTAAGATCATATTTAAAAAATCCAAATAGCGGATTCAATATGGCAGATGAGTTTTTCAAAAATTTATCCAAATTTCTTGAAAATTTATAATCGGGGGTTTTTGAGGTCGCTGATTACGAATCTAAGGTTAGATTAAAAAAAATTAAAAATGGCGGATCCAATATGGTGGATGAATTTTAAAAAAATTGTTTGAATGTAATAAAACTTGGTATCTAGAGGTTTTCGTGGTCACTGATTACAAATCTGAGGTCAGATTTTTAAAACTCAAAATGGCAATATAAGAATATTTTATAAATTTAAAAATTCTTTAATTGTTTAAACAAATAATTGTTATTATGTACTAACTTTTTACAAAAAATATCTAGAAACATGCAGTTTTTTCTAATTTTGCAATTAACTAAGCTGAGTAATATTACATTTAGATTTTTCATAAATTTAACGATTTTTTAATTGTTTAAACAAATAATGTTGTTATTTACTAACTTTTTACAAAAACATCTAGAAACATGCAATTTTTTTCTAATTTTACAATTAACTAAGCTGAGTAATATTACATGAAGATTCTTCATAAATTGAACGATTCTTTAATTGTTTAAACAAATAATGTTGTTATTTACTAACTTTTTACAAAAAACATCTAAAAGCATGCAATTTCTTCTAATTTTGCAATTAACTAAGTTGAATAAAATACCTCCAATTTTGCAATTAACAAACATGAAACTTGCAATAATACTGATCTTGTTAACTTTTAAAATTTGGAAAAAGCATGTTTCTAAGTCTTTTGTGCAAGGAGTTAATCAACATCTATAATTATTTGTTTAAATATGTGTTAAATTGTTAAATTTATAAAACATCATTATGTAGTACTACTCAACTTAGAAAGTCTAAAAAATGCACATTGTTTCATATAACAGAGACGTAGTTTATAAAATACTTGTAAAATACCAACATATCTATAACAAATCTAAAATATTTTTACTACTGGCGGACATATTGGCTCTGATCTTCAGTATTTTTTTTAAATCTGATCTCAGTTTCGTAATAAGTGACCTCAAAAAACCCCAGACACCAAGTTTCATTAAAATTTTTTGATAAAACCAAACAATTTTTTAAAAATTTGTCAACCATATTGGATCCGCCATTTTGAATTTTTCTAATTTGACCTTAAATTCGTAATCAGCGTTCTCAAAAAACCCCGATTATAAATTTTCAAGAAATTTGGATGAATTTTTTAAAAACTCATCCGCCATATTGGATCCGCCATTCTGAATTTTTTAAATCTGACCTCAGATTCGTAATCAGCGACCCCAAAACCTCTAGATACCAAGTTTTATTACAATCAAACAATTTTTTAAAAATTCATCCGCCATATTGGATCCGCCATTTTGAATTTTTTAAATCTGACCTCAGATTCGTAATCAGCGACCCCAAAAACCCCTAGGTACCAATTTGTAGAAAAATCCAACAGTGTGAAAAATTTGTGCATTTGGAAACAATTTTATGGGTGAAAATAGGTACGCAGGAGGGTTAAAATTCTTTAACACTTAAAATTTCCAAAATTTTAAGTCCTATTATCTATAAAAGTCTAGTGAAATTTTTTTAACAATTTTTGAATTACATTCTAATCATTATATAATAACGAAAAGTAAAAAAAATCATGAAAAAGATTCGATTTTTCAGAAATGTATCCACCATATTGGATTTTCTATTTAAATTTTTTTTAAAATTATTTCAAATTCGTAATCAGCAAAACAGGAAACTCTTAAATGTCAAGAGATATTAAAATCTGATAATTTTTCTAAAATTTCATCCGCCATTTTGGATTCGCCATTTAAAAATTTTTTTAACTAACTTTAGATTTGTAATCAGAGGACCCCAAAAACCTATAAATAATAAATTTTAGGCAAACTTGCGAGTTTTATGCTTTCTTTTTCCATGAAGCAATGATTATGACAGTAGAAGCTCATATTCTTTCTTAGATAAATTCTTTTTAGGAATAGTGTAGAGGTTAACGACTTTTCTGTATACTTTTATAATGTACGAGAAGAAATTACAACGAGTTAAAAGTGATTAGAAGTCAAATTCAACATGTGCCCTTCAAAAATGTACCCACATTTTTTCAAATGTTTGAACCCACATTTTCATTACTGAGTTTCGTTTTTAAATTAAACTTTTGAAGTCACTGCATTCCTAATGTATAAGTGGCACATATTCCTGTAAGGGTTCAAATTACTTCTTATTACGTATACTATGTCACCCCGTTTTATGGTTACTTAAAAATCTTTGTTAAAAAAGTTATATCAAGTTAATTGCTAAATTGTCAAAATTTAAGAAAAGTTGTCTCGCAAGTTTGAAGGTTAACCATTTATATTTTAATTAAGGCACATCATTGTCTCAATGATTTTTTAGTTCCTTATACTCCTCACTACATCTACTATAAGTCACGAAATATATAATGACTCGTTAAAAAAGTTATACCATTCAAACTGAAACAAACGGTCAATGTCACACACGAGAAACTGGCGATTTCGACACTTTTACTTAGTTTTGTCGTTCCCTACCTAATTAAAATGATTATTATACACAAGGTATATTTAAAGAGGACAATAATTTATCAAATTATGGTACTGCAAAATTATTTTTATAATTTTTAAAATATAATAATTAACGGAAACATAAAGTTTAAAAGTTCTAGAGATATGCCCATATAACTTTTATCATTAAAACTTCTAAGAAGTAAATGTATAATTTAATTTGTTATTATATCAAAAATATGATTTAAAACTGAACTTAAGGCCGTACTTGCGTTAGCGAAGGCAAAAATAGTCCCCACTTTAATGTTTTTTTCACAGTCACTTTATTTAAAATATTAAAAACAATTTTTGCACCTTAAAGTACATTATAAAAAATACAAAAAGAAAAAATTGTTTCGTTTTTTAACCGTTATTTACGATTCGTAGAGGGCCCCAAAAATTGTCGATCTAAAATTTGTAAGAGTTTGCGGTGCCCCCTCTAGAGCCGCTCCTGACAGTCTAAAATCAAAAAAACAAAATTTATTCTTTGGTATACATAAATACCTAGTGGACTAATGCGATAAAATAAAAAAAAAGTAAAAAAAAACGAAAATGCGGTATTTTAAAGTCAAAAATTCAAAAGATCAAAATCATCATTTCTCAAAAATTGACTTTAAAAGGACGCCATTTTCGTTTTTTTACTTTTTTTTTATTTTATCACATTAGTCCACTAGACTGAGAAAACTGGAGAGTCAAATTCAGAGGTTTAAAATGTGTATGTTTCCTTTGCTTATGAAGAGAGTTAAATAGTCCTTCTAAAATATATTTTGAATTGTTAATGAAAATCTACTCGTATATTCTCTCCCATTATATCTAAGGGTTAAAAGTTGCACAGAAAATGTGTACGATCTGATGCGCGCGAAATTATTTTTCTGACATTTTATGTATTAATTTAGGGGTTAGGTTGCCATATTTATTCATTTCGCGCCGGATAAGGAAGGGATTTCTCAAGATGGTTAATTTGTCCCTCTGTTATAAACTCATTTTCCCTCCAAGAGAAATAGCACGAATATCTGTCAATGGTGTATTTGAACATTTAGATTGTTATCCAATAGCTAATTCTCAAATATGAACGATTTGTCCCTCCAGATGTTTAGTCCAATACTCCAGTTTTCTCAGTGTAGGTAATAATGCATACTAAAGAATAAATTTTGTTTTTTTGATTTTAAACTGTCAGGAACGGCTCTGTGGGGGGGCACCGCAAACTCTTACAAATTTGAGATCGCCATTTTTGGGGCCGTCTACGAATCGTAAATAACGGTTAAAAAACGAAACAATTCTTTCTTTTTGTAGTTTTAATAATGTACTTTACGGTGCAAAAATCGTTTTTAATATTTAAAATAAAATGACTGTAAAAAAACATTAAAGTGGGGCTTATTTTTTGCCTTCGCAAACGCAAGTACGCCTTAAAACATTCATGAAAAATTAATTAAAAAACTAATATAAGTTAACGGTGTTGGAGGTCGAGAACTGTCCAGTGTTGCCAACCCACTTTTTTACACTTTCCTGAATTCTTTTACTTTGAGAATTTTTTGTAAAAAAACTAAGCGCTTAATCAAAAAAGTGGGCCTTTACTTGGAAGCGAAATTAAATGAAGAATTTAGTAGAATTTATTTTGTCTCGATACGATGTTTGTACGAGCCACATTCTTATTTCCGCCACGAGAATTTACAGCTGTAGGTGACTTGACATAGGGAAAAAATGGCCGCACAACAGAAAGGTGGAGTAAAGCGGATTGCCTATGTAAAGGCATAACAGTCTGATAAAGCATTGCAGTAACTTTTAATTTGTTAAAAATTGTAAAACTATTATTTTGCAATAACAAAAATTAAACCAAAAGACATAAATAATGAGATTTTTGTTTATAATTATGCACATAATATAAAATATGTAAAATTAAAAATAAAAACATGAAATTTTTTTTTTTAATTTTGATATTTTATTAACATAATTTTTTACAAAGAATAAAATATGAATTACTAATTAGTACTTATAGAGGTACAATTTATTAAATTGTAAACAATAAAAATATTACAAATGATAAATATATAGAATTTTGAAAAATTAAATTATATCTAAAATTTATTAAATGTTTTTTTATTGTTTGGGAAAATTAGTTAATAACTAATTGGAACATTATACAAAATTAAAAATAATTTATAATTTACAATAACTTAAAAAAAATAATCAATTTTTGTCTTATATATTGGTTTAATTATCTTTAATCTTGTTTTTTAATCTATAAAAATTTATTTACTTTATGAAAATAATAAATTTAATTATTTTTTCTTATTTTTCAATTATATAAGATTTTAAGAGCGTTCGATGGTCTCTGAAATTTGTAGGTTATGTGCGACTTACACTTGTCGCCCTACAAAAACGGTACTGCCTGGTTTAAATGACGTGAAATTGGTAAACAATCATTTTCGAACGAGTTTTTCTCTGCAGACAAACACTTTTTGCAAAATCTGAATCCGAACCAATGACACAAATCTTCTTAATTACCTAAATCCAAAATATTTTTTTAATCCATGAAGAAACGCGGTTGCAAAATGGTAAATGCAAAAGCAACAAAAGTAATGTAATGACAGGCGGCAAGACGTTTGTTACAACCATTTGCCATTAGAGGGCAGAAGCATGCAGGGAGCGTAAAGGCTCAGCTGTCAAAATGATTCGCATTACATTACTCTGGCCTTTCCCATTTTGCAACCGCGTTTCTTCAAGGATTAAAAAAATATTTTGGATTTAGGTAATTAAGAAGATTTGTGTCAATGGTTCGGATTCAGATTTTGCAAAAAGTGCTTGTGTGCAGAGAAAAACTCGTTCGAAAATGATTGTTTACCAATTTCACGTCATTTTAAGGGTTAACATATGTTTATTGTCATTTTAAGGGTTGAAATATCGTGTTCCCCTATCTCGAAAGGGCTAATATTTTTTTTCTCGTCTTTCTGGATGATAATCTTCCAAAATATACAATAAAATTTTGGATATCGAGAAAAAGTAGAAAATTTAGAATTTTTTTCGATTTTTTTTTCTTCTTTTTGTATTTTGAGGGATGAAAAACTCTTGTTCCCCTACCGATATGGGGCTGGTATTTTTTTCTTGTCTTTCTGGATCATAATCTTTGAAAAGCTGTAATAAAATTTTGGGTATCCAGAAAATTTCTTGTCTTTGGAATATTTTTTCTTTTTTTTTACAATTTTTTTGGGGTTGAAAAGTTTACAACTTACAGCACGAGGGGTTGAGAAGTAATTTTTTCTAATTATTTTGAATATTCTTAGTTTTCTATATTTTTGTGGCTTTTTCCGTCTTATTTTAATGACGTGCAATGTTATTTGATGAGAACTACATTTTCAACAGAGATCTCTCATCGTCGAAGATTCCGCTTCGAGACAAAATTTTGTGATCTAAAATACTGCGAAACGCATTCTGGTGGCAGAATATTTAACAAATACAACTGGGTCGAACATTTAGTATAATAAATAATATTGCTTATCGTTTTTAAGATATTCTTAAACAAAATGTAAAAGCAATAATCTTACTCTATTTTATGTCACAATAAATATTTTATTAAAACATTTTTAATTAATAAAAATTTGAAATTAAAAGTAATTTATAATTATTATGTTTTGGTACAGTGTGTCTCCTACAATATATTTATTTAATATTTTCAGATTTATAAACAAGAGAAACAAAATAACCTATTAACTATTCATTAACTCGATCAATTCCTTACTTTTCTTGAAAAGGAAACTGTATTATTTACACTTCATAAATTAATTAAATATTTAGAGTAGATATTTTTTAATAATTTAATGAACTGAAAAATGTTTTTCGATATGAAAACAATTCTTTTATTTTAATGTGCATTTCAAATGTCTATATTTATAGACTGGAACACTTATGTGATTTATTTTACTCAATATATTGAATATTTGAATCGTATTACATTTTAATATTCTTTTAAACTTGCGTGTCATTTTTGTTAGTGCTTGACAATAGTGACGTCATGATTTCACATCCCTATAAGAGGTTTGAATTTTTAGAAATTTACCGCGCAATCTGAAGTCTACATAACGCAGAATAAAAAAGTAACGTGAACGTAAGCATGTCATAAAAAAGGACAAACCTACTTATTCTGCCCTTTTCTATCTCATGCTTGCGATCGCTTCCCGTTTTATTCTGCTCAGGCCTCCTTTATATAGGCAGAAAATTGATTGATAAATTAGGAAGGAATTCTAAAGAAAGAAATTTTTGGTTATAAAAACTAATTTTCTTTCTAATAATTATTATTGAGAATTTACTCAAATATCATGTAATATTCGTAATATTACTGTAATATTAAAATCTCTCCCTCTTAAATAATATTCAAAACAGTACATTAGAGTATAAGAAAAGTTAAAAAAAACCCATATATATATATAGAATTTTGTGTATTTTTTAAAAAAATTTCTATAATACAATAGTAATAATAATAAATGTAAGTAATAATAATATGTAACAATTATGCCATAATAGCATAAGTAATTAATATACTATTATAAGAATAATAATTTTAAAATAGAGTTCAAATTTTTTTTTATTTAAAATTTTTAAATAATAAAATGTATAAATAAATTTTGATAGATTATAAAAAAGAAACGCAAAATTTATATTGCTGATAACTTTTTTAATTTTTAATATTGTTAAAAAATTATTTAATAAAAATTAAACAATCTGTCAATAAAATAAAAAATTTGAAAGTTATTACTGATATATAAATATAGAATTCTTTTTATATATGCCAAAATTAGTGTAAGTAAAATTGTAATAAAGAAAAATTCTTCTCTACTATTTTCTTAAGATAAAATGATAATCCATACTTTATTCCTTTGACTTTCCACAACAACAATGACAAAAATGCTCCCGTAAAAATAATAATGACACTTGTAGAAAAGTCGTATAGTATTAAACAACTTTTGTTTCATCGATATTTATTTATTTAATTTGACATATTTATATTATCTACATTTCCCATAAATAGAAATCCCTTTATTAATTTTTTTTATATCAATTTTTATAGTTACAAAATAATAGTTTTATAATTTTCAACAAATTAAAAGTTATTTACTGCTCTGTTTTATCATACTGCCCTGTTATGCCTTTACGTAGGCAACCACACTTTACTCAACAAGTCACATCCAGCTGTAAATTCTCGTGGCGGAAATAAGATTGTGGCTCATAGAAATATCGTATTGAAACAAAATAAATTTTAATTAATTCTTTATTTTTTTTTACTTCCCAGTAAAGAGCCCTTTTTTAAAAGAAAGCGTCAAATTATTTTTTAAAAAATTGTCAAATGTAAAAAGTTTTGTAAAAATCAGTCAAAAGTGTTGGATAATTTAAAAAGAAAGAAAAAAAAGCAGAAATTTTTAGAAAAAAGGGCTCTTTATTGGAATTCAATATGAAATAAGGATTAAAGTAAAAATTTGTTCGCAATAATACAATATTTTTACGAGCGTCAATATTATTTTCGCCATACAAATTTACAGCTTTGACGTCGAAAATAACCTTATTACACTTGTTGCCTATAGAAAGGGGTTTTACAACCTAATTATTATTTTAGAATAAAAAATTAATTAGCGCCAGTTTTTTTTTTTGGTTTAACGGTGTTCGACGGTCTCTGAAATTTCTAGATTACATTCGACAAACCGCTATCACCCAACAAATACGGCACTGCCTGGTTTAAATGACGTGAAATTGGTAAACAATCATTTTCGAACGAGTTTTTCTCTGCACACAAGCACTTTTTGCAAAATCTGAATCCGAACCATTGACACAAATCTTCTTAATTACCTAAATCCAAAATATTTTTTTAATCCTTGAAGAAACGCGGTTGCAAAATGGGAAAGGCCAGAGTAATGTAATGCGAATCATTTTGACAGCTGAGCCTTTACGCTCCCTGCATGCTTCTGCCCTCTAATGGCAAATGGTTGTAACAAACGTCTTGCCGCCTGTCATTACATTACTTTTGTTGCTTTTGCATTTACCATTTTGCAACCGCGTTTCTTCATGGATTAAAAAAATATTTTGGATTTAGGTAATTAAGAAGATTTGTGTCATTGGTTCGGATTCAGATTTTGCAAAAAGTGTTTGTCTGCAGAGAAAAACTCGTTCGAAAATGATTGTTTACCAATTTCACGTCATTTAAACCAGGCAGTACCGTTTTTGTAGGGCGACAAGTGTAAGTCGCACATAACCTACAAATTTCAGAGACCATCGAACGCTCTTAAAATCTTATATAATTGAAAAATAAGAAAAAATAATTAAATTTATTATTTTCATAAAGTAAATAAATTTTTATAGATTAAAAAACAAGATTAAAGATAATTAAACCAATATATAAGACAAAAATTGATTATTTTTTTTAAGTTATTGTAAATTATAAATTATTTTTAATTTTGTATAATGTTCCAATTAGTTATTAACTAATTTTCCCAAACAATAAAAAAACATTTAATAAATTTTAGATATAATTTAATTTTTCAAAATTCTATATATTTATCATTTGTAATATTTTTATTGTTTACAATTTAATAAATTGTACCTCTATAAGTACTAATTAGTAATTCATATTTTATTCTTTGTAAAAAATTATGTTAATAAAATATCAAAATTAAAAAAAAAAATTTCATGTTTTTATTTTTAATTTTACATATTTTATATTATGTGCATAATTATAAACAAAAATCTCATTATTTATGTCTTTTGGTTTAATTTTTGTTATTGCAAAATAATAGTTTTACAATTTTTAACAAATTAAAAGTTACTGCAATGCTTTATCAGACTGTTATGCCTTTACATAGGCAATCCGCTTTACTCCACCTTTCTGTTGTGCGGCCATTTTTTCCCTATGTCAAGTCACCTACAGCTGTAAATTCTCGTGGCGGAAATAAGAATGTGGCTCGTACAAACATCGTATCGAGACAAAATAAATTCTACTAAATTCTTCATTTAATTTCGCTTCCAAGTAAAGGCCCACTTTTTTGATTAAGCGCTTAGTTTTTTTTACAAAAAATTCTCAAAGTAAAAGAATTCAGGAAAGTGTAAAAAAGTGGGTTGGCAACACTGGACAGTTCTCGACCTCCAACACCGTTAATGATTAGTTTTCATCAAACAATAAAGCAATAAACTACTTTATTGCATCAGTATTATTTAGACATAAATTGTCATGGAAATGCTCCTTGATAAAAATATTAAAAGTTTAAAAAAAATTTAATTGTTTGAAGGCAATAAATGTAAGGCGATAATGTATATATTATGTACAAAAATAAAAAATAAAATTGAAAGCTATATATTTAAAAAGTGTGTATTATTAATTTTTATAAATAATAAATAATTTTACCCATAATTTCGTAAGTAATAAATCAGAATAAATTAAACTAGTAATACTTACTACTTTTAAGTGTTCAAGAAATATTTATTTTAGTCTCTATTTTGTCTTGTAGTAAATTCGAGTTCAAAAGACAACTACTTTTAAGGGGACATTCCAGTTCAAAATGTCAAAAAAATCGATTTTTTTTTGTTTTTATTTTCTGATTTCTTATAGTGTCAAGAATACTCTCCTAAAATATTATTGCAAAATTCAAAGTAAAACAAAAGTTATATATCCTTATTCTTCGCCATGTCAAAGATGTTTTTGTATGCGGATAAGCAATCGAATGATTTAAATGTTTTCTCATTAGCATTTTTTAAAAAAGACAAACAAAAATGTATTTGGTGTTGCTGATCACAAATTAGATATTAAATTTTTAAAATTCAAAATGGTGGATTTAATATGGCGGAAAAGAAAATTTTTTTATTTTAATTTTTGTTTTCGTTTAATTTTTTTTGTCCACCATATTGCATCCGCCATTTTTAATTTTGAAAAATGATGTCATATTCGTAATCAGCGACCCCAAAATCCCCCCCCCCCCCGTAACGATTTTCAAGCAAATCCAATGATTTTGAAAAAAATGTCCGCCATATTCGATCCGCCATTTTGAATTTTAAAAATCTAATTCCATATTCGTAATTAGCGACCTCAAAAACACCCGAGTAACGATTTTCAAGCAAATCCGATGATAAAAAAAAATTTCGAAACTTATGCACAGGTCTCCTCAGAGGTGGGCAGGTTATTCTAAAATGTAACGCTACAAACTTGGTGGGGAGTTGTTCCAAATGACTTCCTGATTCCAAATTTTCAAACCGATAAATCGTACCTAATCCTCTTTTCGAATTATCTCTTTTACAGATAGTCAGAAACTTGAAAATGTATTATCTTAATGTGGAAGCTTTGATTTAGAAAACTGCTGATTTTTTGTTATTAAAAAATTTTTAGACAAAGATTTTATAGATAATTATGTTCATGATTTTGAGAAAAGTGGGTGTAGGGGAGAGTGGGACAAGACGGTCCTTAAAAAATCATAAAATTAATAATATGGAAAAAATTGCAAATCTACCCATCTTTTCCCACCGGCACGGTACTAAAAAAACAACATATTTCTGTCAACAAATTTTACAAGTAAAGGTTGCATCTTCGTCTTCGTCACTTTTTGGAGGTTCCACACCTAAAGAAATATCTAATGAAGAGAATGTCACTTCGTTTTTGGTATTATCTGTTTTAGAAAGTTTGGAATCGATCTTACCACCGAAAATGGGCATTTTCGAAAATGGCGTATATCGCCGCCATTTTGAAATACAAATGAAAAAAATTTTTTTTTACAAATTCTTAAATAAATTATTCATTACATGTAAAAGAAATTTTTTAAATAAATGTCATAGTTATTTTAATAATATATACTAAAAAGCCTTCTTTTTGTCTGTTATGAACTGGAATGTCCCCTTAAGTCCACTTTTTGGCTATCGGCTATTTTTAAGACTACATAGCGACTTCATTCAAGCCTGAGTACCGACTTTTTTTAAGACTCTTTTGACAAACTAATTTTAAGTCTAGGGTGACTACTTTTTGTTACATCTTAAAATTAGCTCTTTTATAGACTTGATTCAAGACTTTTTTTCTGTGTAATAAGTGTTTCTCCAAGGCGTCTTCTTGTTCTTTCCTGAAAACTTACAATTAAAATCAAAACGTAATAATTCGCTAAAAAGTTTAAAAGTAGTATGTTACATTATAAGGACAGAACGTTCGAAATTCCTGCACTGCGCGAGATGATAGTATAGTACTTTAGGGCTATAGTTTTGTATAGTGTAGTCTCACTTGACAGCTGGCTATCTTTATTAATTATTCATTTTTGCTCCTCGCTTCAATGCCTCTGTCTCTTTGGTTTTTTCACTGTCTCCCTTTTACATTCAATATTCGCCTGCTCCAACATTTGACGCACGAGCGAAGCGAGTGAAAGATAATTATCAATATTCTATTTTTTTTAAATTTATTTGTTGTTACAATATTAAGTTTTACGTTCTTCAAATTTTAAATGTTCTAATAAACAAAATTTTATATTTTTTTAAATTATTAAAATTTTATGACAACATTGCAACACTTATTAAAAAATAAATTATAAAATTTTAAAATAATTTATTAAAATTTCTAATATTTACTAAAATAAGTACCTAAAAATAATTATAAATTTTGTTTATTTGAATTTTCGGAACTTGTGGATATTGAATTAATACCTATAATATAAAGTTTTCTTTTTAATTTTTCGTCTCGTTTTATATACCCTAAGTGAGGCTAAATTCGCTCATGTAGGGTAAATTCGCTCAACCGATGTCTATTTTTTAAAATTCGATTAACATACTTTTTAGACAGAAATATTTAAGATTTACAATTGTTTTGGTTAATATAAATGCTAAACTTTAATTTAAAATTTATTTGCAGCAAATTAATTGGTAACTTTCAGTAGAAATTATATTTAAAACACAAGTGAATAATTTTCATATTGAACAAGTAGTATGAAAAAGTAGGAAATAAAGCTTTACTTCAAAATTTTTAAGTTGAATACTTCTGAACATTACATTTCCTGTATCTCTAAACATGATTTTCATAAAGCATAAAAATTAAAGCAATAAACAAATTTTGCAAAAAATCAATTTAAAAAAAATTCAAATTTGTTGTGTAAATTTGCTCAGGAAATAAGTCTACAAAAAAGATGTTTAAAACGGTTTAAGCACTAAACTGTAAAACTTAACATTGTTTTTTTTCGGTACCAATAAAAATTATTCTTTAAACTTTCATGGAACTCGCAATTTTCGTATTTACCGACAGTAGTAATATTACCGGCAGAGAATTCTTTTCTCCCCGCTCTAACAGATGGCGAGTGCACAGATCAACCTGTGGGAATTTAATAATTATTAAATAAATAAATTAATGATGAATGTTTCAGAAAGCTTCCCAACTATTACGTGTTCTATTAGATGGTTTAAATAAATGTTAATCGTTAATATTATTGTATTTAAAAAGATTTATTGTAGCCGTGTAAAGGCGTGCTACACAAACGTGATCCCAGACGCAACTGATTATAAAAGGCGCGAACACACATTCTCACGTTACGTGTTACTCACACATGCTCGGACATGCTTCATACACAAGAGAAAAGATTTCTCTATAGTGAAAAGCAACGTCGGTAAATACGCTTTCTACGAACCCCACAAACCAATGCACAAATGTTCGACTTTCTGCTGCGAAATCGAAGAGGGAAGTATGTACTTTCGACCGAGATATAAAAAAAGGAATTATTCACCTTCTTATGGCCAGGAGTTACAACAACTAGATCCTTTAAATTTATTTCTATTGGTATCAAATAGGTGCCGACTCAGGTCCATCACCAATGTATACAAATTTCACATCATTACACAAACAACAAAATTTTAATTAAAAAATTGACATAAACCATCAGTTACAACATTAAATAAAGAAACCAGAACGCTCACTTATTTGGAATTTTCAAAATATTTACTTACCTGCAGCTACTTCCGTGTGAAGGAGGAAAATGATATTCAGTTTGTGGCGGTGATGATGATGATAATGACGATTACGTTGATAATGGTAATGATCATTACGTCGATAATGATAATGACGATTTCGCAGAGGATAATAATGACGATTTCGACGATGATGATGATGACAACGATGATGATGACAACAATAATGATAACGACGACGAATATAGTAGCGGAACAAGTTCTGAAATTGAAAATGTGAATATCGATGATAATCCTTTGAATATTAATAAAAGAATTTAAAAAAATGCTTTTCTTTTTGCTAATTTAAAACACAGTCAAGGGAACATTATTTTACAAACATTAAGAGAACCACCTTTTAATTTAACTTATTTACCCAAAGACGTGAGAACTTTATTAAATACTCCTTCTTCGGTGGCAAGTAGAAAGATACAAAACATTGCAGGAGGAGAGTATCTTCACATAGGCTTTAAAAAACAATTATTAAAAAGTTAAGCTCTGTTCAAGAAAATACATTACCAGAAGTTTTAGAAATCGACATAAGTACTGATGGAGCAAGAATTCACAATGGAAAATACGAATTGTGGCCACATCAATACCGTTTTTTTAATATTGCTGATAAAAGACCTATTACAGCAGGTATTTTTAAAGGTCAGCATAAACCAATCAATCCTTTCGATTTTTATGAGCAACTGCTGCAAGAAATCATGACAATTCAAGATGAAGGTGGAATTAGGATAGGGAATCGAGTAATTAATTTGAATATTCGTTGCTTCATAGCCGATGCACCTGCTAGAGCATTTATATTAAACCATTACGGACATAACGCTGAAAATCCGTGTTCTAAATGTGTAGTAGAAGGTCACAATGATGTTCCAGGTTATACACGTACAATGGTTTTCGAAAGAATAAAGTATGCTTCAAGAACGGACGAGAACTATGAAGCTCTTACTGACGATGATCATCACAAAGGCAGAAGTCCCTTATATCCATTTCTACCTCTAGTGACTCGAATTCCTTTTGAACCAATGCACCTTCTATATATTGGAATCACAAAAAAGTGCTAACTGCACATATAAAAGGAATGTTTGGATTTAAAAAGTTAAGTCGTAGAAAATTAGAGATTTTTGATAAAAGAATGGAACTGATGAAATCTTACTGTCCATCAGAATTCAATCGTCGACCAAACAAAATCACTCAGCTTCATACGTTTAAAGTCACTGAATTTCGACAAATTCTACTCTTAAGAGTTACGTAACTTTGTGTGGAGTATTGTATGGTCGTCAGTTCCTTTCTTACAACGTTCATTGAATATGAGACAAGTCACACTCAGAAAGTCTCCCCCGGACAAGTCCTCCCAGGACAAGTCTCCACAGAGACATAACTCCCCATGGGACAAGTCTTCCCATGGACAGCTCCTTCCAGAGAACAAGTCTTCCCAGGGACATCTCTCCCCAAATGTAAATATTAAAAGTAAATTATGCCATGGGTGGACAAGTCTCCCCGGGACATCTCTCCCCAGTGAAAAATTGTTTATTAAAACAGTGACAAATTCAGGACAAGTCTCCCCGGGACATCTCTCCCCAGTAAAAATTGTTTATTATAACGGTAGCATGTTCAGGACAAGTCTCCCCGGGACATCTCTCCCCAGTTAAAAAATGTTTATTAAAACAGTGGCAAATTCAGGACAAGTCTCCCCGGGACATCTCTCCCCAGTAAAAATTATTTATTAAATCGGTGGCACATTCAGGACAAGTCTCCCCGGGACATCTCTTCCCAGTAAAAATTGTTTATTAAAACGGTGGCACATTCAGGACAAGTCTCCCCGGGACATCTCTCCCCAGTTACAATTGTTTATTAAAACAGTGGCAGATTCAGGACAAGTCTCCGCAGGACAAGTCTCCCCGGGACATCTCTCCCAGTAAAAATTATTTATTAAATCGGTGGCACATTCAGGACAAGTCTCCCCAGGACAAGTCTCCCCGGGACATCTCTTCCCAGTAAAAATTGTTTATTAAAACGGTGGCACATTCAGGACAAGTCTCCCCGGGACATCTCTCCCCAGTAAAAATTGTTTATTAAAACGGTGGCACATTAAGGACAAGCCTCCCTGAGACATCTCTCCCCAGTAAAAATTGTTTATTATAACGGTGGCACATTAAGGACAAGCCTCCCTGAGACATCTCTCCCCAGTAAAAATTGTTTATTATAACGGTGGCATGTTCAGGACAAGTCTCCCCAGGACAAGTCTCCCCAGTAAAAATTGTTTATTATAACGGTGGCATGTTCAGGACAAGTCTCCCCAGGACAAGTCTCCCCGGGACATCTCTTCTCAGTTAAAAAATGTTTATTAAAACAGTGGCACATTCAGGACAAGTCTCCCCAGGACAAGTCTCCCCGGGACATCTCTCTCCAGTTAGAATTGTTTATTAAAACAGTGGCACATTCAGGACAAGTCTCCCCAGGACAAGTCTCCCCGGGACATCTCTCCGCAGTAAAAATTGTTTAATATAACGGTGGCATGTTCAGGACAAGTCTCCCCAGGACAAGTCTCCCCGGGACATCTCTCCCCAGTTAAAAAATGTTTATTAAAACAGTGGCACATTCAGGACAAGTCTCCCCAGGACAAGTCTCCCCGGGACATCTCTCCCCAGTAAAAATTGTTTATTATAACGGTGGCATGTTCAGGACAAGTCTCCCCAGGACAAGTCTCCCCGGGACATCTCTCCCCAGTTAAAAAATGTTTATTAAAACAGTGGCACATTCAGGACAAGTCTCCCCAGGACAAGTCTCCCCGGGACATCTCTCCCCAGTTAACCCGTTGACTGTCGCTGACGCATATATGCGCAAAACTAAACTTGCCAAAAGTGGTTCATGACGCATATATGCGCAACTTAAAAAAGGTAATTAAAAACTACTTAAATGTTCCTAAAACCGATTACTCGGGGGTTTTCAAGGTCGCTGATTACGAATATGATATTCGTTTTCCAAAATTCAAAATGACGGATCCAATATGGCGGACAACAAAATGAAACAAGTTGTAAATCCAGATGTTCATTACATAAACATTTTGCTTCCTCTTTACGATCAGCAAAAAAAATTTGCTTCCTCGCGACGGAAGCATTAACGATAAATATATTTCATTTTTAAATCATTTTTAATACAATTGAACATTTATAAAATAAAGTTCATTCGTCTAAATAGAAAGAATAAAATTTTCTTATACAGTAATATGAATCTAAATAAACAAAAAAATTTTTAGTTAAAAAGTGAATTTTTCAACTTTAATTGTAATTAATTCTATAATTTTCAATAGAATATATACTTTATATACATCAATCGATTCGTCTTGATACAAAGAATAAGATTTTTGATTTATTTTTTAATAAATAATAACATTCTATTGTACAGCAACATGATTTTTAAGAAAAAATGAATTTTTATTAAAAGTGCAAATATTTTGTCTATAATTGGTTTTAATTCTATAAATTTAAGTAAAACATATACTTTATATATACCAATCGATCCGTCTTGGTGTAATGAATAAGATTTTAGAAATAAATGAGTAAGATTTTCTTACACAGCAACATAATTTTGCGGAAAGAACTCATTTTTTTGATAAAAATGCGATTTTTTCAGCTTTAATTGTGATTAACTCTATAAATTCTCATACAATTTATACTTCTTATATACCAATCGATTCGTCTTGATGCAAAGAATAAGATTTTATTATATATTAACTTCAATAAACAAACCGACAGATTAGCTCAGTCGGATAGATGCCTGGCGTTGGTGGTCGTTTAAGGACCAAGGGTATAAGTACCCTTGGTTCGCGCTTACTTGGCTTGGTATTTTTCCGGCACGTGAGACAATCTGAGCGGGAGGTTTGACGTCGAGGTATAATGATGTGCACCGTCGATTATTGTCCGGTACACACCATTAGAACTCGACTGTCGATAAACCGGTTGTACTCAGAGAGGTTTTCTACAGTTTTCCTCTTCTCTGGCGAGAAAACCCATTGACGGGTAGTCCAGGCGTAATGCGAGTACTCCTAATAAAGTCGGCTGTAGACGCAAAATTAGGTTAATATATAGAAAAATTTCTAAAGTAGAATGGTTATGCTTAATCCAAAAAAGTATTTCTCGGGGACTCTTGTCGAAGTGCGTAAGGCCAATAGGGCAGGAGTATAAACAATAAAAAAAAAACTTCAATAAACAACTTAAAAAAATTTTTAGAAAAAAGTCAAAAAAGATTTTTTTTTTGAGAATTTTTTAAAGTCTATCAATCCATTTCGAGATATTTTTATGATAAATATACCTGGTAAATTTTAGCCAAATTCGTTAAAACCTCTTCGAGTTATCGTGTTCACAAAAATCGGGATACACACACACACACACACATACACACACATACATACATACATACATCCGGACAATTGTTCAGGGTCTTATATAACATAGTCCCATATAGAAGAAAATTTGTTAAAAGGATTTTTAAAAATTTTGTAAATTAAACGACTACAAAGCTTCCTCACGAGGAAGCAAAATTGATCAGATTGACTTGAAACGTAGTACTCTGGGGTTTTTGGGGTTGCTGATTATGAATCTGACATCAGTTTTTCGAAATTCAAAATGGCGGATCCAAGATGGCGGAAATTTTTTCAAAATTCGTCGAATTTGCTTGAAACTTGTTATTCGGGGGTTTTAAGGGTCGCTGATTACGAATCTGACATTAGTTTTCCAAAATTCAAAATGGCGGATCCAATATGGCGCACGACAAAATAAAAAATTAATTATAATGGCTTGAAACTGAATACTCGGAGGTTTTTAGAGTCGCTGATTACGAATCTGTCATTATTTTTTCAAGGTATTTATCGAAATTTGATTTCACCAAAAATTATCATACTGATGTCAGATTAACCAGTTTCAAACAAATTCAATAAATTTTAAAAAATTTTCCGCCATATTGAACCAGTTATTTTGAATTTTGGAAAACGAATATCATTTTCGTAATCAGCGACCTCGAAAACCCCCGAGTAATCGGTTTCAGGAACATTTAAGTAGTTTTTAATTACCTTTTTTAAGTTGCGCATATATGCGTCATGAACCACTTTTGGCCAGTTTAGTTTTGCGCATATATGCGTCAGCAACAGTCAACTGGTTAACTGGGGAGAGATGTCCCGGGGAGACTTGTCCTGGGGAGACTTGTCCTGAATTTTTCACTGTTTTAATAAACATTTTTTAACTGGGGAGAGATGTCCCGGGGAGACTTGTCCTGGGGAGACTTGTCCTGAACATGCCACAGTTATAATAAACAATTTTTACTGGGGAGAGATGTCCCGGGGAGACTTGTCCTGAATTTGTCACTGTTTTAATAAACAATTTTTTACTGGGGAGAGATGTCCCAGGGAGACTTGTCCACCCATGGCATTGTTTACTTTTAATATTTACATTTGGGGAGAGATGTCCCTGGGAAGACTTGTCCTCTGGGAGGAGCTGTCCATGGGAAGACTTGTCCCATGGGGAGTTATGTCTCTGTGGAGACTTGTCCTGGGAGGACTTGTCCGGGGGAGACTTTCTGATTGTGACTTGTCCCAACCCCCGTTCATTGACTTTTGCACATGACAGAAGATGTCAAAACATTGGGCAGTTTAGATTCTTTTAGTGCATTTCCATTTGAAAATAATATGCCCGAAATGCGAAGACTCATTCGAAAACCACATTTAAGTCTACAACAAATATACAAACGACTTTGTAAAAAGGATTTTAATGCTACACCTCTTGCGGATAATGTTGACATTAAAATTACTCAACTTCATGCTGAAGGACCTCCTTTAGAAAATTTCCCAAGCAACATTTGGCATCAGTTTTACAACTTGGAAGTCGGTAAATTTAAATTTACAACGAGTTTGCGTGACATCTCCTGCGCTTTAAAAGACTCAAGAATCTGCCTTATAAGGAATATCATACATTTTGAAAGACAAACTTTTTTCATTGTTCAATATTATGAAACTATGATGTCAGTCTACAATGTTGGAATTTCGTCAGACGTTGTAGGAGCATATTATTGTTCAAATCTGTATAACAGACTGGAAGCAATTGACATACACTACCGTCGGGAATTATCGGTACGACTGCACACGCACAGCCCAAAAACATACCAATCTTTAAATCACGATTTTTTTGTAAATACAAATGTCAGAAAATTAACAAATATACCATTCGAAAGATTATTAAATTCTACGATTAATGGTACATGACTGAAAATTTTAATAATTTATACAAAGATTGCAGCAATCGACAAATTTGACAAAAAAATTTTAAAAATACAATTTTTTTGGAAATTTTTTCAACCCCTGCACATTTTTTAAAAATTGTAGAAAAAATTTGAAACTTACATAAGTGTGATCATTCAAATTTCATCTTTAATTTAAGACCAAAAGAGTTTAAAAATCTTATTCGGTTCGTGAGATATCATTATAAACGTCCGAGCATGTTTTTTGACAAATGCATTGAATTAGTCGATTTTGAACGGTTTTTGGCTGAAAATGCTCATCCGTTTATAATGATATCTCGCTAACCGATTAAGATTTTTGAATTCTTTTGGTCTTAAATTAAAGATGAAATTTGAATGATCACACTTATGTAAGTTTCAAATTTTTTCTACAATTTTTAAAAAATGTGCAGGGGTTAAAAAAATTTCCAAAAAAATTGTATTTTTAAAATTTTTTTGTCAAATTTGTCGATTGCTGCAATCTTTGTAAAAATTATTAAAATTTTCAGTTATGTACTATTAATCGTAGAATTTAATAATTTTTCAAATGGTATATTTGTTAATTTTCTGACATTTGTATTTACAAAAAAATCGTGATTTGAAGATTGGTATGTTTTTGGGCCGTGCGCGTGCAGCCGTACCGATAATTCCCGACGGTAGTGTAAGAAATGTAAAATATAAAGTATATAGGATGCCAAAATGGAGTAGTGAAGAAGGAAAGGAAGAGAATGCAGTCGAAAACGAAGGATTTGCATTACATTACTAACACCGATTGTGTGGCCTCAAATTTAATAATATTACCTATTATTTAAAAACTTTCTTAATGGGGATCATACAAAGAATCTTGTGAGTTAAAATGACTATCATTATAATTGTTTTAATTAATTAATTTAGAATAATGTTTAAAGTCACTTCTTTTAAATGATTCAATTTATCAATTATCAGGAATTCTCTTTGAATTAATTGAAATAGTTGAAAAGTTATTTAAGTTAATTTTTAAATAATTAATTACATTTTTTAATAATTTAATTTTCCTTTTTCAAAATAGCGCTGATTTCTGGGTGTGAGACACAGCATATCACCCGTTGTGAGACGGTGTCAACACCCATCTGGGCAGAATAAAAAATACGACTTTGCAGGCATACTATTTAAATGTTGTTTTGATTTTTTTATAGTTTTTTTAACATAACAACACTCATTCAATTGCACTTTTTTTCTTTTTAAAATATTTGATTTGTTACTGTCATATTCTAATTCAATCATTTTATTTAAGCATAAGTGTTTCACACTATATTACATTGCTGTTTACTATGTTTATCACTTTCATCTTTTCTACATATTTGTAGACGTCCGCATAAAAAAGGCCTATTTTGTCGATTCTAGTTTTCGAGATAACCCAATTTATTAAACTTTGGCAAAAACTATTTTATTTTTGATAATTAATCTACATCTTTTGACATGATCAATTTTTATAATTTTATCGTTAATAAGGACATAGAATTTAAAAAAAAAATTTAATTCTTATAAAGAATTTTATGAAAAAGTTTCAAAATAATTTAATTCTTGTGAATAAATGCTATTAAGATTTTTGAAAATGATAAACAAGAATAGTAAATTAGGCAATAATATGTGAATTTAAAAAATTTTGAATCTGAAATTATTCAAAATATTGTTTTTATAGAATCTTTTATTTTTTTCTCTATTTGGCAATCTGAATTTTGAAACTCTGTAAATAATCGAATTTATCACCTTAAGGGTTCTAAGACCTCTCAAAATTTTACATGAGATTTGCCCATACAGATAAGTTTAATAGTTGCAGAATAGGCCCTTTTTATACGGACTTGCACATATGTTTGAGTATGAAATAAAATGTATGCTCTCCAATAATTATGTTTTTGATATTTTTTGTTGTCAGCACTATGTTACTATTTGTTAATCTAAAAGGAGCAAAAAAAAGTGAAGCGAAAAGAGTAGCTAGAACTTCCACTTATGGTAGGTATATAAGAACTCCTGGAAACCTATTGACAACTGAAGATGATGGTGGACCTCCTAAAAAAATATCTAAGCACACCACAAGTGTGAAACAACAGTTGGCACTATTAACGGCACTGGCAAGTACGATTCAAGCTAATAGTTCGAAAAGTTCTGAATCAATATCTGAAGAGAATTAAAAAAAACAATTGGCTGTAAAAACTAATAAATCTAAAAGCTGTTCTAACCAACCAGAAAAAATAGTACAAAGTCTTTCGCAATCATCAGTCGCTACCCCACTTGCTCCTACTTTAAGCGTTGAATTTGAAAATTCTTTAAAGTCTTCAGAGACACAAACTACCGATACTTCGCAAAATCAGGCTTCTTCAGTTTTAGCTGAAAAAATGCTGCTAAAAAGGAAGAAAATTCAGTTTCAGAGTGATTCAATTTCAAATAGTTCAAAGAATTCAAACACTGATGAATTCAATACTTCGCAAAATCAAGTTTCTTCGGTTATCGCTGAAAAAAATAAGGCCAAAAGAAAGGAAATTCAGTTTCAGAGTGATTTAACTTCAAATAGTTCAAAGAATTCAAACCCTAATAAATTCAATAGTTTGCGAACTCGGGTTTCTTCGTTTTTCGACGAAAAAAATACGACCAAGGAAAAGGAGAAACATTCTCAGAGCAATTCATTTACAAACAATTCAATTACTAATAATCTCGATTCTTTAAATACTCAGGATCCTTCGATTTTTAGTGGATATAATACTACCGAAGATACTAGCTGTCAATTGCATGTATTATTGTAAGTAAAAGCTTAAAAAAATTGTTAAGTTTATAATTGCAGTTTCATTAAATTATCTTTTTAGTTTTTTTCTACAGTTTTTTAAAATTTTTATTGAAGCTTAAATGTTTATATAGAAACTACATTATGTATTTTTAATGAATTTCTCGTATTATATTTTTCATGTTTGTGCTCAAATGCAGCCTAGTACACGATCAGACTGCAAAACTGATAGTTCAAAATGAGCAGCTATTACTTCAAAATAATAAACTTCTTGATGAATTGTCACTTTCAAAAATTGGAGATGGAAATCTTGACGAAACTTTTTATTAGCCTTTTACTGGTTTTCCTATCAAAACACTTGAGCAGTTCGATTTTTTAAATAATGAATTACAAAAGAGTTTACGCAAAACATTGGTAAAAAAACTTTTATAATAATTTTTTTTATCTGAAATTAAATTTAAAAATAAATAAATTGAGGCTTGAAAGGATTCAGAATAGATTTTTGAGGTTCGCTGCAAGACAACTTGACATACCTTACAACTTTTTTAGTCACGATTACTCGAAACTTCGCTCTGTATTGAAAATTCCTTCAGTGCAGAGTAGATTTTTAAAGTTGGATCTACAGTTTTTTTTATAATATACTAAATGGTAATATTGATTGTCCAGCATTGCTTTCCAGTGGTTCGCTGTCGGTTCCCTATATTACATTGAGAAACAGATCAAGTTTTAGGGTCCCTCTCAGTCGTACAAATCTTGGCAGTAATTCTCCTATGACACGAATTTGTCGTGAGGCTAACAATGCGAGTGACTTAGATTTTTTTGACAATTCTATATCACGATTCAAGCGAAGCCTCTTTATTTATGTTCAAGACGTCGATTGAATTTGTATAATTGAATTTGTAATATTGTAAGTAGTGACACGAATTAATGTTTCTTTTTTTTATTCTTCCATATTTTATATTGTTTTTTTCTCTTAATAAAGGGTAAATTTTGTAAAGCCGTTTATATGAAATAAATAAATAAACAAATTATTTGCTTATGATTTAGTGACAATTATTTTTATCATTATTCTGAAATTTATGAGAGTAAAATAAATTTTTTGCATCGATAACTTCAAAAAGTACCATGGATTTAATCAAATAGATAATATTTTTAATAAACTTCGAATTTTTAACTTTAGAGTCGACATTTGGTAACAATAGGTGGTCCAAGATACGAGATTTTTTAAATTATGCAGTAAAGCAAACTTTAACCGACGAACTTATAAGCAAATTGTCATGGGATGGGAAAAGAGGATACCATAAACTTGGTGACACCAGAGTGAGCAACACTTTATTCAGTAAGGTCTTTTTAATTAGTATTTTTTTATTTTTTTTGCTTAGGGACTTTTGGGAAATCTGCCTACAGATACCTTGGATTCCGCACTCCAAGGTTATGTGGGGTTGGTACAATGAAACGAAATGAAATATTAAAAAAAAGATAAATAAATAAATGTTATAATAAATTTAATAAACTGGCGACCTACTACCAGCCCGACCCACTAAAACCCGTAACCCTTCTTATGGAGCCCTTTACCTTCCCTCGGAACTGTCGTAAGACTTTAGCCTTCGAGGGTGGCGCTCCAACTCTGTCGCTAATGCGACCTTCTCATCCGCTGCCTGCAATATGGGTGGTCGACACCTTATTGCCAAACTTTTCCTTGCATAAAAAGCAACTTGGGCTCTTTTTACAGTTGGAGAACCTGTGATCGGCTTCACCGCACTTAAAGCACGCAGTCGATCTGTCCACCTTTTGGCATTTAGCTCCAATATGACCGTATCCCAAGCATCGATGACACCGGACGACCATTACTCTTTTTTTAATTGGGCAACAAATAAAACCAATTTTTACGTGTCCCAATTTCTCCAGCCTGTTCGCCTCTTCCGGGTTGGTGATTACAACCGCGAGCTTCATCCCTTGGCGGTTGGGTCCTAAGACAGTCACTTTCCTGCATCCTGGCTTTCCTATCGCTTCCGACAACACTTGTTGCACCTCGGCTTCTTGGGTAAGACCTCAGCGGTGAAAGCGCCCTTGTCAGAGCCTCCTCTGATCTTAATCAGAAGGTCTCCCTTCTTTGTAGCTTTTGCTGCTACTATTCTCGTATGGCAGTCGTCCGGGTTGACCTCTTTGCGAAGTTTACCCAGAAAGTCAGCATACGTTAATCCTTGACCGACTCGGATTAGAACTGCGGATCTTTTTGACCCCGTTCTTTCCATTTGAGGAATCTTTGGATCTGGTACTTCCGTTTCCATTGGAGGAGCTTCCTCCTTTTTCCTCTTATCGGTTTGGGTTCGAGTCTCCCCTGGACTGTCACCCTCTCGCTTCCGTTTTTGAGCATCTCTTAGGACGCTTTTGAGATTACGCTTATAGGAACGCTCTCTCTTGAGCATCAGTTTTGGGACCGATGGTGAGATTTCCCGTTTCCGGCCTGCTCACATGGGGTATTCTTTGAATTTTGTGAATCCATTCTTTCTTGCTGTTTGGTTGCCCTTTAGTGAAAAGTCCCGCCACCACAGCAAGGTCTACCGAACATATCCATGATGCCAGTCGTGTCTGGCAGCGGGACCACTTCTCCCAGCACATCAAAGAAATCAATTATGTTTGGCAGTGGACCCGCTTCTCCCAGCATATCCAAGACATCAATGATATTCGGCAGTAGACAACTAGCGGCGGAGTTTAATTAGTATTTTAGAATATTATTTAATAAATAATTATTTTTGCTTCCTTACAGGGAGCTTTATTTTGGAAAAATTTTAAAATATAATTAATTCTTCAGTTGCAGCGAATAAGCGGAATGGCATAAACGTTTCTTGTAATAAATCAGAATTCAAAGCAGATATGCAAGAAATCTTAAGAGTTACAAAACAACGGTATCGAAAAAAATTAGAGAAAAATTTGCAAGGTGACCCTGATGATAATAAAAACATCGTGAATAAAAGCGAACAATTAGTAAAATTATTAAAAAATTCAATAATTAACATCTTTAATTGAAATAAGTAAGACTACAATTTTACTGCACGGTACTGTCAATTTTATAGCTTTTGAATACATCGTTTAAAATAACAAAAGCACGTGCTATTGATTAAAATGCATATTCTATCGTCTAAAATATACATCTATACAAACTGTAAATACTATGCATTAATTTAACAAAATTTTATTTAAAATAATGGCAACCCTTATTTTAAACTAATTAATATTTTTTCAATAAAATTGTATCAACCCTACATCTCAATCATATTACATATTTCATTGGACAACATTATGCTTCTAGTTCTAAATTATGAATTATTATATTTTAATTTATATATTTTCATAATTCAATACAGAAATTATTAATTCAAAAAAATTGAATTCAATAGCAATGGCACTATTGGGCCAATAGTGTTCTATCTATTCTATCTGAGTCTTGACCCTGAATCTGTTCACCACGTTTGTTCTCTTTTACTATAAACTTTTATTAATTCGAGATCTCGTATAATATTATTTACTCTGCCTAATATACCAATTTGTCAAAAGTACTCATTATTGTTTTCTGTATTATATTTGATAGACCCCCTGAAAAGGAAATCGTAGATGAATTTTTTATATTAAAAACTACTTATCAGAATTTCTTTCGTTTGTTTTATTACCTACTATTCTAATAAAATCAACTCGATAATGTAAAAGTTTAATAATAAAAATGTTTAAAATCGGGCCCATATTTAACCCTTAAACCGCTCCCTGGATGTGCGACACCCATATTCTAGCTTTTTACTCTAATATTTCGGTTAAATTCTTAAAAATTGAACATGAGTTGATATTGGACGGAACATTTTGTACTTAAATTTATGTTTCGTGAGTGACGTTAGTCTGCCAAGTGTCTTTGTGTATTTGATAACTTTATGAAGTTGTCGGCGAAAAATTTCTGATTGTCTGACACCCAGTTTTTGGTTTAAGGTAATTTCAGTAGTTTTAAAAAACTCTTTTTTAATTATTAAAATTAAATAAATCATTATGAAACCTATTTTCCTTCAAAATAGATGTACTGAGCTATATAAGATAATTTTTCCAAAAGATAATATCCTATTCCAGCTTGGAGAACACACTTAAACGTCCCCGGGTGTCGCACACCCAGTGTGCGGTTTAAGGATGGATTCGGCAGTGTGCGGTTTTAGGGTTAAAAAACTGGTATTTTTTATGAAAAATTTGGAATTTTTGTTAACATTATTAAAAAGTCAAAGAAAAAACACCATCTCTGTTGTCAAAAATTTTCTAAATTCAATAATTTTAGTTATATACCATTGAAAATTAATCTACTTTTGATAACCAAAATTTTCGAAAATACCTAACACACAAATTTAGTCACTTTAATTAAAATAAAAAATACGTATCTCTTACTTTCCAATGTAGATAGAAGGAATATATATTTACTTAAATTTTAATAGTAAACAATAAATTTCACACGGAATCGCCCATATAGGTATGCCATTTTATCGACAAAAAACTTACCACTATAATAATAACATTAATTCTGCGCTATAGTTTAGTATTTCTGAAGATTTTAATTATTCTGCTTTCACCAATGATATCTTGTGATGATACAGTTTTTTGCACTACTTATTTATAAACTTATAATGATAATATTCTAGGTATTTCTTCGTTTATCATAGTGAATTTTTTAAACTGATTTTTTTTTAATTCATATTTATTTTCATACAAGTTTTATAAACATTTTTTAATAAATAAGTATTAATTGTATGATGTTTTTGTTTAAAAACTAATCCATGTAAATGGATGTGAATATTAATTGTTTATTCAAAATGAATAGAAATAAGAAATGCGAAAGAAATTATATTTATTCTTTAAAACATTATAGATTTTTTAACCTTAACCACTCATATATTTTACCATAATTTACACTTAGAACTTGGATTCATTGGAGTGTCAATTGGACAGTTAAAAGCTTCAGCAAACTCTTCGAAATTTTTAAGTGGAATATTTACACGATAATTGCGAGAGCTACGTCTGTAATAATTTTGCAATAATTCTTTATGCTTTTCTGTTGCATTAAAGCAATGTAACTGAAAATTAAAAAAATGTCATTTAAATTTATTATAAAAATTTTCATTTTCAACAAATTATCATAACAATAAGAGGATAAAGACAGTAAACAAAAAGTCTTATTAAAGGAAGGAAAGGAAGTCTTAAACAGGCAGTACTGAATTTAAGCCTAATCTTAAGTTATGATTTTTTACTATAAATAAAGATTAAAATAAAATAGAATGTAATAATTTGTATAAATCTGAATTATTCACTTATGACTAACTTAATAGGACCGATTTGTTCAATAAATTAATAAATAAGCGTTTTGACGAATTCTTAGTCAAAAATACTATAATTACTAGTAGAAAACTACTAATTCGTTTGTTAAGGCTATGTACGTATTTCAATTTGTAACGTTTGCTAAATTAATTAGTAGCCGTAAAAAATAAATTTGTAGTTTTTAACTAAAAATTAGTCAAAACGTTTGCTAATTCATTTAATAGATCTGTTCTCGTTGCCTGCGCTATTGTACACTTTTATACCGCCTCAAGAGCAGATGTAAAAAGAGTAACGAAATGTATAGTAAAATTGCGTCATATCCGGCTATGAGATCAGGTTTGTGTACGTTTCGTGTAAGAGTGTAAGAAAGTGTAGACCTATAATGAACAGACCTAATGGACGAATCAGTCTAGTTTTTGTACACCCAAACGCATATATAATATATGCTGTCCTTCCGGTCTGACGGAATTTTTAAAAGTCATGTCAAAATGTCACTTATCAAAATGTTTTTAGTTCATGACATGTGAATAAACATTCGTACGTCATGAACTAAAAATATTTTATAGAAATGACACTTTTCAAAATTTCGTCAAACCGCCCCCACAGCACCGAAATTTTTCTAAAAATTTATTAAATATTTACTTGCAATATTCGGAATATTTAATTGCAATGTTTATTGAAAGTTGTGTACAGATTTAAATGTCCCGATTAAATAAATGTTTAGCGCGAAGCTTTCCTGAACATTTCAATAAAATCTTCGCATAATTATAATTATGCGAAGATTTAATTTCATGTTCAGGAAATGTTCAGGAAAGCTTCGCGCTAAACATTTATTTAATCGGGACATTTAAATCTTTACACAATTTTCACTAAACTTTTCAGTTAAATATGACGAATATTGCAAGTAAATATTTAATAAATTTTTAGAAAAGTTTCGGTGCTGTGAGGACGGAAGGACAGCATGACAATATTGAATAGTCGGTTCTATCAATATTAGGAGCAGTGTTGTAGCCTATTGGCGGCCAATGGCTGTTTTCGGCAATCACCATAAATAATTCATTATTCATAAAAATTATTAAAATTAAAAATAAGTAATTAAATAAATAAATTGAAAAAATGTATAAAAATTAATTTATTATTATTATTTATTTTAAAAAAATTATTAAAAAAAAATGTTTTTTATCTTGGTTGCCAATATTCGGCCTTTATTGAAAACAGATGTTTGGCGAACCCATTAACATCCTGAGCATCAGCCAATATTGGCCTAATATTGACCGCCTTCATTGGACGGATGGACGGCATATTGGCCCTCAATATTGAACCGCTATTGGACCGACAGAAAATTTCTCATTGGGTATGCATTTGAGTGTAGTTAAAAGTCACTTATTTAGAGAGAAAAATAGTTGTATTGTAATAAATTAAAAACAATATTAAAAAATTGAGAAAAAAAGGTTTTTCAATTCTTACCCTTGCAAAAGACAGAAAGAAAATTTTCTTATTGCTCCAATGTTTTAATCCAGGTAATTGGAGTGACTTATTTACTGTCTCGATTTCTTTCAAAGCGGAAAATACAAGATTTATTCCCAGCGAATCAGATAAATTTTCGTTTATTAATTTTGTTTCGATTTCCTGTAAATATTTTCAGTTTAAGAAGAAATCTAATAAATTTTAAATACCGTAAACCGGGGCTATAATAAGGAACACCGGGGCTATAAGGAACAAAACTCTGTGTTCGGGTGGAGTTGAAGTCATCGGGGCCGTGTATGAATAAATTATGTTACTTGCTTTTGAAAAATTGTTGCTGGGGTAACTGCCAATACTATTCAATGCAATAATTGCGACTATTAATAATTTTGTGAACAGTAGTAGCTTGTAAGTGAGTAATTGTGTTTTCGTGAAATTTCAAACTTGGTAAACATTTGATTGCTGAGGTAAGTTGTTCCTATTTTAACTTCTCAAAGTAATTTTTTTATTAAAGGGATTTATTATGGGAAGTTTTATTGAGTTCACTAAGTAATAAATACGTTTATTTTGTATTTACAGTAAGATTTACGAGAAAAAAACCAAAATTCACAAACGGCGGGTATATAAGGAACACAATTATTTCTTCCGAATTGTTAAAGTGTGTTGTCAAAAAGTAAGTTTTTCGTAATTTCCTTTGTTTTTTATCACCTAATTTGGTTTTTAGTGTTTAAAGATGGTTCGAAGTTGTAAAAGAGTGTTGGTACCGACAAGTCACAAAAAACAACCAGTTATCATCATCGACCTCAACTGATGATACCAACAACGTTTTGTTTTGTTTTTACATTTGTTTTATATTCTGTGTTTACTTTCGATCAACAAAAAATAATTTCTTTAACTTTAAATACAATTCCAATAGTTTTACCGCCTTATTCCTTATAGCCCCATTTTGTAACTTCGAAAAAATGCGTCTTTTTCGTATTTTTCTGCTCGTCGTTGCCGATTTTTTTTCCCTGTGGATGGAAGCGAATTACCTTCTTACCCGAAAAAGAAGTGCTCAATCGTTTCAGCTGCCACAGACGCGAAAGAGGAAGCGCGATTACGACTTGTTGGTACCTCACATCGAAAATAGGACTCTGATGTCACCGTCATTCTATTCTATTTTAGAAATCGTCGAATTACGGCAACCGGACGGACGCCAAGTCAAGTTCAAGGAAAACGGTTATCGCGCTGGTTTAGCTCCCCGTGGAAAAGGTCCATACGCAATAAAACGCCATCGTGGAGAAGAAATCTGCAAGGTTGATTATGAAAAATCGACTGGCGAAAATTCACCGTATAGATCTAAAACGCGCATTTTCCCTTGAGAAAGAGTGGAAATTCCCAGAATTAACCATTCCGGAAACCCATGCCGGAGAAAACTCCCAAATTATCGAGAATAACCGAAAAAAATAAGAAGACGCGAAATTAGACTCGGTTATAATTTACGTTCTTTAAAAAAACTCCGAACTAACGATTTAAATTTTTCTCGTCTTGAAGCACCGAAAAAAATGCGACACATATTTTTAAAAAATGTCAATTATTACTGTAAATAAGCGCTACAAATTACGACCGCGATAGTTTTTTTACTTCGTTTTGCGTCAAATTTGTAATTAGAGTTAATTTTATTTTTCTTACAGGATTATTTTACTTTAATATTACTTAGCGTTGTAATTGAATTTTATTTTACTTTTCAGATTATTATTATTACAATATTCTTATTATTGTTTACGAATTGCGGTACATTAGTTTTTCTTTAAATTGTTCTCGCCGAGAAATTTTCAACTTGTCATCGCATTATTGTTGTTTTCAATTCGGATTTATAGGAATAGGTAATCACGAGACACTTTATTTGAGAACAGTTTTATTACGTTCAGAGCGTTTAATACAAAAATCACGAGGATCGGAAGAACGACGAGTGTATTTCTTCGTGGTTCGTACGCAACTAAACTCAACTCGCCTCAACGCTTACCCCACTAGTCCGTGAGAGGGAGAGGGACGAGAACGCTGGGACGCAACAAGGAGTGGGGCGTACGGAGAAAGATGAACATTGCAAACATTGCCGCCCGCCTCGTTCCGTGAACGAGACAATAAAAAAAACTTAGCCTAAAGGAACTGTAATCTGATAAACACAACTTAACAACAACACACAAAAAAAAACATAACATAACTGCAATTTTATGGGTGGACTTCAATGGAAGGCTGGTCAGTTACGGCCGCCCGCCGTAACGACTCCCTGGTCTGAAGAGTCAGTGGTGTTAGCAACGGGTAGCTCGACAAGTTTCGTAATGGGTCTCACGTAGGTTCCGGATTGTGTTTTTATAGTTGCCACTCTGACTAAGTGATCTGCTCCGTGGTGAACCTGAGTCACCCGGCCTAGAGGCCATCGTCCGTTTGGACCGATTAGCGATGGGTCTATGATGATCACCAGAGCACCGGTTTTCAGGTTTGAGCGTGGCCTCGTCCACTTTGCTCGTTGTTGCAGAGTGTTTAGGTAGTCTCGGGTCCAACGATGCCAAAACTGATCACGTAGACCGCGCACTAGCTTCCAATGGGTCAGATGATCAAGGTTCGCATCCGCGCAGGAAGGCTGTGGGATCGAAGACAGCGCCTCACCGATCAAAAAGTGGCCTGGAGTGAGAGCGTCAATGTCATCTAGATCCCCAGTCAACGGTACTAGTGGACGACTGTTAAGCACCATTTCAATCTCTACAAGTAAGGTGGAGAACTCCTCATAGGTCAGAATACGAGGTCCCGCTACTCGTCGGAGGTGAGACTTCATGGACTTCACTCCAGCCTCCCAAATGCCACCAAAGTGTGGTGCTGACGGAGGTATGAAGTGCCAAGTCGTCCCTTCCTGGGCGAGGAATTCTTCGATTTTAGGCCAGTTGATTCTAGCGTCGTGAAGCAGGTGACGAAGCTCAGCTTCGGCACCTCGGAAGTTTGTAGCATTGTCGCTCCAAAGTTCTCTGGGACGGCCACGACGACCAGAAAACCTGGCGAAGGATGCGAGAAAGCATTCTGTGGTAAGATCTCCCGCGAGCTCTAAGTGAATAGCTTTCGTGGCCAAGCATACGTAGATTGCGACGTAAGATTTGGAGGTACGCATGCCCCTTCCTTTTGATCGAAGTGTTTGGAACGGTCCAGCGTAATCAACCCCCGCCTTGCTGAAGGGTCTGGCTGGGTTGACACGGGCTGCTGGTAAATCTGCCATGAGTTGACTTGACGGTTTCTTCGAAGCTCTCGCACACACTACGCACTGAGGGACGAATTGTTTGACCCTTGCTGGTCCTCCAATTATCCAGGCGCGCTTGTTTACGTGGGCGAGTGTCAATGTTGGTCCGGCATGAAGAGCTCTTTGGTGAGCCCAGTCTATTATCAGTCTCGCCAGATGACTGCGGCCTGCGACGATGGCAGGATGTTTCTCCTCTTCAGATAGAGACGAATTTTGTAGCCTTCCGCCCACTCTCAGAATTTTGTGCTCGTCTAAAAAGGGCTTGAGTCGTGAGAGGGGGCTTTTGGCCTGAACGATTTCACCCCGTTCCAAGCTTCGTATCTCTTGGTGGAAATCTTGTTGCTGTGAGATTTTTACACTTGTTAAGAACTCTCTCTTAAGCTCTTCTGCTGTTATTGGAGAGCTCTGAGAGACTGGATGCCCAGTGATTCTACGCGATCGTAGTAATCTTCGGCAGCGAACAAGAGTCCTCAGAAGCCTGGGCAGCCTGGAAAACATGTCGAGCACTGTCGGAAGCGTCTGTGACGTTAGACAGTGGATCGATGCTCCTGGCTGCACCGATGTAGTTGGTTGTTGGTTACATGCAATCAAGACGGGCCAGGTACCATTTGCCTGACGCAGCCACAATGGACCTTGCCACCAAAGTCGATTAGTTGATAAACACTCGGTGTCCACCCCTCTGGTCGCCAGGTCTGCAGGATTTTGATCCGTTGAAACATAGCGCCACCTGACTCCTGGGAGCAACTCCTGAATGTGGTTTATGCCTCATTTGACACCCATTTTTTGAGTGCGAAGCCTCCTTTTTTAGCAAATCGGTCAGTTGTTCTTTTCGCCGTTCGGCGTCAGCTAAATCATTACCGCCACTCAGGAAATCATCGACGTAAAGTTCCTCATGAATAGATCTAACAGCTTCAGGAAAAGCCGCTCCTTCATCGAGGCACAGCTGATGAATTGTCCTTATAGCCAGGTATGGAGCGCACGTTTCTCCATAGGTCACAGTGCTTAGAGCGAAATGCTCCTCTGGTTGGTCTGGTCTGGGACTCCAAATTATTCGCTGAAGATCCATGTCTGATGGTTGTACGAGAATCTGCCTAAACATCATTTTGATATCCGAGCAGAAGGCGACCTTGTACCTTCTCCATCTGGTAACCACGGTAGACAAGTTGTTCTGGAGCTTTGGACCGGAGTGAAGAATGTCGTTAAGACTCTGTCCTGAGGTGGTACGGTGCGAAGCGTTGAAGACAACGCGGAATTTTAAGGTATTATCCGACCTCTGCCAAATACCATGATGAGGGATATAGTTGGCGAAGGGGTGAAATTCCTTAATTTCCTGTTGCGTTAAACGTCTCATGTGTCCCATCTGAAGGTACTCATTCATAAAATTTGTGTATTCTTGTTAGAAGCTTTTGTCTTGCTGCATTCGTCGCTGTTGAACGAACAAGGCGGCCCTAGCTGCCGGCAGACTGGCTCCAAGCATGGAACGGGCCCCCATCTTGACTGGAAGCGGAACCACGTACCGTCCGGTTTCATCTCTTCAGTGTCGAGTCGAATAGGAATTCTCGCATTCAACATCACTGGCAGATATTCGTGGTTTTCGTGGAATTTCTTCAAGAGACCAATATCTTTGCAGAAGGCTTATGATATTTTCCTGCCAAGAATCCTCCTCATCCGTTATCAGAGTCGTTGCCACTTTGGCTACTCGTCGGTTCTCTTTTGGCCCTGTCGTACCAGTGATCACCCAACCGAAGATTGTGCTCTGAGCCAACAATGGTCCTCTACGTTGAACTCCCGGTTTCAACAATCGACTGTAGATGTTGGCACCGAGAATAACGTCTATCCCTGTCGGTACCGTGAAACTTGGGTCAGCCAACTTCAGTCCTTTGGTGAGTTGGTGAACCGTCCGACTCAATGGAGAGGACGGCGTCACAATCCCAATCTGTCGTAGGCCGTGTACCTCGACTGGAATCGGATCCTGCTGTCCAGTTGGATGTACTTGCAGTTCTGCTCGAATTCTGGCTGAGTCCATTGGTGATCCAGCTACTCCCAATATATGCAGCTTGTCTCTTTGGATTTTAGCTCCGAGCTTCCGCGCTATATCCTCTCTGATTAAAGTGGCCTCGGAACATGGATCGAGGAGGGCTCTCGCCTTGATTCGGCGACTATAACCGTCTGCAAGCGTGATGATTGCCGTGGGCAACAGAGGGAGATGGCTAGTGGAACCAAGCGATTCCTGTTGTCAACTGGTGTCACCGTCTGTCTCCCGGGTAAGATCCTCAACGTTCGTGCGCCTCCGCTTTCCAGAAGTCGTGTTAAAAGGGGATTGACCTGCTGGTCTTTTCTCCGATTGTCCATGAATCAGAGAATGATGTTTTCGCCCACATGATCGACAAGATTGGACGGATGGGCAGATAGATGATAGGTGATTGTCCTTAAGACAGTTAAAACAAAGTCGCTTGTCTTTTACTACTGCTTTGCGCTCGTTCAAGGACATCCCCTTGAATTTCTGACAGCGTCCAACGTAGTGTGGCTCTTCACACGCTGCGCATTTAGCGGTGACAAAAGCAGCGACGGTCGCTTGCTTGGATGAGCTGGTGGTTGATTTTGTGCGAGTCATTTCCAGGGATTTGAGTGTTTGGGCACGTCTGTGGAGAAAGGTAGACAGTTGTGCAAACGATGGGTACATGTTCGGGGACAGCTTCTGGAGCTCCTCCTCCCAGTCACGGCGTGTTAATGCATCCAGCGTGTCGGTGGCAATCGACACAAACCAGTCGTCCCACTGGTCAACCGGGCGGTCTAATATTCTCAACTGTTCCCTGTGCCGCTGCAATTCATCGATTAATTTTTGTATCTCAGCTGGTGACTCTTCCTTGATACGTCGTAGTGTCTTAAGGCTTAGTAAATGACTCTGGACCAGCAAATATTTGTTGTCATAACGGGCTTCAAGAGCTGCCCACGCGTTAGCGTAGTTGTCCGCAGTGATCGGGATTGATTGGATGGCATTTAGTGCTTCTCCTGTGACGAGTGTCTTTAGATAATACAGCTTGTCGACCTCATTGAGCGAGGGGTCTGAATGGATCAAGGACTTGAATAGGTCTCGGAACGACTCCCACTGTTGTCGATCCCCATTGAACGGGGGCACGGTGATGCGGGGGAGTCGGGTGGATCTGCTCGAAGTCGACGGCTGAGTGTTGAAGTGCGGACATGCACCGCTGATTATCGGTTTGAGTCTAGTTTCAATGTCATATAGGAGCGCCTTTGCTGTGATATAATCCCTTTCCGTCTCTGTATAGCCTCTTTCGGTAAAGTATGGGTCAACACCAAAATCTTCAGCCAGTTCTTGAAGAATGGCCACGTGATTAGCCTTGAAGTCCGCCCAGTAGGACTCCAACAATTCAAGTCGACTTCCTGTTAAGCCGAGTGTCCACTGGTCGAGGGGGTGATCCGCGACGGCTTGTTTGCTTTGCCTTATGACATTGGCCAACTCCTATTGTGATCTGAGGTCCATTCTGAAACAAAGAGAAAACAAAGATTCGTTTGCCTCACAGGCTTATGACTTCACAAGCCGTTCTTATGTGTATAATTTTATTCAGGGTTAGATAGCGTCAGTGGTGCAATCAAATGGGACTGACCGACTGGTCTCCTTTTGTTCGAGTGCTTGGCGCTCTTTTTTTGACATGTACAGAAGACAGTAAAGAGTGGCGGTGGTACAATGAGATGTAGCCGACCTACGCGACTCTGAGCTCTTCTTTCTTTGAATGCTTGGCGTACTAGGAGAGATTATACTCGTATTATGATGGAGAGTGGCGGTGGTACATTACAATATAACCGACCGACGCGACTTTAGTTTGCTTTTGTTTCAATATGCCTTGGCGTACAATTCATTGGCAAGCTTCACGATTATAATAGGTTAGGTAATTAAATTTAATTTTAACTGTACTTATTTCTTTCAATAAATTTAATGTTTTCCGGGTCTCTAAAAGCGAGCGAGTGAGGTACCCTTTTTTGCTTTTGCCCTCCTCGTTCGCCTTCAGAAGTTATCATCTCTTTATTTGTTAGAGAAGAGCTATGTACATGGCGTGGGATGGCTGTCACTGTGGCAGCGACGAGTGTATTTCTTCGTGGTTCGTACGCAACTAAACTCAACTCGCCTCAACGCTTACCCCACTAGTCCGTGAGAGGGAGAGGGGCGAGAACGCTGGGACGCAACAAGGAGTGGGGCGTACGGAGAAAGATGAACATTGCAAACAATTGTAATAATTTTTTTTATTTGTTTTAAATTCTGCGAATATCTTCGTTTTTATGTAATTTTCTAATTGTATTTTTACTATTTTAATAAATAATTATATTTCATTTTTCAGTTAAATTCCCAATTTGTAAAATTCGAAATCATCGCTTTTACTCAAGACAGACCCCGTGGAATTGATAATCGATAAATTTACAGAAGTTAATTTTTCAATTATTCGCGAAACTAGTTCGTATTTTTCTGTCACCGAGTATAAGCGAAGATTCCGAATTGCTGGAATGCGGCATCAGCCGGTCGCACTAGGCCGCGTCAGCCAATCAGAGCACCGCTTGCTTCCAATGCGCGCGGTTCCCCACTCAACGACGCTACAGAGCTCGGAGACAGAGCTCTCATCGTCACATTCGTACGAGCAGCCGACCTGCCTGGTCGATTTGCTCTCGATCACCGCGAATAGCGTTTCCCCAAAAATTAACTACCGTACGAGCATCCGACCTGCCTGGTCGCTTTGCTCTCGACTATCGCGAACAGCGAATTCACATTGTAATTGACTTCTTACCGAGCTGCCTGCCTGCACGGTTGCACCGCTCGCACCCAACGCAAAAAGTGTTTCCCATTAAAAATAAATACGCTATCATTTTCGTTCATTTAACTTTCTGTTTGTTCTTATTAAATTCGCTTTTTCCCTTAGTGTTTTTCCCATTTATAAATTTTTTTCAGATTTTTATTCAACGCGTTTTTGTCATATTAGTTTTTCCCATTCACCACACAATTTTTGGAAACTCTTGCGAGTGTCCAAAATTACCTCTCTTTTTCTCCTTTCCCGTGAAGAATTTTTAGAAACTTTCTGAGGGTCTAAAATTCTTAAACTTCCTTTTTTCCTAGTAACACAAACTTCGGAAACTCACGGAGGGTCCGAGGTTGTGTTTATTCCTTTATTCTCTGTAATTATCTTTTTTTATATATATCTAGAGAAATTCCGGTTTCGTGGAAACTCACCGAGGGTTCTGAATCAGTTATCTCTTTTTTTTCAGTCCCATTTCGATTTTTTTCTCAAGCGAATTTTGAAAACTTCCTTAGGGTCCATAATCGTTTTTTCCCTTTTTTTCTCTTAATTCATTTTTTTTATTTTCTTTCATTTTCTTTTCGCGTCAATTATTTTCCCAATTTTTCCAAATTATCCCGAATTAGAGAAATCTTCGGAAACTCGCGGAGGGTCCGAGATTTCTTTCTCTTAAAATTCGCCGTTTGACTGAGTTTTCGGAAACTTGTTTTCGCAAGGGTCCAAAACTCACGGGTATTGTCAAAGCGCAAAATTGACGGTATCAATTTTTTGCTTAAAATTCCAGCTTTGATCAAAACAATTCTTTAACCCTTCAAAGTGCTCACCAAGATCAAGAAAAGAAAAAAAGATTAAGGCAATATTTCAATAAAAAAAAAGTTGCAAGACTTTAAAGCTGAAATCTGTTCCTAATAGCCCCAGATTACAGTATTTATAATTTGGAGTGAAAAAATAGAAAACAAAGAAAGATATCGAACGTTTATATCGTCTTCTATTTTGCTGGTTTTTAATTGATTATTCTGATTAGCAAAACACTCGGTTTTTTCTGCAATAGATTTCCTTATATCTTCCGGCAGATCATATATTTTTCCATCTTTATTGTATTTGATACCTAAAAAATTATGTTTTTAATATTATGAAGTTATTATAGTTATAATAAGTTTTGTAATTACTAATAATTAATACAATATTATTGTAATATTTGTGTACCAGTTGTGTCAAAACCATGTGCCATTTGGTGAGCAATTTTATAACCTATTTTACCATAATTGACTGTACTGGAAAAATGATTATAATTAACATAAATTAAGTATTACAATTACAATAAATATAAAATACAATCCTTTTTTGTTTATCAATAATTGTACCTATTAACTTACTTTGGTTGTAAGACGGAAAATAGAGGAGCCTGTAAAGCAGCAGCTGGGATATCTAGAAAATTTTTTATTTTTTTAATTTAAATTAAAAATAGGGGAGAGTTGTCAGAGTTGGGCAGCTGTTAGAGTTGAGCCACCGCGTTTATTTCGTTTTATCGCACTAGCGCTATCTATCTTTTTACGACAATTCTTGCTACTAATGCACTGAGAGAAATGGATAGTCAGATTTTTATGTTAAAAAGATGATGTTACACGATACTATCGTTATGCTACTGCCAACCATCACAAATGCTAAAAAAATATAGTTATGCTACTTCGTACTACCAAGATGTTACTTCTGATGATATTGATGGTAACGGTGACTATCTAGATAGCTGTCCGTATTTGTAGCTTTAAAGATGGTCACCCTAACCACAATTATGTTACCTACTACTATAAATTTCTCTCCGTGTGTCAGCCATCTTTTTATATGAGTCGCAGTTAAGTATACGAACCTATACTTGACCATCGTACCACTTTGTGATATAGGCTCAGCAAAAACTTTTTTGTGGTGTCAAAAGAAGAGAACTAAATGTAGAAGAAATGTGCCAAAGACAAAATAAGTTTACATAAATTCTTCATTAAGATGATATGTGAAAATGTGTAAAGCAATTTGGTGTTTGTGTCACGCGTTTGTGTTCTATGCCCCTATGACGCAAAACAACGCGTGAGTCAGAGTTGGGCCATAAGAGAAATTTTACAATTACAAAGCGTACTTGCAACAGAAATTCATTTTTTTACTTAAAGAGGTGTTAAAAACTCCAATTTTCATTGGAGAGAGAAAAAAAAATTTTTTGATAACCTTTTTTTATTTTAAAAATTTAAAAATTTTGGATTTCGTTCATGAGGAATAAATTATCTAAAGTTATATAAAAATTCATAATATGGGATTTTATTTTAATTTCATGGTTCCGTTCCTCATTCCCAAGTGTCATTCTATCATTTGAAGGTCATTTTTAATCATTTATCTAAATATTTAATTGATTTTCTACAGTGGCCCAACTCTGGCGACCATAATCAACTCTGACAACATTTTTTTTAATTGCTTATAACTCTGAACCTTTTAGTCAAATTTTTTTACAATGTTCAGAAAAAACATTGCATTTGAGTTGATCTTTCCAAACATATGGGCAAAATCGCGAAATTCGTTCTATAGGGGAAGTTATGAAGAAAAGTCAAAGCTATGCCCAACTCTAACAACACTCCCCTAGTTTTTTTGTTTTAGATTTAACCATATAATGTATATTAAATTAAAGGTATAAGTTATCAATCTTTCCGAATCATTTCTCCCGTTTTTTATGAGTTCTTTGAAAATTTGAAATTAATATTTAATTTCGAAAAATATTTTTCAGAAAAAGCAGGTTTCTGTATTTCTTTAATAAGACGGCTGTGCTGTAGGGTGTCCGTTATTTCCCAAGTTAGCTATTTTCATTTGGGTATCGTCAAAATCGTTTCTTTTTGACCTAAAAACAATTCTAGAAACTAGAAAAAAATTTTACAATGCCGTTTAACCCTGCCTAAATAACAATACTTTTCCCATTTAATTAACATGGGATTTTTGTACTTTTTAGAAAATAATTTTTATTTCGTTTATAATACTCTTTGACTAACCAACAATGCTTGATTTTGCTTCTATTATGATTCCTTTAGATAGAGAAATTTTCATACCAAGATAACAAAATGTCCGCTAATAGGGTGCGTATTTGCCGGACCTCGGTCCGATTAATAAGACCGAAATGCCGGCACATAAGCAGCTGAATGTGCGCGTTATAGCTAGCGATATTGCCAGCCCGTCAGTCTGGCACAGTCGTGCCAGAAATGGTCCGGCACGAACGTGCTTGCTATTTGTAAACCGATAAAATTATATTTTTATTAATTTTAATTATTATTTTATTAATTATAAGGAATTAACTATATAGTATATTAATCTCTGTGATTTTTCATTCGTTCTGTTCGCAGTGTGAAGTTAGTTGTTGTTTCCTAACATTTTTCATAATTTTCTTTTTCAATATTTTTAATTTTCATTAAAATTAATATATTGAAAATCATTGAATTCTTGCAAAAAATTTGAGAATAATTAAATTCCTTCAAAAAATCTCTTTAATTTATTGAATATAATCGATTTTCTTAATAATTTTCATAAATAATTTTACTATTAAACTTTTATTAAAAATTATTCATTGAAAATTAAATTATTTTATAAAATTTTATTAGAATTTTTCTAATAATTGAATTTTTTTGAAGTATTTTTATATATTCTTTTATAAAAAAATGTAATTTTTCTAAAATAATTTGAAATGAAAATTTTCAAATAATTGAATTAAACAAAAAATTCTTTTCATCTTTTTAAAATTGTCAATGAATTTTATTAAAAATTTTTAAAAGTTGAATTGTTTCAAAGGATTTATTGAAATTTTAAAAACAAATTCTATTTTTTTCAAAAAATATTATAAAAGTTTTTAAAAAACTTGAATTCTTTCAAGAAATTTCATTAAAAAGTATTGCGAACTTTTGCAAACAATTTTATTATTTATAGAAATAATTGAAATTTATTAAAACTTGAGAAAAAAATTTGATTATTACGAAAAATTTTATTAAAACGCAAAATAATTAATTTTTCTTTTTCAAAATTTTTAATTTTAAAATTAATGTATTGAAAATCATTGAATTCTTGCAAAAAATTCTAGAATAATTGAATTCCTTCAAAGAATTTTATTATTTATGGAAATAATTAAATTCTCGCTAAGAATTATTAAAAAATATTTCAAAACCCTAATTAAATTTTTTTTAAGAATTATTTTCAATTTTTTTTAAATAATTCAATTCCTGTGAAAACATTAACTAATTTTTATAAATAATTGAATTCCTGAGAAGAATTTTACAGATTTTAGAAAAATAATTGAATTTCTGTGAAGAATTTTTATGATTTAAGCAAATATTTGAATTCCTACAAATAATTTTACTAATTTTAGAAAATAATTGAAGTTTTTCGAAAAATTGCTTCCAAGGACTTATTAAAATTTTAGAAAATAATTTAATTCTATCGAAAATTTTTTTAAAAATTAAAAAAAATGAATTCTTTCGTGAAATTTTATTAAAATCAAATTCATTTTATTGAAAATTATTGGTAATTTTGGCGCAAAATTTTATTATTTCTAAAAATAAGTGAATTTAATTTTTGAAATATTTTATTTATAAAAATAATTTAATTCATACAAAGAATATTGTTCTTTATGAAAATAATTGAATTTTTGCGGAAAGAATTTTATTGAAAATTTAGGAATTAATAAACAAGAATAATTAATTAGTAGATTAGTTAAAAATTTAATTTTTTGAAAGTTTGAATCTAAAACTTTTCAAAAATTCATATTTGAAAATAAAATGTTTTGTAATTTGCATAATAATAATAAATTCAACAAAATATTTCGCGCGTACCATTTACTAGTACATATATTAATTATAAGGATTCAATTTTCATAAAAAAAATATTTTGATTATTCGTAATAATACAAAATTATTATTATTATTATTTCAATAATCTATAATAATTTTTTATATTATATAATTTTATATATATTATATATAAATATTAATTTTTAAGAAGAATGACATTCATTTTTTTAATTAATATTTTATACCAGAGCAGATAATATAATAATTCAAAATTAATTCAAAAGGAACAATGTAACTATTAATTCTGTTAATAATTATTTTAAGTTATAATAATTAAAATATATTAAATGTAATTACTAAATAACAAAAAAAATAATTAATAAATAGCAAATTATAGAGTGTTGAAAACATTCCGGCATATTGCAGGCACACTTGGTCTTGAAAATAATGAACGGCAAGAACGGTGCGTAATAGCCGGCACGCGGTCCGCCGCCCATCGTGCCTCTGACGTGCCAGGCACGTTTGTTATTTGGGATATTATCGCGAAAAATTTATTACACAAGTTTTAAAAAGGTCAATTTCATTTTTATTAATTTTTCTGATTATTTTGCTAAATCTACTTATTAATTAATTTTTATTCGGTATTTTATTGAAAGTTTCTTGTTTTATGCATCCAATTGGAACACAACAATAATTTCAATTCATAAACTATCCAAGAATCACACAGTAGACTGAATCCATTTCAAATCAGGCATGTCGACTAACTTCACGTTATAGAAAAAAAATTGTTTTGCTCGTCATTTTTTTTCTATTGAGTATAATTTAATTTTCTTTGTTGGGTCTTGTAAATGGTCTTGTCTTCTTCAGAATCCAGTTTAAAATTTAAAAAAATATTTAAAATTTTAAAAATAGGTTATGATTTTCTGAAAATAAATAAGATCAATTTTCCCAAAAAGACCACCTTTTTTGTTATCCAATTGTTACTACAAATTCTTAAAATAATTATGAACATTTCCAATGAATTTCAAGCAAGCTAAACCATTCTGGCAATCAGGAGAATTTTTTTTTGAAAAATTTATTTTTACAAATTTTTAAATTGTTAACGTTCACGTCAGCAATGTTATAACAATTCATTTGTTTTTAAAAATGCAAGTTAACAATTTGAAATTTTGCAAAAATAAATATTTAAAAAAAATTCTCTTGATTGACAGAATGGTTTAGCCCGCTTGAAATTCACAAGAAATGTTCATAATTATTTTAAAAATTTGTAGTTAAAATTTGATAACAAAAAAAGGTGGTGTTTTTGAGAAAATTCATCTTATTTATTTTCAGAAAATCATCCCCTATTTTTATAATTTTAAATATTTTTTCAAATTTCAAACTGGATTCTGAAGAAGACAAGACCGTTTACAAGACCCAAAAAAAATTAAATTATACTCAAAAGAAAAAAAATGACAAGCAAAACAATTTTTTTTCTATAACGTGAAGTTAGTCGACATGCCTGATTTGAAATGGATTCAGTCTACTGTGTGATTCTTGGATAGTTTATGAATTGAAATTATTGTTGTGTTCCAATTGGATGCATAAAACAAGAAACTTTCAATGAAATACTGAATAAAAATTAATTAATAAGTAGATTTAGCAAAATAATCAGAAAAATTAATAAAAATGAAATTGACCTTTTTAAAACTTGTGTAATAAATTTTTCGCGATAATATGAAAATTTCTCTATCTAAAGGAATCATAATAGAAGCAAAATCAAGCATTGTTGGTTAGTCAAAGAGTATTATAAACGAAATAAAAATTATTTTCTAAAAAGTGCAAAAATCCCATGTTAATTAAATGGGAAAAGTATTGTTATTTAGGCGGGGTTAAACAGCATTGTAAATTTTTTTTCTAGTTTCTAGAATTGTTGTTAGGTCAAAAAGAAACGATTTTGACGATACCCAAATGAAAATAGCTAACTTGGGAAATAACGGACACCCTACTGTGCTATCAATATACATGAAATCTTAATGAAGCTTTAAGTGGGAAATGATTTGCAAAAATTGATAACTTTTACCTTTAATTAAATTAACGCCAAATGATAAATTCCTTTTCTATACTTATATAATGTATAACTATTACATTTCATTTCTTTTAAACAATGAAAATTACTTACTCAAAAAATTTTTTTTTTTGAAATATAAGACTTTTACATGCATAGGATGTACCTGCCAGCTGAAAAAATTAATTAATAATTTAATAATTATCCTTATATGTGTAAATTAATATCATAATTCAAGTTGAATTGCACACATACATACTACAAAAAAATATTTGATTTAAAATAGTATATTCCAGTTTAATGTAACTCAAGTAATTGATTACTAGACTATTACACATAGGCACAAAAAAAGTGTTTTAGCCGAGACACTACACATGTATATTCCCATGTATTTTTGCCTGCTGAATCCGAATCCGAAGTCAAGATTTTCAAAACAGTTTTTTTTTAGTTATACTCAAAATTTTGAGATAAACTCAAAACCGAATTAGAATTTATGACACTTGTCATATTCACTTGTCTATTCCCATGTATTTTGGCCTGATGAATCCGAAGTCAGAATTGAAAGAATTTCTGAAAATTTTGAGATAAATTTTAAAAATTGATAAAAAGAGCGATTTAACCTATTAACCCCTTCACTGTCAGTGGGCTCTATAGAGCCATAAAAATTTCGTGCTCTGTATGTCCATGGGCTCTATAGGGCCATCGAAAAAAAAGACATTTAAAAGTTAACGAATATGGCTAAAAATCCTTACTCGGGGGTTTTCGGGGTCGCTGAATCCAAATCCGTTGTCGAAAAATCAAAATTCAAAATGGCGGCTTCAAAATGGCGCCCAAAAATTTTTTTAAGTTAACGAATCTGTCTGAAAATGCCTTAAAATGCCTATTCGGGGGTTTTCGAGGTCGCTGATTCCAAATCCGTGGTCAAAAATTCAAAATTTAAAATGGCAGCTTTAAAAAGGCGACAAAAAATAATTTTTAAGTTAACGAATTCGTTAACTTTTCAATTTTTTTTAGTCGATATTTTAAAGCCGCCATTTTGAATTTTGATTTTTCGATCACGGATTTTGAATCAGTGACCTCAAAAACACATAACATGACAATATCATGATTTAAAAAAAAAAATTTTTTTTGAACACTTATGGCACAAAAACTTTATTTTCATTCGACTGTGAAGGGGTTAACGCCCAAATGACAAAAATTTTTAATTGAACTTCAATACACGATTTAAAGTATTTATAGACAATAAATTTTAGCAGCAATGAGATTCTGGGGAAAAATAGCGATTCGATTAACACAAAATCCAATATGGCGGCTATTTTGAAAAAAAACCCAAAAAATAAGTACATTTTTTTAAAAATATTTTTTTTCAGATCTAAAAAAATGGGGTATCTTTTTGAAATTGGCTGTTTACAGAGAACCAAACGAATAAACCGATTCAGCTAAACTTCAGAATTCTTCTTTGTACACTTAGCTTTGAGGAAATTATGATAATAGCGGAGAAAAAAAATTTTGAAAGATTGTATATCGTATTTTCTGAGAAAGTGCTAAAATCCCATTTTGCCCCACCCGTGGGACAAAATGGGGTGGTATCAAATAACTATACAAAACATGGAATATATTTTCAAAATTCATTAAATTCTTGTTGTATGAGATTATAAATACAAACAAAAAGTAGGATTCTTTATTTTTATTACTATGAAAAAACAAGTCATATTTATTAAAATTTAACAAAAAACATCGATATTGCAAAATATTGATATATCGATAGTGAAACATCGATAGTATAAATGTCTCGAAACAAAAATAACAATTCTTCTGCAGAAAAACCTTTAAATATGCATAATATAATGTTTTCAAATAGTTTTAATTCCGGCATGCTCCACACTTCGGTACCCCATTCTGCCCCACACCGGATATTAAAACAAAATGTAATGTTCCGAAGTTATTGTAATGAATAGATACTGTTTAAAAATTACAATTAAAATTTCTTTAAAATTTCTTTAATGTGTAATTGTTTCTAATGTTCCTACAAAACTAGTATACCAATTATGCTTACAAAAAAATTTCTTATTCTTTAATAAATTAATTTTTTCGATTTTTGGAAGACGTATATAAAAGGTAAAAGAAAAACACTCTTTTACTTTTTTATAAAATAGACGACGTTTCGGTGGTCAGGTTCGCCACCATCATCAGGTCACTTTAATAGAAAATTTTTTTATAAAAATTAATACAACACAATTTTTAAAAAAATTTTAAATTTAAACAAAAAATAAAAAAAACCATTTTTACCTAGTTAAAGTCAACAAAATAAACATCACGTCAATAAATTAAAAACCATAAATAAACGCAATACAAAAAAATAAAACATTTAATTTTACAAATCACAAACATATTAAAACGAGTGATTAAAAAAAATTTACAAAAAAAGTAAGAATCCGATAGTAGTCGGCCACCTGAAGCAGTATTTTTAATTAACACTGTTTTAAAAGTTCAATTCATATTTTTTTCGAATTCTTTTATGTGATGTTGTTCCTTACGATCACACAAAACTATTAAACCAATCATGTTTATGAAAAAAAAAATTTTATTCGTTAAAAAAATTAGTACCTAAATAAACAAGAAAGAATCCGACAGTAATCGGCCACTTAAAAAAGCTTTTAAAAATCGTCCAAAATTTGTTTTTCTATTACAAAAGTTTAGATTTGTTTATCATCACCTTAGACATGATTAGCAACTTTGAAAATATTTGTATCTCATACGGTTTTATAGCTACCTATTCAAAATTGAAAAGTGTCCGACTACTGTCTGGTTTACCCTAATTTTTTGAGATTATCTCAAAACTTTGAGCAAATCTGTGAATTCTGACTTCGGATTCAGCAGTCAAAAAATACATGGAAATATAATAGTGTGGTGTCTCGGCCAAAACACTTTTTTTGTGCTTGTGTTATCAAAAAGATAAAAATACGTTTAGGGTGAATCCAATTAATCACCAATTAAGAATTCAATACAAACAGAAATCGCAATGTCATTTTTACTTACTGTTAGTCTACTAATTTATTACAGCGATGTTAAATGGGGCATGAAATGGCATATAATTTCTTTGAATCAAATTATTTTTATTTACATCAAACATATAGAAAGGAAAGATCTAATCGACGTCTAAAACGTCTTTATGGAGTCTAAATCGAGATCTACATAGACGTCGAAATGGTATGCCAAAAGACGTCTATAGACATATATATATGTTCTAGGTGTCAAAATTGTTTATTAGACTTCTATCGCGCAGACTTCGAATAGACCGCACTCAATTATTGCTAGAGCACAATTGATGGTATGGTGTGTTATACACTGAGATACCTTTGGGTCAGCAGCAGACTTTCGATAGGCTGCTACTGACCATTTTGGAGGAACGCTACAGGACTATACTTTTGGGTTGCTGCGGTAAAATCTTGGGCGCGTGACAGTCCAAAAGTTGTTCAGCTGCAAACCAAAGGCGGCATTTCCACTACTTCGGTGAGCTGCTCACCAACATTTGGGACTGTCACGCGCCAAAAATTTTACCGCAGCGCACCAAAACCATAGTGGAGCTGCTGTCACATACGTTTTTTCGCTACAGTCCCAAAGGTCTCTCAGTGTATGGTATATGCTATATGTTATAGTGTTGACTGTATGGTGTGCTAGAGAACGCCATTTAACACACCATTCTATGTACAATGGACGATTTAGACAATCTATTCGATATCTAAGTAGTCAAAAATTCGTCGAATAAACTGGCACTGGTACCTTATTAGATTATTTTCTGCAACAATTTCTGACATTCATGAAAGTTAACATTATGCATTTAGACCTATATAGACTCTCCTCAAGTTCTTAGATGTCGAATAGATGTCGGTTAGACCTTTCGCATTCCTTGCTGGGAAGCATAATTCATATGACTCAAATAAAATTTAGTTATTACAAAACAAGAAATATTTATTTAACAGTCATTTAATATTATTTAAATTAAATTAATTATTTCAGAACATTAGATAAATTAAAAATTGATAAAGAAAGAGCTAAGAAATTATATTATTTAATTTTTATTATTAACATTTTTAATGTCCAAGGTTTAAAAAATTTTTTTTTACAAAAATATACTTTACTCTTTAATTTCCAAAGAACTCCTGAGATATTGTAAAGCTCTTTTAGCATTGAATCTCTTTATACTTATAATATTTTCCATGTACTGGTTTCCAATTACAAGCTAAAATAAAATAATTTATTTGTAACAAGAATAATATAATAGAGTAAATGCACTAGTAGTCGGACATCTAAGGATACAACGATCTCATATTATGCTTGTTTTCTTGAAATAGCAAATAGCTACTGTTTTTTAATAACATTACCTATGAATTAAAGGAGTTTTTCAGTCTTACTAAAAATCATATAAATTTGTTACAAATACATAAGTATTTAATAAAATAAAAGCATTTTAATGAAAAATTACGAAAGCTTCAGTAGTCGGACACTTTTTTCTATAGTTGTACATTTGTCAGATATTTTGGATTCATAAAGTAAAAAAGATCATTTTTTAATTACTTCCTGTTGGAAAATTAAATTAAAGCTTGTTAGATGTTAATAATACTTATAATATTTAAATCCTATAAGTTTTAATATACCGTCAACTGGGACTATTTTGTGCACGCGAGTTTTTTAATGAAAAAAATTATTAAAATGAATTATTTTAATCTGCTATTTTGTAAAATGAAAGTTTGATTACATGACAATAGAGAGCACTAAATGTTATTATTTAATTCTTTGTCAATTAAGAGAAAAAAATTCATAAAAACGGAAAATTTGTTTAAAAAATTTTGAAAGTTCGGAAAAATTATACCAGATCTTCTAGAGTTTTAATGTGTCTCATAAACTGTGTTAGATATTTGTTTTCAATTGTGTTGTGATGATACATACGTAATGCGCTAACTTTTTATTCATTATTTTAAGAGAAATGTGGAAAAAACTGAAAAACTAGGATTCCATGGGGCTATTTTGTGCACTTAAAAAAATCAAATATTTTTCATAAATATTTTATTTAGTAAGTAAAGAAGATTCTGTTTATCATTTTTATACATTTTTGTCTTACTTTTCTGTCAAAAAACTGTAAATACGTTAATTAAAATCATTAAAACGATTAAAAGCTCTACCGGCCGGTGCACAACGTAACCTCAAAAAATGAACTTTAATTAATATTTATAAGTTTTTCAAATTAGTTTTAAAACTATATTCTCGTTTCTCTTAAAATAACTTGAAAGTCATATTAGATATTAAATTGTTATCTATTTAACCTTAAAAATATTTATTTCAAGTTTTTTAAAAATATCATTCAAAACCATTAAAAAAGCTCCTATTGAAATGATGTTTTAAAGTTATTTATAAGTGTTTAAACGATCATTTTATAATTATATTAGTATATTATTATAAAATATATATTAAAAAAGAAAAAAATTTTATTTACTATCTGCGTAATATACAATTTAAAGAAAGATTGTTAATTTTTAGTAAATCCAGATTTTAGCAAAATTTTAGTGCTTTATTTTACATTTTTTGTATAATATATCTCATTCTTTTTTTAATTTACTCTCAAATATATACACAAAAGATTTCATGAAGCAGAAACGATTAAAAAAATTGTTTACGCAACATTATAGAAAAACAAAGATCGATGCACAAAATAGCCCCATCCCGGGAGTTATTGTGTTCACGACTTTCAATGACTATAACTAAGACAAAAAAATTTTTTTCTTTGCAAAATTTATAGGAAACCTTCAGGAGGATGTCCACAACATATATCAAAAGTTGATTTTCTTTATTCTCTTAATTCTGAATTTAAATAAATCTTTGAATCAAAAAAAAGCTATTTGGTGCACAAAATAGCCCCGGTTGACGACGGATTCCACGTCAGTTCATCACACTTATTTTCATGACTTGTTGGGATTTGGCTGTAATTTTGTAAATTCATTACTTTTATAGTGATAAACAACTCCACCAAATATTTTTTCAAAATTTTGAAAATTACCAAAAATATGGCATTTTCAAAATTTTTGTCTTCTTTTTTTGAAAGTGCTATAACTATGGTTCTAATTAACCGATTTTGGATTTTAAAAAAAGGATTTCTTTGGCTTTAAGTATATTTTAAGTTAAAATTAAAATAAAAAAAAAAATTCAAAAAAAATTTTTTTTTTGAAATTTTGAAAAATTAAAAATCCGTTTTTGAAAAAACATCATCTTCGATTTTGTTCAAAATTTTACAAAATGTGCTTTACATGTCCTGTAAATTTCATCTTGGGATCTCAAAGGGATTCGAAGTAAAAAAATAAAACGTAACCACAAATTACGAACATATGGGGCAAAATTCCTCACCTGCCCAGGTAAAAAAATGAATTTTCTCTAAACTTTGCTAAAATGTTACTTTTATTAGTAGAAGTGTAAATATTAATTTTTTTTAAATTTGATAAAATATTTTTTGAGTTATGGAGTTTCAAAATTTTGATTTTTTTGAAAATATATTTTTTTCGATTTAATATATTTATAAGTAAAATTATTCAAATTTAAAGTATGAATAGTGGTTTTTAAAGGGGTTTTCATGGGCTATAAGCTGGTGATGAAAAAAAAGTTGTTTTCTGGCAATTTGACCTTGAAATTCAAGGTCAAATTCTTAATTTCAATATACAGTAGAACCCGGTTAATACGATCCCGTTTAATACGATTTCCCGCTTAAGACGCTCATTTATGGTGGTCCCTGCAATTAAAGACATACTTTCTATATCCCACCTAATACTTTTTCCCGCATAAGACGCATTCTTAGTGCGGTCCCTACAGAATCGTATTAACCAAGTTCTACTGTATCTCAAAATCGATGTTTTTTATTTTTTTCTAACCTATCCCAATCGAAAGCTTACCTTTTTTCATATATGAGCCATTTAAAACTCAGAGTGGGACCATGGATCTTTTTGAAGAAATTAATTATAAATCATCATTTTCTATGTAAAATAATGATAAATTATTATTTTCCTCAAAAATTCTCATAGTCCCACTCTGATTCTTACATATGGCTCATAGAAAAAGGTCACCAGCTTATAGCCCGTGAAAACCCCTTTAAAAACCACTATTCATACTTTAAATTTGATTAATTTTACTTATAAATATATTAAATCGAAAAAAATATATTTTCAAAAAAATCAAAATTTTGAAACTCCATAACTCAAAAAATATTTTATCAAATTTAAAAAAAATTAATATTTACACTTCTACTAATAAAAGTAACATTTTAGCAAAGTTTAGAAAAAATTCATTTTTTTACCTGGGCAGGTGAGGAATTTTGCCCCATATGTTCGTAATTTGTGGTTACGTTTTATTTATTTACTCCGAATCCCTTTGAGATCCCAAGATGAAATTTACAGGACATGTAAAGCACATTTGCCCTAACATTTTGTAAAATTTTGAAAAAAATCGAAGATGATGTTTTTTCAAAAACGGATTTTTAATTTTTCAAAATTTCAAAAAAAAATTTTTTTGAATTTTTTTTTTTTTTATTTTAACTTAAAATATACTTAAAACCAAAGAAATCCTTTTTTTAAAATCCAAAATCGGTTAATTAGAACCAAAGTTATAGCACTTTCAAAAAAAGAAGACAAAAATTTTGAAAATGCCATATTTTTGGTAATTTTCAAAATTTTGAAATAATATTTGGTGGAGTTGTTTATCACTATAAAAGTAATGAATTTACAAAATTACAGCCAAATCTAAACAAGTCATGAAAATAAATGTGTTGAACTGACGTGGAATCCACCCGGTATATGATTAACTAGCTGTCGTACCCGTCTTCGACGGGTTTTATTTTCTACCAATACATTTAAGTGTGTCTACTAATCTGGAAAATCAGAAAATAGCAAGGGAATTTAATTTGACCGGAAAAAAATAATAATTAGTTACCATTATAGCTATTTTAGTAGGAAAATATTACTATTTGAATCAGCTTAAATTTTGACTCGGGTCTGTTTTCATAAATATTATACATCAATAAAAATTAAAGTAAAAAGCAATTTTTTAAAAGCGAATTAATATAATGAAACTTTTTCTTAATTTCATAGGAAAATTCCCGGTTCGGCATATTCCCAGCTTTTTACAGTGTTTCCCGTTTGGTAGATACCCAGTTAAATGTATTAGTAGAAACAGAAAACTGTACGACAGCATACTAATATAATCTATATTTATAATTATGAACTTAAGAAACAGTATTTTCATAAAATATGTAAATTTTTATAGCCATTTGTAGATTTATTTATGGATAAAATCAAGTAAATTTAAATTTGACAAAAAAGAGATAAACCGTGAAAAATTTGGACAAAGCAGGAAATTTTGTTAAACAAAAATAGACACCGTGTTAACTTTTGTCCTTACATTGCTCAAAACATCTCTTAAAGTTAAATCTAGAGTTAAAATGAAAAAAACGTTTTAACATATAAGTTTTTGCCTAGTGGCATAATATGCTTGTATTGTATCACAGGTGACTTACAATTCTTGACATCCTGCAAAATCATTTTAATCATAAAAAATTTGCATTTTCAATATTTCTGAACTTCTTGAAAATATTAGATTGATTTGATAAATAATTTTGAATTGCACTATTTTGACGTCAAAATATTAATCAGAGACTCCAAAAATACTACTGAATTAAACTTCATATAGTAATTAGTATCGATTTTTTGATATTGAAAATATTTTTATATTTCTTGTAGGATAGTATTTTTTGCAAAATTATGATAAAATCTGACTAAATAACATATAATATTCAATTTTAGAAAGTTTAAAAGCTATTCATTAAAAATTGCGAAATTTTCCATTTTTGAAGTTTTTGAAAATATTTTTATATTTATATCTTAGTTGTAGAATAGTATTTTTTGCAAAATTATGCTAAAATGTGACAAAATAACATGTAAAAACTCAAATATAGAAAGTTTAAAAGCAATCCATAAGAAATGTAAAATTTTGAAATTTTCGATTTTTTGAAAACATTTTTATACTTACATATTAGTTATAGGACTTTATTTTTTGCTAAGTTATGCTATAATGTGACTAAATAACATGTAATACTCAAGTATAGAAACTTTAAAAGCAATCCATGAAAAATAAAAAATTTTGAAATTTTCGATTTTTTGAATTTTTTGAAAAAATTGAATATCTGCCGTTCTAATTAATATTTTTTAAATCTGTAAATTTATAAACCTTCCTTGGGTCAATACCTAATAACCTACCAAGTTGGACTTAAATCGATTCACATGTTTTTGTGTGATTGGGGTACAAAGTTTTTGTGACAGACATACATACATACATACATACATACATACATACATACATACATTAAATTTTTTAAGAATATTTTTGGAATCTCTGATGTCCATAATAACTAATCATGTTAACATTTTTAAGTTTTAAGCAATGTACAGACAGACATCTGATTTTATTAATAAGGATATCAACAAAACTTTGTGTTACTCATTGCGCTACTCGAAAATGGTTTGCATCCATAGTCGGACACTATGATTTTTAAAATAATTAGTAAAATATTTCTTCTTTGATTATAATGTAAAATAACTCTTTTTTCATAAAATATAAACTTCACACATTCTTCCAGTATAATATTCTTTAACCCGTTGACTGTCGCTGACGCATATATGCGCAAAACTAAACTGGCCAAAAGTGGTTCATGACGCATATATGCGCAACTTAAAAAAAGTGATTAAAAACTTCTTAGATGTTCCTGAAACCGGTTACTCGGAGGTTTTAAGGGTCGCTGATTACGAATCTAATATTAGTTTTCTAAAATTCAAAATGGCGGATCCAATATGGCGCACGACAAAATAAAAAATTAATTATAATGGCTTGAAACTGAATACTCGGGGGTTTTTAAGGTCGCTGATTACGAATCTGTCATTATTTTTTCAAGGTATTTATCGAAATTTGATTTCACCAAAAATTATCATACTAATGTCAGATTAACCAGTTTCAAACAAATTCAATAAATTTAAAAAAAATTTCCGCCATATTAAACTATATATTTTGAATTTTTAAAAACTGATTTTAGATTCGTAATCAGCGACCCTGAAAATCCCCAAGTATTCAGTTTCAAGCCAATCTTATCAATTTTTTATTTCGGTGTCCGACATATTGGATCCGCGATTTTTAATTTTGGAAAACTAATGTTAGATTCGTAATCAGCGACCCTTGAAACCCCCGAGTAACAAGTTTCAAGCAAATTCGACAAATTTTGAAAAAATTCTGCCATCTTGGATCCGCCATTTTGAATTTCAAAAAACTGATGTCAGATTCGTAATCAGCGACCACAGAAACCTTAGGGTACCAGGTTTCATAAAATTCCATTAAAAAATTTTTTCAACGCACTTTTGGCCCAAACAGTGGAAATCTCGTTGACAGCCAAGGGGTTAAAGTAATTATCACAATGCATTTATTATTTATTTAACAAAAAACACGAAAGTGTCTGACTACCGGTACTGACCGACTATACCTGCACTTACCCTATATGAATTATAAAAATATCGATTTTTTGAAAAAGAAGAATGAATTTGAAAATGTGATAAAAAATTTAAAAAGTTATATTATATACCCCTTGATACATTTCGATAATTGATGTTTCATTTGTTATCCATTGAGGAAAACCTATATTGACTTTCATATTTTCAATTTTTTCTAATTGATTATTTTTTGTCTCATTATTCAACCAATCAGCTTCCTCAATGTGCTTAACCATTTCTTTTTGAATTGATAAAAATATTTTCTTAACCTGCAGGAATAATTCTTTTCTTTCATTAATGCACATTGATCAGATCGTACTTAATTAAAAATTATTTTTATTTGTATTCTGTAGTGGATTGCCATAGGTAAGGGAAATCAGGGAAATTTCAATCAGGAAGTTATATTAAAATTGCTAAAAAACTATCAAACTTCTAGAATTACTACAAAAATTCTGTTTTTTAGTACCGTCATCCGGGGCTATTTTGTACACGCGAGGTTTTTAATAAATAAAATCTTAAAAATGAATTATTTTAATATGTTTTTTTAACCAAAAGTTCGACAACATGACAATAGGAGGCACTAAATGTTGTTATTTAATTCTTTGTCAGTAAACAGAAAAAATTCCTAAAAACGGAAAAGTGAAAAAAATTTTGAATGTTAAAATCAATCAACACATTTGTGTCATCGTCATTGTCCGTCTAGAATTATACAGCACCGAAACTTTCCTTAAAATTTATTAAAGATTTACTTGCAAACTTCAAAGTTTAAGTATTTATTTTTAAGTATTTACTTGCAAAGTTTAGGGAAAATTGTGGACCGATTTAAATGTCCCACTTCAATAAATATTTAGCGTGAAGTGGGACATTTAAATCTTTAAACAAATTTCACTAAATTTTGCAAGTGAATTCTTCCAAGTTTGCAAGTAAATCTTTAATAAATTTTTAGAAAAGTTTCGGTGCTGTGAGATTTGTAAAAAATTATACCAGATCCCCTGAGTCAATTGTGTTGTGATGACATATACATATGCGCTAACTTTTTATTGATTATTTTAAGAGAAAAGTAGAAAAGACTGAAAAACCAGCATTCTGTAGGGCTATTTTGTGCATTTAAAGAAAAACAAATATTTCTCAGAAATGTGTTATGTGGTATAAGTAAAGGAGATTCTGTGCATCGTTTTTATTCATTTTTGTCTTAATTTTTGTCAAAAAATTATAAATAATGAACTATATACAGTACCGTCCACGAGTATCAGGACGATTACAAGCGACTCTATAAAAAAACATGCCATCACTTTTTCAATCATATCTTGTCAATAAAAGGAGATACAAAAAAACTTAAATACGGTTAGAAAGCTGATTACATTTTGCGTAAAATAAGCCGAATTGAAGTCATTTCGTTAACTATTTTTTGAGTTGTAGAGTGAGAAAGAAATAAAAAAATTTTTTTTTTTAAATCTAAAAAAATGTTGATAAAAGTTTTTTAAAAACACAGAAATCTTCGTTAGAATTTCAGCTTTAAAATAACACTTCGAAAATTAAAAAAGATTAATCCGTCTTCGATATATCATTAAAAATGTGAAGCCGAGTTTCGACAATTGGTGCATTGGAATTCAACTGTGACGACTTGATTCTACCTACGTGTGGCTGCGAATGGAAGAGAAAACAGGGACGGATTTATGCGGGGAAATAATAAATAATGATGTTTCACGAGTGATATAAAGAAACTCGAAAGTTTATCGTTCCCCTGCATAAATTCGTCTCTGCTTTCTCTCTCATTCGCAGCCGTGCGAAGACAGAATCGAGTTGTCAGAATTGAATTTCAATGCACCAATCGGTCGAAACACGGCTTTACAATTTTAAAGATATATCGAAAACGGATTAATCTTTTTTAATTTTCGAAGGCTTATTTTAAAGCTGAAATTCTAACGAAGATTTCTGTGTTTTTTAAAAACTTTTATCAACATTTTTTTAGATTTTTGAAAAAAAAAATTTTTTTATTTCTTTCTCACTCTAAGGTAAGTGACCCAGTCGCCGCACGGCTAAGGTTAACTCTTGATGTTTTGAACTTTTTAAAATATAAAATTAATTGTATGGTGGTAATAAATATATTATTTTGAAAGATAAGGTATTTAAGTTTCGAATGCAATGCTGTGAAACCATTTTTATCTATTTAATGCTGGAAAAACTTATTATAAAAGAGCAAAGTCATTTGGCCCAGTGACTGAACGGAAAATTTAGTGTTGTCCCAGTCGTGCAGGCCCAGTTGCACAGAAAAAAATGCGAATGGTAAAAACAACCACATTTGTGTAGTTAGAAAAAAAGTAGTTAAAACTACCATATTCAGCAGCATTTTAACTACACTTCCTCAGTTAGTGGAACCAAAATGAAGTAGTTGGTTTTATGTAGTTAAAATAACTAGTTTACGTAGTTGAAATAACTAACAGATGCTTCCCAGCTGAAAAAAATCGTCTGGATTTTCCCATGGACTTTTCAGGTAGAAATCCATATGGAGATTTGAAACTATCCACATGAAATCCGCATGGATTGCCATGTGGATTTCCGCATGGATTTTTTTATATTCTTAATAAACTCCAAATATGAACGAAAACCTCTTTAAAAATGCAGAAAGCAGTGAGTGAGACCCCTTCGGGGTCTCAGAATTCGAATTTGATGTTTATTTTTGAAAATATTTAAAAATAGAAGAAATAGAGAATTTCCATGTGGATCTCCATGTGAATTATTTCAAATCTCCTCATGGATTTCTGCGTAAATTTCCATGTGGAAAATCCAGACGAACTTTTTCAGTTGGGTTGTAAATGGCTCAACTATAGTGTAGTAGTAAAAACTATTGTTAAAAATAGTTAATTTTACTATTGTGGTAGCAAAAATAACTATTTTGTATTAGTTGCAAACAAAATGAGACTTACTGTTTTATATAGTAAATACAACCTCTAAAAGTTGTTACTTTTATGATTTATGTAGTTAAAACAACTATTTCTTACTAGTTGCAGAGAAGGAAAGAAATTTCCTGTTTTCATATAGTAAAATCAATTGTTGAAAATAGTTATTTTTTACTATTTATGCAATTGAAAAGATCATTTTTTTCTACAGAGAAAAAACGTGAGTGGTAAAAACATCCACATATGTGCAGTTAAAAAAATATAGTTAAAACTACCATATTCAGCAGTATTTTAACTAAACTTCCATAGTTAGTGGAACTAAAATTGAATAGTAGGTTTTATGTAGTTAAAATTACTACTACAACGTTATGATTGTGAATAACTCAACAATAGTGCAGCAGTTAAAAGTACTGTTAAAAATAGTTATTTTCGGAATTTCTGTAGTAGAAATATCCATTTCTTGCTATTTGCAAAATAAATTAAAATTTACTGTTCCAAAGAGTAAAAACAACCACTGGAATTTGTTATTTTTGTGTTTAATGTAGTTAAAAGAACCAATTCTTACTAGCTTTTAATAATTTATCTCTATGGTGGTAAGAAACATTTATTTTTATAACTACAAAAGTCATAAAAGTAACAATTTTTATGTTATTTTTACTATATGAAAATAGTAAGTTTAATTTTTTTATAACTTGTAAAAAGTGGATAATTTTACTACAGAAATTCTGAAAATAACTATTTTCAAAAGTACTTTTTTTTAAGTACTGCACTATCGTTGAGTCATTTAAAATCATATGCTGGCTACATTTCAACTAAGTCCTTGAGCTTAAAAAATTAGTTACTGCAACTAAACGGAGTAGTTATTATGACTGAATCTAAGAAGAACGTCCTCAAGTACAATGCCAGTCATCGTAGCGTGCGAGCGTGGTTAGGTGGTTAGGTTATCGGTTTGCGAATGTTAGGGTCGTGCGTTCAATCCCCGGCGTTTGGGGATTTTTCTCTGTTAGGTGTATAAGAATTTAATATATAAATTATATATGAACAAAAATAGGTAAGAGAAAATATAAAAAAATGGACCTCAATAATAATAAAAAACAAATAAATAATTTCATTTTACTACTTTAAATAGTTAATTTAACTATTTTTTACAGTTGTTACAACTACAATTTGTTACGGGCGCCTATAGGAACTATGAAAATTTAGTTACTGCAACTAAATGAAGCAGTTAGTATGACTAACAACAAATAGTTAAGATAACTGTTTTAGTAGTTAAATTTACTGTAAAAATGGTATTTATTACTACATTTTACAGTTAGACTAACTATTCTGTCATAGTTCATTTTACTAAATAATGTTACGGGCGCCTATAGGAACTACAGGAAATAGTAAAAAAGTAGTCAAATTTACCATATTTTTTTTTGTGTGTGCTAAACGAAATTTGACGACATTCAGGTTATAAATAATGTATTGAATTTTGACGGAATAAATTGAAAATAATATTGTGTTATTATCGATAATTTTTTTAATTATGAAATTAAATGTAAATAATTAATTATTATTAATCGTTACATAGATTTTTGGAAGGGTGGCCAATAAATTATAACTTGAAATTAAATATATACTTACATCTTTACGTTTAGACAGGTTATTTTTATTTTCGAAACATCTGTCAAATTCACCGTGAAAAAGTGGGACATGAAAAAATAATAAACAAACCCAGTCGCTGAACGCTACGTTTAGGAACTAGTACACTTATTATTTTGACGTACCAGTTGATAAATTCTTAATTTTATAATAAAATAGAGGAAAAAAACGAATTATCATTTACAATATGCATTTTATATATAATCATAATGAGTATAAAACTATGGCGAACATTAATTTCAGTCAGGTAATAAATATTTTATTATTCGAAACTTAAGCAATGTCTAACGAAAAAAATAAAAAATGGTCGTTCAAACGATGGATTCATGAACATGTGCAAATAAATAATTTTTTGTAAGAAAATGAAAACCTAATATTCAAGATATTCATATTATTTGAAAACCTCAAACATTTATCTTTTCATAAAATATAATTTTAAATAAAAAAATCTGCCCGCGCAAGCGCGGACACATTCTCATCCGCGCTTCGCGCGGGGGCTCGCTTCGCTCGCAAGTTTCAGCGCGCCTCGGGGCGCGCGAATACTGATCGTCGCGCTTCGCGCTCCGGTGATTATTTCACACGTCGCGCTTCGCGCTCCGTGTGTTGTTGCGCGCTTCGCGCGCAAATGGCTCGCTTCGCTCGCGGTGGTCTGCAATTGTTGTTCATTATTTGTGTTATTGTTCTTGTTTCCTATTAAATGTTTCATAAAGCATTTTTTTTTCTTAAAGTTACTACGACTTTAAGGATTACATTCTCATCACATGTTTTTGTTTGCTGATGATTGCGAGATAAAGTGGATTTAGATGTATATTTTTGGTCTTGATGATCAAAAATCTCAAATTGACCCTAAAAAAATGTTTCAAGCTTAAAACGCGATTTTAGTTTCTTTTTTAAAGTTATTTTAAAAAAATTAGAACGAAAAAATGAAAATTTTGAAAAGTTACATATATATCAAATGTATTATTAAAAACATGTAAATCCGGATACAGTGAATGTGATAGTTTAATTGTTTTAAGAAAAACTTTAAATTTACTGAAGATTTAAAAATAAACAATTAGATAAATTTTCAGCATGATTTTTTTAAAAGAACGTCCAAGCGCCTAAACTTTCGGTAGGACCTTTCGGCAGGACGCGCCTCTTACATAATTTATTAAATATATTAACAAATATTGTTATTATATGTTATTTTGAGCTTAAACAAGAAATTCACTTAGAGATTTTGAAAAAATCGCCATTTTTAATGTTAAACAAATATTTGAATAACTTATAAAATAGTAAACGTTTTCTAAAGCTTCTCTTCTCATTTTAAAGGTCATTTTCAACAGTATTAGAATTACTTCAGGTATTAACGTGTATTCTTTGCTTAGAAATTGTAAGCAAAGCACAAACGTGGCGATTTAAGATAGCAGACGACAGGGAGTAAAAGTCATTCACTTGTTCGACTTGTATGAAAATGGCGGCCTTTTTTGCCATGAGCAAAAGTAACGCATGGTACTAGCTGTTTTTTTTGCCCATGGGAAAAAAAGGTCGCCATTTTCATTCAAGTGGACAAATGAATGGCTTTTAGTTCCTGTTGGATGCTATCTAAAAGCGCCTATTTTGTGCCTGAGGTATAAAAAGTCAATTTTTAACCAAATCTAATACCTTCTCATGTGATGAGAATGTAAAAAACCATTTCCAACAAGATAGGATCAAAAATTGAAATGTTAAAAAAAGGTCAGAACAGCCCAACTGTGTAAAAAAAATTTCATTAATTTTCTAAAATGTTAAAACTTATATGAATATATTTTAGTTATAACATTTTATAAAATCAATAAAAAAATTTTAACCCAGTTGAGGTAGCCTGACCCAAAAACTTAAAAAAAAATTAAATTTCTATGAGAAAATGTTATAGAAGAAAATTGTTTTTATTTTTCTAATCTAAAGTAATATAAAGTAAAAAAAAAATTGAAATTTAAAAAAAAAATTGAAATTTTAAAATTTTAAAAGTACTGTAGTTTGTGTAGTTTTCGACGAAAATGGCTGGCTAACGAACTCGATCTGTATTTTAACACTAACTTTGTGCATGCAAAGTTGCAAGTTGATGCAATAAGTTTTTCAAGAGTTATCGTAGGGACACCATTGTGTCTACAGACAGACACGAAGCGAGACATACAGACAGACACTTTTTCTAGATCATGTTTTTTGGACACAGGGGACCACAAAACGTCAAGATTTCATGAAATTAGAGAAAGTAAATTTTCGACCAAAACTAATACTTTCTCATGTGATGAGAATGTAATAAATAAGCCGCTCACTGCTACTTGACTAGTATTATCGCTTTCAACCATGCTCTCGTCCCGTTATTGCAGCCAGCCCTTCATTTGTAAATAACAATTATTTGTTTAAACTGCTGCTCAAATTGATCAAATCATAAAATATCTTCATGTTTTTATGAACAACTTAATTATTAGCAAAATTTAAAAATAACCCTAGTTTTTAGCTGGTTTTGCATAAGAAAAATAATAAAATAATAATAACTACTAAGTAGACTTCCTATGAAATTCAATGCAATTCGAGGGGTAGAACATATAAATAATTTAAATTGTTTATAAAATTATTATTAAAAATATGAAATTTTTAAATTTACAATCATGAAAATATTTTCAATTGAAAGAGTGAACTACTTTGTGTAATCAGTGTAAGTTTAATTAATTTATTGTAAACGCATTTTAAGTTATTAATTATTTTAAAAAGATGTAGTATTCTATAATAAAGCAAAAAAAATAATTTTAAATCAGTTAAAAGTTTTATTTTATTTATTCTAAACTACAGATATTTATAAAAGTTTAAAAATTTTAAAAAACAATAATTTTTTTTAAAACAGTAGAACTGGTCAGGCCCAAAAACTTAAAAAAAAAAAAAAAAAAATTTTTAAAAAATGTTGTAGAGAAAAGTTGTTTGTATTTTTCTAATCTAAAATAATATAAAGTTAAAAATTTTGAAATTTGAAAAAATTGAGTTTTCAAAATTTTGAAACTACCGTAGTTTTTGTAGTTTTTAACGAAAATAGCTGGTTAACGAACTTAACCTTCATTTTTACACCAACTTTAAGTGTGTTAAATTTAAAAAACGATCAGACAAGATTTTCAAAAGTTATTGTGTCAACAACATTTTGGTCTACAGACGGACATACATACATACAGACAGACAGACAGACAGACACACAGACAGACGCACTCGCCGGACCATGTTTTTCGGACTCAGGGCACCTCAAAACGTAAAGATTTCATAAAATTAGCAAAAGTCAAAATTCGACCAAAACTAATACCTTCTCATGTGATGAGAATGTAAAAAATTTAGTTTTTTGACAGTTTTTAAAAAATAGCTTGAAAAGTTTTGGGTTGGGCAAAAAGTTGTCAACAGCAAAGTTGTAGCTGATGCAAAGCCGAGAAAAAAAGTCTCTGGTAGCGAAATCGCATATGCAAGGATGTCGGAGATAATGGAGTCGGAAAATTGATTTTTTATCAAAAAAGCGCACAAAAAATATATATAGAGAGTGATTTTTCTGGAAATTACGAGTTTTTTATGTTCAAGTATGTTTTTCAAGTATTTTAGGGTGGGAATATGTCAAAATCAATTGACTGATTTTTATTCCTTTAAAAAAATTCGATTTTTAGTGTTATTTTAGAATTTTTTAAGTTTTTTTGACCATTTAAGAGACTATAACTTCGAAAATTAAGTTTTTATGAAAAAATGTTATAGAGAAAAGTTGTTTGTATTTTTCTAATCTAAAATAAAATAAAGTTAAAAATTCTGAAATTTGAAAAAATTGATTTTTTAAAATTTTGAAACTACCGTAGTTTTTGTAGTTTTCAACGAAAATGTCTGGTTAACGAACTTAGCCTTCATTTTTACACCAACTTTAAGTGTGTTAAATTTAAAAACGATTCGATAAGTTTTTCAAGAGTTATCGTGGGAACAACATATGACCGTCTACAGACGGACAGACAGACAGACAGACAGACAGACAGACAGACACACAGACAGACGCACTCGCCGGACCATGTTTTTCGGACTCAGGGCACCTCAAAACGTAAAGATTTCATAAAATTAGCAAAAGTCAAAATTCGACCAAAACTAATACCTTCTCATGTGATGAGAATGTAAAAAATTTAGTTTTTTGACAGTTTTTAAAAAATAGCTTGAAAAGTTTTGGGTTGGGCAAAAAGTTGTCAACAGCAAAGTTGTAGCTGATGCAAAGCCGAGAAAAAAAGTCTCTGGTAGCGAAATCGCATATGCAAGGATGTCGGAGATAATGGAGTCGGAAAATTGATTTTTTATCAAAAAAGCGCACAAAAAATATATATAGAGAGTGATTTTTCTGGAAATTACGAGTTTTTTATGTTCAAGTATGTTTTTCAAGTATTTTAGGGTGGGAATATGTCAAAATCAATTGACTGATTTTTATTCCTTTAAAAAAATTCGATTTTTAGTGTTATTTTAGAATTTTTTAAGTTTTTTTGACCATTTAAGAGACTATAACTTCGAAAATTAAGTTTTTATGAAAAAATGTTATAGAGAAAAGTTGTTTGTATTTTTCTAATCTAAAATAAAATAAAGTTAAAAATTCTGAAATTTGAAAAAATTGATTTTTTAAAATTTTGAAACTACCGTAGTTTTTGTAGTTTTCAACGAAAATGTCTGGTTAACGAACTTAGCCTTCATTTTTACACCAACTTTAAGTGTGTTAAATTTAAAAACGATTCGATAAGTTTTTCAAGAGTTATCGTGGGAACAACATATGACCGTCTACAGACGGACAGACAGACAGACAGACAGACAGACAGACAGACACACAGACAGACGCACTCGCCGGACCATGTTTTTCGGACTCAGGGCACCTCAAAACGTAAAGATTTTATAAAATTAGCAAAAGTCAAAATTCGACCAAAACTAATACCTTCTCATGTGATGAGAATGTAAAAAATTTAGTTTTTTGACAGTTTTTAAAAAATAGCTTGAAAAGTTTTGGGTTGGGCAAAAAGTTGTCAACAGCAAAGTTGTAGCTGATGCAAAGCCGAGAAAAAAAGTCTCTGGTAGCGAAATCGCATATGCAAGGATGTCGGAGATAATGGAGTCGGAAAATTGATTTTTTATCAAAAAAGCGCACAAAAAATATATATAGAGAGTGATTTTTCTGGAAATTACGAGTTTTTTATGTTCAAGTATGTTTTTCAAGTATTTTAGGGTGGGAATATGTCAAAATCAATTGACTGATTTTTATTCCTTTAAAAAAATTCGATTTTTAGTGTTATTTTAGAATTTTTTAAGTTTTTTTGACCATTTAAGAGACTATAACTTCGAAAATTAAGTTTTTATGAAAAAATGTTATAGAGAAAAGTTGTTTGTATTTTTCTAATCTAAAATAAAATAAAGTTAAAAATTCTGAAATTTGAAAAAATTGATTTTTTAAAATTTTGAAACTACCGTAGTTTTTGTAGTTTTCAACGAAAATGTCTGGTTAACGAACTTAGCCTTCATTTTTACACCAACTTTAAGTGTGTTAAATTTAAAAACGATTCGATAAGTTTTTCAAGAGTTATCGTGGGAACAACATATGACCGTCTACAGACGGACAGACAGACAGACAGACAGACAGACAGACACACAGACAGACGCACTCGCCGGACCATGTTTTTCGGACTCAGGGCACCTCAAAACGTAAAGATTTCATAAAATTAGCAAAAGTCAAAATTCGACCAAAACTAATACCTTCTCATGTGATGAGAATGTAAAAAATTTAGTTTTTTGACAGTTTTTAAAAAATAGCTTGAAAAGTTTTGGGTTGGGCAAAAAGTTGTCAACAGCAAAGTTGTAGCTGATGCAAAGCCGAGAAAAAAAGTCTCTGGTAGCGAAATCGCATATGCAAGGATGTCGGAGATAATGGAGTCGGAAAATTGATTTTTTATCAAAAAAGCGCACAAAAAATATATATAGAGAGTGATTTTTCTGGAAATTACGAGTTTTTTATGTTCAAGTATGTTTTTCAAGTATTTTAGGGTGGGAATATGTCAAAATCAATTGACTGATTTTTATTCCTTTAAAAAAATTCGATTTTTAGTGTTATTTTAGAATTTTTTAAGTTTTTTTGACCATTTAAGAGACTATAACTTCGAAAATTAAGTTTTTATGAAAAAATGTTATAGAGAAAAGTTGTTTGTATTTTTCTAATCTAAAATAAAATAAAGTTAAAAATTCTGAAATTTGAAAAAATTGATTTTTTAAAATTTTGAAACTACCGTAGTTTTTGTAGTTTTCAACGAAAATGTCTGGTTAACGAACTTAGCCTTCATTTTTACACCAACTTTAAGTGTGTTAAATTTAAAAACGATTCGATAAGTTTTTCAAGAGTTATCGTGGGAACAACATATGACCGTCTACAGACGGACAGACAGACAGACAGACACACAGACAGACGCACTCGCCGGACCATGTTTTTCGGACTCAGGGCACCTCAAAACGTAAAGATTTCATAAAATTAGCAAAAGTCAAAATTCGACCAAAACTAATACCTTCTCATGTGATGAGAATGTAAAAAATTTAGTTTTTTGACAGTTTTTAAAAAATAGCTTGAAAAGTTTTGGGTTGGGCAAAAAGTTGTCAACAGCAAAGTTGTAGCTGATGCAAAGCCGAGAAAAAAAGTCTCTGGTAGCGAAATCGCATATGCAAGGATGTCGGAGATAATGGAGTCGGAAAATTGATTTTTTATCAAAAAAGCGCACAAAAAATATATATAGAGAGTGATTTTTCTGGAAATTACGAGTTTTTTATGTTCAAGTATGTTTTTCAAGTATTTTAGGGTGGGAATATGTCAAAATCAATTGACTGATTTTTATTCCTTTAAAAAAATTCGATTTTTAGTGTTATTTTAGAATTTTTTAAGTTTTTTTGACCATTTAAGAGACTATAACTTCGAAAATTAAGTTTTTATGAAAAAATGTTATAGAGAAAAGTTGTTTGTATTTTTCTAATCTAAAATAAAATAAAGTTAAAAATTCTGAAATTTGAAAAAATTGATTTTTTAAAATTTTGAAACTACCGTAGTTTTTGTAGTTTTCAACGAAAATGTCTGGTTAACGAACTTAGCCTTCATTTTTACACCAACTTTAAGTGTGTTAAATTTAAAAACGATTCGATAAGTTTTTCAAGAGTTATCGTGGGAACAACATATGACCGTCTACAGACGGACAGACAGACAGACAGACAGACAGACAGACACACAGACAGACGCACTCGCCGGACCATGTTTTTCGGACTCAGGGCACCTCAAAACGTAAAGATTTCATAAAATTAGCAAAAGTCAAAATTCGACCAAAACTAATACCTTCTCATGTGATGAGAATGTAAAAAATTTAGTTTTTTGACAGTTTTTAAAAAATAGCTTGAAAAGTTTTGGGTTGGGCAAAAAGTTGTCAACAGCAAAGTTGTAGCTGATGCAAAGCCGAGAAAAAAAGTCTCTGGTAGCGAAATCGCATATGCAAGGATGTCGGAGATAATGGAGTCGGAAAATTGATTTTTTATCAAAAAGCGCACAAAAAATATATATAGAGAGTGATTTTTCTGGAAATTACGAGTTTTTTATGTTCAAGTATGTTTTTCAAGTATTTTAGGGTGGGAATATGTCAAAATCAATTGACTGATTTTTATTCCTTTAAAAAAATTCGATTTTTAGTGTTATTTTAGAATTTTTTAAGTTTTTTTGACCATTTAAGAGACTATAACTTCGAAAATTAAGTTTTTATGAAAAAATGTTATAGAGAAAAGTTGTTTGTATTTTTCTAATCTAAAATAAAATAAAGTTAAAAATTCTGAAATTTGAAAAAATTGATTTTTTAAAATTTTGAAACTACCGTAGTTTTTGTAGTTTTCAACGAAAATGTCTGGTTAACGAACTTAGCCTTCATTTTTACACCAACTTTAAGTGTGTTAAATTTAAAAACGATTCGATAAGTTTTTCAAGAGTTATCGTGGGAACAACATATGACCGTCTACAGACGGACAGACAGACAGACAGACAGACAGACAGACACACAGACAGACGCACTCGCCGGACCATGTTTTTCGGACTCAGGGCACCTCAAAACGTAAAGATTTTATAAAATTAGCAAAAGTCAAAATTCGACCAAAACTAATACCTTCTCATGTGATGAGAATGTAAAAAATTTAGTTTTTTGACAGTTTTTAAAAAATAGCTTGAAAAGTTTTGGGTTGGGCAAAAAGTTGTCAACAGCAAAGTTGTAGCTGATGCAAAGCCGAGAAAAAAAGTCTCTGGTAGCGAAATCGCATATGCAAGGATGTCGGAGATAATGGAGTCGGAAAATTGATTTTTTATCAAAAAAGCGCACAAAAAATATATATAGAGAGTGATTTTTCTGGAAATTACGAGTTTTTTATGTTCAAGTATGTTTTTCAAGTATTTTAGGGTGGGAATATGTCAAAATCAATTGACTGATTTTTATTCCTTTAAAAAAATTCGATTTTTAGTGTTATTTTAGAATTTTTTAAGTTTTTTTGACCATTTAAGAGACTATAACTTCGAAAATTAAGTTTTTATGAAAAAATGTTATAGAGAAAAGTTGTTTGTATTTTTCTAATCTAAAATAAAATAAAGTTAAAAATTCTGAAATTTGAAAAAATTGATTTTTTAAAATTTTGAAACTACCGTAGTTTTTGTAGTTTTCAACGAAAATGTCTGGTTAACGAACTTAGCCTTCATTTTTACACCAACTTTAAGTGTGTTAAATTTAAAAACGATTCGATAAGTTTTTCAAGAGTTATCGTGGGAACAACATATGACCGTCTACAGACGGACAGACAGACAGACAGACAGACAGACAGACACACAGACAGACGCACTCGCCGGACCATGTTTTTCGGACTCAGGGCACCTCAAAACGTAAAGATTTCATAAAATTAGCAAAAGTCAAAATTCGACCAAAACTAATACCTTCTCATGTGATGAGAATGTAAAAAATTTAGTTTTTTGACAGTTTTTAAAAAATAGCTTGAAAAGTTTTGGGTTGGGCAAAAAGTTGTCAACAGCAAAGTTGTAGCTGATGCAAAGCCGAGAAAAAAAGTCTCTGGTAGCGAAATCGCATATGCAAGGATGTCGGAGATAATGGAGTCGGAAAATTGATTTTTTATCAAAAAAGCGCACAAAAAATATATATAGAGAGTGATTTTTCTGGAAATTACGAGTTTTTTATGTTCAAGTATGTTTTTCAAGTATTTTAGGGTGGGAATATGTCAAAATCAATTGACTGATTTTTATTCCTTTAAAAAAATTCGATTTTTAGTGTTATTTTAGAATTTTTTAAGTTTTTTTGACCATTTAAGAGACTATAACTTCGAAAATTAAGTTTTTATGAAAAAATGTTATAGAGAAAAGTTGTTTGTATTTTTCTAATCTAAAATAAAATAAAGTTAAAAATTCTGAAATTTGAAAAAATTGATTTTTTAAAATTTTGAAACTACCGTAGTTTTTGTAGTTTTCAACGAAAATGTCTGGTTAACGAACTTAGCCTTCATTTTTACACCAACTTTAAGTGTGTTAAATTTAAAAACGATTCGATAAGTTTTTCAAGAGTTATCGTGGGAACAACATATGACCGTCTACAGACGGACAGACAGACAGACAGACAGACAGACAGACAGACAGACACACAGACAGACGCACTCGCCGGACCATGTTTTTCGGACTCAGGGCACCTCAAAACGTAAAGATTTCATAAAATTAGCAAAAGTCAAAATTCGACCAAAACTAATACCTTCTCATGTGATGAGAATGTAAAAATTCAAAACAGTTCTTATTTTTACTTAGTTTATCAATAAACGTTCAGCCACTGGTACACGTGCGGCGACTGGGTCATTTACCTTACAACTCAAAAAATAGTTAACGAAATGACTTCAATTTGGCTTATTTTACGCAAAATTTAATCAGCTTTCTAACCGTATTTAAGTTTTTTGTATCCCCGAGTCGAAATTTAAGCCCTACTTTCACCCTGAATTTTCAGGGTCTATTGAGTGTTAGGAGTAGTAAAGTAGGGTCTAATTCTAATACAATTAGACCCTACTTTGACTCACAAAACAGGCGGAAATTTGCCAATCTTCCATTTGGAGAAGCAAAGGAGGGTCTACTTCTAAGAAACCTATACCGTACTTTTAAACCTCGTAGACCCTATTTTCATACTCCTAGACCCTACAATTAGAAAAAGAAAAATTTGAAGATTTACTCAGATTCAAATGAAGCACTTGGGATGAGTAAAAGTGGAATTTTATGTGTTTTTATAGCGTCTATATACACGAAGTGTATATAGACGCTATAAAACACATCAGTATTTATCAATTTGGAGTACTTTTTGTATTTGCAGTGTTTTAAGTAATGCATTAAAAAATCATTTTTAATTTTCTTTTAGAATGTAGGGTCTAGGAGTATGAAAGTAGAGTCTACGAGGTTTAAAAGTACGGTATAGGTTTCTTAGAAGTAGACCCTCCTTTGCTGCTCCAAATGGAAGATTGTCAAATTTCCGCCTGTTTTGGGAGTCAAAGTAAGGTCTAATTGTATTAGAATTAGACCCTACTTTACTACTCCTAACACTCAATAGACCCTGAAAATTCAGGGTGAAAGTAGGGCTTAAATTTCGACTCGGGATGTTTTTTTATAGAGTAGCGTGTAATCGTTCTGATACTCGTGGACGGAAGTGTATAATGTAATTCAAGAGCTTATTCAAGAAATTTATATGTGAGCAATTGATTCGGAAAGATTGTTAACTTCTTCCAACTTTAATATAAATAAGTTTATAGTAAAACAGTTAAATAAGGCTTAAATTATAAACATGTCTTGTCCAAGTTATGTCCAAGTTGTGAAATGTAAACAAACAAAAAGGTAAACAAACCAATCACTAAAATCACTATTCTGTAACTGCCTTTTCTCCCATTAAAATTAACATTTTTACACTTTCTTTACGGAAATGGCAAATTAGAGTGTCAAAGTTTCCAATGAAATCATATTTGACTATGAGCAATAAAAAACAATTATTAAAATAACAAAATAAAATGACGACTAAAATAGCATTTTGACGCGTCGCGAAAAATAAGCTGTTTAACTATATCAACCGCACGGACGATAAAGAAGTCCCAGTTAGCGATTGGACCTTCAGCATGTGGAAAGGGTAATTTTTCCCTTCACTTTTACTTCTGACTAAAAATATACACCATAAATTTAGTTTCTACTACTGCTTTGGTCAAAAAATTTGTAAATCAATTTTTTTTAACGAAAATAAGCAACAGTAGAAGACCAAATAGTGTACATAGCATTTTCTGTGCTTCTCATTTTCGTACATAAATATAAATTCATATTTTCTTTATGGAAATGGTGAACTGAAGTGTTCAATTAGGTAACTACACCTAGCATAACTGAAAGTATGAGAAAGAAAGTAGTTTTATTATAAAACCAAATGTGCAGTTCCGCATGGTGCTGTCAATGCGTTCTTAGTACGGTAAAGAAGTTTTTACCCTTTCCACATGTTGAACGTCCAATCGCTGACTGGGACTTTTTCATCGTCCGTGCGGTTGATATATTCAAACAGTTTAATTTTTGCGACGCGTCAAAAATGCTATTTTAGTCGTCATTTTAATTTGTTATTTTACTAATTGCTTTTAAATGCTCAGGGTCAAATATGATTTCATTGGAAACTTTGACACTCTAATTTACCATTTTCGTAAATAAAGTGTAAAAATGTTAATTTTAATGGAAGAAAAGGCTGTTACAAAATTGCGATTTTAGTGATTGGTTTGTTTACCTTTTTGTTTCACAACTTGGACATGCCCAAGGAATATTGAATATCAAACCTTTAGCAAAAATTATACTAAAAATATTAACTTGTAATGTTCAGTCAATATTTTGACAATATTGCATGCGATATTCGTATAGTTTTAAAAAATTGCGTCTACTAATATAAACGTATAAACTAATTATAGTATTTTCTAAATAGTGACTGAACATCGCAAGTCAACATTTGCAGTTGTTTTATTTTTGAAGAATTTTTGTATTTGATAAGTTGTAAGGAAATTATTAATTGATCACAGACACTATTTATTATTAAAATATAATCTTTATTTAACACGAAAAAGATGTAGAGAAAAAGTATAAAGTAACTTGACCAATGGTCAATTATATGTAGTTTTTATACATATTAAGCGAAAGTTATCTGTCGAGTTTTTCTAAAAATATTAGGCAAAATTTATCCGTTTGAGTGTTCTTTTTGGTTAGAAGAGTGTTACTTTTGAGTTTTTAATAATAAGAGTGCACAGTTTGTTTTACTTTGATAATTATTACTCAGTGAGCCTTCCTCTGTCACCACTCCAAATATTAACCCAAAATATTTAATCCTCTCAAGATAAGACGTAATTTCCAAACCGTTCAAAACCCCTTTTGCGAATGCTTAAACAATTTTTTCAATTAAGGCCTTGGATCGAATAACTCGCCCGATTCTCGGAAGAACGCGCAACTGCCAGTCAGTGAACAGTGAGTGCCTCTGGGCAATTATTATTATTACCAGGGACCGTCACGGAATCAAAACAAAATTAAAAAATACTTTTGTTTTGATTCAGATATGGGTATCAGAATCAAAATTCCACTCTATTTAGTTCTGATTCCAATATCAAAATCAAAATTCCACTCTATTTCGTTTTGGTTTCAATATCAAAATCAAAATTCCATTCTATTTAGTTTTGATTCCAATATCAAAATCAAAATTCTTTTTTGTTTTAATTTTGATAAAATACTACTGCGCATGTATAAGTCTCATTGAACCTAAATTTTGTTGCAAATGTCAAATATATCAGAAGATAATATCGTTTTTACATACGAAATCTGAAGTAGAATTCGAATCGACTTTTGTTTCTATATAAGAAAACCGAATTGCAGTATTACAGTATCAGAATCGAAATAGGAAGTAAATTTTGTTTCGTTACAGTATCAGAATTAAAATAGGAAGTGAATTTTGTTTCGTTACAGTATCGGAATCAAAATAGGAAGTAAATTTTGTTTCGTTACAGTATCAGAATAAAAATAGGAAGTAAATTTTGTTTCGCTACCGAATCAAAATCAAAATACATTAATAATTTCGTTTTGTTTTGGAATATCCGAGGGGCTGTTCACTCTCGAATCCAAGATTCGTAAGGGAACGATTATTTACGAATACAAAGAAATCCGTGGAGAATCCGCCCGAATTTTAAGAAATCATAAGGATTCGCCTTTTACGAATCCAAGCGATTTCATGTGAATCCAAGATTCAGAGAATTCGTCACCTACGATTCCAGTCGATTCCATATGAATCCATGCAAATAATAATAAATTTTCAACTTATTGTTGAATTGGATTCTGAGTGATCAGCCCCTCGGGAATATCGTAACGAAATCAAAATTTGATTTCCGTGACGGTCCCTGATTATTACTATTATTATTATTTATTAAAATTTTGCAAAATTCCGAGAAGGGCGCGGGTCCTAGAGCGTTTCTCTATATTTTCCAAAAAATCCCGACTCAAAATATTCTTTTCTTTTTAAATAAGACGTCCGTCGATCACAAAAACTATTTTTTTCTCAGCAATTTTTTTTTCTATTTTTATTGGATTAAATTATGGATAAACTATCCAAGAATGATATGTAAATACTATTTTGTCGTGGAAAATACAGTAAATTACTTTTAACAAGATAATTTTAATCTTCAAACGTATTATAGTTTCCTGGTAAGAAGCGAGGAATTGAAAAGGATTGAAATAATTCAAACTCTGTATGGTGTAGTAGAAATTATCCAATACTTTTCTATACCATGATAAGACCACGTTTCGTCTAAAAATGAATGCTATTCAATTCTGTTTGTAATTGTTAACAAAGACAAAATTTTTTTCTGAATGCTTTCCAATCCCATCCGAAATTATTACAGCCTGACATTACATCACTTCTCAATTTTTCATTGGAACCGCGTTTCCAATTTTGCAATTTACCGGACCTTACATAAATACAGATGCAGATTTTAAACATAATTATTAATATTTAAGCAAGATTTAAACAAATTATTATTGTTTATTTCTAATTATTTACGGAATAGTATACTAGAAAGATGCAGTTTTTTCTAATCATGCAAATTTACCAAACTTTTTCAAATTCCGATTTACATTGAAAATAAAATTATAATTTAAACAAAAATAAGAATAATAATAATTTGTTTAAAAATTGTTTAAATAATAATTGTACTTTAAATTTTAATCTGGGTATGTCCATGTCAAATAAATTAAAGATGTCCCCTACTTCTTTGATTTCTATGAAATCAGAAGTTTATTATTAAAGCTCTGGAATAAAAGCTTAACAAACATAGTTTTTTAAAACAATTATTGTTATAATCATTTTTCGCAACAAAAATTTAATAAATTTTATGAAATATTTTTACAAAGTAAATAATGATATTGCATACCTACTAACGATAGGATAAGTGTGTTAATTGTGTTGCGGTTTATTGTTAAAAAAATTTTTTATTATCAAAAAATTAATAAATTTTCTTAAATTTATATGACAAATTAAATAATAATATCATTATTTACTTTAGTTAAAACTTATCTGTTTAAAATATTGTTTATAAGAATTGACTTGGTTGAAAAATTGTTTAAATAATTGTTAATAACAATTAAATTAAATATTAATTGTTATTTTGCTTTCCAAAAGTTAATTTTACTTAATTTTGTAAACTCAATAAAGTGTTTTTATTCTCAATGTCTCCGAAAGTTTTTAAATTTCAAAAGCTTTCAATATAGGCAATTTGTTATTTATTTAATATTTATAATCGTGATTAACAAATAATTATAAAATCGTTTACACACTTTTCATTATCATGTGTTCTGTGACAATTTTTCGAAGTTTCATAGAAATCAAAGAACTAGGGGACAACTTTAATTTATTTATTGACATGGACATACCCAGATTAAAATTAAAAGTACAATTATTATTTAAACAATTTTTAAACAAATTATTATTATTCTTATTTTTGTTTAAATTATAATTTTATTTTCAATGTAAATCGGAATTTGAAAAAGTTTGGTAAATTTGCATGATTAGAAAAAACTGCATCTTTCTAGTATACTATTCCGTAAATAATTAGAAATAAACAATAATAATTTGTTTAAATCTTGCTTAAATATTAATAATTATGTTTTAAATCTGCATCTGTATTTATGTAAGGTCCGGTAAATCGCTATATTGGAAAAAATACACCTCTCTAGGTACAATATGTAAAAAGTTAGTAATTAACAACAATAATAATAATTTGTTTTAAACAAATATAAATTTAAAAAATGCACAGTATTCTTACAAATTTATTGCCTGACATTCTCCAAAAAGAAAATTTAATTCGGTTAAAATTTACGACTTATAGGTGATTTGAACATTAGTTTGTATGTACAGTATAGCCTGAAAATGCGCTTTTTACGGTTGCGCGCCAGGACAAAAAATTAAATATCTCCTAAAGTTTCAGACCCTCCATCGATTTTTTTTTTGAAAATACTCGTGAAATAAGTGGGAATCGAATCATTGTTATTAAAAGCAAAAAAATGGCACTTTTCAAAAAATTGTTTATTTAAAAATTATTTTTTAAATAATTTATTTAAAAAAAAAAAAAATTTTATAAAATATTTTCTTCAATTGTTTGTAAACAATAAGCATTCCCTGAAAATTTCATTAAATTTTATTAATTTTCCTTTGAGATATACCATTTTCAAAATGTCAAAAAAAATTTTAAAAACCTCGTAAATCCAAAATTTTTCGAAATCGATTTAGGGTTTTTTACTGGCATGTATTCCTCTTCAAAATTTCGAAGTTTCAACAAATTCGAAGAAGTAGGGGACAACTTTGATTTTTTAGGCATGGAGCTACCCAATTTTTAATTTCGTTTTTTTAGAAATGAAAATTTCTATATTTTCTAAGATTATTCACAATAAAGTCCCTTAAAAAATTTTTTTTATATGTATCTACTTTCTCTTTTTTGCTTTAAATAGCTCAAATCAATACTACCAAATTTTGATTAGTATTGATATATCTAGAAGGTGTTTACACCGTGTGGTATAAATTTATTCTCTGCGCGCATAAACGGAAATATCCTTTACGAGCATATATTCGCGCCTGCGCAAACACGTGGTCAAGGCAAAGACTTTTACTACACAGCTGTAGGCAAACATTTTGCGCAGACGCGAATATATGCTCGTGGAGAATATATTTCCGTTTATGCGCGCAGAGAATAAATTTATACCACACGGTGTAAACACCTTCATAGATATATAGATTATGTCCCTGGTAAAAATTTCGGACTAATTCCGGATTAAATACGGACAGATTTGTACGGATTAGTCCGAAGATTGTAAGAAAAAGGTCCGAAAATGATCCGCGCTAGTCTGATATCAGTCCGAACGAATTCAGTCCGTAATTAGTCCGCAACAATACAAATTTAAGGCTGGTGAAGAATTCTTCTAAAATAAGTACGGAATTATCCGATATCAATATGTAAAGAATACAGAATCAGTCCGCAACAATTCGAATTTAATCTAGTTAAAAAAAACTTAATCCGCAAAATGTCCGAAGCAATCCGAACTCTGTAAGCAAGAAATCCGGTATTAGCCCGTAACAATTTGAAATTAAGTGTGTCAAAATCCTATTCCGAAAGAAGTACGAAACAATCCGAAATCTGTATGCTAAGAATCCGAAAATTGTCTGCAACAATCCGGATTTAATCCAACTAAAAAATATAATACGAAATAATCCGAAATCTGTACACAAAGAATCCGACATTAGTCCGCATTTATTCGGAATTAGTGGGTAAAATCATATTCCGAAACAAATACGAAACAATCCGAAATATGTATGCTAAGAGTCCGGTAATAGACGGCCAGCCGAATCATATTATATCCCTGATAAAAATTTCGGACTAATCCGGATTAAATGCTGGTATATTAGTGTGGATTAGTCCGATAATTGTACGAAAATGATCCGCGTTAATCTAACATCAATCTGAGTGAAATTGTGAATTCTAAATTAGTCTGGAGTACCTTAAATGTCTACGAATTAAGTCCGTAATTATTATTGAACAATCCGAAATTATGTCCGTCAAAAAGCTCATCTAAAATAAATACGAAATAATACGAAATCAGTCCGCAATAATCCGAATTTAATCCAATTCAAAGACTTAATTAGGAATGATTTTGGTATAATATTGGATTTGTATATTAAAAGAATTTGTATTAAATGCAGATAAATTCAAACTATAATTATAATTTCGTATGACAAAAACTGACCAAAACCAGATTAATATGCAAGTTGCGTATTATCAGGTAACTTCGGACTAGATCGGACTAATTCCGGATTCACTAGTTGTACACAAACCGCATTGAGTTTGAATTTATCCGGACAAATTATGAGCGACAAAAACCTGTCCATAAGCAGACTGTTTCGGATTAGCTGCGGATTCACTGGTTAAACCAACCGGATTACTTCTGCATTTACTAGTCGCATATGATCTGACTAACTGCAGACTAAACCGGACTAATTACGGATTCAATAGTTATAAAAAACGATATTAATTTCAAACTTAATTCATGGTAAAAAAAACTCTACAATAAACCGTACTGTTGCGGACAAATTCCGGATTAGTCCGAAATCGGTCCCACTTTTTATTCAGGGTATTTACTTATTGTAAATAAAATATTTAATTCTGCAGTCAATTTGTTTTTACAAATTTACTAGTATCATTAGTTATCTTGTTTTAATATTAAAATTAACACTGATTATGTATTAGTTTCTTGTCATTTCTTTTTGTGGCACTTTATAAATTCTATTATGAATTTGAACTCCCATGCGAGCGTGGTATAGTGGTTAGTGTATACGATTTCGGTGCGATATAATGTTAGATAGGTGTAGGTTCGAATCCCCAAGCGTTAGAAATTTTAAGTTAGTGTAAATAAAATTGCGATAGGTAAATCGAAAAAATATGTTGAATGTACCATAAAGTAATAATAAGTAATATGTGTAACTTGGATAATTATTTCTTTATTAACATTCACTAAATTGTCTGGACTAATTTTTGACTGTTTCAGACTAATTCCGGATTCACTAGTTAAAATTAACTGATTAATTTCGGACTTCATCGGATCAACTCCGATTTCATTAGTTGTTCACAAATCGTATAGAATTCGGATTTTTCCGGATTAATTTCTGATGACAAAAACCTGACCATAAACCGCATTTTTTCGGACAAATTTCGGATTAGTCCGAAATCTGTCCGGTTTTTTGACCAGGGGTGTATCATTTGTTATAATTAAAATTCTTTTTCTATACCCCTGTAAAGTTTGAATCAATTTTTTGCTTTTAAAAATAATTCTTTTTAAAATTGAACTTTCTTGATTTTTTTAAATTGAGATCAAGAAAAATTCAGGGAGAAAAAAATAAAAAATTTTAATATAAATTGTATTAAATATTACCTTGTCCTTGTTATCAATATTCATATATTTTTTAGCGTACTCATAAGCAAGAACTCGAGGCATTGCTAAATTTCTTATACAATTTTGCCACCTGAAAAGTAATTCAAACAAATTTTTCTTAATTTCTTAAAAAATTTGAAAGTTCAGAATTTATTTTTATAATGACCTTGGTCTATTTTCGATTCCATCTTTATGCTTTAACATATTAATTCTTAGAGCTTCCATGAACAATGTTGTATAAGGGAGAAGATATGATACAAAATGCCAATGCATATAATTTGCTGGAAATGAAATATTTTGTTTATTAAATCAGGGGCTGATAGTAAAAACGAATTAAAAGAAAGTTCGGAGAAAAAATGAGTTGATTATGTTTCAGAGAAAAAAGAAGTTTATAACTAATCACGAAAAAAACGAATCACTTGAAGTTTATAACAAAAAGTTTTTATAACAAAAACGGCATATCCTTCTATTCTGTTTTTACTTGTAAACAAAATTTAAGCTGTTTTTAGAAATCGGAATTTTCTAATTAATGAATTAATTCGAATTTAAGTAAATGTGTGCTTGGGCTGAATTTCCTAATGTATAATTGAGGGTTTGGATCGAAGAACCGACGCTTCGCAATGTTCTGTGCGTTTACAAGCGTCGGTTCTTCGATCCGAGCCCTCAATTTCCTTAAAATTTACCATTTTTTTATTTTGATATTATAGATTTCTTAAATTAACTTTTTAAAACTAAAAACAATTGAATTTTCATTATGCCTCTTAATTTATTATATAATTAATATGAACTTGATATTTAAAGAAGTTTCTTAAATGTAATTCATAAAAATCAATTTTTTAATAGTCTTATGGGGGAATCAACTTAACCCTTTCAAGCATACATTTTTCTAGTCAATGAATTTAATAACCAAGAACACTTTAGGGGGTTTTCAGGGTCGCTGATTAAGAATCTAAAGTCGGATTATCTGCAGATAACTTTATTTAATTGTTTACTCTATTTAAAAAAATAAAAATGACGTGTCCCACACTTTTACATTATTTTACTTTAAATGCAAAATTGTGTATTTACGCGTGTCTTAAGATTTATCATGTGAGTAAAAAAACTGTTTTACCGACGAATCCGCAGCAGAAGATAACGACGAAGTAACTGAAAAAAAATTAAATGTCGTGTTTTCAAATCTGAGAGTTGTACGTTGTAGTAGAAAACAAAAAACTTTTATGTAATTAACCCTTAAACCGCACCCTGGGTGTGCGACACCCATATTCTAGCTTTTTACTCCAATATTTCGGTTAAATTCGTAAAAATTGAACATGTGTTGATATTGGACGGTACATTTTGTACTTAAATTTATGTTTCGTGAGTGACATTAGTCTGCCAAGTGTCTTTGTGTATTTGATAACTTTATGAAGTTGTCAACGAAAAATTTCTGCTTGTCTGACACCCAGTTTTTGGTTTAAGGTAATTTCAGTAGTTTTAAAAAACTCTTTTTTAATTATTAAAATTAAATAAATCATTATGAAACCTATTTTCCTTCAAAATAGATGTACTGAGCTATATAAGATAATTTTTCCAAAAGATAATATCCTAATCCAGCTCGGAGAACACACTTAAAAGTCCCCGGGTGTCGCACACCCAGTGTGTGGTTTAAGGATGGATTCGGCAGTGTGCAGTTTAAGGGTTAAACAACTGTCATGAGTGTCCCGTCTTAAAAACTATGGTAAGTTAATATTTTATATTCAATGTGAAAATGAAATTAATAATAGTTTCGGATTCTCTTTCGAATGAGACAAGAATTGGCGATATAAACATAACCTATAAATAGAAATAAGCAAAAACGAGCAAAATGTCATAAGTGTCCTTGTCATGAGTGTCCTACAAATTTGTATAGTAGTTTTCATAAATATACTGTTTTTAAGTTTTAATCAGTTATGAATATTTTGTTTGTTTCTTTTTAGGACAATACGATAAATTAAATAAATTTAAAAGGAAGTTGAAAGCTGATAGAGAAGAGGCTTTTAAAAAGCGCAAAAAAATTGAGGAAGATCTGAAAAAAGAAAAACGATGTCGAGAAAGAAATCGCTATCATGAAAAAAAATAAAAATAAATCATTCAATCACAAGTGGTAAGGCCAGTGAGGAAAAAGTAAAACCTACTAAAAAACCTTCTGTCGGAAAAAATAAAAATAAAAAGTTAACTGGAAAAAAAATCAGAGGACGAAAGAAGGAAACTTGAAAAGGAAAGGAAAAGGGAACAACGGAGGAAAATATAATGATCCGAATTTATATTCAAAATTTTTGATAAGTCAGAAGAAGAATAATTCCAATAGGAAAGAAAAATGTTTAAGATCAATTTGCAACATGACAAAAAACCAACAGATTCAAAGAAAACAATGGAGGAAATGTCAGAGTGAACATAGAAAAAATGTAAAATTTTCGTCAAACTCAAATCAATGTGAAGCAAATGAAACTTATCTATAAACAAAAATAAAATCATCAAATAAAGAAATTATGGCAAAAAGAGCAAGAAAAAACATAAATTTATTGAAAAAAAATTGAGAATTTGAAAGAAAAAAATCGAAAGTTGTCAAATGAAATAATAAATTTACAACGTAGCACAAATAAATACAGAAAGAGATACCAAAGGTTACAAGAAACTTCAAAGAGTAGTGGATTACAGTCACCCGGAAAAAAACTGCAAGAGTGATTAAAAGTGGAAAAAAGCTATTAAACGTGAATTACGGTTTTCATTTGCTCTGCACAATCAGATCAAATTGATTTATGATTTAGGTACAGAGCTTGAAAAAACTACGATCTCTAGAACTGTTGCAGGAAACGTGATAAAAAAATATCAATCAATGGGTCATCTGTCGAAGATTGTATCCTTAAAACGCTATCGACACAACAAAAATAAATCTGGCTTAATTCCAAGCAAACAAGTTAGAAATGTAGATAAGGTCGAATCTCTTAAAGAAGAAATTTTTAATTTCCATTGTGATGATAAAAATACCATCCAATCGCCTAATAAAAATGATTTTTTGTCGCTCAAGAAAGAAAAGTGATTAAAACGATACCTTAATGACACATTAGTTAATTTACACAGAAAATTTGTGCAAAATCGTGAAAAGAAAATATCGTTTAACACTTTTTTAAAGTTGAAACCATTTTTTGGCGTTCACTTAATATGCAGTGCTAGAGATACTTGTGCATTTCAAAAACATCTGAACATGCAACTTAAACTGGATAAGCTACGTGAGTTGAAGATAATTGAGTCCAAAAACTTAAGTGAATTAATGTCAAATCTTACTTGTAATGGCGAACGTTCTGAAAATTGTATGCTTGGCTCTTGCCTTAAACGTAAGGAAAAAAATCTGCTCGCCCTTCGGGCGGACACATTCTCATCCGCGCTTCGCGCGGGGGCTCGCTAGTTTCAGCGCGCCTCGGGGCGCGCAAATGTCGGTCGTCGCGCTCCGGGCGCAAATTGCTCGCTGTCGTCTACAATTGTTGTACATTATTTTCATTCTGGTTCCTGTTTCTTATTATATATAAAAAAATTCCACTAATAATATCTTTTAAAGCAATTAAGCTAAAATATACTGATTCCTCGCCAAAAATATTTCGCTGAGGTACAAACTCAGTCAACTGAGACTACGTATCAGACACGAAATATATTATTTTAACCGCTAAAATATTGATTTGTCTTAAAGTTACTACGACTTTAAGGTTTACATTCTCATCAAATATGTGTTAATTTGCAGCTAAAATGATATATTAATTTCAATTTTGTTGATAGAAAAAAAATTTCATATAAGAAATTACCAATTACTGCAGAAGGAGAGAAATAAATAAATTACAATGCTGCAATGGGACTGCAGCTTGAATCAGACAAAAAATTCATCTTAAATCTATTGCAGAAACACCTTTATAGCTTGGTGTGAAGGCGATTTTGACATTTTTGGTATATATTTTTTTTGCCGACAGTCGTATAAACGCGTGCCTTACACTGAGAGAAGAGTTATTGTCGTGACAACAAAACGCGTTTAGTAGCAGAAACACATGGAGAGCGATTGTAGCGCCCCTGGCGGTTTAGTTCCTGTTTAGTTTCCCTGACTAAACTGACAGTCGTTCCTACTATAGTATAGTAGATGCGACTGTTAAATTTGTCCGTCGAAAATTAACAAGACTGTTTAGTTATCGGAACTGAACCGATAGTCGCCTTCACTATTCTCTTCTCTCCGTGTAACTAAGCAGTTTCTGTGCCTACAAGTTCTTAAGGCCTAAGCAGAATAGAATCTTTAATCGGAACCTAAATCATAACTGTAAGCGTAAGTATGAGTTAGAGAAGGATAAACAATATAACTATCCTTCCCTAACAAATTCTTGCGCTTACGATTACGGTAACGGTTAAAGATTCTATTGTGCTTAAGCCTTCATTTAATACTGTGAAGATTTTCTAGCTAGAGAATTTTTTAGAAGTTCGTGACCCGTTTGGCTGCGTAAGACCCAAAAACTTACAACGAACTCAGGCTTCATTTTTTATGGACTAAAACAGTGTGCCAAATTGCAAAACGATTCATAAAAATTTATTCGAGTTATCGTGGCGACAAATTTTTTTACAGTCAGACGACAGACAGACGGACAGACACTTTTCTAAAAACCATTTTTTTGGAATCAGGGGGTCCTGAAACGTAAAGATTTAGCAAAATTAGACATTGCTCAAAATCGCACAAATCCAAGACTTTCTCATTTTTGATGAGAATGTAAAAACAAATTTTATGGAAAAAATCAAAAAAAGGCAGAATTTTTAAAAATTTTGAGTTCTTTTTGTTCCTAATTTAAATTATTTTTACCTAAATTTGGCATTTAAAAGAAAAAAAGGAAGATTTCGATATGTTTTTAATGTTTTCTCATATTTCGGCTAATGCTTCACTCACTATAAATCTCAATTTTTTGTACTTTTTTGGAAAAAATTTTTTTGAATTTGTGTAAGAGATGCAATTGTCGATTCTAATGTTAAAAAAGGTGTACTAACATAATATGAACTAAATTTTACTAACACGGCCCCAATAGGAGAAATTTTCTACTGCAGAGAAGGCTGACAAAAAGTAAAAAAAAGCAATAAATAGGGAATTTTAAAAAAATTAAAAAATTCATAACTTTTTTGTTTTTTGTTGTACTGAAAAGTGTCTAAAGGAAAGGTTGTTTGCTTTTGCACCAAATTTAAGGAAAAAATTTTTAAAAAATATTTTTTTGAAAATTGTAAAAAAAACAAAATTTTGAAAATTTCAAAATTTTGTATTTTTGTTGTTTTTTGACAAAATGGGCTACCCAACGAACTCAGGCTTTATTTTTATGGACTAAAAAAGTGTACCTAATTGCAAAACGATTCATAAAAATTTATTCGAGTTATCGTGGCGACAAATTTTTTTACAGTCAGACGACAGACAGACGGACAGACACTTTTCTAAAAACCATTTTTTTGGAATCAGGGGGTCCTGAAACGTAAAGATTTAGCAAAATTAGACATTGCTCAAAATCGCACAAATCCAAGACTTTCTCATTTTTGATGAGAATGTAAAAACAAATTTTATGGAAAAAATCAAAAAAGGCAGAATTTTTAAAAATTTTGAGTTCTTTTTGTTCCTAATTTAAATTATTTTTACCTAAATTTGGCATTTAAAAGAAAAAAAGGAAGATTTCGATATGTTTTTTAATGTTTTCTCATATTTCGGCTAATGCTTCACTCACTATAAATCTCAATTTTTTGTACTTTTTTGGAAAAAATTTTTTTGAATTTGTGTAAGAGATGCAATTGTCGATTCTAATGTTAAAAAAGGTGTACTAACATAATATGAACTAAATTTTACTAACACGGCCCCAATAGGAGAAATTTTCTACTGCAGAGAAGGCTGACAAAAAGTAAAAAAAAGCAATAAATAGCGAATTTTAAAAAAATTAAAAAATTTATAACTTTTTTGTTTTTTGTTGTACTGAAAAGTGTCTAAAGGAAAGGTTGTTTGTTTTTGCACCAAATTTAACCATTTCACACCCAGGCATAACTGGACGGTTAAAAAAACGTAAGTGGAACGTTATTCATAGTTTTCGGGGTCGGTGATTACGAATCTGATATCAGAATTATAAAATTTTTTAAATTCAAAATGGCGTATCTAATATGGCGGGCAACTTTTTTACAGATTGATCGGATTGGCTTGGAAATTGTTACTCGGGAGTTTTTGAGGTCGCTGATTACGAATATAACATCATTTTTTAAAAATTCAAAATGGCGGATCCAAGATGGCGGACGATTTTTTTTTTAAATCGTTTAGTTTTACCAGAAACTTGTTACTCGGGGGTTTTCAGGGTCGCTGAATACGAATCTGGTGTTATATTTCTAAAATTCAAAATGGCGGATCCAATATGGCAAACGTTATTTTTAAAATCGTTTAGTTTCACCAGAAACTTGTTACTCGGGCGTTTTCGGGGTCGCTGATTACGAATCCAGTGAGAGTAGAAAGAAACAAGTCCATCTACTGACAGAAATAAAAATAACCGATGGTATAGCTCGGTTGGTAAAATCCCATTGCTTGCGATCACAGAGGTTAAGCCACTTTGAGTGCGGTTAGTACTTAAATGGGTGACCCTCTGTGAATCGCTACAGTTTCGGTGTTTTTCACTGATGAGATATATCAAACGGGAGGTTTGATGCCGAGGTTATGTTTGTGCATTTGTGACGGCTATCCAAATGTACATTCATGACTCGACGTCAATAAACCGATTGTACTCGGTAAGTTGGTTTTCTGCAGTTTTCCTCTCCCCTGGCCGAATGTCCAGGCGAATGCGAGTACTCCTAACCTAAGTCGGCTGCAGCCGCAAAAGTAGGGACATGGAGTAAGAGTTTGTGAGTTGGAAGAGTTAAGTATAGTGATGTTGAGGAGATTGTAAAGGCCCGAAAGGGCATTCAATGAAATCATACTTTACTTTTTACTAACAGAAATAAATAAATAAATACACAATCGCAATTTTAAAATAAACTACAAATTCGTGATCAGAATTTTAAAAATATAACACTAGATTCGTAATCAGCGACCCCGAAAACCCCTGAGTAACAAGTTTCTGGTGAAACTAAACGAGTTTAAAAATAACGCCCGCCATATTGGATCCGCCATTTTGAATTTTAAAAATATAACACCGGATTCGTATTCAGCGACCCCGAAAACCCCCGAGTAACAATTTTCAGGTGAAATTAAAATGTTTAAAAATAATCGTCCGCCATCTTGGATTTGCCATTTTCAATTTTAAAAAAATGATATTATATTCGTAATCAGCGACCCTAAAAACCCTCGAGTAACAAGTTTCATGACAATCCGTTTAATTTTTACATTTGTCGTCCGCCATATTAGATCCGCCATTTTGAATTTTGAAAAACTAGCACCGGATTCGTAATCAGCGACCCCGAAAACCCCCAAGTAACAATTTTTAGGCGATTTTAAAATATTTTTAAAATTCATGATTTTTAACAATAATTTATGAATTTTTTTAAACAATAGGAATTTTTTAACATGATCTAGGTTACTTATTTTTAAAGCCCTATTCTTCCTGAAGAGAACGCACTAAATTAGACTCAAAAATATTAAGTTTCATCAAAGATATTGAGGTTTTTGTAGGTGGGACGTATATGTCCCATGGGCGTGAAAGGGTTAAGAAAAAAATTTTTTAAAAATATTTTTTAAAATTGTAAAAAATACAAATTTTTGAAAATTTCAAAATTTTGTATTTTTTTTGTTTTTTGACGAAATGGGCTACTCAACAAACTCAGACTTCTTTTTTATGGACTAAAGAAGTGTGCCAAATTGCAAAACGATTCATAAAAATTTATTCGAGTTATCGTGGCGACAAATTTTTCTACAGACAGACAGACAGACAGACGGACGGACAGACACTTTTCTAAAAACCATTTTTTTGGAATCAGGGGGTCCTGAAACCTAAAGATTTAGCAAAATTAGACATTGCTCAAAATCGCACAAATCCAAGACTTTCTCATTTTTGATGAGAATGTAAAAAATTGCGTACCATTGATTATGATCCTAATGAATTATCTTATTATTACAAATGGACTCGAAAAGAAGAGGAAAGAGTTAATAAAAAGGGTCAAAGGTATTCATTTACAGTCATGGTAAAACACAAAATCTCTGAAACACAAGAAAATATTCTAGCAATCACTAACAGTGAAATCCTCGACTTTCTTGAACATTTGTTTAACATTTCTAATCAACAGGAGTTTTGTAAAAAAGTAAAATCAAATCTTGATAGCAGATCTGCTGTTTTACACTCCAATTTTTCTGAAAACTACGCAACTAAATGCCACACAGAGGTTCAGGCTTTACATTTTGGCGAATCACTAGAATTGCTAACAATCCACACAAATGCATATTATATCTTGGATCCCGTTTCTCAAAAAATTGATGTTGGAAAGTTTTGTACAATTTCTGAAGATGTTCGACATTCTGCGCCAGCAATTTTTGCTCACCTGAAACCATTGTTTCAAAAGTTTTAAGATTTAGGCATAAAAACGTTGCATATATTTACAGACAGTCCTACTGGACAATACCGAAATAAAACAACTTTTGTTCTGCTCTGCAATTTTGCTAAAAAATTTGGTTTTGAAAAAGTTATTTGGAACTATTTTGAAAGTGGTCATGGGAAAGGACCTATTGATGGATTTGGAGCAACTTTAAAATCAGAAGCCAATAGTAAAGTTGGACAAGGATTTGACATTACTAAGGCGAAGAGTTTTATAAATGCTGTGAAAGAAGTAAAAATTGATCTCTTGGAAATAAAATCTGACGAAATCGACGCAGTCGAGGAAGTTGTTTCTAATGCAGGTAAATTGAAAGCTGCTACTGGTACTTTTAAAATTCATCAGGTTATTTTGAGATCTGATAACGAGAAAAATTTGTATTTAAGAAAGCGCAGCTGCGTTCACTGTGAAGATTTATCTCCGTGTAATAAATGTGATTTAGAAGTTTCAATTTATTGTCCACTTTTCGCCAATGAAGAAAATAAAGGTATGAAAAAACAACCATCGAAATCTGAAACAAATACAGCTTTGTCCCGCCAGAACAGAAGTTTAGATGCACCGCTGAAGGAACACCCAATCAAGAAATTAAAAAAAATAAATCTCTACTGATAGGTGACTGGATTGCAATCAACGAAGAGGCCTCAGAATGGTATGTAGGAAAAATTAAAAACTTTGAAGAAATTGTCGACAAAAAAATATTCGTTGTTGATAATGTTATGTTATCATCAGCTAGCAGAAAATCAGCAAACACTTTAAGCGAATGGAAAACGTAAAAGAAGAAAGAAAAGTTTTTCAAAGTGACCTTATTTTTCAAATTCAATCATCTAAGGAACTAAAAAATCCGAAAGGCTTTTATTCTATTGCAGAATATAATACAAAAGAAAAAGTATTAAAAAAGTGATTTTTAACCCTAGGAGGAGTAACTGGGGTATTTGGACACCCCAAGCAAAATTCAAAGTATTCTATGGCTTAACCAATAATTTTTTTACGCTCAAAACCCGTTGACAATTTAGTTTGAACCTCTATCTTTTGACACCTGTATGTGCCACCAAAAATTTTGCTCTAGGAAGAGCTCTATCTCCTGTTAAAATACGTCTGGGGTGTCTGGACACCCCAGTTACTTCCTAACGTTAGAAAAATTGTCAAGATAAGTAAATTCAAATATTTAAAAGAAATCATTTTTAAGCAGTTAAAATCATCTGATAAAGTATAAATTGATAGGTTATGCATAAAAAAGTTGTATTTAATAAAAAATAAACATTTTTATACAAAAATTCTATTTTTATGAAAAATATATACATTCTGTATTTGTAACAACTTATGAAATTTGATTTAAGATTTATTAAAAATTTGTGTGCTCTCTCTACAGACAAAAATTAAATTCTAATACAGAAAAATGTAGTATATGACAGTCAAATTTAAATTATAAATTCTATATTGTTAATAACATTTCAACATATATTAGAGGTATTAAAAATTGTTAATTAAAACTTTGATTAAATATTAATTTACAGAATCATTTCTCAAGTTATTAATTTTAATGTTAATATATTCAGATACATTAAGTTTGTAAAGTTTTAAATTTATAACACCATTTTTAGTAAATATTAATTGTTTAAGTCTATTTTATAGTTCATTGTCTTTAATTTCTTTCACTTCAGATATTCAAATAATTATGTTTTTTGGAAGTAATACAAAAAACTAATTTTTTCCCCTAAAAGTGTATCTATTTAACTTTAAAAATCTAAAATAGTTTTTAAATTAGTCAAATTTAATACAACGTTTTTTTGTAAAAAAGTCAATTTTGCAATTTTTTGTGTTTTTATGGTTTTTTTTCAAAATTTTTTTAATTTATTAAAATATTAATATTATTGTAGGGTAGAGCGGGACTAGTTGAGCATATGGGTAAGTTGAGGAACCGAAATATCTCAGGCTCTATAAATTGGCCGCTAATTTTTTCATTGCCAGAAAGAAGCAGGCGCAGGAGGGGACATAACTGCGCAAGTGCCTGCTTCTTTCTGGCAATGAAAGAATTAGCGGCCAATTTATAGAGCCTGAGATATTTCGGTTGCTCAACTTACCCCTATGCTCAACTAGCCCCGCTCTACCCTACTCGCATTCGCCTGGACCACCCGTCAATGGGTTTTCTCGCCAGAGAAGAGGGAAACTGTAGAAAACCTCTCCTGAGTACAACCGGTTTATCGACAGTCGAGTTCTAATGGTGTGTACCGGACAATAATCGACGGTCAAATTTGTCCAGTGGCGGATCCAGACCAGTAGCGTAACAAGAGCGGCCGGGGCCCTGGGGCGAGTAAATAGCCTGGGGGCCCACTAGTAGAAATTAAATTTGATTAACAGTGGGAAATACCAAAAACCTTACAGCAATAATAAAATTACTCCTTATTCTCTTTCAAAACATTTATTAAGTTTTTCTAGTCGTAAGAAATATTTATGGAAGAATGTTGAGACTAGATAACAAGCTTAAAGTATATTTACTTAAAGACATAAATAAAAGTTTTAGTATAATTTATTATAACAATTTGACAATAGAATGATTACAATATATATTAAAGTAAAAATATTATCTTTAGAATTCATTTAAACAAGATTTTTAGTTTCAAATATGTTCATATTAAATATTAATAATAATTTATTAATTTCATAAAATGAAACATAATAATAAATATAATAAATACATAAAATAATTTAAAAAATTAATAATAATCTATTTAAATCGTCTTAATCGCGGGGCCCCCAAAGTCGCGGGGCCCCGGGATTTCGCCCGGTTTGCCCTATGGTAGTTCCGCCACTGATCCAGACAAGGTTTTTTTGGGGGGGCCATCCATTAAAAAAAATCAATATAATGTTATCTCTTTCTATCTCATAGGAATATTTGACTCTTGGGGGAGCAAGCACCCCTGAATCCGCCACTGAATTTGTCTGCGTATTGGAATCTGAAATCACGTGAAACGACCTATCGCTGTACCTGCTTTCGGAAACTCATTTTCGCAATCACTAATTTTTTGAAAACCAATTACTAATATAATTAACTAGTCCCAGGGACACCTCAAGCATACTAAATCTGGTCTTGTGATGTATGTCTGTCTGTCTATCCATTCTTCCATTCTTATTGAATAGAATCTTATTATTATTTATAGTTTGCTCTGAGGTTTTCGGAACTAATCAGCAATTTAAACTGTTAAATTCAAATTTAAATTTAAAATGATTAATTTAACTTTTTGATTTCTAAGAATTCAACTTCTGAAATTTTAAGCATATTCTTAACTTAATAAAATTGATAGTTTTCAAAATCCTTCAGCGGCATACTTTTTTTTGAATATCTGTAAGGCAATGCTTCGATCACACTATACATGGACTTGTTTAAAGTAAAATTGTAGTTGTGCTTTTCAAAAATGTATAAATTTAAATAAAATCACGATTTGTAATAACATCTTTAAATTGTTTCTACAGGAATACAAATATAGGCACACTAATGAAAAAGGTCTTATTGTCTATTTAGAAACTTATTGAACTTTTATTTTTATTCTACGCCGCTCTAGGTATTTTCATAAGAAGACGTTTAATTAAATTTTCTTAAAAAGTGTCATTATTCAATCAAACCTTCATATATTTTCTTACAGTCATAGCACACTAATGGGATAGTGAAAAAAGTTTGAAAACATACGTCTTTTAGCTATTTTCCTTGTAGCTGAATTAATATTTCACACGCCGCAAAAATAAAAAGGGTAAAATGTATACTTTTCTCAGAGTTTCAAATGAAATTTAAGCGTTTTTTCAATTTTAAACTCATAAAATTAATTGACAAATTAATATTTTGTTTTAATACTGTACATAAATGTTGCTTAGTATATAATTTAGGAAAATATGATTAAACAATAAGTTTCAATCTAAAATAATATGGACTTTTAAGTGTTCGATTCGAGTATCATAAAAGTTAACAGTTTCGTGGATTTTCCCATATATTTGTAAATTTGTGTTAAAACTAAATTTTTGTTGATTCCTTCGTTTATGTTGTAATGCCGCTTATTTTACAATGTGGTAAGAGATACCTCCTAAACGTGTGTAATGGTATAATTATTTCTAAGGTGTGTGACGGAGGGTTAAGGAAAACTACGGAGAACCTTAACTGAGTACAGCCGATTTATCGACGCCGAGTCTTGTATGTGTAAATTCAAAGTCTCAAATATTACACTACTAGGTCCTCGACGTTTAAATCTTCCGCTCAGATTATATCACGTGTCAGAAAAAATCCTAGGCTAACAGGCACGAACCATGTACCCTTGGCTTACCGCGTTAGCCGAGCCGAGGCATTATTCGACTGAACTAATCCGTCAGTCTGCTTCCGATAATAATTATTTAACCCATTTTTACTATTAGTCCCTCAAATTCGTTAATTTTAATTAAAAAATAAAGACTAACTATTTTTTATTTAATTTAAATAGAAATAGATTAATTTTTAAACTTACCAAGAGTTCGCTGATCAGTGTTTTCTAAAATTTCTACCAATGTTTCAAAATGTTGTTTATTTGCAATTTGAAATAATTCGTCTCCATTGAGTTGTACTTTTGCCTCATTAAAATAATCGGTTATTATTTTTTTCCAATTAATCTATTGTTATAATTATTAGATTAATAGAAAAAATATTTGTAAAATAGTTTTTATATTTTAATATTTTAATGAAGAACAGAAATTTGTATTTTTTTAAATCCTAAATTATTTTTTTTACGCAGTCAAAATAAAGTCTCATTTTAAAAAAAGGCAAAATTGTAGGTCACTATTTATGAATTAATTGAGGTGTTTTAACTTCCTGGGTCCCGAAATTGAAGCACTTACGCAAGCGCGCGTTCACGTCCTCTACTACCGCGTACAGTGGGAAGAAATGCAGTGTTTTGGACAAAATTCTGCCGACAATACAAATCTCCACCGATTTCAATTTTCTTTTTTTTAAATACTAAAGAAAGTTTTTCCTACAAGCCTTCACTGCTATAAATTTGAAATTTTTAAAAATTTTGGATTATTACAAAAGCTAGTAATTTTTTCATTTTTTTAACTAAACTTGTGCATTATAATGTTGATATTTAATTGAATATTACTAAAAAATATATCGTAAGACTTTTTAGAATAATAAATATGTTTTAATACATTAAAATAAAAGTGTTCTTTCATAAAATACTTAATTTTGTTTCATTTTTAGTGGTTCGCTGGAAAAACGACTTAAGTCATTTGTTATAAAATAATGTTAATAAAGTAGCAAAACATTGTTTACTCGACCTTCTTTTCTTTTAAAGAATTCTTTGATAATACCTTTGTATTGGAAAAAATGATCGATATAATTAATACGTAAATTATATTAGTAATTCGTTTCCGAATCTTTAATTTAATTTTTTCGTCAAAAACTTAAATCGACTTAGGTCGTTTTTCTAGCGAACGGCTCAACTAACTTGTAACTATGTTCTAGAGCTCTGTTGCAATCAATATAACAGATCTGTAACTAGTTAGGAACAGATATTCTACATCAGTGTGACCTCACTGCCCAAGTGAAAAAGTTCCCGGGAATTGGACAGAGAAATTCCCGGGAATTTCTCGAGAGTGAAAAAAACGAAAGAAACAATTTTTTTTATTCGTTTGTTTTTTTCACTCCCGGGAAATTTCTCGATTTAATTCCCGGGAACTTTTTCACGTGGGTGTTATGGAATACTTATAGAACGTGTTTGCTGGGTAGTCTTCTTGTATTCAACCATGCTCCCGTTTTTTTCCGAGTTATGTGATAATTTTGAAATTATTAATTGATTTCGAAAATATTTTTCTAGGACAGTGATACTGTCATACATGAAATTAAAAGATGCTTAAAGTGAGAAATTGATTCGGAGAGATTGTTAACTTCTCTTACATTCAACTTGTATTTAAGTTTCATGGTCTTGCACAGGTCTCCTCAGAGGTGGGCAGGTTATTCTAAAATGTAACGCTACAAACTTGGTGGGGAGTTGTTCTAAATGACTTCCAGATTCCAAATTTTTAAACCGATAAATCGTACCTGATCCTCTTTTCGAATTATCTCTTTTACAGATAGTCGGAAACTTGAAAAATTTATTATCTTAATGTGGAAGCTTTGATTCAGAAGACTGCTGATTACTTAAGGTTTAAAGCGCAAAAAAACGAAAATTATCGAATATATATTCTATTATTTTATTTAATAACCATCTTTGGGAATCAGTCTTTCGTAATAAAGGCGTACAAAGGCCATCTGTTTCTTAAAAAAGCAGAAAATTAATAATATGGAAAAAATTGCAAATCTATCTTATATACGATGGGTAAGATGGGGTACTAAAAAAGCAACCTATTTCTGTCGACAAATTTTACAAGTAAAGGTTGCATCTTCGTCATCGACACCAGCACAACTGCACAAAGCCCATTGGCCGCAAACAGAGCAAGCAGCTCAGCCTTCATTTGAGTCTAAATAATAACCATTGCAATAGAGATAAGGTGTATTTTTCACTTTACCATCGCTAATTAATAATTTAACCTGACATGCTTTTTTCTTTTTGGTCACTCTTATTTTATTCAGTCTTGATTTAAGTAGTTTTCTCAACTTCCCTTATTTTTCTTTTCTTTTGCTTCATTTGCAGGGACCGTCACGGAATCAAAACAAAATTAAAAAATACTTTTGTTTTAATTCGGATATGGGTATCAGAATCAAAATTCCACTCTATTTAGTTTTGATTCCAATATCAAAATCAAAATTCAACTCTACTTCGTTTTGGTTTCAATATCAAAATCAAAATTCAACTCTATTTCGTTTTGGCTCCAATATCAAAATCAAAATTGAACTCTATTTCGTTTTGGTTTCAATATCAAAATCAAAATTCCATTCTATTTCGTTTTGGTTCCAATATCAAAATCAAAATTCCATTTTATTTAGTTTTGATTCCAATATCAAAATCAAAATTCCTTTTTGTTTTAATTTTGATAAAATACTACTGCGCGTGTATAAGTCTCATTGAACCAAAATTTTGTTGCAAATGTCAAATATATCAGAAGATAATATCGTTTTTACATACGAAATCTAAAATAGAATTCGAATCGACTTCTGTTTCTATAAGAAAACCGAATTGCAGTATTATAATATCAGAATCAAAATAGGAAGTAAATTTTGTTTCGTTAACGTATCAGAATCAATATAGGAAGTAAATTTTGTTTCGTTACATTATCGGAATCAAAATAGGAAGTGAATTTTGTTTCGTTACAGTATCGAAATAAAAATAGAAAGTGAATTTTGTTTCGTTACAGTATCGGAATCAAAATAGAAAGTAAATTTTGTTTCGTTACAGTATCAGAATCGAAACAGGAAGTAAATTTTGTTTCGTTACCGAATCAAAATCAAAATACATTAATAATTTCGTTTTGTTTTAGAATATCGTAACGAAATCAAAATTTGATTTCCGTGACGGTCCCTGTTCATTTGTGTACCCCATCGTACCCTACTCTCCCCTACCCCATCTTGCCCGCACCTACGAAATTGAATTAAACGATTAATTACTACAATTTACAATTTAATCTCCCCTATAAGTCCCAAAAATCACTTTTTAGCAGTTTTAGAAAATTTCTATCTGGTAAATCCGACGTGCTACAGACTTGATATAAGAGTCAAATTGAAGCTTGAGCTCTCTACTTTACGAAGATATTGCGATATTGACAACGAACTAAATTAGCTATCAAAAGTAATTTTTTAACAGTTGGCAAGCATAAAAATAGACTCACAATTTCCGTAAATACAACTGTTTTAAAAAATTATTGGTTTGGTATAGAATTTGTTACTCAGGGGTTTCGGGGTCGCTGAAACCCCTCGAGTAACGAGTTTCAGGCAAATTGAATCGATTTTTAAAATTCGATCGCCATATTGGATCCAACATTTTGAGTTTTGAAAATCTGACGTCATATTCGTAATCATCGATCCCGAAAACCCCCGAGTAACAAATTCTTAGCGAATCCAATCATTTTTAAAATAGTAGTATTTAGGTCAATTTGTATGCAGGACAACTGTTGAAAAATCAATTTTGACAGTTAATTTAGTTTGTTGTTGGCAATATCGCTATATCTTCATAAAGTAGAGGGTTCAAGCTTTAATTTAACTAATATGACAAGTCTCTAGCACGTCGGATTTACCCAGTAGAAGTTTTCAAAAACTACTAAAAAGTGATTTTTAGGAGTATTTTACCCCCAATTTTCTCAAAATCCTGACGTGATGTGAGGTTTTTGTTATTCATATATAGCACTTTAACATGTGACAGACGTGTCCAAATTCAAAAAATTTAAAAAGTTTCTTGAAGAAGAGACAATTCGGAACCATAATTATCTATAAAATCTTTGTCTAAAAAATTTTTAATAACGAAAAATCAGCACTCTTCTGAATCAAAGCTTCCACATTACGATAATAAATTTTTCAAGTTTCCTACTATCTGTATAAGAGATAATTCAAAAAGAGGATCACGTACGATTTATCGGTTTGAAAATTTGGAATCTGGAAGTCATTTGGAACAACTCCCCACCAAGTTTGTAGCGTTACATTTTAGAATAACTTGCCTACCTCTGAAGAGACCTGTGCTTGATTCAATACTTTTTGATACTTCGTATAAGTAAAATTTTTTTATTGAAATAATAACATATTTATGTCCGCCAAATACTTAATTATTAATTCAAGAACTATGTTTAATGCTAATAATTACTTGTCACAAGAAAATAAATTTCTCTCTTCAAATAAATATGGTATTGATTCAAGTAAATTATATGTCAATTAAATGCATTTACACGGAGAAAAAGGATAATTAAAGTTACACTGAGGAGTGTAAAATTTAACACTCTTCTTTTTATAACTTAACCAGAGGAGTGTCAACTTTCTAAAGTTTTACACTCCTCAGTGTAGCTTTAATTATCATTCTATTTTCTCCGTGTACTTTATTCAATTACATTTTTTTCAGTGTAGTAAACATTTTTACTAATTCAAATTCAGTGAGTAAATGACATTTTGTATTATAAAAATTCTAATAAATGAAAATTTCGATAAATTAAAATTCAACGTAAAGTAAATTATGTCAAATAAAATTTTGATTATGAAAATATGTTGTACCTACTGTGCAAATTGGTTTAAATAAATATCATCATAAAAATTAACAAACTTGTGACTTATAATAAATTCTGTATATGAAAAATTATAGAAAAATTGCTTCATGGAATAATAATACGCCCCGAAAAATGTTAAATTTTTAATTGAAATTCAAATTATTTCTTATATGAATTTTGTCGTTGGTCCAAAAAATATTGAAAAGTATTTTCATTTGGCCAAAAGATGGTCAACCCCTTGGCAGTCGATGACGTGTATAGACGCAAGCAGATTTTTGACTACAAAAACACACAGATTTGTCCTCAAATTGATACTCGGGGGTTTTCGAGGTCGTTGATTACGAATCCGATATCAGATTTTGAAAATTCAAAATGGCGGATCCAATATGGCGGACGATATTTTCAAAAATTCATCGGATTTACTTGAAACTTGTTAATTAGGGGTTTTCGGGGTCGCTGATTACGAATCCGATATTAGATTTTATAAATTCAAAATGTCGGATCCAATATGGCGGACATTTTAAAAAATTTATCGGATTCACTTGAAATTTATTACTCAGAGGTTTTCGGGGTCTTTGATTACGAATCCGATATCAGATTTTAAAATCTCAAAATTGCGAATCCAATATGGCGGACGACATTTATTAAAAATTCATCGGATTCACTTGAGACTAGTTACTCAGGGGTTTTCGGGGTCTCTGATTATGAATCCGATATCAGATTTAAAAAATTTAAATTGGCGGATCCAATATGGCGGGCGCCATTTTAAAAAATTTATCAGATTTACTTTACTTGAGGTTTACTGATGTCGCAGAATAAAAATGTAATATCGGTTCTAAAAATGGCGGATCTAATATAAGAACTAGTCATTTTTTGATGTAATTATTGATGTCGTCGATTAGAAATGTAATATCGGTTTTGAAAATGGCGAATCTAATATAAGAACAAACAAAAAATATGTAAAAAAACAAAAAAAATTAAGGAGTGTAAAATCTGAACGCATTCCTCCCCGTAGTACACTTTGGGGTCGTAAGTAACGTAGTATACTTACCAGCTGACCCCAAAAACCCCTGAGTAAAAAGTTTCAAGTGAATCCGATGAACTTTTAATAAATGTCGTCCGCCATATTGGATTCGCCATTTTTAGATTTTAAAATCTGATATCGGATTCGTAATCAGCGACCCCGAAAAACCCGAGTAAAAAGTTTCAAGTGAATCCGATGAATTTTTAAAAATGTCGTCCGACATATTGGATCCGCCATTTTAAATTTTCAAAATCTGATATTGAATTCGTAATCAGCGAGTTCAAATACAATAGTATGCTTGTTTGCGCAAATTTTAGTTTTCTAAAAAGTTGTCGACATTTTGAGCCCTGTTATGAGATTTTGGTCTTGACTGCGAAGGGGTTAAACAAAGTTTTAAAATAATTTATTTTGATATTAGATATATCTATAGAGTTGTTTTTACAAAAAATGGTTTACTGAAATTTTGATTTATTGAAAAAATTAAAAAAGTTTAATGACTTTCAATGTTTTAGAAGAAAAATATATGAATTCCATTTACCTTCGACTTTTCCGGTGTTTTTACTTTGTTGATGTAAATTTCCTGAAGTTGATTAATTTTTATGTATTGAGGTTGTTCAGAATCGTGCGTGTGAGGTATCTTTGTACATGAAAGAAGAAAAATTTTAATTAAATAATTTTAAGAAAAAGAGAAGAAAAAAGATGTACGTATGCAGTAGAGATCCCATTATCCGGACTAATGAATGCAGGCACTTATCCGGATAATTGAAAAAGTACGAAATAAACGAATTCTCGATTTATAATTTAAGGTATTATATTTATTTGCATATGTATTAAAATAACACTAAAACGAACTAAAACTCTTAAACTCAACATTAATAAATGTTTAGTTAGAAATATTTCAAAAGACTTATACATAAAAATTTTCTTAAAATCATTAAAATACGGTTCATGTGAAAATTCAAAATTTATGGTATTATATGCTTATAAACTTAATAATTGAAAAAAATCTATTTGAAATTTGTCCAGATAATCAAAAATCCGGATAATGGGGTCTCCATATATATGTTACGGTATAAATGTATAAAAACCGGTGAATGTGCACATTCACCGGGCCATTTGGTAAGTGTGATAAATGTTTAAATTAGAGAAAAAATTATGTACATTTACCAAGTAGATCGATAAATGTGCACATTGACCAGCGTTGGTTGGTAAATGTTGATATTTTATTTAGTAAATATTTCAATTAGATATAAATCAAAATACAAAGAGAACAGATTTGTAAAAGAAGAATGTTATATTGTCAATCTCATCAGTTATTATTCTATAAGCTATGTTAAAGTAATGTAGGGCATAGTTTTCTTATAAACTGCGACACTTAAAAGAGTCAAACAAGAAAAAAAATCTTGTAAACCACTTGAATAGAACCACAAAATTTTTTTTTGAAAAGTTCAAAATAAATTTTTTTTGATTTTTTGAAGAAAATAATTGTTTTTGAAAATCAACTTTAAAATTGTATCCAACAACCCCCTTAATTTTATCTGCAGCCGTTACAAAACTTGTCTGTACTTTGCTTCCGAATGTTAGATCTGCTCTCAGTGTGGATCGAATGGTAAACGATTACAGAACTGATTTGTAGTGTTGTTAAATGTGGTATGTGTACGTGTACGTCTTACGTGAAATTGTGTAACTACGTAACTATAGTAAACCACATAGTAAGTGTCTTTTTGACCTCGTGAACCTGTGGTCGGAATTATCAAATTAACGCGAATTCTAATACAAAACCTTCAATTTTCTCTATTTCTAACAATAATTTCTCTTAAAATACATTTATTCTTTAAGTACTATAATCAAATTATTACTGATAAATTATCTAATAAACAATTTTACTTAAGTATTATAAAATTAGTGGAATTCTAAAAGAGTTATGTTTACAATATTTATAAATAAATGAACTTCAAAAGGTTTCAATTTGAAAGGGTAAACGGGATAAGAATGGAAAATCTGCCTTTGTTCCAAAAAAGCTAAAAATTTTACTTAAAGTTGGTACTAATGAGATCAAAATTTCCACCAAATATTTTTTTTAAATCTATTTTTACAGGAGTTGTTGAGGGGGAAAGCAAAATAAAAAATAGATTTTCCTCGAAAACGAGAAAAAAAATTTATAATTTTTTTTTAATTTTTGCCCAAAAATACCCGGAGCAAAGGCAAATTTTCCATTCCTATTCCGCTATACCCTTATATAAAATTTCAGTTTTGAATAAATTTATTTAAAACTTTTTAAAAAAATTTCGTTCTTTGAAAACTTTTAATAATTTAAATTCTTCTAAAATTAGTTATATTTTTAATATATATATACATATTTAATTAATTATTGAAAATAATGGATTTATAGAAAAAATTAAATTAAAAATACATTAAAAAATTGAAAGGAGAATTTATCAATGATTGCAGAAATTCAATTATTTAATAAATTATTTATTTTTATATTTAGATACTGTAAGTGAGGCTAAATTCGCTCAACCGATGTCTATTTTTTAAAATTCGATTAACATACTTTTTAAACAGAAATATTTAAGATTTACAATTGTTTTAATTAATATAAATGCTAAACTTTAATTTAAAATTTATTTGCAGCAAATTCATTGGTAACTTTCAGTAGAAATTATATTTAAAACACAAGTGAATAATTTTCATATTGAACAAGTAGTATGAAAAAGTAGGGAATAAAGCTTTACTTCAAAAGTTTTAGGTTGAATACTTCTGAACATTACATTTCCTGTATCTCTAACATGATTTTCATAAAGCATAAAAATTAAAGCAATAAACAAATTCTGCAAAAAATCAATTTAAAAAAAATTCAAATTTGTTGTGTAAATTCGCTCAGGAAATAAGTCTACAAAAAAGATGTTTGGGCCTGCATATTTTAAGTATGTTAATTACTTTAATTTATAATTCGATTTTTTTAAATAATAGTACTCATAACTAAAAATTAAACGATTTAAAACGGTTTAAGCACTAAACTGTCAAACTTAACCTTGTTTTTTATGGTTATGAGTACGTTTGATTGAATGATTGAATCTAATTACTTATTGATAAAACAATATTAAATATTTATTCCAATAACTTTGTATATTGTTCTTAATTTTGTTCTTTATTGATTCTAAAGAATATTTAGTTTCATTTTTGCAAATTATAATATATTTTGCCAGAATAATAATGGTGAGCGAATTTACCCATCATTTAAAGGTAAAGTCGCTCACAAAAAAACGGCTTATAAATATTTTTCTGCAACATATTTTAATTTCTTTATGCAGTAATAGGAAAGATAAAGGGTTAAAGATTATATATTTTCAGTGCCAATGTTTATTTTCATCGATTCCCGAAGTTATTTAAAAAAGAATTGAAAAATTGAGCGAATTTAGCCTCACTTACGGTAATTGACATTTCGTGAAATTTTAAATAATAATTAAATATTAGAAGCATTAAAGCGTGGATTTTTTTAGAAATAATTACATTTTGAAAAGGTTTCCAATTAAAATCTTTAAAAATTTTAATTCATTTATTTGAAAAAGAAGTTATTGAAGTTTTCGAATAATTTTACCTATAAACGGCCCCTACCCTAAATGCTAAACCAGAGTAGCCTATAAACGGCTGCTTCCACGAATGGGCTGTCCCTTTTCTATTGATGATGCTATGGATCCGGAAAGTCTGTCTCATAGGCCAGCCCTAGCGGTATCCAGTTTATTTCAATAGAATAGGAACTGATGTATGAAAGTGTATGTGGAATGAAAGAGAAACACTTTGAGAAGGTTTCTTCCTTTTTTATGGATGTGAGGGGTGCTATAAACGCACTATCCTCGTGAATGGAAGATATGAATGAGAGAGGGTGAGACATCCATGGTGGTTTTAGTCTGTCAGACACAATAAACAACACATTAATACCATTCTCATACATATGAGAATTACACACAAGTACAATACCTATACACTTATCACAGAACACATAGTCAAAATACACTTATCACACCCATATGATCGTTATCCTTTCTCGGCCCACTGGAAGTACCCCGAAGTACTTGTTTTCGGTGAGCAGGGCCTAGGGGTTGATGTGAGTTCGCTCTGCCGATATGTCAGCTAAGGTTAGGAATCAGTAGCCAGCCCCTTCGGGACCCTGATCAGGTAGTCTGTGATGAATATGGTGATCGGAATCCATATTGCTCCATGTTATTCCGGTCCGTCCGTGCATTCCGAGACCGGCTAAACAGTGGTTGGGCCTCAGGAAACTGGGTCAGGATACGTTCGAGGGTACATCTGTTATCAACTATACCGACCCGCTCCTCTACAGACGATGCACTAGTAGCAACGAATTTATGGAGAATCAGAGGACGAAAACGTAATTGAGGAAATGGAAACAGGAGAGATAGAGTCTCTCGTTATTCCGGTTGAGACTCCTCAAGAAATAAAGGTTGAAGCAGAGGTGCATCAGTTACCTTCCACAAGTGAAGAAGGGAAAAGCACATTTACAGCTCCTGATACAAATGGAGTAAAACAATGTGGTCCTTTAATTCAGCCATGAGCCGAAGTATAAAAGATCATGCTTGGTATCATAGCGGAACAGAGACTTCAAAATTAAGCTCTGAAAAAACACTTTTGGCTATAGAGAATTAATTCAGGAAAAATACACCTGTAAGACAATTCATGGCTGAAGCGAAGGGAATCTTTGCTGGAGTTAGTAGTGCGGGTCTCGCTCTCCGGTCATAATCAGATAGGCTCCAAAAATCAATGGAGCCATCTAATAAGTTGTAACGAAGTGTTTCGTTACTAACGTTTAATTCGATCGGGTATTTTCCCCAGCGTTGCTATCGTTATAATTTGAGAGTATAATTCATAAAGAATAATTTTCGAACGATTGGCGGTTTTATTGTTGTTTCCAAGTTTTCCGTACAGGTGGTTCCGGTCCCAGAGGGCGACGGAGGAGGAGAGGGAGCAGGAACTTGCCGGCCGGCGTTTTGAGAGGTTTTTGGCAGTGTAGCGAGATCTAGAGTATCGAGAGTATGTATTTCACGGGTTGAATGGAAATAAGTGTTTAAATGAGTATTCATATTATAGATTATTGTTGAATAACTTAAATATTACCTTACAAAAGTGCTAATAAATTTGAGAGTTTGGTAAATCGTATAGTTGATTATTTTTGGTGTGAATTGTATTGTCTAGAGGTATTATTGGCGGCCGAATTTCTACAGGATTGGAACCGTTCTTTCAGCGAGGTAAGTTCTTTCCTTTTGGCTGATGGTTCTCGTCTCAACCTCGTCGCATCACCCGTTGTCTTAACATTTCCCCCCTATAGAGATAAAGTATAAAAAGCAGTAATTGAGAAATTCACAACCGATAGATGCAAATTATTCGTTTAATTAATATCGCGTTACAAAATGGCGCCCAACGTGGGGCCGCGTTGAGACATTGAGACGAGAACGATAACATTTAATATCAGCGTAAGGAGGAAATTCTCTTATTTGATGTCGATGAATTTTCAGCGTAACAATAAGAGGAGAAGTTAACCTCAAAAATTATTTGATTTTGTTTGCGTGTATAGAAGAGAATAAAATACGGTGATTACAGGATTTTGGGAAAATTCTGTAAATCAAGGGGAAGAATAAGTAAATTCAACACGTGCACGGATGTAGACGCCTTTTTATTCCCGTGTATACAAATTCTCCAATAGTCATTTGATCTAATTTAAAGGTTATAAATGTTAAAATGATCTAGAGAACATTGAATATAATGTGATTTCATATAAAAGTTTAATTAATAAAATGAGTTTATCCTATAATTTATTTTTAAGCCAATAATCAAAATATCCAATTCGCATTTACTATAATCATAAGCAATTATAAAATTTTTTCACGCAAACTTTCAACTGATAAAATAGTTGTATAAGCCAAAGTTTCTTTTTTATAATTTTATAATAACCTAATTTTAAAGTGTTATAATTTTTAATTTGTATAAATTGTATTTTAACAAATGTCTGTCAAATCTAAATGTAGAAAAATATAATTTATTTAAATAAAATATCTTTTTTAAAGAATAATATTTCTATATAAATGTTATATTATATTTACTATAAAAGTTTTCAATCATCATTATGATATAGAATAATTTTAATACCGTCTAATCTTAAAAAAGATGAAAATTGAATTAATAAAATTTTTGTTTAGTCATACATTATTATTTTCTAGTTGACATTTATTCAAATGCTCAATTTTTCAAAATGTTAATTAATAAACTATTTAGGTTATAACGACTTTATATTATCTAAACTTTATTAACTCAAAGTACTATAAAATATAATTTTTAATTTTTATAAATCTTATATGATCTAATGCTTACTTTAACAAATGTTGATTGAAAATAATATTAATATAGTCTTAAAATCACTTTTTCTACAGTTAAAAAACCCAAACTTGCATTTGATCAAAAATATTTACTGCTATTTATGATCAATTTTTTTTAACAAGTTTCCCAGCTATGCTAATTAATGGCAAATCCAGATGTCACCACTGAATAGTATATTACACTAATATATCTCACCAGAAATATTCAGTGGTGACATCTGGATTTGCCATTAATCAGCATAGCTGGGAAACTTGTTAAAAAAATTGATCATAAATAGCAGTAAATATTTTTGATCAAATGCATGTTTGGGTTTTTTAACTTTAGAAAAAGTGATTTTAAGACTATATTAATATTATTTTCAATCAACATTTGTTAAAGTAAGCATTAGATCATATAAGATTTATAAAAATTAAAAATTATATTTTATAGTACTTTGAGTTAATAAAGTTTAGATAATATAAAGTCGTTATAACCTAAATAGTTTATTAATTAACATTTTGAAAAATTGAGCATTTGAATAAATGTCAACTAGAAAATAATAATGTATGACTAAACAAAAATTTTATTAATTCAATTTTCATTTTTTTTAAGATTAGACGGTATTAAAATTATTCTATATCATAATGATGATTAAAAACATTTATAGTATATATAACATTTATATAGAAATATTATTCTTTAAAAAAGATATTTTATTTAAATAAATTATATTTTTCTACATTTAGATTTGACAGACATTTGTTAAATTACAATTTATACAAATTAAAAATTATAACACTTTAAAATTAGGTTATTATAAAATTATAAAAAAGAAACTTCGGCTTATACAACTATTTTATCAGTTAAATGTTTGCGTGAAAAAATTTTATAATTGCTTATGATTATAGTAAATGCGAATTGGATATATTAATTATTGGCTTAAAAATAAATTATAGGATAAACTCATTTTATTAATTAAACTTTTATATGAAATCACATTATATTCAATGTTCTTTAGATCATTTTAACATTTATAACCTTTAAATTAGATCAAATGACTATTGGAGCATTTGCATACACGGGAATAAAGAGGCGTCTCCACGGATGTGAAGCCATTTTCGGCACGCTTGGAACGAAATGAAAGTGACGTCAAAATGACCTAGTAGCGTCTCTTAATAGCGTTGTTGAAATGAGATTTAAATTTTAAATAATTAACAAAATTATTATTTTTACCGAATTGTTCGTGTGATTAATCGTGGGAGTTCGATTTGTTTTTTTTTTAATTAATTTTGTCGCTTAGTTTTTTTACAGATAATTAATAGTCTAGGGGAGATATTAGCGTGCACATTTTTTTTATTATATAATTTTTTTTTATTAATTAAGTGACAAATAAATTTAGAGATTTTTAATTCGGTCTCGGAAAAAATTAATTGATTTAATTGTGAAAAAGATATTGTGAAATAAACTATTTTTGTTTGGTAAATAGATGTGTATTTTAATTGTGAGGCGAAGTGAAAGCAAATTTAAAAGAAGAGAAAAAGCAAAAGTCTTCTTGTTCAGTATCAGCGGAGGATAAGAAGTGAGATTTTTCAGAGTGTCCGCTGAAAATATGAAATAAAATTCCCATACATTTCCTGCATTTTTTACAAAATTCCCGTACATAAAATATATATGGATTTATACAATATTTTATATAAAAGTATTAATATATTTATAGTGCACTGGGGTCACAAAGTTTCAGTACATTTGGACTGATTACATTTGAACGCTCGCTTCACTTCAATTTCAAATATTTTATTAAAAATGGGTGTAACAGCTATCAAACTAGGATCATTTTAAACTGTAATAAATTTGGAGTGAAATGAGCTAAGTTTTAATCATGTAAAAATTAAAATATAATTAATTAAAGTTAGAGATTTCTTTGTGAAAATAGCGATTTTGAAATCTTGAGTTCAAGCGAACGCCAATTATGTAAAGAATTTTGTTAAGCTTTGATGGTTGTACAATATGAAGTATAAATTCCATTCTTTAATTCTAGACCAAAATCATTCATAAATATTAAGTATTTTTTCAAATTCTGTGAAAATAACTTCTCTTGCTCTAAATTTTTCAAAGTATATAAATTGCAAATTCGTCTTTTCCGTTCACTTGTTTTATCAATTAACCACATTTTTTAAAAACATTTATTTCTTATGTATTGTAAAACAAGAAGGATGGTACATAGAAATAAAATAAGTAACAATAACACAGTTAAAATTTGTAACATTATAACACCCAGATAACAAACGTGCGTCGCAGATTATCCTCACACCTATGCGAGTCACACCATGCATTGCAGCTTGCACTCATTTAGCAATCACGCCATGCAAGTCACAAAATGAGGGAGTTTTGCGGTCATTGTGCGATCACGTGTGTGGCATGCAAGCAATTAATATCACTAAATGATCGCATAATGCTTGCATTTTGCCTTCATTCATGCGACTCGCACATTGTGCCAAAAATATGCGACCACATGGATGACACTTATGGGTAGTCATTTGCCCTCACCAAGTGCATGCCGTGAGTGGCGATTTGCTGTCATATGCGCTCACTTTTGTTATCTGTTAATAATCCTCTATCTCCTATAATATTAACATATTCGTAGTCGTTTTGTCGTCCGTCGGTCGTGTAACTCCGTACTTCATCGTTCGGTCGTTCGACTTTTATCATTTATTCATCATATCGTATATATACATACTCATTGTACATACATATACGAATGCGCAGTAGTATTCTATCAATGGTACGCATGCGCAGTAGTTTTCTGTGAATGACAGGCATGCGCAGAAGTATTCTATCAATGTCAGGCATGCTCAGTAGTATTCTATCAATGTCAGGCATGCGCAGTAGTATTCTATCAATGTCAGACATGCGCAGTAGTGTTCTGTGAATGTCAGGCATGTGCAGTAGTATTCTATCAATGTCAGGCATGCGCAGTAGTATTCTATCAATGTCAGGCATGCGCAGTAGTATTCTATCAATGTCAGGCATGCGCAGTAGTGTTCTATCAATGTCAGACATGCGCAGTAGTATTCTATCAATGTCAGACATGCGCAGTAGTGTTCTGTGAATGTCAGGCATGCGCAGTAGTGTTCTGTCAATAATACGCATGCGCAGTAGTGTTCTATTACTATAACGCATGCGCAGTAGTGTTCTATCACTATAAAGCATGCGAAGAACATTCAGAACTTTAAAATTGAATTTTTTTAATTCATACACAATCTAAAAATTATTTTTCTACAATAAAAATTCCCAAAGCCCAAAATGTCCAAAATATGAAATTTCAAAAATAAGAAGTGTTGAATTGTACTGTAAGTAAAAAGAATTAGATTATTCAGTATTGAGATTTAACAATTCTATTTCTGTGTAAGATATTTATAAAAAATTGAAAGGGTTAGATGTGTGTGAGAATTTCATTTAATTTTCCCGGTTAATGTTTCTTGGAAAACCCGTGAGAGGGTTTGATTTAGCGCCGCGTCTTGTCCAGGAATGCCCGCCAAAAGGTTCGAGGTGAGGGAAGCAGTCCTGATGGGGGTGCATTCTGGGGGGGTTTTTTGATTCGCGTAATAAAAGAGATTTTCCACGATTCTTCGACCTCATTTTGTCGTTCGTCGCTGTCAAAATTATAAAGACTACGCGCCATACCTCTACGTGTGTCGCCGACGACCTAGAGGTAAAATTGTTTAGTGGGAGTAAAAATTCATTATTTATTTATAACATTTTATATTGATTTTTTTATTTATAATTATTTAGTGTGGCGTTTTTAATTAATTTTTGGCCGAAGTCAAATTGCTTGTGACTGTTGGGATTGAGGAGGTCGAGGAATCGTGGCATTCTGCGGATGACTCCAGAGAATCTCTTCTTGGCGTCAGAGTGGCCAAGCCGATGTCGGGATTGTCGTGGATGAATGGAATTTAATTCGAGGGATAATCTCGACCATTCAATCATTTATGCAGAAATTTGACCAAAATTTGGATTGCTTCCCAAACTCCGTCAACCCAGCGTCATAGCTTCCACTGTGATCACGAAGGCGACGATCGATAAGTCCATTTTATTTTATTTTGATTAATGTTTCATTGAAAATTGACACCAAGGTACACTCTCTGAGTGTCATCATTATTTAAATATTTAACTTGGCTAAGTCCAATGGTTTTATATGTGTTTTATTTTTGTATTGTGAGTATGTGTATTTTATGTAATACTTTGTATCTTAATTTTGGCGTCGCGGCTCGAGCCTTTATTTAATTTTGCAAACCCCAAAAAACAATATAATTGTGGTAAACGTGGGTGCGCTCTGACATTTCTAATATGATTAAAAAAGTTATTGATTGACTATAAATAAATTTAATTCTATTTTCATTGACGTGTATTTTGATTTTTGTTTATATAACTTTATTTTACGATCATTATTTGAATTTTATGTACTAACTTTGTATTTTCTGAATATTTTTTGTTAATTATTTCGAATCGCTTTTAATTTTATACATTTAATTTTGAGATAAAGTTGTGTTTGTTACAAAATCATTATTGTCAATGTTTTACAAAAATTTAAATAACTTCTAAAAACATGAACACTTTTAATGATCTTAAGCTTACTTTAAAGGTTATTTTCTACAGAATGGGAATTACTTGTAGACATTAACGTGTAATTTTTTCTTAGAAATTGCAGGTCGGCAAAGTAATACACAAAAATTTCAATTTGAAATAATTTTTTTGTACAAAAAACTATTCTTCAAAAAATATAAAACATGATATGATGTAGATTTTTCAAGAAAATTAAGTAAAAAAATATGTTTAAATTTTAAAAATTATTTTTCTGTAAACCCGTTGCCTGTTAACGACCGTTGGGTAGTAAACTTCTTAGCGCAAAATAAATGCAATTTTTTATGTAAATTATAAAATAAATTGTTTTATATCATTATGAACACACTATTGATTGCAATGATCCTAAATTAAGTAATAAATAAATTATTATTTTTAAATAATATAACAATTTAAAAACAAGTAAAATTTATGAAAATTTATTTTTAATTGAAGTCACATTTAGTGTATAAGGGTTTTTGGAGTCGGTGAATTCGAGTTTGACCATCATTTTTAAAACTTCAAAATGCAGGATCCAAATTGGCGGACATACTTTTTGAAATTCATTTGGATTTTTATTAATTTTAGTATCTAGGGGTTTTCCGGTAGCTAAATTCAAATTTGACCTTCATTTTTAAAAATTCAAAATAGTGGACATAATTTTTAAAATTCATTTGGATTTTTATCAATTTCAGTATCTAGGGATATTTTGGATCGCTGAATTTAAATTTGTCTTTCAAAATAAAAAATTATGAATTCAAAATGAGGGACGTAATTTTTTTAATTCATCCTGATTTTTATCAAATTTTGTACTCTATTCTATATCCTTTGCATTAGCTGATAAAACGAATCATGAACCCAGAATGTGCCGCGTGAAGGCTGCAAAGGTTTTACATTACAATTTCTGTTCTTTGTTTTCTTTCTTTATAATATCTGTTTAAAATTTAAAAATTTTGTCCGACATATTGGATCCACCATTTTGAATTTTTTTTGACGTCATATTTATATTCAGCGACCCCAAAAACCCTTGTATACTAAGTTTCATAAAAATTCATCTAACAAATTTTGCTGAACATTTTGGGCCAATCATATGATTATTATTTTTCCAAACAGCGATGGGGTTTATAAGATTGTTTCAAATTTTTTAAATTCTTTTGGTCTAAGTTTGCCAACCTGCATTTTCTAAGAAAAAAGTTTCGTATATACGCATAATTCAAGTTATTTGAATCAAATAAATATATACACTGGGGTAAAAAAGTTTCAGTACATTTGTACTGATAACTTTAAAATGCTCGCTTAACTTCAAATTTAAATATTTCTGTAAAAATTGGTGTTAGAGATATCAAACTAGGATCATTTTGAAGTTCAATAAATTTAGAGTCGAATAGGCTAAGACATAACCAATTTAATAGTGTAAATATTAAAAATATAATTCTTTAAAGTTAGAGATTTTTTGTGAAAATTGCGATTTTGAAATTTGGAATTCAAGCGTACGCCAATTGAAGAAAATTTTTTTTTAAGATTTGACAGTTGCACAATATCAAGTATAAATTCCATTCTTTAATTCTAGACCAAAATAATTCACAAATATTAAGTATTTTTTCAAATTCTATAAAAATAACTTCCCTTGCTCTCGAAATTTTTCAAAGAATATTAATTGCAAATTCGTCGTTTCCGTTCACTTGTTTTATCAATTAACCACACTTTTGAAAAATATGCACCTTTTTGTTATTGTAAAATAAAAAAATAGTCACCTAGAAAGAAAATAAGGAATAATGATAGAGTTAAAATTTGTAAAACAATAAGAAGAGAGATAAATTTCATGTAAATATCTTAAATTTTCTAAGATAAAGAGGTTCTATATTTTTCAAAAGTGTGGTTATTTGATAGAACAAGTGAATGAAAACGACGAATTTGCAATTTATATTCTTCGAAAAATTTAGAGCAAGAGATATTATTTTTATAGAATTTGAAGAAAATACTTAATATATGTGAATTATTTTGGTCTAGAATTAAAGAATGAAATTTGTACTTTTTATTGTGCAACTATCAAAACTTAAAAAAAAATTTTCTTCAATTGGCGTACGCTTGAATTCCAGATTTCAAAATCGCAATTTTCACAAAAAATCTATAACTTTAAAGAATTATATTTTTTATATTTACACTATTAAATTGGTTATATCTTATCCTAATTGACTCTAAATTTATTGAACTTTAAAATGATCCTACTTTGATAGCTCTTACATCTATTTTTACAGAAATATTTGAATTTTAAGTGAAGCGAGCACTTAACAATAATTAGTACAAATGTACTGAAACTTTTTGACCCCAGTGTAGATGAAAAAAATTATTTGAATGAGATAATTTTTTTTAGTGTGCTAATACTTTTACGTATGCAAATGGAAGAATATTAATTTATTTATTATAAATTTGGTATAAGGACTACATAAATAATTATTTGACGCAATTAAAGAGATATTGGTCTAAATTAAAATAATTAATTATGAAAAATAATTGCATATTTGATATAAATAAGGGAAATTCCACGTCAACACGGACAGAGCTCTAAACAAAAATTGCTTTGATGGATTTAAACGTTCTAGGGCTTAAAAGATTTCTACATTCATGTACTTTAAGATGGCGATGGGCGTTTTTTGCAAATTTTCATTTCCGATGCCAATAGAGCTGTCAAAAGTCAAAAGGTCCAAAAATCTCAAAATACTTTTATGAATTAGAAGCAAAAAACGGGGTAAATTATTTTGTAACTCATTCTTTAACAGTTTTTCAAGGTCCCCGAATATAAATCTAAAGTTTTTTTTTAAATCTAAAATGTCGGATCCAATATGGCGGACAAAATTCAAATTTTATCAGATTCGATTAAAACTTGTTACTCGGGGGTTTTTAGGGTCGCTGATTACGAATCTGAAGTCACTTTTTAAAAATTCAAAATAGCGGAAAAAATTTTCAAATTTGATCCGATTCCCTTAAAACGTGTTACTCGGAAGCTTATGGGGCCACAGATTACAAATATGAAATCACTTTTTAGAAATAAAAATGGCGGATCCAATATGGTGGACAAATTTTTAAATTTGATCAGATATAATTAAAACGTGTTACTCGGGGGTTTTTTAAGGTATCTGATTACGAATCTAAAATCACAATTTAAAAATTGAAATTAGTGGATCCTATATGACTGAAAAAATGTCCAATTTTGATACATTTCGCTTAAAGTTTGTAATAATAACAAATTGTTTACATTATAGAACAGTATGAAGCTAGAATTTCTTAAATAACTTCAAATTCGTAATCAGATACGCTAAAAATCCCCGAGTAACACTTTTTAATTAAATCTGATCAAATTTAAAAATTTGTCCACCATATTGGATTCATCATTTTCAATTTCTACAAAGTAACTTTATATTCAGAATCTACGACCCCAAAAGCCCCCGAGTAACACGTTTTAAGGGAATAGGATCAAATTTGAAAATTTTTTTCGCCATATTGGATCCGCCATTTTAAATTTTTAAAAAGTGACTTTACACTACCGGTCAAAATTAAGAGACCACCCATTTTCAGTCGAATGAAAATCGTTTTAAAACATAACATTTATTGAAACTAAAATTTTTTTCTGCTCATTTTTTTAACCCCTTGACTGTGGATAACGTGTATACACGTCATGAAAAAAACTGGCCCAAACTGTGGATGACGTGTATACACGTCATGGCCCAAACAATAAAAACATCTTAACGTATATTCGCAAAAATTCTTACTCGGGGGTTTCTGGGGTCGCTGATCACGATTCTGAAGTCAGATATTCAAAATACATAATTTTTTATCCAAAATGGCCGCCAAAAATTTTGAAAAATTTCAAAAGTGGATAAATTCTCTTAGAAATTCTTACTCAGGGGTTTTTGGGGTCGCTGATCATGATTCTGAAGTCAGATTTTTAAAATATACACTGGTTTACAGTGAAATTGTCAATCGAACGAAACATTTTTTTTCGAATTGTAGGTATTTTTTAAGTAAGAAAATCATAGTTTCAATTTTTTTCTCTCGTGCAGTTTTTCTGTATTTTCAAATTTTGCATTTTCGAGGTGCGACGCCACTTAAACTTACCTGTAGGAAAATTAGCTTGTATTATATTAAGTTAATGTACGACCGACCGACTCACACCTCTTTCTATTCTGTCTAACTATCTTTGAAAATACTTTACTCACACATGTCCAAAAAACACATACCCATAAATGTTACACATATACACAAAACACATACATGTCATGTCACGCATGCGCAGTAGTATTCCATGAATGTCACGCATGCGCAGTAGTGTTCTATCAATGTCAGACATGCGCAGTAGTATTCTACTAATGTCATACATGCGCAGTAGTATTCTACCAATGTCATACATGCGCAGTAGTGTTCTATGAATATCAAGCATGCGCGCAAAACACCCACACATGTATACTCAACATATACACTAATCACATGTACATTAGGGTGTCCATTATTTACCAAGTTGTTAATATTTCTTGCGACGCCCCCTAAATTATTAGTTCACCATCTAAAACAAAATGTCAAACCAAAATAAACCCTTAATATTCATAATAAACCTTGCCCCAAAGACGATACATTTCCCATTTAAAATACATGGGATTTTGCTACTTTTTACAAATTAATTTTTTTTTGTTAAATATTTCATTTTACATCAATGAAAAATATATATTTTTATAGGAAATTCAACGCTTTAAAAAAAAGTTTTCTTATGATTTTTTGATAAATTATCTCCTTTAAGAGTTATTTAAAGTTAAAGTTCAACACCGTAAATTTTAAGATTTTTGTACTTTTACGGCAAAATTATTATGAAAGTGTAACGATGGGCTATAATATAGCAAATAGCATGCATTGTACAGTACAGCCATCGTCGTCGTATTCTGCGTGAATGCAAGGAGAGAGTAGCGAACGCGCACGTAATTCGCGCCGCCTGCAGTCGCTTCCCCCACCACTCGCTCTCTTCGTACCGAGACAGAGCGAAACTCTTATATCTCGCGACACGATTCAAACTCCTCAGTTCGTAGCCTGACATGCTTCAAGGAGCTCCTAGGGAAGGATGGTTACGAACTCACTCCCTAGCCCTTTTACCACTTGGACCTCCCTGCGGGAGCTCTCACGAGAGGACCTCGTGGTAAAGATTTCCTTTTCCTATACTCTGCCCCCCAGGTGTATATAGGAGCTCTTATTACACCTGAGGCTAAGCTACGGAGACGATTCTTTCCCTCAGGGAGCACCCTGGATAAGGAATTGACCGTTGAGTTCTTAATTCACAAATCTTTCGCGTCGGACAAGAATATCGGCAGCGTTTCCGGTATTAGATTCTTGTTTCTGCCTTAACGAAGAGCAGATTCAGTTTCCTCAGAGTGCACGTCTTGGTCGCGTCGGTCACGATAGATTTTGGAACGAATTCTAGACTAGTTTCGTGAATTATAAACTCGATAGTATGCGTTAGTTTCGGACAAAAGGAAAACCTATGTAAACTAGTTTCGAATATTTTATTACTCGCGTTCTCAGTAATTTTTATTGTTAATAATTAATTGTTTAGTAAATGTTAATTTACTCGCGTCTCGAAATTATATTGTTATTAATATTTCTCGATTAGATTCTCGATCATTATTATTATTTTCTACTTTATTATTGTTGTTAATTCTAATTTCTAATTATTTGTTATTTTTTTTGTATAATATTATTTTATTATAATATACTTTTCTTTCGAAGGTTTAATTCTCGTCTCGTTATTGACTACACCTTTACTCAGAATCACAGAAATCAAGATAAGCTCAATAGATGGCGATTTATGCCATTAACTATGGATAATTATTTATTTAATTAATATTTAAGGGAACCCGGACTCCATCCGGCGAGCGAATTCCCAGCAAATAAAAACCCTATCATTACAAAAGGATCCATATTAAATCATGCAGGCATTTCGACGATATAAATTGCGAATTATTTTCGCAATGACATATGTTATCCTACTCAAAAAATAATAAAATGCGTATTTTTTAATTTTGAATAAGATTCTGTTTGCACTTTTTACTAATATTTTAAGATTTTAGCAAAAAATTACTTTTTTGTATTTTCTTCTATAAAATTGCGTAATTTTTATATTTTTTGTTGCTCTTGAGGCTCATTTTTTCCTTTTATATACTATTTTATGTAAAATTACGCAAAATAAAAAATAATAAAAAACAAGTGATACAAATTCAATTTAAAAAAAAAATTGTAAAAAAGGACATCTTTTTTCTCTCTTTATTTTTAGGATTTATTGGTACTCATGTGTAGTATTTAACATAAAAATACCATTTTGTATTTTTTTGTTTATCTATTAACAGAAAAAATTATTTTCAATTTTTTACTAAAAATTCAAAAATTTCGCAACTTTTCAGGTTTCTATTATCGTACCGTCGCTTATTTTTTTAAATTTTAACATCAGTTTGAAAAATCTTGTCAATAGTAAAGAATATTGATAATTAACATTATGTCCGAAAATTATGTTAATTATCTATATGATAATGATGATGTTCGAAAATGTTATTTATCCCGGTTAGTTTATTTAAGACGTTCAAATTTTTTAAACGAAGGTTAAAATTTTTTGTCAATAAAATTCAACATAACTTATTATGCGAGAATATTATTACCTGATTGAGTCGATTGATTAAAAGAAAAATTTCAACTATAAATTGAAATTTTTTTCTCTTTTATAGATGGGTGATTCTCCAAAAAACCTCATTTTGCATGTAGTCAAGATTTTCTAAATAATTTTAATCATTTGGGAAAATACCAAGTCATATTTCCCTATTTTATCACTTTTTCTAAATGTTCTGCAAAAAAAAGTTGTAAAATTTTATTGTTTAATACATTTTTTAAATATTTTACCACCCCAAAATCGATTTTCTAACCTGTCATCTAAGTGCTTTTCATTTTTTTAATACGTAAAACAATTATTTAAAACATGAAAATTGGTACTTTATTAATTGTTTCTAAAAGTTATGATATTTAAGAATAATTTTCTAAAATATGAATAAAATATGTCGTGTAGTTTTTTTAAATATAGAAAATGAAATTTGTCATGTAGTACCGCGTCATTCCTCTCACTCGTTGAATATTATCCAATATTTTTGCTGTGGGTAGAGATATTGATTAATTATTGTGATCAATATTTAAATTAACATCTCTAATATTAATTTCTTAAGTTTCTTTTTAAAAAATGTCATTATTTTGCGTTAAAAAAATTAAAATTGAGACGTAAGCAGAGATTCACAACCTAAAGCATCATTCCTCTCACCCCTAATAAAAACAATATTAATGTATATAAATTGATCGCAAATTTTTTTCACATAAAGTTATCCTTTATAAACATGATAGGGCATTCTAAGCTGGAGGAAAATAATTTGTCAATTAAATAAAATTAAAAAATGTTGAAATCGTCATTCCTCTCACCCGTCATTCCTCTCACTTTTTTGAATAAAAATTAAAAATTGATATGATTGTCGGTTGTTTACAAACTGCCAGTGAAAAGTGAACCTAAAATGTATGAAAAATAATTTTTGACAATTGTTAAAAGAGATTTTTGATAACTGTAAGTATTTCAAAATCTATAAAATTTATAGATAATATTACCCAGGCGCGAGCTGACAGTGAGTTCAGGCTTTACGAAGCTTGATTGAGGGTTGGTCAGTATTGGTTGAAGATTGGTGGGACAGCGAAAGCAAGGCTGCTTGAGTCCGGAATAGTAACATCGATGTAAACCTGACGCTCAGTCTTTGTTGAAGCTTTGTTGAAGACTGGCGTTCAGTCTTCAATCAATGCTGCGGAAGCCAAAAGCAGGACTGAACAAGACTGCTTCCACTGTTCCCAAATTTACACGCTTCTCACGCGTTCATTCAATATAACGTGAATATATTAATTATTATTATTAATAATAAACAGTATTGTTATTAATATATATGTATCTACATATTTAATAACAATAAGTTATTATTATAATAATTATATTATTTTCATATAAATATTATATGACTAACAATAAATGTCATTTAACATAATAATATTGAAAAATAATTTTAGCAAAAAAAACACAATTTGTGATAATTTGTACATTTTTTAACTTCATTTTTGACAGACTTTTATTATTATTTACAAACAAGTTCACAAGTTTTTATTCACAACACTTATTAATTATACAGATTAAATAGTAATTTTATTATTTTATGTAACGCTTATAATGAAAAAATCCGCTCGCATGTGGGATCGAACTCACGTCCCCCCGCCCCAGACGCATTCCGGAAGTCCTAGACGCAACCACTTAAACCGCACGGCCACTGAGTCTCGATGAGACCTCGGGCTAATGTAATATATTAATGCCAGTGCCGTATACTTTGTTACTTATAAGGGCAAAGTGAAAACTATGACTAAAATTTTACACATACTAATCCTGAATTATTTTAATTATTAAAAATGAATATTAAATAATTCATAATAAAATTGTAATCATTACAAAATTCAACTTTTAAAACATTTTACAATTAAAAATATTTAATAGATAATTTAATAAACATCGATAAATAATTGATATTTTTTATTATTCAGTAACAAAATTATTAACATTTATTATTAGATATATTAATAATATATTATTTAAATAAATATAATTTGGAATAATAATGAATTATAATGTTAAATATTATAATTATTATTAATTATAATAATGTTTATTAATTCAATAATAATTATTAATAACTATAATAATTAATTAATAAATAAATAATAATTAATTAAATTAATATTAAAAGTTAACATAATTAATAAAATGATTAAATATGATGCAGTGTCAGGAATATTTATTGCACATTTTAATTATTATTTATTAATTATCTATAGTAATTTTGAAAACATTTATAAAAAAAATTTTCCATTTAACTTTCTTTAAATATGAATGTTACAAATAATAATATATTTATACTAAATAAATATAAATATTTATTAATCAATTGATAACTTAATGTTAATTATTATTATTATTTGAAACAATTATTATAATTATAATTATTATAATATTATTTAATTAAGTGAACACGGTAATAAATAAAGATAAACTGAATATTGAGTAAAGATTGATTCAAGCTTGAATCAAGATTAGATGTTCGAGCTTCACTCATAAAGATTGACCGAGTCTTGAATCGAGCATGGGACGAGCATTGGGTCCAATGTTGAACCAATATTAAACTAATATTGATTGACAGTGATGTAAAGACTGCTTCTACTGTGAGTTACTCACACTGAGCGTTCAAGACTCAATCAACCTTTAATCTATCGTCAGCATTGGTCTTTCGCGCCTGGGTAATAAATTATAATTTTTAAATAATTTTTTGTAAATAGAAAAATATATATAATAAAAAACGCCGGCGCCAAATTTTAACCTCTTAATTTTTTTGTAAATTTTAATTTAAAATATATACTTTAAAAGCTAAAAGTTAGCATGATCATGCTATAGAGGTGGTAGATTTTTGAAAGCTCAATATAATTGACTGCATTAATCCATAAATAATAATTTTTTCTCTTTTCTGTTTGTAACTCACAAAAAGGAGTATTTCGGGAGAATCACCCAGATATTGCCTCTGAAATAAATGTAAATATATAATAAAATAATTCCTAAGAAACAAAAAAATTGTAATGTTATTAAAAAAGGATATTTTTTTAAAGAACTTAAAAAAGTAACATAAAAATTGTATTTATATATTCCAATATAAAAAAATAAGTAGAATAGTACACTGCAAGCCCGATCAGCGGTCAGCTCCGGGGGTGCTCGACCGCTGATCGGGCGTAAACATATAGGACCGTACGAACTGTTTTATGATGGGTTACCATTACTTGACTACTGAATTTTTTTTTAAGGGGCCAGAGCGTCTTTAATGTATACGCTACTGCCACAACTTTTCGACTCCCTCTTTGCCCCTCGCCCGCCCCATCTACAAACGACGTAAACAAGTGACCACTGATCGGGTGACCGCTGATCGGGCTTGCAGTGTATTTTTATGTTAAATACTATACATGAGTATTGAAAATTCCTGAAAATAAAGAGATAAAAAAGATGTCCTTTTTTAGAAAGTTTTTTTTTAATTGAAATTGTATCATTTGTTTTTTATTATTTTTTTATTTTGCGAAATTTTACATAAAAGAGTATATAAAAGGTAAAAATGAGCCCCGAGAGTATAAAAAAATATGAAAATTGCGCAATTTTATAGAAGAAAATACAAAAAAGTAATTTTTTTGATAAAATCTTAAAATATTCGTAAAAAGTGCAAACAGAATCCTTTTCAAAATTAAAAAATACGCATTTTATTATTTTTTGAGTAGGATAACATATGTCATTGCGAAAATAATTCGCAATTTATATCGTCGGAATGCCTGCATGATTTGATATGGATCCTTTCATAATAATTTTGCCGTAAAAGTACAAAAATCTTAAAATTTACGGTGTTGAACTTTAACTTTAAATAACTCTTAAAGGAGATAATTTATCAAAAAATCATAGGAAAACTTTTTTTAAAGCGTTAAATTTCCTATAAGAATATATATTTTTCATTAATGTAAAATGAAATATTTAACGAAAAAAAAATTAATTTGTAAAAAGTAGCAAAATCCCATGTATTTTAAATGGGAAATGTATCGTCTTTGGGGCAAGGTTTATTATGAATATTAAGGGTTTATTTTGGTCTGACATTTTGTTTTAGATGGTAAACTAATAATTAAGGGGGCGTCGCAAGAAATATTAACAACTTGGTAAATAACGGACACCCTAATGTACATGTATACTCACACATGTACATAAATTATATACACATGTATACTGACTCATGTGCAGATATAAACTCCTACATATACACAAATCACATATATAGATTTAATAAACGATTGATAATATAAATTGAGGAGGTCAATCAAATAACTCGATTTACGCTCGGCTGAAATGCTAAGAAGCCAGTCAGTCGGGTCGAAAGTGAGAAAAATGAAAACTCAAAATTTTGGTTTTTAAAGAACGGCATCTTGTAGATAACAAAAAAATACATCTTTTTTCTTAATGAATTTTTTTTGTAGAGCTAATATTTCTCATATTAAAAAATAAAAACCAAAAAATCTGTGTTTAGAAATTTAATTAAGTTTTAAAATACAAACGGTCTTTTTGCATACAAAATGTTAATGAATTTGCTCGGAATTTTATGTACATACTCATTTGGGTCTGCTGAAACAGAATAGTCATAAAACATTTTAAAATTATTTTTTGTTTAATTGTTTTTTATTATAAACAATGACCTGTCAGCAATAAGGTTATCTTATTTTCGATGAGAAAAAGTATCGAGGGAAGTTTTGAGTTGAACAAACTTCCAGTGAGAAAGTTGTTCTATATTATTCAACAAAGTTTATCTGAAAATTTTAAATAAATTTGTTTAAAAATAACAAAGTTATTTAATTTTTAAAAAGTCCCTACCGCGTCACGCATACGCCACAAGAGACAGCGCCTTAACTTAGGCAATGTGGTGGCAATCTACTAGCGACAGCTATAGGTTGTTAATTTATTTTAACAATTTTTGTTATGTAAACATGGTTATTTCATCCCCTCCGAAAAATTATGTATTATTATTAATAATATAATAAATTAAATGTTTAAAATCCGATTAGAAAACATTAATTTTAAAGTAATTTTAAAAATAAAAACCTTTATATATGTTATATATATATATTTATATATATTTTTATATATATATATATATTTTTATATATATATATATATATATTTATGTTTTTTCTAAACATTTTTACAACATTTTTAATCTTTGTCAATAATATTAACAACATTCTAATTATTAGATTAAACATGAAATAACCATGTTTACATAAAAAAAATTGTTAAAATAAATTAACATATAGCTGTCGCTAGTAGAATGCCACCACATTGCCTAAGTTAAGGCGCTGTCTCTTGTGGCGTATGCGTGACGCGGCAGGGACTTTTTAAAAATTAAATAACTTTGTTATTTTTAAACAAATTTATTTGAAATTTTCAGAAAAACTTCGTTGAATAATATAGAACAACTTTCTCACTGGAAGTTTGTTCAACTCAAAACTTCCCTCGATACTTTTTCTCATCGAAAATAAGATAACCTTATTGCTGACAGGTCATTGTTTACAATAAAAAACAATTAAACAAAAAATAATTTTAAAATGTTTTATGACTTTTTCTGTTTCAGCAGACCCAAATGAGTATGTACATAAAATTCCGAGCAAATTCATTAACATTTTGTATGCAAAAAGACCGTTTGTATTTTAAAACTTAATTAAATTTCTAAACACAGATTTTTTGGTTTTTATTTTTTAATATGAGAAATATTAGCTCTACAAAAAAAATTCATTAAGAAAAAAAATGTATTTTTTTATTATCTACAAGATGCCGTTCTTTAAAAACCAAAATTTTGAGTTTTCATTTTTCTCACTTTCGACCCGACTGACTGGCTTCTTAGCATTTCAGCCGAGCGTAAATCGAGTTATTTGATTGACCTCCTCAATTGTTGAATTTTTTAAGGTTCGTTGATGCACGTAGTGTCTGTTGAAATTTTTTTAAATATACGTAAGTACCTCACTCGCTAATGCTGCGCTGTCTGTGTTGTAAGGGAAATTATTTATTTACTTGTGTATTTACTTATTTATTTGTTTGACAGAAATCAACAATAATTTTCTAAATGGATAATCAGTAAAAAAATGACTTATATTTCTGTAAGTGTAATTTTCAACTGACTTTTAGTAAAATTATTTGTTTGACAGAAATTTACAATAATAAATAAATCACAATAAAATAACAATCAGTGAAGAATGACTGATATTTTAGTACTTTTCAACTGATTTTCAGTAAAATTCCACTGATTATGAATCCAAAGTCACTTTTTAAAAATACAAAATGGCGAATCCAGGATAGTGGACGAAAATAAAAGATTTATAAGAGAATACGTAAAAATAACATTTCGTATAATGTATAATGACAATTTTTTAAAATGTCACTTCATAATTTTTGTCTTATTCCCAAGCAAAAATTTCTGTCAAATGCCAGTATTCACAACTGGCGCAGTATTGCACCAGTACTGGCATGCCAGCAGTTGGCTTGCCAGTACTGGTTTAGTACTGGCTTCATTAAAATTTCTGTACTACGCCAGTACTGCCCTTTAAGACTGGTATGCCAGTACTATGCCAGTACTGTGCCAGTACTGCGAAAACAACACTGGCAAACCAGTACTACGCCAGTACTGTGCCAGTATTGCTAACACGGTAAACTGACAATAGTCAGTTAGGAACTAATTAATGGAAATTTATGCGGTAATTTATAGAAATTTTCGCAACAATTCATAAAAATATGTTCCACATAAGTTACAAGTAAAAACTTTTATTTTAGAAATTTATGGAAATTTTTGCGGTAATTTATAGAAATTTTCGCAATAATTCGTAAATATATGTAAAGCAAAAATTATCATTAAAATTTTGGATTTCAGTCATTTATGGAAATTTTACGGTAATTTATGGAAATTTAAGCGGTAATCTATCAACATTTTGACGATAGTTTATAAAACTATGTAAAACACAAACGAGAACTAAAAAAATGAACATCGGTAATTTATGGTAATTTATGGAAATTTTTGCGGTAATTTATGGAAATTTATACGATAATTTATCAAAATATGTAAAACACAAATTAGACCAAAAATATTTAATGTCGGTAATTTATGGTAATTTATGGATATTTTAGAGGTAATTCATGGAAATTTATTAGGTAATTTACTTATTTGGTTTTTTTGAATTTAGTTCAATTAAATAATAATTTAACTTAATTACGCAGTTAAACGCTCTTTATTAATTGTAAGTGTAAAAGGTGTCGAAAATTAAAATTTATTATCCTGCAGCTTCGATAGGGTAGTGGTTAGAGTGTTAGGCTAGAAGTCCGTAGGTCGTAGGTTCGATTCCCCACAGTAGCAAATTTTATTTCGTTATAGCTTTGTGTTTATTCTGCGTTGTAAACATAAATTTGATTAAAAGTTAAAAGTTGGGGATTATTACATGTTTGCAAATATAAATTAATTTTTTTTTTATTATATTAATATTGAATTTAAAAAAAATTTCCACTAGATTGGAAAATAGACGGTCTGGTCTGATTCAGGCCAGCACCAGAAGATTTTTCTACACGGGTACTAAACCAGTACTGAACCAGTACTGCGCCAGGACTAAACCAGTACTGGATGCCAGTACTGCGCCAGTAACATCGAACCAGTACTGAAAAGCGTTATCATTTCGGTCAAATGCCAGTACTGGTTCAACCATGGCGGCCAGTACTGGGCAGTACTGGCGCAGTACTGCGCCAGTTGTTAATTTTTGCTTGGGTTACACAATGATTTTAAATAAAATAATTTATATTTTTATAAATATTAATAATTTTTTACATTTTCTAACCACTATAAGGTTTTAATTTTGTAAATGTTCAAACTCTGGTTTAGAAAGAAAAATTTATATTATTATACAACTATATTGTCTAGACTTGCAAAAACCCAAAGTCTAGACAAATTTGTCGTAACAATATTGTTACAATATATATTGTAACAATATTGGTGACGGTGACGTGCGTAAGAATAGTGCAGTAAAAATTTCAAAAAAACATTTCTCAAAAAAATTAACAAAATAGCATTTTTATATAGTTTACGAGATAAAAATTCCTGAAAAAAAAGTGTTGAAATTATTTGATTAAAGAGCGTTCACAAATGATGTCACGCAATTTTTCGGGATTTTATAACCCCCCCTCCCCCTGTCAAACAAATTTCATGCAATTTCACATGTAAAAATACATTGTGTCACGTTTAGTAGAGACCCTCCACCCTCCCCCAAAAAACGTGACATCATTTATGAACGCACCCTTGCAAATGTCTTGCAAAATATTAAAAATTTTGTAAAACTTTTTGGCACACTTATTTAGGACCCTAAACACTATCAAATTACAAAGTACCCAAGTATCACGGAATATAACCTTAAATTTAAGGAAATATTGCATTTCATATTCGGAATATTCTAGTGGAACGTTCCAGAGATCTTAAACCTTAGTAGCACGTAATATTGGGAACATTCCAGCAATATGCCACGACATTGAGGCAATATTGGTAATGTTAAGGCAATGTTCTCAATATCGTTGTAATATTACGTGCTACTGGGGAAGTAATATTAAAATGTCCGCTGCACAGGAATATTCCAAGATAAAATTTAGGGAATGTTCCACGATTATATCGAAGTAATATTCCAGGATGATGTTGAAGGAATGTTCCAGCGTAATATTAATGGAATATTCCAGGGTGATGTTGAGGGAATGTTCCTAGATAACATTAAATATGTTGAAAATACCATTGAAAATCATTTTTACTAAAGAAAGAAGATAAAGAGAAAAAAAGTCAAATTTTTTCAAAGTATGAAATTTTGGAATATTTTCAGGGAATATTCTAGGAATATTCCCTTAATATTCATTTAACAGTACCTTGGAATATTCCATTAATATGACGGTGGAACATTGCCTCAACATCATCCTGGAATATTACTTCGAAATTACCGTGGAACATTCCCTGAATGTTATTTTTGGAATATTTCTGTGAAGCGGACATTTTAATATTACTTTAAGATCCCTAGAATATTCCGAATATGAAATGTAATATTCCCTTCATTTTAAGGTTATATTCCGTGCTGCTTGGGTATAAGCAAAACTAAAATTTCGTCGGTTCATAAAGCCATGGAAGGCCACATATAGCATTTTAAGATGATTCACATTTTGGACAAGTTAAAACCTACGATATTGGCTGGTTTTAATAAAAAATTTAGGGGAAAATGGGTCAAAAGTACTAAAAGATGGGCAAATATTATTTTTGAAATATCTTTTTTATTTTTTGTGTAGGGGAGCGTGGGGTAATGGGAGCTTTTAAATTTCACGTACTTAAAAGCCTTAAAATTCGCTGCAATGTCTAGAAAATCTTCTACAACCTTTGTTTATATCATTCCAAAACAAACGATTACATTCTTGACAAATTTTTAGTAAAGACAAGGGAAAATGTATGTTTTGAGTTTTCGTTGTAAAATGTAAAATATTTCTAAACATCACCATAAGTAGTTAAAATCGTATTATTTAGTTATGCTTTTTCATTATATTATAGGTGAATATGTGTAGATATGTATACTTGTATAAAAATCGAGATAATAATAAAATTTGTTAATATTTTTATTTTTTTATTCAAATTTTGGCCTGTAACAATTCTGTGGGGTAATGGGAGAATTAGTGTCAGCCCAAAGAATCTTCGTTACTATGTTAGGGCTTTCGTTATTTCTTTCGAAATTGTAAAAGATATGAATATTTCTAGGGAATATTCTGGGAATATTCCCTTAATATTCATTCAACATTACCTTGGAATATTCCATTAATATTACGGTGGAATATTGCCTCAACATCATCCTGGAATATTACTTCGAAATTACCGTGGAACATCCCCTCAATGTTATTTTGGAATATTCCTGTGGGGCGGACATTTTAATATTACTTTAAGATCCCTGGAACATTCCACTAGAATATTCCGAATATGAAATGTATGTAACGTGGCGTTACAAATATTCCCGCGTCTGCTGCGATTTGGGCGATTGAACCCGGAAACGGCCGAAGGGCCTCGAGGGTGTCAATCGCCAGATTCGCGGACAGACGCGACACTTGTTGTTCACCGCTTAAGTGATACGCTGTTGTGCTACCTACTTTGTGTTTCGATTCTGTGATCGCCAACCTTCGTTCTACCGGAATAATCTTCGTGTGTTTTATCCAAGAGTAAGTTAATAAATAAGTATTCAATTTTAATATTGTGTCACTTCACTTTCCTTCCCTCCTTTCCCTTGAAATAATTGAAAAACCGGGCAACCAATTATAAATTGGCGCCCAACGAAAAAACCCATCTTTCCATTCCTTTTTTCTGTTAAGAAAATTCTTTAGAAATAATTCTTTTCAACATCTTTGTTTGTTGAAAATTTCCAAAATAATATTTTCTTCATCTTCGTTTGTTGAAAATCCCCAGAAAATTCATTTATTTTTTCATCATTTTTTAATTGTTGAAAATTCCACCTGTCACCTCATGGTCACCTAACCTCGTAATCAAATCTTTTCTTTTCCTGTTTCCCATATTTATTTGAACATATTTATATTTTGTGCATGAAAATTATTAAATATTATTTATTTTTAAACATTCTTGTATTGTATTTCTTTGACAATTGTGATAAATTTTCTTTGTGACGGACGCAGACAAGACAAAATTTCGGTGAAAAAGTGCGTGTATAAACCGGTAAAAATTAATCGTAAAAAATTCTTTAAAAACGTGACTAAATTCGTGATAATTAGCGAAAATTAGTGAAAATTAATGAAAATAACGGAAAATAAAGTCGGAAATTAAAAAGAAAAAGTGAATTTATCGATTATTTTTGAGAGAAAATTTTGTCGTTGTAAGACGCCGGTTTGTTTTGTTTTCGTGATCAAGGTCGTATGTAACTTAGGAAAAAATAGTAAACACGAAAAATTTCGCGATTAATTCGAAAATAATTTTGTCAAAATTTAGAAATAAAATTCGTATATACGGTGTCAAATAAAAATTAACTAAAAGTAAAGAAAATATAATTACGGAAAATCGATACTTATACCGGGTGTCTAAAGTTTATACTCAGAATAAAAACTTAGAAAATTTTGACACGGTAACCGACTTATACCGGGTGTTACTTTTGATACGGTAGTGCGATAAAGTATAGATTCAATTGTAAAATATCGTTAAAAGTTGATAACATATAAATAACAAATTAAAATTAATTGTTGATAAAAAGTAAAAATTCTTTTTTTTTGTTTTTCGATATTAAACAGTTAAGAAGAAAATAAAACTTTTTGCAACGTATACCGGGTGTGTAAAAAGTATCGATTTAAACTTTTTAGTATTTTTCGAAAAAAGAACGTGTAATTAATTTTTTTTAAGCACAAAATAAACAAATACGGCAAATTCCGAGAAAATTAACAAAAATTAGTTCGAACATTTGTGATTTAGCAATATAAACTTTTTCTCACATATAGTTCATGACGTTGAACAATAATTAGCGGAAAATTTTTTCTTTTTGCGTAAGTTGAAATTTGTAGAATAGATTAAATAACGATTTAAACTTATTTCTAATTTTGCAAAATTGAATCACAAATGCATTCGAGACGTGTTTTACGATCGGATACAAGAAGAATTTGGGAAAATAAGGAAACAGAAAATATGTCGGGAAGCGAAACGGAAACGGCGAGCGAAACAGATTTTGAGGAAACAAACGCAACGAGCGGAACTGCCCCTCCCACACACAAAAAAAATTCCCCCCCGCAAGACAATGCGAAATTAAATGATTTAGAAGCCACGATAGAGAGACACGAGACAATGATTCGTGCTCTCGTTGAACTCGTGTCCCCCGAAAAATTGAAATTTTTTAATTTCAACCAATCTATGCCCCTCCCAAGCGGAACAAGTGAACGAGCAGCAACAAGGAACGTATCCTTGCCAGAATTAAGGGAAAGAGATACGCAGGACGCGAGTGTGCAGTTGATGCATTTGGAAAACAATAACCAAGGGTTACCAAATGCAGGCCCAACAGCTGTACCAACGAACCGCGGTATATTACAACAGTACTTTGCCGGAATAAAGAAAACTGTTGGAAATATAGAAAAAGTACCGGAAAATGTCACAAAAAATTTTGTAGGAAAATTATCGGAAAATGTGACGGAAAATTTTCCAGAAAAATCAAAAGACGGAACTTTTGATATTAATTCGTTTTTAGGGACAAATAATCAAATGATTAAAAGTAGGAACTAATTAACAGCATACGATGAAATGCTGAGAAACGAAAGGGAAAAATTGCGCGAAAGAGAAAAACAATTACAACGCGAACATAGGAAAATTGTGCAAGAAAAATACAAACCTTCAACACATAGTTCGGTAAATAAAAATAATCAAAATAACAGCGATTCAGGAGATAGCTTTCGAGAAAAAGTAGATCAATATTTCGATTCAGACAAACGCAAAATTAGGGAAAAAAGACAAAATGTCCAGTTTAATAATAAGAGTAAAAATCAGGAATTTAATTATGAATGGCCGAACGATAGTGAAATAGAAATCGAGTACGAACCCAAAAAGTTAGGAACTATTCAGAAAGGGAAAAATATTAATTTTCATCGGGAAATAAAAAAAAATCAACCGAGTCAGATCAATTCAAAAATGAAATATCGATACGCGATAAGGAAATAGATCAACTTAGATTAGAATTAGACCGAATGAAAATTGCGATGGAAAATTTAACGAAAAGTAAAAAGCTAAATTTTGAAGAAAATTCCACGGAAAGTACGGAAATTGAAAATCCAAATGCCCAAGTCGACAACAATCGACATTTTGGAAATTTCAATAATCATTTTCCTTTTGGCATGTTACAAACACCTTTTCAAATCATGTCAAATTGGCCAGTTAAATTTCGAAATAACAAAACGGACAACCCAGTACAATTTTTAGAAGAATTGTACAGATTTATGCGAGGTTACAAAATCCTAGAGAATCGTGTGTTAGAAAACATAGACGCAGTATTAGCAGACGAAGCCCTTGAATGGTGTAGAACGGTTAGAAACAATTGGTTTTCTTTACAAAATTTTCGTGAAGAATTCGAATGAACATTTTTTGACGAAAAGTTCTACGAGGAAATTAACACGAAAATCAAATATTGCAATCAGAAAGAGGGCGAAGAAATTCAAACCTTTTTGATTGGAATAAGAAAACTATTCGGAAAATTATACCCGCGAAAAGGTTTACACTGAGAATTACGTCGTGCATATGAAAATTTGCGTCTCGAGTACAAGATGTACATCCAAAGAAACGATTTTAAAACGTTTGAGGAACTAGAAAGTTTAGGCAAAGAATTTGAAATTGAAAGAAATAAGTCGAGAATTCGCGGACAATATTTAAAAATCACAACAGATAAAAACTCGTCTAATGATAAATCGAAGCAAACTACGAATCAGGGAAATAACGGAAATTCTAGAAGGTTTAGTGGAAACTCGCGACTTCAACTAAATTCCTCTGGAAATTACCCTCAAAGAAATCAACCAAAAATCACTTTTCCACCTGACGCAACTACAAACGGTAATAATGGTCAGAAAATGTTAGAAGGTCCTTCCGGTGACAATAATAATCCAAGTAATAGTCTTCAAGTGGCAGTACCAAACCGTTCTTCTACAGAAAATGGTAATACTTCCAAGACAAACCAAAGCGAGAAAAGTCAGCCGAAAAAATGCTACGGTTGCGGAAAAGTAGGTCACATTCGTAGAAATTGTAGGTCAGAAAATCAGGGAAACGAGTAGAGGGGGTACTGAAAAATCCAGTATCCCCAAAAAATATTGAATTACCAGAAAGTTGCGAAACGTTGGTAAAAGATTTACGATTTTTCACTAACATCAAATACCAGGATACAATTTTCGAAACGTTAATCGACACAGGCGCTACGAGTTCATTTTTTGGTCACAAAAATTAAGTATATTTACAATTATACGGTGTGAAATTAGAACCAGTGAAAAATAAACTCGTGACAGCAGTCAACGGTGAAAGTTTACAAATTATAGGAAAAGTTACAATACCAGTACACTGAAAAAAATAATAGGCAGAATGTGCTTTTTACTAAGGCAATTTTTGCCTAAGTACAAAAGCAATTCACGAAAAGCAATTTTTCCTTTAAAAAAAAGGCAATTTTTGCCTTAGTTAATAAAGTAACAAATTCTTGTCATTTATCAAGTAAATTGTTTACATATGTCAAATCGAATTTTATAATTAATTAAAATAATGGGTACTAAAGGAAGAAATTTATTACTGAAATGAAATCGAGAAAATTTTCTTATTTTATTGAAATATTTAAAGGTACTAATTTCATTTGTTTAATAAAATTGTTTACGCATAAAACTAGACCAATTTGGTTATAAAGATTGAAATTGATAAAGTAGTTCTATTATTTTCAATTTTTAATTAAAGTAAAATATTATTTGTATAATAATAAAAATAAATGTTCCTTTTCACTCATATTGTAAATATAATTAATAAAAAGGTAAAACATAATTATTTCATATCGTATTTTCTAAATATTCAAATAAAAATTTGTCTTGTGATTTTAACCTTATAAACTAAGGCAAAAATTGCCTTTTTTTTAAGGAAAAATTGCTTTTCGTGAATTGCTTTTGTACTTAGGCAAAAATTGCCTTAGTAAAAAGCACATTCTGCCTATTATTTTTTTCAGTGTAGAAATCGGTAATATAACGAAAAATTTGACTTTCAGAATTGTCCCAGGCTTAAGGCAATATGCAATTTTAGGAATAGATATGCTACGCGAATTAGGAATGAAATTAGACTTCGAATCTGACACGTGGTCAATGAAAGACTTGCCTAACGTACGTCATAAAATCGGAGATAGGGAAAATAGAGTAGTCGAAAAAATGGTCGAAGCTGTTTTAACAAAACGAGAAGTTGGATCACAAACAGGATGGTCCAGTTCACAACGAGAAAATCGAAAAAATTTCGCGCAAAAATCCCAGGAAAATAGGTCAAAATCAGGAAAAAATTTTGAACCAAATCTCGAGAATAAAAAAGAGAATTTAGGAAAATTCGAGAAAAAATTCGAATTAGGAAAATTAAAAAGTATCGATACAGAAAATAGTAGGAAAATTACGAAAAATTTTCCAAGGGTCGACCCGAGAAATGAAAGGAAAATTCCAAAAATTATACCAAGACAATCCTTACAACAGTCGAAAACACCTACCCAAATCCCAATACCAAAACCATGAAAAATTCTTCCAAAATTAATGGAAATCCCATTATCAAACAGATTTGATAATTTAGAAATGGACTCAGGTCTTGACGAGACTGACAAACCATTTTCATTCCCAATCGACAATCCCCGTAAGAAAAATTGGTATAAAAAAGCGGAATTGAACAAGAAAATTAGAGAACGCGAAATAAGTTCGAAAATTTGGCAAAAACGAGAAAATTCGCAAAAATCGGAAAATAAAAAATCGGAAAATTTAGAATCGAAAAAATTAGAATCGAAAAATTCTATGGCGAGTGTAAATAAATTTCGTATACCGTTAAATACGAAATGTATTAATTTCAAAAACAACGCGATAATAAACAACAATATTCAGAAAAAAATATTGCGAGAATCGAGTTGTTTAGATGAAACGGAATTTTGTTCAGGACTAGTCGAATTGTCCGAGGAAGAATAAGAATTTTTAAATAAATTTTTAAAAATTAAATTACCGCCCCCCGAGGAAATTTTGAAAGCTACTCATTTGACTGAACACGTAATTGACACGCAGGGTACAGCGCCAATAAAACAAAGATATTATTATGTTTCGCCGAAAATTAAGGAGGAAATAATTAAGGAAATTAAGAGAATGTTACGCGAAGGTATTATCGAGCCAAGTAATAGCAATTGGTCGAATCCAATTGTTATAATAAAAAAAGCGAACGGTACGTATAGGTTATGTCTGGACTTCAGAAAAGTAAACGCAGTAACGAAAAAAGACCTATAAGGTAAATGACCCAGTTGCCGCACGTGTACCGGTGGCTGAACGTTTATTGATAAATTAATTAAAAATATGAACTGTTTTGAATGTTTTTATTTAAAATTATATTTTATGAAAAGATAAATGTTTGAGGTTGTCAAATAATATAAATATCTTGAATAATAGGTTTTCATTTTCTCACAAAAAATTATTTATTCGCACATGTTCATGAATCCATCGTTTGAACAACAATTTTTTATTTTTTTCGTTAGACATTGCTTAAGTTGCGAATAATAAAATATTTATTACCTGACTGAAATTAATGTTCGCTATAGTTTTATACTCATTATGATTGTGTATAAAATGCATATTGTAAATGATAATTCGTTTTTTTTCCCCTATTTTATTATAAAATTAAGAATTTATCAACTGTTACGTCAAAATAATAAGTGTACTAGTTCCTGAACGTAGCGTTCAGCGACTGGGTTTGTTTATTATTTTTCATATTCCAGTTGCTACACAGTGAATTTGACAGATGTTTTAAAAATAAAAATAACCTGTCTAAACGTAAAGATGTAAGTATATATTTAATTTAAAGTTATAATTTATTGGCCACCATTCCAAAAATCTATGTAACGATTAATAATACTAGTAATGTAGTAATTAATTAATTCCGTCAAAATTCAATACATTATTTATAACCTGAATGTCGTCAAATTTCGTTTAGCAACTGGGCCTGCACGACTGGGACAACACTAAATTTTCCGTTCAGGAACTGGGCCAAATGACTTTGCTCTTTTATAATAAGTTTTTCAAGCATTAAATAGATAAAAATGGTTTCCCAGCATTGCATTCGAAACTTAAATACCTTATCTTTCAAAATAATATATTTATTACCACCATACAATTAATTTTATATTTTAAAAAGTTCAAAACATCAAGAGTTAACCTTAGCCGTGCGGCGACTGGGACATTTACCTTATCCGGTTCCGTTAATGGCCGAAATTTTAGATATGCTCAGAGCCGCGAAATAAATTTCGAAAGTAGACTTGAAGTGGGCATATAAACAAATTCCGTTAAGTAAGGAGTCCAAAGAGAAGACGGCCTTCGTTGTCCCTGGGTTTGGAATGTTCCAGTGGAAGCGTATGCCGTTTGGCCTCTGCAATGCTCCTGCAACATTTCAACGCTTAATGGATAAAATTATTACGCCCGATCTCAAACCTAAAGTTTTCTGTTATGTCGACGACATAATTATAGTTTCTCAAACGTTTGACGAACACATGAAATATCTGGAAATAGTATTAGGAAAATTAAAAGAAGCAGGGTTGACAGTTAATTTCGAAAAAAGTGAATTCGGTTGTGCAGAGGTAAAATACCTAGGTTTCGTTGGTAACGAAAGAGAACTGCAAATCGATGACGACAAAGTCAAACCTATTCGAGAATTTCCGACTCCTAAAACTATTAAACAGTTACAACGTTTTATAGGAATGGTTAGCTGGTACCGACGATTTATTCCACATTTCGCTGAAATAATTAAACCCTTACAAAAATTACTACGGAAAAATGTAAAATGGGCTTAGAACGAAAATCAGGAAAAAGCAAAATTAAAACTGATCGAGTTGTTGACGACAGCTCCGATCTTAAACCCCCCTGATTTTCAACACACTTTCATACTAGAAACTGACGCAAGTGACACGGGTCTAGGCGCAGTTTTAACACAAGACATTGACGGAAAGAACGTAGTAGTTGCGTATGGAAGTAAAAATTTGAGCGAAACGGAAAGAAAATATTCGACAACAGAAAAGGAGTGTCTCGCGGTAAAAACGTTCATAGGAAAATTTCGACAATATTTGGAAGGTAGTCATTTTAAAGTAATAACTGATCACATTGCTTTAAAATGGCTACACAACTTGAAAAATCCTACAGGACGTTTAGCGAGATGGGCGTTGGAACTGTCGGAACATGATTTCGAAATAATATATCGAAAAGGTTCAGCGAACGTAGTTCCAGATGCGTTGTCGAGAGTTTTCGAGAAAAACAAGAAATTTCCGAGGAAATAAAAATCGAAAGTAGCGAAAATCAAACAGAAAATAATTGGTACGAAACGAAAATGAGATTAGTAAAATCAAAACCTCACGAACATGAAAATTGGCGAATTCGAGACAAACAATTATATTTTCATAGACCCGATCCATTAAAATCTTTCCTCCTTAAAGATGAAAATCCATAAAAACTAGTAATCCCGGAAAATTTGCAAAAACAAGTCTTAACCGAAAATCACGATAATATACAGGCAGGACACTTAGGTGTAGAAAAAACTTTCCATCGAATTTCCGAAAATTTTTCTGGCCAGGAATGTATACGGATATTGTAAAATATATTAGAAAATGTAAAGTTTGCCAACAGACGAAAGCAACCAACAAACCGAAAATAGGACCAATGGGAAAACGAATAATAGAGGAGCCATGGACGATGGTTGCCTCAGACATCATAGGCCCATTACCTATTTCAAAAAATCGGAACAAGTATATTCTAGTATTTACAGACTTATTCACAAAATGGGTAGAAATTATTCCAATTAAGAAAGCGGATGGAAAAACAGTTGAGACCGAATTTCCCAAGAAAATTATTTCGCGATGGGGAACTCCCAGAATTTTAATTTCGGATAATGGCACCGAATATGCCAACAAAGTTATCAGGGAAATGTCGGAAAATTTGGCATCAGGCATTCGTTTACACCGAAATACTACCCACAAGCGAACCCCACCGAAAGGACAAACAGATCAATTAAAACCGCGATCAAAAATTGTTTTTGTAAAGGGTTACACTTCGTTCCGTTTAGGGGAAGGGGGGTGTAACGTGGCGTTACAAATATTCCCGCGTCTGCTGCGAATTGGGCAATTGAACCCGGAAACGGCCGAAGGGCCTCGAGGGTGCAATCGCCAGATTCGCGGACAGACGCGACACTTGTTGTTCACCGCTTAAGTGATACGCTGTTGTGCTACCTACTTTGTGTTTCGATTCTGTGATCGCCAACCTTCGTTCTACCGGAATAATCTTCGTGTGTTTTATCCACGAGTAAGTTAATAAATAAGTATTCAATTTTAATATTGTGTCACTTCACTTTCCTTTCCCTCCTTTCCCTTGAAATAATTGGAAAACTGGGCAACCAATTATATGTAATATTCCCTTTATTTCGATGGGTTAGTCGAAAAAAAGGACACCTCGAATTTTGGTTGAAAAAGAGGACACCTCGCATTTTAGTTGGAAAAAAGGACACGTCGAAAATATTCATTTTACATCAACTTTCGTTTGGCGATACTAGTAGTGATGCATTACGAGCGAATATCGAGAATCTCGCGAAAAATACAATAAAAACAATTGAATGTTACAGTTTCATCTCTTTCCTTTTATGAAAGGACAGAGTCTCGTTATGCATCACTAGGCGATACTATGTGTAATGTAATTGTTTTTTGTAATAGAAGATTTAAGAACATATTATCTTCATAGTTTTTTGAGCACAAAATATCATAAGTCAATTACTTTACACATATCGTTCACTCCAAGTGGAATGTACATATGTTTAAAGAACATTTTAGAAGTTACGTATCTTCCACGTTCAGTGAAGAAACCACGTATCTTTCTGTTTCGTGCAAAAACTACGTATCTCTGTCAGTCACTTTAAAAGATGTACATTTTATTATTACTATTATTATTATTATTTTGAAGTTAATATTTTGTTATGAAGTAATAATTTTTTCAAAAGTTGATGCAATAAAATATATATTTTTTAAAATAATTTAATTTTTTTTCTTAAAAATATTAGAATATTATTAGAAGTTTTTAAAGCGACTGACAGAGATACGTAGTTTTTGCACGGAACAGAAAGATACGTGATTTCTTCACTGAACGTGGAAGATACGTAACTTCTAAAATGTTCTTTAAACATACGTACATTCCACTTGGAGAAAACAATATTATCGTCAAACGAAAATGCATTTAAAATTAATATTTTCGAGGTGTCCTTTTCTTCAACTAAAAAGCGAGGTGTCCTCTTTTTGAACCAAAATTCGAGGTGTCCTTTTTGTCCACTAACCCAACGATAAAATTATTCCATTTAATTGACTTAAGTAATTTGTATTTGGTTCAAATAATTATTTATTTGATACCATAAATTAAAATATTTGCGTCCAGTAAATATTTACTTAGTTCAAATAAATAAAAATAAATAAGTAAAAACAAATAAGTTTAAATACAACCGAACGAGCGTTAGCGAGTGAGGTATATGTCGCTAGTAAATAATTATCTTAAATTCTCTACAATCAAGAGGTTCTATATTTTTCAAAAGTGTGGTTAATTTTAATAATACAAATGAATAGAATCGACAAATTTGCAATTTTTATTCTGCGTAAAATTTAGAGCAATTAAATTAAATTCAATTCTTTCATTTATAGAATTTGAAGAAAAAATATTATTTATATAATTGACGTTCGCTTGCACTCAAGATTTCAAAATCGCTATTTTCACAAAGAAATCTTTAACTTCAGGGTCAAATCATACCTAACAGATCAAAGTTGTCCCTCAGTTCTCTGATTTTGGTAAAAATTTGAGAAATTGTAGGGGAATACATGCGAATAAAGATTCCAAAAAAGATTTTCGAAAATTTTGAAAATTTGTGGTTGTTCAGGGTTTTCAAAATTTTTTTTTTGAAATTTTGAAAACGCAATATCTCAGAGACATATAAATAGATTTGAATGATTTTTTCAGGAATTACTTATTATTTACAAACAATTAAAATTAAAATTTTTTTTTGTTTTAAATGAAAAATTTAAAAAATATTGTTTAAACAAATTTTTTGTTTATAAGCGTATCTTTAATTTTTTTCTAATAGCGATATTTTGATTCCTTAGGATTTCACGAGTATTTTGACATAAAGAAATCGATGAAGACTCTTAAACTTTCGGAGATATTGTATTTTTTGTCTTTGCGCGCAGGGCCAAAAAGCGCACTGAAGCAAAGGCTCTGTGTACAAGGTAACGGTCAAAATTACCTAATACTCGCGTAAATTTCAATTGAATTGAATTCTTTATTTTTTAAATCAATAAGTAACATTTTATTAATAAATAAATAATAAATAAATAATATATAAATAATAAATAACTAATAAATAAATAAAAAATAAAACTCGTAAATTTCAACCGAATTGAATTCTTTCTTTTTTAAATCAATTAGTAATATTCTATGAACAAAAATAAATAAATAATAAGTTATTAAAAAATAAACAAATAATTTGTCTGCGTAAAATAAAATAAACAAAATAATGTAAATTAAAAAACAATAACAAAATTGAGAAATATCTCAAATAAGTTCATAGTAGATTATTTGACTACTTTTTAACTACTTTGATTTGTTCAACAAGTCCTACATTAAATTAAACAACTTGTATTAATCATCAAAAAGTAGTTAAAATAAATCAGATAAATAGAAAAATAAAAAAGTAATATATGATGGAAAAGTAACATTTTATTCGTTTACATAAAGCGAAGACCTAGTTCGCGAATCGAGTAATTCTTTATATGAAGAGCGCGCATGCGTAGACTCGACTCGGATAACTTCGTTCAGTCTCGTAACGCGACTGCGCGTCCAGAAGAGTGGATTTGTCAAAGAGCACCCTCCATGTTTGTAGCAAGAGATAATTGTAGAACTAGGTCTTTTTAATAGTCTTTTTAATAGTTCCAGGTTTTATTGCATGTTTATTAGTGTCATTTTTGTGGTTTAAGGTTTGTTTGTTTGATTTGTGATTTCTGTTTTTTTAGGTTTAAGTAAATGTAAATAAGTTTCTTTGCGTTTCTTTTTAATTTTTTCCTTAGGTTTAAGTTTTATTTAAAACAAAAAAATTTTTTTTGCAAATTTTTTCATTTTAATTGTTTATAAATAATAAGTAATGCCTAAAAAAATCATTAAAATCCATACATATGTCTCTGAGATATTGCGTATTCAAAATTTCAAAAAAAAATTTTAAAAACCCTGAACAACCAAAAATTTTCAAAATTTTCGAAAATCTTTTTTGGAATTTTTATTCGCATGTATTCCCCTACAATTTCTCAAAGTTTCACCAAAATCAGAAAACTGAGTGACAACTTTGATTTGTTAGGTATAATTTGACCCTTCAATTAATTATATTTTAATTTTGACATGATTAAATTGGTTATATCTTAGCTCATTTCACTCCAAATTTATTACAGTTTAAAATGATCCTAGTTTGATAGCTGTTACACCCATTTTTACTAAAATATTTAAATTTGAAGTGAAGCGAGCATTCAAATGTAATCAGTCCAAGTGTACTGAAACTTTGTGTCCCCAGTATATATTTTTCAATTTCAAACAACGAAATATAAATTATTTTAAATAAATATCAAACAAAATTATTTTTTAAAGTCTTTTTTTTACTTTGAAATTCTAATTCAAGCAATTTAATTGTGGACTCAACCTCAATTATAAACTTTTAGGTGCTTGCACATTTCCAAATTTTTTCATTATTACGACCATTTTAAGAAAAAAATCTCGTTGAACAAAATAATTCCCGTACATTTCCCGCACAAAAAAAATTCCCGTACAATTCCCGCATTTCCCGCACAGTGGACACCCTGTTTTTTATTATTTTCTGATCACTGAAATACGTCTGTCAGCATGGGTAATTGGAATTGGAGGGAAACTTCCCGCGTGATGCCAATTTAGCGTCCCTGTGTAAGCGCCAGTAATTAAATTAGAGGGAAAATTTGTCGCGTAAAAAACGCGGGAAATATAACAGTGACAAACAGGAAATAAAGTATTGTTATTATTTTTTTTCTCTTTCTTTTAGTGCCTAACTTTTAGTATAATGGAGATGGATTAAAAATTGTTTTAAATGTGCGATTTTAAATTTTTAATTGAGTGTTATTTAATTGTGATTTGCTATTTATTCTTTTATTTTTTTTTCTTTATTTCCCTTGGGTAGGAAATCTTTCAGCGTGAGCACTTTTCGATTTGCCGTGTCGGTTTTAAATTGTCTCGATCACGATACGGGATATTAAGAATCAACAATGAGTGCAACGGAAGTTTATCGCCGCCAATTTAGTATGCTTTTCAGAAATCAAAATGTTAAAAGAATATGGCAGGAAATAGAGGCCTTGCCGATAAAGGAAGTGGTTCACGAATTGACTATGCAGTATTGTAGTATTAAAGGAAGTGAGAAGATTTTACGCAAACGTCTTCTCAGAGTTTAAACACGATTAACTTTGGAAGAAATATTGTCCGTGCCTTGGATGGAGAAATACGACGCCGCTGATTCAGAGTACATTTTTGTATTAGGAGTTATTGCCTCACAATTAGAGGATATTCCAGAAGAAGAGTTATCATCATCGTTATCAGAACACAGTCGTGTCCAGAGTGAGTGGGAGGATGTCGCGAGAGCTGAGGAAAATGGTGCAGAAATGTCACTGTTTAAAAACCAAGATGAACTAGGAGCGACGAGCACCAATCAACAGGGTGACATTTTCATAACAACCACGCAGTCTGATGGTGGAGTGAGAGTGACGATAACTACGGCACCGTGCATCACGTCAATCACAACGACGGTATCGAACAAGATGACCAATAAAACCACAATGCTCTCGTGGGCTGTACCTGGGGGTAGTATTACAACACCAACAACATTAACTTGGGGCCCGCTACAAAAGCAACCAGGATTGGATACCCGAGTACCTCAACCAAGTTTGTGGCAATCAATGGGAGAGAGAACAGGTGCAATACCGAAGTACGGCGGATATCAGCGTACCGAGAGTGATAGTTTTGAAACGGTGTCAAGAGCAGTAAATTTTCAAGGTAGCGAGAGAGAAGAAAACATAAATGTTCCTGATCAGCGACTGAGGGAGGAGGTTAGGCAAGAGGAGAACGTTCGACGAGTAGTAAATCCTCCAGAGTGAAAAGAATGGGGGAAAAGGAGTAGAGGAGAAGCAACGCCGGTGAATAAAGGGGAGAGACTTGATGAAGTCTATGTAGTCAGCGATGGTGAGAAATTTCATCGTCAGGTGGGGAGTAGGCGTATAAGTGGGGACGAAAGGGAAGAGAGCAACTGCAAGCGAGGCGAGATGTCGTCGAAAAGTCAACTTGAGTCTCCTTTATTATTGGTGTCAAGTAGCGAATCTGAAGTGGAAGGTGATTTGGATTGGAATATACCATTGAGAAGACATCATGGATCATTCACACATAGAAGTTCCAGAATAGTGAAACTTCTTAAGGACTGGGAAATTAAATATTCCGGAGCTGAAAAAGATGTCCCTAAGGAATATTTGAACCGGCTTCAGGATTGTAAATTGTGCAACGGTTTCAGCGATGGGGAATTGTTCAGGGCAATCCCAAGTATATTAAAGCATTTACCGAGTCGCTGGTTCCGGTTAAGTAAAGATGAGATTACGTCATGAAAAAGATTTAAAAAATTATTTTTACGTGAATTCGCTGCGGATATTGATGAAGAGGATTTCCAGTTACCTGATGAGTATTAAACTGATAACAGAACATTTTAAACACCCGATATCAGCGAATAAGATGTTGAAAATCGTTTTCAGTGGTTTAACCCCAGAATATCGTCATTATTTAACAGGATTTGAAATCAACTCAGCGGAATTGGAAGCAGAACTGAGACGATATGAGAAGATTAAAGATATAGACCGAAGATATGTTCCACCTTTGAGTAAGGACAAGATGAGAGTAGAGTTCCAGCGGCAGCACCCAAAAATTTGAACAAAGTAAGCAAATTATACGCTTTTTCTTGTCAATTATAATGTCTGTCAGGTGGTTGGTCACCAAGCAAATGAATGCCCACAACAAGTTTGTTTTTCATGTGAACAACAGGGCCATTACGCAACACGATGCCCTAACAAACCACAACAGCGGGTGTATATACACACTTGTCAAGTTTGTGGGGTGAAAGGAGCAGTTTTCACAAATTGACAAAATTGTGCAGAAATTAGGGAGTTGTTGGGAAACTGGAAAGGGGGGTAGATCAACCTCCCCCCAGTCACAGGAAACGGGGAAGAGATAAATATCAGCGTGAGAGAGCAGAGTGATGACCTGTGCCTTGAACATATGAAATATTCGGAGATAGAAGATCGGAAGGACCAAATAATAGAAAATGAGGACAAATTTGAAATTGACGATACCAGCGTGGGTGTTAGTACTGTTTGTCATAATGTTGTATTCGAACCAACATGTATGAGCATAGGAGAGGGGGAATCTGCAGCAGGTACAGCAGAAACAACTTTTCATACTGAACAAGTAGATGGCACCAATGGGGCGAAGAATAGTCGAGCAACCCTGGACAGTGGTGGCTGCGGATTGTATGGAGTTCCCACTAAGCAAGAGTCAATGCAAACACCTGGTTGTGTTCCAGGATTTGTTTTCCAGGTGGATAGAACTGAAACCAATACGATCAGTGGATGGAAAATCGATAGCACGAGCCTTCGAGGAATTAATCTTGTTCAGGTGGGATACACCGCGGTTCCTACACACTGAAAACGGGAAAGAGTTTGATAACAAGACCTTGAAAAAAAATACCCTGGAAGAATATGGTGTGCAACACCTGACTATACCACCCTATCACCCTCAGGCAAACCCTGTCGAGAAAAGCAACCGAGTGCTTAAAACAATGATTGACACTTTTGTGGGAGAAGATCATAGGGACTGGGACAAGCATGTCCACGAATTTAGACATGCAGTGAACACAGCAGTGCAGTCGACTACCAAAATGTCGCCTGCATTTCTGAATTTCGGTCGACAGCCACACCCAGTAAAAAGTTTGCGCAGAGAGATTGAGAGAGGGGGAAGTTCAGCGTTTGGATCCTGAAACGTGGGCTTGTAGGATGAAAAGATTGGATGCGTTACGCGATTTAATTGCGAAATTTATCGATGAAGGGAGGGAAAAACAAGCTAAGCATTATAACCGTAATAAGAGAGAGGCTAGTTTCAGCGTGGGGGACTTAGTATTATGTAGGACTTACAAATTGTCAAACGCTGCACATCTGGTCTCACATCTGGTGACAAAGAGATCACTAGAGGTTAGAGATTTGGATGAGACAACGGAGATTGAAGATGTCACTGAAAACTTAAAAAAAGCTTTGGGCAGGACCGTTCTAGAGGTGACCTCCTCTTCACCCTGTGCGAAGCAGTAAAGATGACAGTAATCCAACTACCAGAACCAAATACTAATACTCTGCTTACGGCCAGTAAGGTAACGGTAGGTTGGATAAACTGCATGATCCGCAGCAGTATGAAAGTTGACAGATGTCACAAATGCCTTAGCTATAGGCATATCGCAAAAGTCTGCAAAAGATCCTTTAGAAGCAAAGCTTGCTGGAAGTGTGATTCCCTAGACCATTTCCACAAGAATTGTGCAATGGGATTTCATTGCACAACTTGTGAGGAAAAAGAGATAAAGGAGACAAATCACTCTCTAGGAAGTGGGTCCTTCCTTGTCTATAGGGAGGAACTGAAAAAACTGAAACAGAAGAGGTAAGATTTCTTCAGGCAATTACCTAAACGATCCACTTAGAAAGTTCGATTCCAAGATCCGCTCTCTTTAAAAAAGCCTGAGAACTTTGGACTGAGATGTCCTCATTGCGGGATATTTCAATAGTAATACGCTGGAATGGGGAGATACCCGTCTGGACAGGAGAGAGATCTTGGTTTCTGACCTGATGACCACGAATGGGCTGGTGGTGTTAACCCGAGACCACGAGTTCACGTTTAGAAGGATCTTGCCCGCAGAATAAGAGAATGGAGGATACTATACTATATGAGGAAACATTAAATGACCATCAGTACATAGAATTTTTGGTCTCCGAGGAAAATCCTGAAGGACGTGTCAAGTCAAAAAATGGTAGCAAAGGCGCCTCTTTGAACCTCAGGAGACTAAACAGGAAGAAGTTGGCGAAATCCCTAGAAGAATCGCGACTTATTCGCAAATCAAACTGGGTGAGACAACCAGCTTCTTTAAAGGGTATAGTGCAAGAGGCGAGGCAAGTGATTGTACCATCTTGCAACCAATCTATGCCTTGCCAGCAAAAAAGAAAACTGGTACCGTAAACTGGTGCTATTAGGAACAAAATTATGTTTTCGGATGGAGTTGATGCTATCGGCGCCGTTTATCGATAAATTGTGTTACTTACTTTTAAAAAATTGTTGCTGCGGTGACTGGCAATACTTTTCAATGCAATAATTGTAACTATTAATTATTTCGTGAACAGTAGTAGCTTGTAAGCGACTTAATGTGTTTTAGTGAGGTTTCAAACGTGGAAAACATTTGATTGCTGAAATAAGTTGTTTCATTTTTAACTTCTCAAAGCGATTGTTTTTTATTAATGGGATTTCTTATGGAAAACTTTAATAAGTTCACTAAGTAATAAATATGTTTTTTTTTGTATTTACAGTAATATTTTAGAAACATAAACCAAAATTCACAAACGGCGGGTATATAAGGAACACGATTATTTCTTCCGAATTGTTAAAGTGTGTTGTCAAAACGTAAGTTTTTCGTAATTTCTTTTGTTTTTTAGCACCTAATTTGGTTTTTAGTGTACAAAGATGGTTGGAAATTGTAAAAGAGTGTTGGGACAGCCAAGTCGCAAAAAACGACCAGTGATTCCATCATCGGCCTCAACTGATGATACCAGCAAGTAAAACACACATTCGCTCTTTTAGTTGCGTTTTTACATTTGTTTTAAATTGTGTATGTACTTTCGAGCAATAAAAAATTACTTCTTTAAGTTTAAATACGATTTCCAATGGTTTTAACGCCTTGTTCCTAATAGCCCCATTTTGTAATTTCAAAAAAATGCGTCGGTCCTTCTCAGGAAAGGAGATAAACCTCTAGATAAAGTCACATCGTTCAGACCAATTTGATTATTGTTTACTACAGGTAAACTTCTAGAGGAAATGGCTCTGCAAAGAGCTAGATTTCAGGAAATTCTGATAGGCGAAAACAGCCTATCCGAGAATCAATTTGGCTTTCGTAAAGGCCGGTCAACAATTGACGCAGTACTCACTGTTGTTAACCAGAAGAAGAAAGTCAAAGAAGGACAAGAAGAAGTTACTCTGCGCGCTTGTCTTCATCGACATACGTAATGCATTTAACTTCGCCAAGTGGGACAATTCCGTAGAGGCGATGCGTCGTAGAGTGGTAGCAACCTATCTGTTGCGAATGATAGACAACTATCTCAGCGACAGATGGGTTGAATACAAGAGCGATGCATGTCATCTCAAACATGAAATGACATGCGGAGCTCCGGGAGCTCCCCAATGATCAAAGGTAGGTTCATTCATATGAAATGTCATACACGATGACTTCCTTAGAATGGAGTTACCTGAAGATACGATAATGGTTGACGTTATTGTCGTGTGTGGCGCGCGGACTTCTCGGATTCTAGAAATAAGGATCAACGAAAGCTTGAGGCGAGCAAAGCTCTGGTTAGATCTCAACGTCCTACAAATGGTTACAGAGAAGATAGAAGCTTTTCTTGTCACAAGCAAAAGATCCTTTGAGGTCCCGAAGATTCGTATATCCCCAGGTAGTAGTAGAATCATAGGTCCCCAAGAGACTAAAGGGGCGTTCCGTGCACAGGGAAAACTTTGAATCTCAGATTTTCTTCATAATTTGACATTTTGTTGTCTTAGGCGACATACATAAGTTGAGAAAATAGTTTTGAAAAATTTCGATTATTTTGCAAGATATTGTTATTTAAACTTTTACGTCACTTTTTTCAACAATTTTTATTTCAAAATCTATTATAGTAACAAAAAAATTTTTAATATAAAAATTGTAGGGAATCTATTGAATATTAATATTTTATTGGGAAATAAATAATTAATTTTTTTAATTTATTTATTTAAACAATAAATTTTAAATAATTTTTTTTACCAAACGTCCCAAAAAATTTTTCTCGAAAAAATATGAAAATGAAAGCTTAAAATGTCCTTAGAAATCTCTAAAAATTTCAGAGATGTGATTTTTGATATTCGCGAGAAATTAATTTTTGAATTTTGCATTGTACGGTCGTTCCCACGCGCCAAATGTGGTAGCGTTTGCCATTTACTAAATTTTGATGTAAGAAAGACTTAAAACATTCAGGATGACAAGTTTAAATGCATATATTTTTATTTGCATCCTTGTTTTTTTGTTAATTACAATTTATTATAAAAATTTTTACTCAATTCTGCACCACCCAGTTTTTGGAGCTTTTTTTAAAAAATGTTGTATTCCCTATAGGCCTAATCTACATATTGTTGTTCTCTATATAGTTTATTGTAATTTGATAAAATTTGCTATAATAAATGTTTATGAGGCATTCCATTTCAAAACGACCCCCTTCGTAAACAATTGCCAATGTAAGACAATTTTTAAATGAATATTTCTTCCATTCTGTAGAACCAAATTACTTTTTATATTAGTGATTTCGAAAGTAAAATTTCTGAACTTTCTGATAATAAAAAAATATTTTTTTTAATAATTTAATTTAAATAGAAAATTGAGTTTGAAAGGTAAACTTTGAAAAATCTCAAAACACGTTACCTCCGATTTTAATAAAATTTATATCAAACGAAAGCTTGAATATTCTTCTTTTTATTTATCAAACGATAATAATGGACATTTCAGTAGATTTTGAAAAAATAATTAATTTTACAAACATTTCGTAGGTTATATTGAGAAAACCATTTATTAAGTATAGGGCGGCATTTGTTTTTCTCAATTTATGCATAATAACCTTCTAAATGTCTGTAAAATTTAATTAATTAATTAAAATTTACTGAAATGTCCATTATTATCGTTTGATAAATAAAAAGAAGAATATTCAAGCTTTCGTTTGATATGAATTTTATTAAAATCGGAGGTAATGTGTTTTGAGATTTTTCAAAGTTTACCTTTTAAACTCAATTTTCTATTTAAATTAAATTATTAAAAAAATATATTTTTTTATTATCAGAAAGTTCAGAAATTCTACTTTTGAAATCACTAATATAAAAAGTAATTTGGTTCTACAGAATGGAAGAAATATTCATTTAAAAATTGTCTTACATTGGCAATTGTTTACTAAGGGGGTCGTTTTGAAATGGAATGCCTCTTATATAATATCCATTATACACTACCCTCCACGAGTATCAGGACGATTACACACGACTCGATGGAAAAACATGCCATCACTTTTTCAATCATATCTCGGAATAAATTTAACGTAAAATAAGCCGTCTATGAAGTAATTTCGTTAACTATTTTTTAAGTTGTAGAGTGAGAAAGAAAAATGAAAATTTTCAAATTTTCTCTTTTTTGTCTCTTGACTTCAACTTTTTCAAAAATCTAAAAAAAAGTAAAAAAACACAGAAAAAAATTATTATTATTTATTATTATTTTATATTATAAATTTTTTTTTATTTTATATTTTTTTCTATTATTTTTTTTTATTTAAAAACACAGAAATCTTTGTTAGAATTTTATCTTTAAAATAAGCCTTCAAAAATTAAAAAAGATTAATCCGTCTTTGATTTATTATTAAAAGTGTGAAGCCGTGTTGCGACCGATCAGTGCATTGAAATTCAACTGTGACGATTCGATTCTAGTTTCGCGCGGCTGCGAATGGGAGAGAAAACAGGGACGAATGTATGCTGGGAAATAATAAATAATTATGTTTCACGAGTAATATAAAGAAACTCGAAAGTTCATCGTTCCCCACATGAATTCGCCCCTGCTTTTTCTCTCATTCGCTGCCGCTCACAGCCAGAATCAAGTTGTCACAGTTGAATTTCAATCCACCAATCGGTGAAACACGGCTTCACATTTTTATCATTTTTATCTAAATTTTTATAGATTTTTTAAAAAGTTAAAATCATGAGACGAAAATGAGAAAATTTGATAATTTTTTTTCATTTCTTTCTCACTCTACAACTAAAAAAATAGTTAACGAAATGACTTTATATACGACTTATTTTACGCAAAATTTAATCAGCTTTCTAACCGTATTTAAGTTGTTTTTGTATCTCCTTTTATTTCCGAGATATGATTGAAAAAGTGATGGCATGTTTTTCCATAGAGTCGTGTGTAATCGTCCTGACGATAGTGTATTTCGTTTAAAGTCGTCGACAACTAATTTTAAAAAATTATAATATTTTTTAGAAATGATTTTGAAGGTATTTGGATCACTAAACAAAAAGAATTTTAAAATATTTATTGTAAACTAATCATCTTTTTGAAAGTATTAAAGAGAACACAAAATTTACTATGAAAATGTAAAAAAATTATTGAAGTTTATTAAGATTGATTTAATTTAAGTAATAGAAACAGTTAATGATAAGAAATATTAAAAGAAAAATTATTTTAAAGTTCCCCTGTGAAATAACCTAATTTTGCAAATTTCATTCACTAAATGGGAAAAGGATAAGTCATTCAATTGAATAAAATCAAACCAAATATAAAGCATCTGTGATTAACTATTAGTTTTTCTAAGCACTTTTTTCCATTTTCCTTTATCAGTATGAAAAAACAAGCAATTATAATTTGAATTTTGACGATTTTCAAATGTAACTAACTTTCTTAGAGAAAAATAAAAATTTACAATTCTTGGACAATATCTAATTGATTAGTAAAAATAGACACACTGGAAAAAAATTTCTTTTGAACCCAAATACTTTTAGATATTATTTAATAAAATTTAAACTTTTTAGTTTCGTTTAATATATCTTATCATTAATTGTATGTAACGATTAAATTAAATCAGTCTTAATAAATTGCAATATTTTTTTTACATTTTCATAGTAAATTATGTGTCTCCTTTAATATTTTCTAATACATGAAAAAGTGACAATTTTTGAGACCTCATATATAGTTTCGATGCTTATTTCACAATAAATATTAAAAACATTAAAAAATTCTTTTTGTTTAATAATAGGTAGGTACCTTCAAAATCATACCTGCAAAATATTATAATTTTTTAAAATTAGTTGGCGACGACTTTAACGAAATATAATGGATATTATATAAACATTTATTATAGAAAATTTCATTAAATTACAATAAACTGTATAAGGAACAGCAATATGTAGATTAGGCCTATAGGGAATACAACATTTTTTTAAAAAAGCTCCAAAAACTGGGTGGTGCGGAATTAAGTAAAAATTTTTATAATAAATTGTAATTAACAAAAAAACAAGGATGTAAATAAAAAGATATACATTTAAACTTGTCATCCTGAATATTTTTAGTCTTTTTTACATCAATACTTAGTAACTGGCAGACGCTACCACATTCAGAGCGTGGGCACGACCGTGCAATGCAAAATTCAAATATTAATTTCTCGCGAATATCAAAAATCACCTCTCTAAAATTTTTAGAGATTTTTAGGTACATTTTAAGCTTTCATTTTCATATTTTTTGGAAAAAAATATTTTAGGACTTTTGGTAAAAAAAATTATTTAAAATTTATTGTTTAAATAAATTAAATAAAAAAATTAATTATTTATTTATCTATAAAATATTATTAATATTCAACAGATTCCCCACCATTTTTATATTAAAAATTTTTTTGTAACTATAATAGATTTCGAAATAAAAATTGTTGAAAAAAAGTGACGTAAAAGTTTAAATAACAATATCTTGCAAAATAATCGAAATTTTGCAAAACTATTTTCACAACTTATGTATGTCCCCTAAGACAACAAAATGTCAAATTATAGAAAAAATCTGAGATTCAAAGTTTGCCCTGTCTATGGAACGCCCCGAAAGTCTCCCGGGGAAATAGTTTGAAGTACCTATGAGTGTTGTTGATAATTCGAAAATTCGACCAACAGGCTAAGATCACGTCACTGAGTGCCGCTGACTGTATGAGAAACTTATCTAGGATGATGCGGCTATTAGTGGCGATCATGGTTCAAGTGAAGCAGCTCTACGCAGCCCCTGCATGGGCTGAGTCCCTAAAGAACCGCGGCATTTCTGATAAGCTACTCTTCGCGCAGAGTGGTTGTGCGCGGAAAGTGATTTCAGCCTATAAAACAGTTTCAACGAGCAATGCTCTGGCTCTTGTCATATATAAAATTGACCTTAATCATAACTAATTTTAAAAGCTTTAAGTAATTTTTAAAGTTTAAGTTTCATCAAAACCGTCAACCGTTTTATTCATATTATATTACGTAGTTTGAAAATGACCAAAGAATTTTTGTCCGAGCAGTTCCATTACAGTTCTGTAATGGCTACAGATAATATTTTCTCCGTGTGGGTCACTTTTTTGACGCGTAGGTTAAAAAATAGGGCAGATTTGACCTATATTTATCATAAATATACTATCTGGTGCCCTTAGATGAAAAGATGGTCAATTTTGACCTACTTTTTAACCTATAGGTCAAAAAGAGGCCTCGTAGGGACCCTCCAAAGGGTCATTACCCTTAGTCAAAATTTGGTTCATACTTATTTTTTAACCTACAGGTAGACAAAATTGTCTAATTTCACCTAAATCTTAACGTATAAGGGAACAACTCCTTGAAGAACCCTAATGGGATTGTTTTTTTGACGTGTAGGTTAAAAAATAGGTTTGATTTGACCAAAATTTTGACCTAAGGTAATGACTTTTTGGAGGGCCCTTATGAGTCTTTCTTTTACCTGTAGGTCAAAAAATAGGTCAAAATTGATCTATATTTTGAATTGGTTTTATAATAAATATACTATTAGGGGGGCCCTTAGAAAATCCTGACACTGCCGCAGCGGCGAAATGTTTTTATATAATAGGAATAGATATTTGGAAATTCTTACATTTAAAATTTTTTTTTCCAATTTAATCATATCATTAACATCTTCGTGCAACTGTTTTCTACTGATATGAGCACTTCTACTAAATGCTAACATGTTAGCAATTCTGAAAATATAAATTTCATATTTTCCATTGTCGTACATATCAGTAAAGTTTTTGTTAAACATTTTTCCACTATAACGAGCCATTGATTTTAAAGGTACAGTAGGAGGATGAATCTAAGAAAAACATGAAATAGAAATAATAAGATTGTGAAATAATAAAATCATTCTAATTGTAAAGAATGTTATATAGAAAATATTTTATATTTTGTAATTTACCTTTATAATTTTAAAAGAATTTTCCACATCTGCAGTATAATCATTTGAATTTTTCGATTCGCTCTTAACATTAATGCGATAAAATGAAGATAAAAATAATAATCGCGAATAAAATTGATTAATATCCTGCCATGATATTTTCATGGAGGACCATTCTTCTCTTTCCATTATCAATGGCCATCCGCCAATTTGAGCCAAAAACGCTTTTATATGCTTTAAACCCCTTCGACCGACCTTCCCTATAAAATTGTAGGGAAAAGAATTAATTAATTTCTTAATTTCTGCCATGTCAGAAATTAAGCTAATTTCAATAAAATATTTTCCTACTTACAGTAACTAGTACAAGATTTGTAAAATTTTTTCATTTGCTTTACTGGCAAAATATCTGTTGAATTATTATATCCATCCATTACTATTTCTGTGTATAGAAAAATAAATTCAGATATTAATTTACATATCTCATAAGCAATAAATTAAACAGATATTTATATTTTTTTATTAAAAACACACACGGAGAGAAGAGTTGCAGTAAATTTGCCTGAACGCGTTTAGTAAATCATTTACTACGCCGATAGTGGCGCCAACTGAATGTTTAGTATAATACACTACGACAGCTCTCTGTTTAGTAGAATATACTGTTTGCTCAGTGTATCTTACTATCTTACTGAACAGTGCAGTAGATGGCAATGTCTGTACCGTCAGTCCAAAACTAAAATTTCTGTTTAGTAGATTTAACTGCCATGTCAGTTAAATCTACTACGCCCTTCTCTCCTTCCAGGACCATAAAGAGAAATTAAGGTAGACATGTTCTAAGTGAAGGTGACCTATATGTTTTTGGGGTCGCTGATTACGATGCCGGTGTCCGTATGACCTCAACACGTCAGCATCAAGGTCAATTCGATGTCAAATACCTTTTTTTTGACACCGGATTCAAAAAGAGCGGAAAATTTTGCGTTCGAATAGGTTTTGACCGTTTTTATGAACCAACATTTAAAGGTCAATTGAAGGTCATCTTAGTCCGGTGTTGAAAAAATTAAATATTTCGAATTAAGGTTTTTGACATTGACGCTGACATAGTAGAGTCATACGGACACCTGGATCGTAATCAGGGACCCCAAAAACATAGAAAGCAATTTGATTTAAAATTCGGGGTAAAAAAATTAAATATTTCAAATTAAGGTATTTGACCTTGAGTTAACCTTGATGCTGACGTGATAGGTTTATGCGAACACCGGCATCGTAATCAGCAACATTAAAAAACATAAAGGTCACTTTCACATTTAGACTAGACAAAAATGGCCAGGACCTTATCGATTTTCAATTAGACAAACTAGTGTTCAAGTATTATACTAGGTACATTATTATAGTTTATTTACTCTCCCTACAATAAGTAGGGTTCTAGACTCCCATGTACATACATAATAATCTTAACCTATATTTACAAAAATCCTTACAACTAAACATTCTCTACATACAACTTAACCTAAACGCAACTCTCTCCACACTCTCAACCTTACGCTCTTAACCTTTCGCCAGTGCCGGGTTTTCGTTTCCAGTTCCTTCTATGCCCATGCTGGCTTCGACCCAATTCGCCCACCCTTTTTCAAAAACCTTCTACACCTTTTTCACCTCTCTTTTACACCCTCCAGTCATTCACTTTTACCCATCCATCCATCCAAGCAAAATCTTCTCACCTCATTCTATCCCTATCTATCACACTTTACACGCTTCCATCACTCAACTCGTATCCTGCCTCACAACATACTTTACCCCATCCACCCAAATACAATCTTTACCCATTCTTACCTGTTTCCCATTCACTCTCTCCGTCCATGCTCTTTCTCTCAATAGCCATATCATTCTCCTCTCTCTCCAACTTCTATCCTCATCTATTCTTATTACACTTCCTTTCAGTCTTCCTTTCACCCTCATCACATCCATTTTCTCTTCCTCACTACCAAACTCCACCAACCATAACTTTGGTACCCCATATTCACCCTTTCCTAACGCTTGTACCAATTTAACTGAGACATTCACCCCCACCCACGCCAACACTTTTCCACTGCTCTTTTACCCTCTAACACACCTACATTCATACCTCTGATCACTACATTCTTTTTCCTTTTTTCATTTTCTACTACATCCACTCGCCTTGACAAATCTCCTATTTTCCACTTTAACCTCTCATATTCACTTCCCTCAACTTTCTCTATCCCCTCATTCACTTCCTTTATAAATTTTTCCAATCCATTCATTCTTTTCCACATGCTTTCCTTTTTCCACTTACCATCCCATTCATTCCACATTTCCTGCTATTTCTCCAACCTCTCTTCAATTTCCACTATCTGTTTGTCCTTTGGTTCCCCATTCTCATAGATATCCATCAAATTTCCTTTCACTCTCTTAGCTCCTTCATCCATCGCATCCTTTAACATCCATACTAATTCCAACAAATCCATGCAATCCTCACACGTCATCATTTTTTCCATTTTTTCCTATCCCCCTTTCAAATACTCGCGCCTTTTTCTCATTCTCTCTAACACTACTTGAGTCAAACTCAGCCATTCCAGAAATCTACCTTATCACTCAAATGCTTAAAATTATTCCACTGTCTCTCTCTCCTCTCTCTCACTTCAAGTAACCTAACCTTACAATACACACTTCTCTTTTTTACCTTTTTTATCACTCACACATTCACTACTCAATACAAACATACCTTTCCTTTACACTACCGCAAATTACACTCAACACTCTACACCCTTTTTTAAAACCTTTAAATTTCTCAAAAAAATCTTAACTCTTTTTAAACGCGTGCACACCGAAACGGTACTGGAAACGGAAGCCCAAGTATTATACTACACAAAGTATCTCTTTAGATAAAATAATTCAGATTAATTATATAAAAAACTTATACGCATTATATTTATAAAAAATGTTGCTTACCTATTATTTAATCCTTTTAAATATTTTAAATAAAATTTCAACATTATATAATATTTTTATAAAAAATTCCTTTAAGACAACTTTATTAAATAAAAATCTTTTACATAAATAAGTAAATAAATGTAGTAAAATATACATAAATATTATTTATGTGGATATACTTATATGAACTAAATTTACCCACACAACCGTTTTTTGTGATAAATTATTTAAAACACTGTGAAAACTTGATTTTATAAAAGTTGACATACTTTTTGTTAGCTGTCAACTGTCAAAGTGTAATGAATTGCTAGACATCAACATAAATTTTTACAAGAAACCTTTATACTTGAAAAGTTAATGTAAAAGTCGTAAAAATTCTTAATTTTCAAAATTTGACAGTTTTTTTGACAACCGATAGCTAGGTCAGAATTTCTCAAACGGATCACCTAAAACTAAAAAATTTTTTTTTTGAACCAAAATAGTTTTTTTTACTCTTAATATGGTTAAGAAGAATCCCTAAAAATATTAAGCCAAAAAAAATTTTTTTGTAAAAGTTATTAACAATTGAATTTTTTAGTACTGCTAAATTAACAAATTTTTTTCTCGAGTTCTAGTTGACGAATTTTAAAATTAAAATATGAGTTTTTTTCGTCTTGAATTGCACTATTTGAATATTTTCTTTTTTTTTAATTTTTTTACTTTTCATAATTTTTTAAATAATTTGTTTATAAAATGTTAATAAACAAATATGTTCTTCACGTCCTAACAAAAAAATTAAAATTTTATTCTATTCCTTAAATGTCTCCGAGTGTAAAACCGTTTCGAAAAAAATTAGCCTCAATTAGAAGAAAAGTTATTAATTAAAAACTGCAGCCATGTAGGGCTTTATATGACGTTAAACTCGCCCCGCGCGCATTGGCATTTTTTTCAAAATTGTCTGTATCCTACAAATTTTATCGGATTTTCATGGGCTTGGTCTTAAATTAAAGGGGATAAAATTTCTAAGAGATCCCACTAAACCAATTTTTGAATTTTAAATTGTTTATATTTTTTGTTACTTAAAGTTATCAATTTACAATATTTTCAGAAAAAATCATGTTTACTTTTTTATTTTTTCATTGCAGATGATTGAAATCAATTTTAATTAGTCCAGCATGACGACCAGACAAATAATAATGTATAATATAATTTATTTAAATTGTTGCAAATAATGTTAATTAACAAATAGATAACTTTTGTTTTTTTTTATAAACAAAATTTTTTTTCAGATATATTTATATTTATTTAAGTAATCTCTATGTCGATTTTGGTAAAAATTTATTTTGAATTTAATTATTACTATTGTTATTAACAATCATATGAACAATAATCTAGTTTTTTTGACATTTGTAAATATTTTAGGCATTTTTTAAACATAAAATGTCTATATAATATATATGTCGTAGGCAGATAGCATAATCCGGTAGTATGCAAACTGCCTAGGCATGTTGTAAACCGCGGGCAGTTAGTAAAATGCCTAAATTTGAATGTATAAAAACAGGTTATAAGCAAAGTACCTAGGCAGTTTACATACTGCCAAAGACGTTTCAGGCAATTAGAAAAATGTATTGAAAAAAGCAATGGGGTGAAAATTTCTTAACAGGCCACCTGAAATGGACTTTTCAAATTCCAAATCTTTTTTTCATAATCTTTTGTAGTAAGCCTAACTAAAAACATTTCTGATATGCGTTTTCAAAAAAATTAATTTTTTAATTATTTGGTCTAGAACAGTTATAGTACGTGCACACTGGGAAGAGTTCCAGATAAACAATATTTATAAGTGTAGAATAAATAAAAATTTTATTTGTTTAAAAGTATTCATTCAAATTTTTTTAGGCTTTGATTCAAAAATATAATTTGTTTAAATAATTATGTTTAATTCAAACATATTTTAAGTTTTGATTTCAACAAAAATTATGTTTAAAAATTTTATGTTTGATTTAAACTTAAAAGTTCATTATAAATAATTCTTAAATTAACCAAAAAATTTATTTCAATTAAACTCAAACATGTTTTAGATTAAAAAAAAAATTTACATGATAGTATAGTTGTATAAAAGTTATGCCACAGAAAAAATTTTTTGACTTTCAATACATTTTTCTAATTACCTGAAACGTCTTTGGCAGTATGTAAACTGCCTAGGTACTTTACTTATTACCTGTTTTTATACATTCAAATTTAGGCATTTTACTAACTGCCCGCGGTTTACAAACTGCCTAGGCAGTTTGCATACTACCGGATTATGCTATCTGCCTACGACATATATATTCTTTCAAAAACTTTAAAAATTTCTTACAATTACATTTGTTGTAAACAAATTATTTACTTTTTAAACAAATAAATGGCTTATTTCTGCAAAAAGATTCAGTCAGATAGATGCCTCGCATTGGCGGTCGTTTAAGGACCAAGGGTATAAGTATCCTTGGTTCGCGCCCACTTGGCTTGGTATTTTTCCGGCACGTGAGATAATCTGAGCGGGAGGTTTGACGTCGAGGTATAATGATGTGCACCGTCGATTATTGTCCGGTACACACCATTAGAACTCGACTGTCGATAAACCGGTTGTACTCAGAGAGGTTTTCTACAGTTTCCCTCTTCTCTGGCGAGAAAACCCATTGACGGGTGGTCCAGGCGGAATGCGAGTGCTCCTAATAAAGTCGGCTGTAGACGCAAATTAGGTTAATATATAGAAAATTTCTAAGTAGTATGGTTATGCTTAATCCAAAAAGTATTTTTTGGGGACTCTTGTCGAAGTGCGTAAGGCCAATAGGGCAGGAGTATAAACAATAAAAAAAAAAATTCTGCAAAAAGAAAAATTATTTTTCGTAAGGTAAATGACCCAGTCGCCGCACGTGTACCGGTGGCTGAACGTTTATTGATAAATTAATTAAAAATATGAACTGTTTTGAATGTTTTCATTTAAAATTATATTTTATGAAAAGATAAATGTTTGAGGTTGTCAAATAATATAAATATCTTGAATATTAGGTTTTCATTTTCTCACAAAAAATTATTTATTCGCACATGTTCATGAATCCATCGTTTGAACAACCATTTTTTATTTTTTTCGTTAGACATTGCTTAAGTTTCGAATAATAAAATATTTATTACCTGACTGAAATTAATGTTCGCTATAGTTTTATACTCATTATGATTGTGTATAAAATGCATATTGTAAATGATAATTCGTTTTTCCCCCTATTTTATTATAAAATTAAGAATTTATCAACTGGTACGTCAAAATAATAAGTGTACTAGTTCCTGAACGTAAGCAAAAATTTCTGTCAAATGCCAGTATTCACAACTGGCGCAGTATTGCACCAGTACTGGCATGCCAGCAGTTGGCTTGCCAGTACTGGTTTAGTACTGGCTTCATTAAAATTTCTGTACTACGCCAGTACTGCCCTTTAAGACTGGTATGCCAGTACTATGCCAGTACTGTGCCAGTACTGCGAAAACAACACTGGCAAACCAGTACTACGCCAGTACTGTGCCAGTATTGCTAACACGGTAAACTGACAATAGTCAGTTAGGAACTAATTAATGGAAATTTATGCGGTAATTTATAGAAATTTTCGCAACAATTCATAAAAATGTGTTCCACATAAGTTACAAGTAAAAACTTTTATTTTAGAAATTTATGGAAATTTTTGCGGTAATTTATAGAAATTTTCGCAATAATTCGTAAATATATGTAAAGCAAAAATTATCATTAAAATTTTGGATTTCAGTCATTTATGGAAATTTTACGGTAATTTATGGTAATTTAAGCGGTAATCTATCAACATTTTGACGATAGTTTATAAAACTATGTAAAACACAAACGAGAACTAAAAAAATGAACATCGGTAATTTATGGTAATTTATGGAAATTTTTGCGGTAATTTATGGAAATTTATACGATAATTTATCAAAATATGTAAAACACAAATTAGACCAAAAATATTTAATGTCGGTAATTTATGGTAATTTATGGATATTTTAGAGGTAATTCATGGAAATTTATTAGGTAATTTACTTATTTGGTTTTTTTGAATTTAGTTCAATTAAATAATAATTTAACTTAATTACGCAGTTAAACGCTCTTTATTAATTGTAAGTGTAAAAGGTGTCGAAAATTAAAATTTATTATCCTGCAGCTTCGATAGGGTAGTGGTTAGAGTGTTAGGCTAGAAGTCCGTAGGTCGTAGGTTCGATTCCCCACAGTAGCAAATTTTATTTCGTTATAGCTTTGTGTTTATTCTGCGTTGTAAACATAAATTTGATTAAAAGTTAAAAGTTGGGGATTATTACATGTTTGCAAATATAAATTAATTTTTTTTTTATTATATTAATATTGAATTTAAAAAAAATTTCCACTAGATTGGAAAATAGACGGTCTGGTCTGATTCAGGCCAGCACCAGAAGATTTTTCTACACGGGTACTAAACCAGTACTGAACCAGTACTGCGCCAGTACTAAACCAGTACTGGATGCCAGTACTGCGCCAGTAACATCGAACCAGTACTGAAAAGCGTTATCATTTCGGTCAAATGCCAGTACTGGTTCAACCATGGCGGCCAGTACTCCGCCAGTACTGGGCAGTACTGGCGCAGTACTGCGCCAGTTGTTAATTTTTGCTTGGGGTAGCGTTCAGCGACTGGGTTTGTTTATTATTTTTCATATTCCAGTTGCTACACGGTGAATTTGACAGATGTTTTGAAAATAAAAATAACCTGTCTAAACGTAAAGATGTAAGTATATATTTAATTTAAAGTTATAATTTATTGGCCACCCTTCCAAAAATCTATGTAACGATTAATAATACTAGTAATGTAGTAATTAATTAATTCCGTCAAAATTCAATACATTATTTATAACCTGAATGTCGTCAAATTTCGTTTAGCAACTGGGCCTGCACGACTGGGACAACACTAAATTTTCCGTTCAGGAACTGGGCCAAATGACTTTGCTCTTTTATAATAAGTTTTTCAAGCATTAAATAGATAAAAATGGTTTCCCAGCATTGCATTCGAAACTTAAATACCTTATCTTTCAAAATAATATATTTATTACCACCATACAATTAATTTTATATTTTAAAAAGTTCAAAACATCAAGAGTTAACCTTAGCCGTGCGGCGACTGGGACATTTACCTTATTTTAACGAGTTTAAAGTCATGTAAAGCTCTACTTGATTATTGATAACTAGATTATTGTCCTTATGATTATTAATAACAATAGTAATTATTAAATTTAAAATAATTTTTTATCCAAATCGACACAGATTACTTAAATAAATATAAATATATCTGAAAAAAATTTTGTTTATAAAAAAGAACCAAAGTCGCAAGTCAAATTTTTAAAAAAATACAAAGTTTGCCGAAGTGCACCAAACTTGTGGTCGGCTGAGAATTATACTAAGTCATGTCCATTTTTGACAATTTTTTAACAATTAGTGATTTTTATTCCACGACACTTGTTGAATCAAAAGCAGTGATTATTCAAAAATTTTTAAAAATGGACATGACTCAATATAATCCTCTGCTGACCGCACGAAACATGAAAGTCATACAAGGCAACTTCGGTTCTACTCGGAAATGATCGGGGAAGTGCGCCATACTTTTCATATAAAATATATCAAATATTCCAAAGAAAAATACTACTCTTAGTCATTTCTACAAGAGAATATGAAAATAACTGTAATAATTTTTTGTATTCTGTACTTTCATATTCAAATGCTTAATTTTTAAAATAAATATACTAATTTTTATTCCTTTAATGATAAATCGTCCAAGCGCCTGTCCTGCCGGAAGGACGTTCCGAAAAAAAGGCTTTTAAAAAAAGGGAATTCAACTTTTCTTTTCTAGCACTCTTTGGGGTTAAAGTAGACGAAAAGACGAAAAAATACATATTTTTGACTTTTTAAAATAATAATATTAAACCATTTTTCAAAGCCTTCAAACTTGCTATGTTTCTAAACAGTGAAAAAACATTTTTTCGTAAATTTAATGTAAAATCCCCAAAAATCAATATTTTTTGACCGGACAAGTTTCTTTCTCTTCAGAAACGTTCAAAGAATGAAACTTAATTGTTTAATTGAAAAAAAAATCATTTTTAATATTTTTCAATATATCTGAGTAATACTCAGGCGCGAGTCCCTTCGAAATTGCTCTATAAAATTAATATGGAAGCAGATAAATATAAAACTAAATATATCGTTGGAAAGGTAATGAAACAAGCTTTCAAATGATGTAAATATCGAGTCTTTAAATTTATAAACCTGGGCTAGGTAGTCTCTTAAATAAGACGAAAAGCGTCCTGCCGGCAGGACCGGGCTTCGTCATTCTGTGACTAAAAATTATGTGAATTTTTGGAACATATAACTTCTTCAAACTACCCAGCCCTTAGTTTTGAACTTACAAGCTCGATATTTATATGCGCTGAAAGCTTGTTTCGTTACCTTTCCAATGATATATATCATTTTTTATTTATCTGAATCCATGTTAGTTTTCTTTAGTGATTTCGAAGGGACTCACCTGAGTCTTTTTCGTCCTGCCGGAAGGACGTTGGACGATCTATCATTAAATATTATACAATGATACATTCGTAATATATTTTCTTAAGTACTGAAATAAAAATTCAAAAACTGACACATTTTTCCTAAATTGATACATTTTATTTTAAATGTTTATATGAGGATATCAAATAAAACTAAAGATTTTCTTTCATTGTAGATATGCTGCTAGAAAAAGGCGAATACGAATTGGAGCCAAGTTGCAATTTTCCGGAATTCGTCAAACTGTATTGCTTAGTAAAAAAGGCTGAATTGGCAGTGAGCGAATAGCATTGGCGGTGAGTTTCTGCCAATAAGTTTTCAAGTGAAAACCTTATTGAGTGCATTATGCCAATCCTGTCCTCTAGAACCGTTCGATTTCACGTTTATTGATCGACTCGACTGTGTACTGTTGATCTATTACAATATGATTTAGGGAGCTTTCGACGTTCGCGCTGAGGGCGCTGTGAGTATAAGTCACAGCGCTAACCTAACATGGGACTCAACCTTTACACTGCAAATTTCATTTTAAATTAATTAACTCTGTTTTATTATTTATATAAGGCAAGTAGCTAAAGTTTATTTGATTTTCTTAGTTCAATACATTCTTAAAGATTCTAGTACATTTCTAGAACTAGGTTGGAACTATAGTTCTAGATCATTTGTGACTTTGGTATTATAAAAATGTTACGTAACATTGTTAAAGAAATGTTCTTAATTATGATTACAATTATCTTCCAAAACTCAACTTTAACAGAAGTTTAGTACAGTTACATAACAATGTTTATACACATATCGAGAACATAGTAAATTGTTTTTTCACGTACTTTATAAAACTAAGCAGGTGACTTTTGGTTAAAATTTAAAAGACTGTTGCCATACTACACAGATAACATGAAATCTTAGGGCAAGGTTTAGATGCAATCTTCCTAAGCTTGCAGCTCAAGATTGCCGCAAGCTTGTCTGAGATAACAAAATGTCCGCTGTATAGCATGATTTCCGTCAAAGGTTGTTGTAATCTTGCTGTACTGAAAAAAATGCCTAGGACCCGTATACCAGGAATTGACTAGGTTTCCTAGTTACAAGAGGAACTCACTATAGAATCCGAGTCAAAGTAATAAAATTCAAGCATAGTTAAAGTGACCAGGAAAATTTGTCGATGTAACCAGGAAAAATAGTCAAATTGACTAGGATAATATTATTAGATTTAGACCGGGTATTATAATTATTTGAAATTCTTAATCGAATGCTTATTATACAGTAAAAGAGAAAAAGTAAATATAATTAAAAAAATAATTAATTATTTTGTTAAACATATTTATATTTTATTTTACATTTATATACTTTGGAATTAATTTAAATTTATGAAATAAATATTTGACGCTGGGGGGACGCGAACACCTGAACCTAACGAATACGCACTTTGAAACTCGGAACGCTAACTACTACACTAAACACGACTTGGTATTTTAATTTTTTAATAGACACTAGATTTTCGAGTCAAAATACAATACTTAATCAGATGATGTTTTATACATTTCAAGTACACAATTTTATACACTTGGCAAAAACTATTAATTTTTAATTATTTATGCCATTTAAATGAAAATAAATTTAAATACACAAATTATTGCAAATGTAAATTTTCAAACACACTGCGCGATTAAAATACTAAAAATGTTGTCACCACGTGCGTAAAAATTTCGACGATTTATATTAAAACCTAACCAAAAATGTCTGAAAGAATTGACTAATATAATTGAATAGTTTAATTTTTAAATCATGGACTATCTATATTTCCAGAGGTTCCGAGAAACCAGCAATTTTGATATATGTAAAAACTCCATTTTATGTACAAAAAATGGACGCGAGTAATGATAAACAATTGTTTTACGAAATCACGATAAATGACGCGAAAGATATAGAGGTAAACACTGTCAAAACAGAAGCAGATGCATGCGCATTATGGAAATAGGCAAAATTACAAAATATCCTAGTCAATTTGACCAGGATTTGCAGGGTTGTTTTTGCCAGGCTTGGATTTGTTGAATCAACTCAGTGATCCTAACCATAATGATTAGGAATCCTTATTACTTTTACTAGGTTAAGATTAACTATAGGGTCATAGTTAATAATACCATCGAGATTTTTTTCGGTGTGTGAAAGGTTTCTATACAATCTTTCCATGAAATATTGCTACAAGATTAAAAGGAAAGATTGATACAAGCTTACTACGCAAGGTTTCTGCAAGCTTGTCAAAAAAGATAGCTATATGTTTATTAGGAATGTTGCTGCAAGTGTGTTGCCAGGTTGTTACAAGCTTGCAGCAAGCTTGCTGTAATTTTTTAAAAGTGAGTTTCAAATTTAAAAATATTACTTTTATTTTTTTAATTAAAAGATCTTTTTGACGTCCATTTTTATTGTTATGCCTTCCTTGTTTCATTTTGGAACTTAACATTGATGAAAAATTTTTCGAAATAAATTCAAAGGTGTTGGGAATTGAACCCGAGTTCGACGGACGCTAACCAAAGACCCTAACCGATAACACAGTGCAACATTTTTGAGGTCATCGAATGTGCACTAAGTTTTGACTTCTGTTCCTGAAAGTACTTATCGAAACTAGCAAAAACCTATTTCAGTTTTGCTAGATTAGCTCGGATTTGAATTTTATCGACATTTGAATTTTTTTTTAATTTTCACATTTCTCAGTTTTCTTATACGGGCGGGTGGGAACACTGGCTATTAAAAGTTTATTAAAAAAATTCGCAATGGTTACAATTTGAAAAGCAATAATCCCTTTTTAATTACAGAGAAAGAAAAAAAATTTGGTCGAAAATTGTTTCACTTATGAATTTTTTTGACTTTATTACATTTTTCGGTTTTCTGAAACAGGCGGGTGAGAAAGATGTCTATTAAAAGATTTAAAAAAAATCCCCGGTGGTTACCATTTGAAGAGCAATAATTCTTCTTTAATTTCTGACATTGGAAAATATTTTGGTCGAAAATTGTTCCGAGTTATGAATTTTTTTGTAATTTTTCAAATTTTTCGGTTTTTCTGAAACGAGCGGGTGGGAACACTGGCTATTAAAAGTTTATTACACAAAATTCGCAATAGTCATAATTTAAAAAGCAATAATCCTTCTTTAATTTCTGATGAAGAAAAAAAATTTTTGTCAAAAATTGTTTCACTTATGAATTTTTTTTGACTTTATTACATTTTTCGGTTTTTTGATAAAGCGGGTAGAAACGCTGGCTATTAAAAGTAATTTATAAAAAAATTCGCAATGGTTACCATTTGAAGAGCAGTAATTCCTCTCTAATTTCTGACATTGAAAAAAAAAGTTTGGTCGAAATTTGTTCGAGTTATGAATTTCTTTCGTACTTTTTCAAATTTTTCTTGTTTTTGATCCGGGTGGGTGAGAACGCTGGTTATTAAATTTTTCTTTTTTAAAATCGCAATGGTCACATTTTGCAGAGCAATAATTCCTCTTTTATTTCTGTCAAAAGAAAAAAAAATTAGTCTAAAATTGTTCCAATTATGAATTTTTTTTTACTTTTTCACATTTTTCGGATTTTTGATGCGGGCGAGTGGGAACGCTGGCTAATAAATTTTTTTTAAAAATTTCGAATCATCACAATTTTAAGAGCATTAATCTATCTGTAATGTCTGCCCAAGAAAAAAAATTTGGTCAAAAATTGTTCAAGTTATGTATATTTTACTTTTTTTGAATTTTCGGTTTTCTGAGAACGGAAGTGGGAATACTTACTATTAAAAATTTATAAAAAGAATTCGTAATGGGCACATTTTAAAGAGCAATAAACCCCATTTAATTTATACCCAAGAAATAAATTTCATTCGAAATACACTACCGTCCAAAAGTATCAGGACGATTACATTCGATTCTATGAAAAAACATGCCATCACTTTTTCAATCATATCTCGGAAATAAAAGGAGGTACAAAAAAACTTAAATACGGTTAGAAGAAAGAAATAAAAAAGAAAGAAAGAGAAAGAAATAAAAAAAATTATCAAATTTTCTCATTTTTGTCTCTTAATTTCAACTTTTTCAAAAATCTAGAAAAATTTAGATAAAATTTTTTTAAAAACACAGAAATCTTCATTAGAATTTCAGCTTAGAAATAAGCCTTCGAAAATTAAAAAAGGTTCATCCGTCTTCGATATATCATTAAAAATGTGAAGCAGTGTTTCGACCGATTGGTGCATTGAAATTCAACTCTGACAACTCGATTCTGGCTTTGAGCGGCTGCGAATGAGTGAGAAAGCAGAGAAAAATTTATGCGGGGGAACGATAAACCTTCGAGTTTCTTTATATCACTCGTGAAACATCATTATTTATTATTTCCCCGCATAAATCCGTCCCTGTTTTCTCTCCCATTCGGAGCCACACGAAGCTAGAATCAAGTCGTCACAGTTGAATTCCAATGCACCAATTGTTGAAACTCGGCTTCACATTTTTAATAATATATCGAAGACGGATTAATCTTTTTTAATTTTCGAAGTCTTATTTTAAAGCTGAAATTCTAACGAAGATTTCTGTGTTTTTAAAAAACTTTTATCAACATTTTTCTAGATTTTTGAAAAAGTTGAAGTCAAGAGACAAAAATTTGGTAATTTCTTTTATTTCTTTCTCACTCTACAACTCAAAAAATTGTTAACGAAATGACTTCAATTCGGCTTATTTTACGCAAAATTTAATCAGCTTTCTAACCGTATTTAAGTTTTTTGTATCTCCGAGTCGAAATTTAAGCCCTACTTTCACCTTGAATTTTCAGGATCTATTGAGTGTTAGGAGTAGTAAAGTAGGGTCTAATTCTAATACAATTAGACCCTACTTTGACTCCCAAAACAGGCGGAAATTTGACAATCTTCCATTTGGAGCAGCAAAGGAGGGTCTACTTCTAAGAAACCTATACCGTACTTTTAAACCTCATAGACTCTACTTTCATACTCCTTGACCCTACATTCTAAAAGAAAATTTAAAATTATTTTTTAATGCATTACTTGAAACACTGCAAATGCAAAAAGTACTCCAAATTGATAAATACTGATGTGTTTTATAGCGTCTATATACACTATATTCCACTTTTACTCATCCCAAGTGCTTCATTTGAATCTGAGCAAATCTTCAAATTTTTCTTTTTCTAAATGTAGGGTCTAGGAGTATGAAAATAGGGTCTACGAGGTTTAAAAGTACGGTATAGGTTTCTTAGAAGTAGACCCTCCTTTGCTTCTCCAAATGGAAGATTGGCAAATTTCCGCCTGTTTTGGGAGTCAAAGTAGGGTCTAATTGTATTAGAATTAGACCCTACTTTACTACTCCTAACACTCAATAGACCCTGAAAATTCAGGGTGAAAGTAGGGCTTAAATTTCAACTCGGGTAGTGTATTTGGTTTAAAAAAAAATGAAAAAAAAATCAAAACACGCGGTTCGACAGGACCGCGGGTATACAAACGTACAGAAATAAATAAATGACGAATAATTTTCTACCAATTTTTTTTCCTTTATCAGAAATTAAAGAAGAATTATTGCATTTTAAAATTTGACCATTGTGAATTTTTTTAATAATCTTTTAATAGCCAGCGTTCCCACCCGCCCGTATCAAAAAACGAAAAATTTGAAAAAGTAAAAAAAAATCCATAATTGGAACAATTTTAACCAATTTTTTTTCTTTTGACAGAAATTAAAGAGGAATTATTGCTCTGCCAAATGTGACCATTGTGATTTTAAAAAAGAAAAATTTAATAACCAGCGTTCTCACACGCCCGCACAGTGGTTTATAATCGAAAAACGGGGTTCAAAATAGCGTAGAGCACGTAAATCTTAACCGATTTTTATTCTTTTTTTTAAACACTAGTCATTAAATTTCTAAGATGTTGTTCTGACAGTTGGCTGTTCTGACAGTTGGCTAAGCCTAAAGTCATTTAAGAAGAAGAAGAAGAAATTCCTAAGAGATCGCTCGAGGCATATTTTTTTAAAAAAAGCTTCAATTTTTTTTATTTATTTATAAACATTGAAAAAAACACTTTTTTCATAAAAGTAGTGCTCGTTTGTGATATAATATGTGCATTCATCGCTTATAGATATAAATTAATATAAAATCATCAAAGAAACATTATCCAATTGAGCGAATAGAAAAAAAATTTTTTTGTATTTGTTATAAACAATTTAGAGACTAAAAACTTGATTTTTTGAAATTTACTATAATTTATTGTTTAAAAGTTATATTTGTGGGACAAAAGAATATTTTATGATACCTGTAATTAAGATATTGAAAAAAAATTATTTCTTAATTCATTTAATAATTAATTAAACATTTTTAATAAACAAATAAATAACAGAAATTTAATTACGTATGTTTAATTATTATTAGTTATTAGTTTTAATATTACTATTATAAGTTTTAGAGAAAGAGATCTGTATAGAAGAAATTAACAAAATGACGCATTTGTTAATACAATTACAACAACATTTCATGGAAAGCTTGCTATGCAGTGGATATTTTGTTATCTCAGACATGCTTGCGGTAATATTGAGCTGTAAGCTTGGCAAGATTGCATTAGCTTACGTGTTATCTGGGTAGTACTAGAATAATTCTAGGAATTTTTTCATTAATTAAAATTTGATGGATTAGCTTAGAATTAGCTGCATCAGCTAACTTTATTCTCCGTGCACTAGTTTCTCTAGTTGGAGCACTTCTTTTAATAGGGTAAACTAGTGAGGTCTTACCAAAATCCAACATTGTCTAACTTTCGAACGAAGAACTTTTTGAAGGTTATTAAAAATATTTAATTTTGAGAGGAAGTTTACCTAAAAGTTCTAAAAAGTAATTTAATTTTGTAAGAATTACATTTGTAATTTTTAGAAATAATTAAAACTCAAGAAGTTTTTGAAATTAAAAAAAATTTCAAAAATTTCTTTAATCGACTGGCCTGTCATACGGTTTTCATTTTTAATGAATTAATTAAAAAATTCTTTTCTATTAAACTTTACTGTACACATTTTTTAATAATTATGAAATTTTTACCTAACATTCGTAGTTTGACAGTTCTTCTTAATTTTTGAATGGTACTCCATGCTGATTCTTCTTTTGAAATTGGATTTGAAGACGCAAATCTTCCGCAAGCATACTCGTAAAAATTATCACAAGGGTTGACAGAATGATTTACACTCTGCCAAATATCATTAGCTGCAATGAAATACAATTATAATTAATTGAAAATTAAATTTTTATTAATTTTGTAAATATGTTTTGACATTGAAATGCTAAAAAATCGTCAAAGTTGAATTTCAATGCACCAATCGGTCGAAACACGGCTTCACATTTTTAATGATATATCGAAGACGGATTAACCTTTTTTAATTTTTGAAGGCTTATTTTAAAGCTAAAATTCTAACGAAGATTTCTGTGTTTTTATTAAAAATTCTTAAATTTAAAGGTCAAAACAATTTTTTTAACAACTAATATTTCCAAAAATCGTGCACTTGATTGTTACACTTTCAAAATATATGTCTACCTTTTGAATATAAACTTTCGGTTTTTCAAAATGGCGCCTAAAACCTACAAAATTTAAGAAAATTTTTAATTTATTGTTCGATGTGCAGTTTCTTGCAGAAATATGACCTGAAACTATTTACTCGGGGGTTATCGGGGTCGCTGATTATGATTCTGATATTAGTTTTCCAAAATTCAAAATGGCGTATCCAATATGGTGAACAATATTTTCAAAAATCAGTCGGATTCTCTTGGAAATCCTTACTCGGGGGTATTCGGGGTCACTGTTTACTAATCTGATATTAGTTTTTCAAAATTCAAAATAGCGGATCCAATATGGCAGACATTTTAAAAAAACTGTCGGATTCACTTGAAACTATTTACTCAGGGGTTTTCGGGCTCGCTGATTACTAATCTGATATTAGTTTTCCAAAATTCAAAATAGCGGATCCAATATGTCGGACAAAAACATATACAATTTGAACAAATAAACATATTTTCCAAACGGTGTATTTGTTTATAAATCTGAGCGGTCAAGTTATAGAGAATCATTTTCTGAAGAAAATAAGCCATCATTGACTTAAATCGAATCAGTTTAGAAAAACTTTAACCTTTTGATATGAAGAAAACTTTGATCATATGCAAAATGTCAAAATAAACAATTTTTGTAAGTTTCAAATTTTTTTCTTGAAAATTGATATTTGTTCTTCCAGAAAATACAAATAACAATAATATTAAAAAATTCTTTGTTGTCAATTCAATATTTTTTCTGAAGGTCTGCATACCTGTAAACAACCTCCTTAAGGGTTTTACGGTAGCTAATATATAAGTATGACTATTCCATAAACCCGAAAAAAGCGAAATGTCACTGACAATCGAGATAGACTTAGAAAAAACTTGTCAGTTAAATGAAAATTTTAAAAAAAGGCAAAATTTTCGGAAATTTTGAGTTCTTTTTTGTTCTAAATTTTGCATTTCTACCTACCCAGTAAAAAAAGAAGTATTGAGTGGAGCGTTTAGGAATTGAGTGAAGCTCTGAGCCAATACGGATTCGAGTAAAAACCGTCCCTGTCGAAAATATCTTGGGCAAAGCGTGTTTAAATAGTGTTTTATAGAATGTTTATTGTGTGTCGATTATGTGTTTGTGAACACAATAAAGTGTGTCTAATCCGTGTATTTTGGAACGCTTTGAGTGTTTGGAAAACACTGAATTGTGTGTCAGAAGTGTGTTTATAGAACACACAATGTTCAGGTAAAAATACTCTTAAAACACTCTTTTCACATTCATGAAACCCTGATCTACTAATTAAACACACACTTAACATTATCTTTACAACCTTTTTAAAGTTTTATGTTTTTATAGTAATCTGCCATTAAAAAAATATTTAAATTACAGTAAAAAAATATTCCATTCTGTTCTCGCATGTCATACATACTTGGAATGTTTATACCTGTCGACGAAAATTTGTTTCGCTATTTATCTAAATATTTACAATCACTAGGTCTCGAACGCAAGGCGCAGCTAGGAGTGGATTAGAAATCACACGCTCTACCAACTGCGCCACGGAGGCTCATGAAAGGAAGTTTAGAATTTACATATGTAACGAAGGAACTATGAAAATGTGCTATGTAACTTGAAGAAAGGATACTGTATTTGCAACAATAGTATAATTATTTTATGTATAATATACATTATATTTAATATGTTATGTTATTGAAGAATGTTAATTTTCAAAGTTAAAAGTATAAGGAAAGGCTTAAGGTATTAGTCGCGCTGCTGGCTCTGGCCAAAATTTTACTGGGCCGCTTACTAGAGTGGGGCATCAGTGAGAGTGAGAGAGACAGTTTAACTCCCCACTCTATTCGTTCGTATGAAATTTCATATAATTTAACTATTTTTTTACCTTTCTGTCAATATATTTATAGTTTGGTGCGGTCAAAAAATGTCATGTTTTTTTTATGCATTTGTTTTATCTAATTGAATACTTTGGCAGTTTTATTTCAAAATCTGACAATTAGTTATCATATAAATAATTATTAAACAAATTTAATACATGCATTGAGTACTTTCTCCATGCAAAACGTATGAACTTTGAATTCATTTTTTGAAGCTTTGAAACGGTCAAAATTAATTAAATTGGTCTCATTCGGTAGATAAATACTTCAGGAATAAGTATGTAAAATTTGAAAAAAATCTGACGAAAACCATTTTACGCGACTAATACCTTAAAAGTTAATTTTTGAATGAAATATTAAAGCAATAAATTTAAGCTTAATTAATGAATTTATAACAAGTGTCCTATAACACTGTGACCACTTCGGTGACCACACTGTTATGGAATACTTATAGAACGTGTTTGCTGGGATAATAATATACGAATGAAACATATACACGGAAAGAAAGTTATTATCAAATTTTATAAAAGTATTTTACAAGTATAGGACAAAATGCGATAAAGGTAAATTTTGATATCAGAAACACTTAACTTTAAAAAAACTTATAAAATTTAGTAAAGTTATATTAAAATTTGTTACAAGTTTATGATACTTGATATAACTTTACTAAATATCATATAAGTTTTTATAAAGTTTAATACTTCTGATATAAATATTTACCTTTGTCGCATTTTGTCCAACACTTGTAAAATATTTTTATAAAATTTGAAAATAACTTTCTTTCTGTGTTCATACTTGTTCAGATAGTGTTCTCTAAACATACTATAAACATACAACTTGAGTAATTCATTGTTTTCCAAAGCAAGTGAAATCATTGTTTAGTAATACTGAACAAACATACAAATGTTTGTCAAAAGATAGTTTCAAGTATGTTCATTGTAAAATATACAATAGTTTGTGAACTTAGTGTTTTCAAAACATGGTATGAACCCTGATATGTATGTCAAGAAAATGTCTTATGACTGTTTACTCTTAATGTGAGTAACATGTTTAAATAGTGTTGAATGAATGATTTATTTACTATAAAAAGTATGTCAGAAGTGTGTTCAAAATATGTTTAAATATAGAAGTGTGTTTCAAGATACTGAGATCTGTGTTTGAGCAAAATAAAACTATTTTCAAACATCATGAAACCCACATTTGTTGGTGAAATTTTCGACAGGGGTATTGGGACGTTTGACTCAATCTTTTTTTCATCCGCCGAATACGGTCTTATTTTAGCATTAAAATTAAAATCACATGACCAAAGTACACATTATAAATTGAAAGCACAATTGTCCTGGAATGTAAAAATGCCGATTTCGATAAGAAACAGTGAATATTTGTAAAAAATTGGTAAAAGCAAAGTTTGACAAGCGCGACTGAATTTACCATGTGAATAAATGAATTAGTAAGTTTAAATGGACGAAAAGAAATCTACTGTTACCGACAGAAAGTTCCTAAAGAATTGTAAAACAATAAAATTTCATTGTTTTGTTGAATTTACCACAATTCTCTAGGAACTTTCTGTCGGTAACAGTAGATTTCTTTTAGTCCATTTCGTCCATTTAAACTTACCACTTCATTTATTCACATGGTAAATTCAGTCGCGCTTATAAAACTTTGCTTTTACCAATTTTTAACAAATATTCATTGCTTCTTATCGAAATCGGCATTTTTACATTCCAGGACAATTGTGCTTTCAAATTATAATGTGTACTCTGGTCATGTGATTTTAATTTTAATGCTAAAATAAGACCGTATTCGGCGGATGAAAAAAAGATTGAGTCAAACGTCCCAATACGGGTTTTACTCGAATCCGTATTGGCTCAGAGCTTCACTCAATTCCTAAACGCTCCACTCAATACTTCTTTTTTTACTGGGTAACTTAATGGGGTCATGAAACGTGAAGATTTACAGAAATTAGACATTGCTCAAAATCGCACAAATCCGAGACCTTATTTTTGATGAGAATCCTTAATATGAAACGAGTAGATATGCAAATTAGGTAAAGAGAGACAGTCTAATGTTACTTATCCTCGAAAGAGAAAGAAAGCAGTAGCGTTAGATTTTCTGCGTTATAAACAGAGACCGATTTATGTTATTTCTATTTGGAAAGAGGAAGAAAGCAATAGCGTTAGATTTTCTGCGTTATAAACAGGGACCGATTTATGTTATTTATTTAGAAAGAAGAAGACAGGAAGATATTTGAAAGATATATATATATAAAATTTAAAGGGAAACGAAAGGTCTGCTCAAGTACCTAGCCTATTGTTTGAAGGGTTTCTTTCAACCAGTAGGTAGTCTATTGAGTGACCAGTGAGCAGAGAGAGAGAGAGAGAGAGTTGCATTGGCAGTCTATTTTATACTTGAGTATATATACACTGTAAAAAATTTAGGGAGTTAACGGACTCGGGAGTTTGGAGTGAAATTTTTCGAGTTAAAAATCAACTCCAAAAGAGAGTTAATTTCTAACTCCCTTCATTCAACACCCGCGCGAGTTATTTTTTCATTGGGGAGTTAGCATTTGGGTGTGAAGTTTTAACTCTCTTTATTTAACTCCCCTGGCATTAACTCCCCAATGGGTGCGACTTTTATAGAATCCCCTGGGGAGTAAAAATTTAACTCTCTTTTTTTACAGTGTAGTTAAAGTTTATTAACATATTTTTGCAGTATATAATACAGAAAAATAAAAGTGCAATGTGAAGAACACTTTTTTTCTCTTTTCAAAATTAAAAAAAATAAGACGAAAAAAATTTTTGTGATTAAAAGTAAGGATAAGGAGGTAAGTTTTTAAAAATTGTGTAAAATACTACTTTTTAATGATATAAAATGATTTTTCTTTTTTGTAATTAAGAAATGCAAGTAATAAATTAACAACTTTCCCGTCTAAGTCACTAACATTATCTACTTTTTCAACAATTAAACTTGTAAAGAAATTTAAATAACTTTCTAGAATCATTTTAAAAATGCTTGATCTCGTTCTTGAGTTTGCCTTGTTTTATTAAAAAATTAATATAATTTCAGAAATACTTTACATGGTTTAATATTTTTTTAATAAATCTTAAACAAGTACCCAGTTTTTTATTATAAAAAAGTTTATGTTGTCTTAAAAAAAAAAGAATAGGGTAGAGTGGGGTAAAAAAGCCACATCTTTTGATGCTGTAAAATCTGTATTTAAAATTTTTTTCTCAAATTTCCAATTGTTATTGAAAGTTTAGTTATTAAGCTTGAATATTCTTGACGGAAATATTTTTTATCTCATGAAAGGACTAAGTTATAAGAGTTTTACGAAAGCACTGCAAGTGGCTTTTTTGCACCACCTGGTGGGGTGAAAAAGCCACCCTACGATTTTAGCAAAACATGTTATGAATTTAGGTATTTTTATAGTTTTCCTTTATTTATATGACAAATAGCCTTATTTCAAAAATATTTTAATAATTATGAAAGAGTTTTTAGCAAGCAAAATTGAAAATTATATTGAGTTTACCTGTTTTCGATTTGCACTGCCGATTTTTCGTACCTTTTTTAAAATTCTTCCTTAAATTTCACCGCAGATGCCATATTTTGTTCTAACCTTTTTTTTGTTGTTTATTTTTTTAGCGCACTTTAAACTATTTTTTTCGTCGTGTTTAATTAATTTTATTAAATAAACACGAGAAATTTTGTAAAATAAGAAGGTTAGTTTAGATAGAAAACAAGTGAATTTCACAAAATATTCAATGGATTTTTTACCCTGGCTCTTTTACACCCAAGACCAGTTATTAAAAAAGCAAAAATAAATTTTTAATTCAGTTCAATTTCCAAAAATTAACATTGTATACGTTTTCGGTATACTTTTTCCTTATGTACAAACATTTATTTTTATTATTCGTTCACTTAATCAGACTGTAATATGTTTGAAAAGTTCACCAAAACGTTTTTAAAAAAGCAACAAAAAATTAAAATTACAATAAAAACAATATTAATCTAGGTACAACATTCAAACTTGATTCAAAAGTTGCGTATTACCTAATAGTATTTATATTCTAAACAGCTGATAAATCGGCTTAATAGTTTTTAAATAAAACTCAAATGGCTTTTTTACCTCACTCTACCCTATTTTTTATTTCAGTTCAAAATTAGAGTCTTGAAGGTAATAAACAGGTGCCATAATAATAAGGTGCCAGTTTCAGAATCATGTTTTTGACTTATTTTGAAAGTAATTTTGATTAGTGATTTTTAACTTTAAATTCTTAAAAATTGGTAAATATTAAAAGCTTAGAGTGACCATCTGTACTGTTAATTTCAAAGTATTTTTATGATAGTATTTAATGTTAAAATACTTAAATAAAACTAAAAATTACTTAACTGACTAATATTCAAATTTTTTTTATTTTATAAAAATTTTGTATTTTCTTATAAATTTAAATTTAAAAATTAATTAATATAAATAATATAATTTTTTAATTTTTAAACTTTATTATAAAAATGTTTTTTGTGTAAAAAAATTAGGTAGGTTAGTGTTGTATTATTATGATTACTATGAGTAAAAATGAAAAATTTTAAAAAAATTTATATTGTAAATGTTTTGAAAAAGACAATTTTTGTTTTAGCTTGATACTTTTTTAACCAGCAATGGCCAAGCATTTAAGTTAGGATAATACATAAAATTCTGTCATGTTTGGTTTTTTTATTTACATATTTACTTGTAGATTTTAATGTTAAATACTATTAGCATTAATTAATACTATTAACATTAATTGTATTAAAATAAACTGAATGCTTATTTCAGCTTTATCCAAAGAACATTAAAACATGTAAAGTATTTCCAAAATTATATTAATTTTATTAAACAAGACAAAGTCAAGAAATTTTTTAATGATTTTGGAAAGTTAATTAAATTTTACTTTAAAGTTTAATTTTTGAATTTCAAAAAAGTTACATCAGATTCGTAATCAGCGACCCCAAAGACTTCCGAGTAACCATTTTCAAGCAAATTTAATCACTTTTTAAAAAATTGTCCACTATATTGGATCCGACATTTTGAATTTTGAAAAAGTAACATCAGATTCGTAATCAGCGACCCCAAAAACCCCCGAGTAACCATTTTCAATCAAATCTAATAACTTTTGAAAAACATTACCCGAAAATTTTTTTCGGCCTTTTGCATTTTGGAATAATGGCCATTTTCATATCCGTCATCTTAAATTTAATAAAAAGTAATTATAAATTTTTATAGCTAAGAGTTCAAGGACGCGATATTTTGTGCTTTGGTGACCATATTCTTTAGTTTTCCATGTCAAAATAATAATTGAAAATTTTTTTTTTTCATAAAAAAGTGTGTTTTTTTGCAATAAAATTGTTATAAATTTTTTTGAGATAATTATAAACAAATTTTAGCTTCATATTCAGAAAGGGCGATAAATTTTACGTCGGAAATGGTACTTCCTAAAATTTTTAACTAATTATTTCATACAAAATAAGAGTCGTGAAATCTTGGTACATTTTGCGTCTTGGTGGGCGATAATGGGTTTATACATTTTGCAAAATGAAAAAATTATTTATAGCACTAAAATGTAGCATTTACATAATTTTTGCAGATAGTGTACAATTAATTAAAATTGATTTAATGAATGGTAAAAAAATCATTAATTAGAGAATAATTTAATCCCAACAAAAACATCTTTGATGTTTTAATACACGGAAAAAAAAGTTCCCAGATATTTCAGGAATTATTTCCTAAGTCTTGGATACGTGGTAACAGCTCTGAACTAGCGACGAACATTCAATGGTAATCAATGAATGTTTGAAAGAAATTCGGGAACTGTATAAGAAAAAGCTATAAATAGTCCATTAGTCTCTTTTTCATTACTTTCTTATGTAAAGTTCATGGCACTGGCCGCAACTGTTTCTGAAATTTTCGGGAACTCGTCAAGGAATCTTGGTGCGCAGAAAACCAGTGCGCACCAGTCTCAACAAGTCTCACAATCAGTAAGACTTGCGTGCCTTATATATTTATTTTATGCTGAGGTATTTAACTCGCCTGTTTAGCTCAGCTCGATAAGACGCCGGACTTCTATTCTCGGGTACGCGAGTTCTGTTCCAGCCGCCGCTGATTTTTCTCCAATATGGTTTTTTCTATTTCAGAAACTTAATAAAAATTGTATGTGACCTTCCAGGATAAATGTGTGTGTGTGTGCACATGTCAAGGAGGGGAAGTGGGAGGGGGAAAGTAGAATCCATTTTTTCTTGCATTCGCCTAACTATTCGATTTTCTTGAACAGTTTCCGACTTTTTCAAGAACAGTTTGCCGAGAAGTGATGAAATAGTTATAATTTGTAGAGAAATAGTAAATGACATATTTAAACGAGGCAACCTTTAGTTATCTGTGTACAACCCGCCGTATTCAAGAGTTAAGAACGAAGTTCCCGAATAATCCTCAAACTTTTTTTTCCGTGTATAATGGGTTTTGACCCAATAAGGAAAAAAAATTTTCCCTATAAGGGAAACTTTTTCAAAAAAAAAATTTTATTATTAAAGTAATTTGGTGTTAAAGTTTTAGATCATTTTATTTTCATGTTATTATTACTTTGAAATAAATAAAGAAACCGCTGCCAAGTTGTATATTTTTTTATAATTTTGGTGCGTTCATTTCATAAACACTATGCTTCCTCATAGAGATCCTTAATATGAAACGAGTAGATATGCAAATTAGGTAAAGAGAGACAGTCTAATGTTGCTTATCCTCGAAAGAGAAAGAAACAGTGTAGTTACAGTTTATTAACAGATTTTTGCAGTATATAATACAGAAAAATAAAAGTGCAATGTGAAGAACACTTTTTTTCTCTTTTCAAAATTAAAAAAAATAAGACGAAAAAAATTTTTGTGATTAAAAGTAAGGATAAGGAGGTAAGTTTTTAAAAATTGTGTAAAATACTACTTTTTAGTAATATAAAATGATTTTTCTTTTTTGTAATTAAGAAATGCAAGTAATAAATTAACAACTTTCCCGTCTAAGTCACTAACATTATCTACTTTTTCAACAATTAAACTTGTAAATAAATTTAAATAACTTTCTAGAATCATTTTAAAAATGCTTGATCTCGTCCTTGAGTTTGCCTTGTTTTATTAGAAAATTAATATAATTTCAGAAATACTTTACATGGTTTAATATTTTTTTAATAAATCTTAAACCAGTACCCAGTTTTTTATTATAAAAAAGTTTATGTTGTCTTAAACAAAAAAAGAATATTTTTTATTTCAGTTCAAAATTAGTGTCTTGAAGGTAATAAATAGGTGCCATAATAATAAGGTGCCAGTTTCAGAATTATGTTTTTGACTTATTTTAAAAGTAGGGGAAGTGCGCCGGTTGTGGACACCCCTACGTAAACTTTGACAGCAAGCAGATTTTACTGATCTAAGTATTTCAAGTCGTGTTCGTTGACAATACGGACTTTTCGTATTGATAATGAAACAAATATATGCATTTGTGTAATAGCTGTGAGCATAATAAAGAAAATTTGCATTATATAAATAAAAAAGTAATTTTGTATTGTTTTCGAAGAGCAACATATGGGTGTAGATTTGTTCAGAAAAAAAGGGTTTAATTTTTTTTTTTTGCAGTATTGTTATTATATTTTGTAATGTACCTTCGTGTTTAACCAAAATTCTGCATCACAAAATGTGTTGGTCTTTTTAAAAAATGACTGTCATTCCCGGTTGTGGGCACCTTTATGTTAAGGAGGCTTTACCATCTGACAATGATGTGGACTACTGTCTCATCTATCTAAACTTTCTGCCAAGGCAAGTGACAGCCGCAAACTCCATTAAAGGCGATGAATATAGCCGTTCAGTGCATTAAAAGTGCGTTATGGTATGCGTACTAGCTACTTCACATGCAAGCATTATGCTTTTGTTAGCGATGAGCATAGTGTGAAAACGTGTCATCATTTTTGTTCTTTATCCCGGCAAAGTCTCTTAAAATAAAGAAACTTTCATTTCTTCTTTATTTGTGTTGGTTTCCTTTAATATTTTTTCATTTTTAGCGGATTTTTCAAGGGTGCCCACAACCGGGTACAAAAATTTTGTTGTCAAAAAATTTCCATTTCACTAAATTTCTAATAAAACTTTTTTATTTAAAGGAATCAATTTAATTCCTTCACTGACAGTCACCTTAGACCTCCAGCTTTAAATTCGTACACATACATTTGTATAATATGCACATGGACAAATGTTATAAGGCAAAATCAAAAGGGTGCCCACAACCGGAACACTTCCCTTAATTTTTATTAGTGATTTTTAACTTCAAATTCTTAAAAACTGGTAAAAATTTAAAGCTTAGGGTGACCATCTGTACTGTTATTTTCAAAGTATTTTTATAATAGTATTTAATGTTAAAATACTTGAATAAAACTAAAAATTTCTTAAGGGGGGAAACCACATTAGACGTCTGAAAAAATCGATTTTTTCTTTTTTGCATAAATTGTTAGTTAAGGTATTCAAAAATAGGCTAACAAAGTTTTTAGAGCAAAATTCGAAGTCCTCGCTGTACTAGCAATAAACGGAGCGCGCTCTAGGTTACCGTAGATTAGTAGAATAAGCGTAGCACTTTTGAGACTAAGCCCACATAGCACAATAATTTTCTGCAAATTTGCGGCAAGTTTTCAAAGCCAAATTTGAAAACTTGCCTGGCAAATTTGCAGCAAACTTGCGGTTAATACCAAAATGTCCGTTTGGTGGCAAGTTTGCAGAGCAAATTTGCAGACAACTTGCGTGGCAAACTTGCAGAGAATTTTGTAGCAAACTTGAGGAAAATTTGCAGCAAACTTTCAAAAAACCTAAAAATTTCAAGAAAAATCTTTTTGTATTCAAAATGTATGTATTTTGATAAACGTTGCCTTCCCTAACAGGGAAGGGGACATAAATGTAGTGCGCAGCTCTAGATGTCATAGAAAACTGCTGCGCATGCATTTAACATTTACTTTGCCATGCAAATTTTCTGCAAATTTGCTCTGCAAACTTGCCACCAAACGGATATTTTGGTACTTACCGCAAGTTTGCTGCAAATTTGCCAGGCAAGTTTTCGAATTCGGCTTTGAGGACTTGCCGCAAATTTGCAGAAAATGATTGTGCTATGTGGGAGGAGAGCAGAAAGTCACGAAAAGAGGAATTATTAGACTTACATGCTACTTATGAAACAAATGAAAGGATATATGAGGCATTTTACGCGAAATGTCCTAAGTTGAAATTTCAACTTCTTGAAAAAAGTTGAAACTCGAGGAATTTGTTGTTCTATCAAGTAGAAATGTGACCAAAAAAATATTTTTGATTTTTTCGAAAAATTGGAGGAGGTAGAGGGGGGTCATTTTGACCAATTTTGCCAACACCGGCTACTTTAGAATATGTTTCTGATAGGTTTTTTCGTCCTCTTTCCAATGGTATAATTTATTTTTTAATATTTTAAGAATTTACCCTAATTTTTGATAATTAATAATTAATTTTCAATTTCTTAAAAATCGGTCCGTTTTTTTAAATAAATTATTGCAAACGAAAACTGAGGTTTTTTCCTATCGGCATGTAAATTTTCAGAATGCCTTTCTTTTGTTTTTGAGTTATTAAATTTCAAAAAATAAATTGCGTCCCGGGCGCCTCGTCTCACGCCGGTTACCATGCGGCTCAGTGCAACCGCGACGCAGCGCGCCGCAATTTATTCTTTGAAATTTAATAACTCAAAAACAAAAAAAGGGCATACTGAAAATTTACATGCCGATAGGAAAAAACCTCAGTTTTCGTTTACAATAATTTATTTAAAAAAAACGGACCGATTTTTGAGAAATTGAAAATTAATTATTAATTATCAAAAATTAGGGTAAATTTTTAAAATATTAAAAAATAAAATACACCATTAGAAAGAGGACGAAAAAACCTTTCAGAAACATATTCTAAAAAATTTTTCCCATTACAAGTATGTTCAGAAAAAATTCACAAAGTAGCCGGTGTTGGCAAAATTGGTCAAATTGACCCCCCTCTACCCCCTACAATTTTTCGAAAAAATCAAAAATATTTTTTGGGTCACATTTCTACTTGATAGAACAACAAATTCCTCGAGTGTCAATTTTTTTCAAGAAGTTGAAATTTCAACTTAGGACATTTTACGTAAAATGCCTCATATATAGTGTTGGAATTGCCGATTAAAGTGTAATCACTTTAAAAAAATTCTTTTGTATAGGGGAAAATCTCCAGTTGTGAGACGGGTTTTATTTTTGACCCGTAAATTGTGAACGGGTAAACGAAATTGTAAATAAAATACACCGTTCGAAAGGTAACAGAAATACGCAACTTTTATTAAAAGAAAGTATGGTGTTTCGATGAACTCAAAAAATTTTACGATACATTTTCCGAGCACATCGCTTTTGTCAAATAAAAATTGTCTCCAGTTGTGAGACACTCATTAAAAATTGCTAAAATTTAATAAGTTTGACATCCCAGTAAAAAAAGAAGTATTGAGTGGAGCGTTTAGGAATTGAGTGAAGCTCTGAGCCAATACGGATTCGAGTAAAAACCGTATTGGGACGTTTGACTCAATCATTTTTTCATCCGCCGAATACGGTCTTATTTTAGCATTAAAATTAAAATCAAATGAGCAGAGTACACATTATAACTTGAAAGCACAATTGTCCTGGAATGTAAAAATGCCGATTTCGAAAAGAAACAGTGAATATATGTTAAAAATTGGTAAAAGTAAAGTTTGATAAGCGCGACTGAATTTACCATGTGAATAAATGAAGTGGTAAGTTTAAATGGACGAAATGGACTAAAAGAAATCTACTGTTACCAACAAAACAATGAAATTTCATTGTTTTACAATTCTCTAGGAACTTTCTGTCGGTAACAGTAGATTTCTTTTCGTCCATTTAAACGTACCACTTCATTTATTCACATGGTAAATTCAGTCGCGCTTGTCAAACTTTGCTTTTACCAATTTTTAACAAATATTCACTGTTTCTTATCGAAATCGGCATTTTTACATTCAAGGACAATTGTACTTTCAATTTATAATGTGTACTCTGCTCATGTGATTTTAATTTTAATACTAAAATAAGACCGTATTCGGCGGATGAGAAAAAGATTGAGTCAAACGTCCCAATACGGTTTTTACTCGAATCCGTATTGGCTCAGAGCTTCACTCAATTCCTAAACGCTCCTTTCAATACTTCTTTTTTTACTGGGATAAAGCGTAATGTTTAGTATAAATAATAAAATATATTAATAATATATATTATTATATACTAAATAATAATATTTATTCGAAAAAATATGACTATCAAATAAACACAATTTAATAGCTTCAACAAGAGCATTAAAATTAATTTCTTCTGAATCAATTGACTTTTTTCCACTTGACATGCCCAAAAATACTAGAAAAAAAATAAAAACAACATTTAAATAGTATGCCTGCAAAGACGTATTTTTTATGCTGCCCAGATGGGTGTTGACACCGTCTCACAACTGGTGATATGCTGTGTCTCACACCCAGAAATTGGCGCTATTTTGAAAAAGGAAAATTAAATTATTTTCAACCGTAGATTGGAACAATGCAATATTGCATCACAAAATATAAGGAAAACACTAAAAAAATGCATTACATTTACCTTTTCCAATTAATTAACTTGGAAAAAAAGTACTTTGCATTTATTAAAAAAACTCTTTTTAGTCGATTATCACAAACAGTGTTGGTATTTAACAAAAACAGTTTATATATCCGCTTCGGCGTACACGAAAAAGTCGGCTCATATAAAAAGAAATGTTTTTATATAAACCAATCGGCTTTTTAATATTGCATGTTAAAAAAAATTGACTGTCTCACAACTGGAGGTGTCTTACAACTGGAGACTCTCCCCTAAATATCAATTTTTGATACTATTTTTTTAAATGCGTTTTTCTCAAAACAGGATTTTTAAAATTGCCGTGCAGTGTAGCTCAAAAAGTTATTGACCGATTTTAAAATGAAAAGTTGGACATTGTTCGTTATTAAATTTATTATTAAGTGAACTAAACTTGAAAAGAAAAAAAAATTTTAGTACCTTTTTTAAAATAAAAAAGTTGCAAAAGAGTAGGCAAAAAATCGAATTTTTTTTTAAAGTAGTGTCAATTTTTAATATTTTCACTTAAAAGTTAGTTCACTTAATAATAAAATATTTATAAAATATGAATAAACTTGATTTTTTGCTTTCGGACAAAATTTGTGGGCTCAGTAGGACTGCACGACAGTCATGAACTCCGGCGGAGCAGCTCTATATGCAATAGCTCCTAATTTGGAAGATTTTTGATATAAACGCTTATAAAAAATATGAGTTACAGTTAAATATATAAACAACATAGTAGAAATGTTTCATTTCATTCAAAAAAATTCGTACTTTAAAAAAAAAATTCGCGAAAAACGGCAAAAAACATTTTATATTGTAAATGTTTTGAAACAGACAATTTATGTTTTAGCTTGATACTTTTTTAGGCTGCGTCTACAACAGAAAAAATAATGTGTTGAACTATGTGTAATGTGTAGTATAGTGTGTAGTGTTTTTGGTATTGCCAACTGTCAGGGGAAATAAAAATGATCTTTATCAGTAGCGTAAACGTAGGGTGCAATTTTGGGCATAACTGAAAATTTAAAGATTTAAAGCGACATTTTTATCAAATTTGCGAATTTGCATATGATTTTAAAAAGATAAAAACGATTGTTGCTATATTATAAAGTGTTAAAAAAATGTGCTCTGAAGAAAATTAAGTAGGTTTAAATCTTAATACATCGTCATTAGATTTTCAGGAGAATATGACTTGTATTGATTTCAAGTTAGTGAGGTTAGATACGTTTGTTTACAAAGTCCCAGGACACATTAAAATATAATTCAAACATTTGATTATTAATTTAAAAAGGTAAGCTATTAATTTAAACAATTTGAAGTTTCTTTCTTAATTTTCTTGCCTTTGCTATGTTTTTTTTTTGCTTATAGCTCTTGTGAATGTTGATGTTGGAAAATTTTCCACTTGAAACAATGTTATTACTATTTTGATATTAGTAAACTAGTACACGGAAAAAAAAAGTTGAAGAATCTCTCGTCAACTAGTATATCACTTTTGGATGGGACACAAAATTCTTGAAAATCAACAAACACAGTTCGTCAAAATTTCATCAACTCCTTCACTAGATACATAGTACTGTTTCCGAACTTTTCGCCAAAGTTAACGAAAAATTCGTGAACTTTTAAAAAATGCTAAAAACAAGAAAAAATAATTTCCAGACACTACTTTTTTATAGTATTTTACTTAATTTGATAACTTGACGCCTATACGCACCCAACTACACAGAATACACAATTTTATCGCTATTAAAATTCGTAATTCGCTTCACGGGATTCGAACCTAGTACCTATACCCTATAACATAATATTCCTAACAACTAACCGCCACGGCTAAATCTAGATACACTGTCCTTCGACAAACGAAAAGATTAGCTTTGTCTGCTGGAAAACTCAGGGCCGTGGAAAGTAGAAAAAGTCCCTGATCGTAACTTTTAATTCATTTTATGAATTATTTGTTTCACAAAGGAAATTAGCAAACAAAAATATTCACTAAGTAATAAAAAACACTGATTCTAAATAATAACTTTCATCAAAGAATTTACCCGAATGTAAACACCGATGACACCGACTGAATGATGAATGCTTGATCAGCCATATTTGATGCGCATTACGAACTGCGCATACTACTGACACTCGCGAGTTCACGATTTTTTCGTCAACTTGTACCTCTACTTTTGACGAACTACTCATCCTTAACACAGTTCATCAAAAATTCATTAACTTTTGTTTCAGTTTTTCGTTGACGTTCGCCATTTCTAATCAAAAGTGAATGAAAATTTTGAAATTTTGTGTCCCATCCAAAAGTGATATACTAGTTGACGAGAGATTCTTCAACTTTTTTTTTCCGTGTAATCGTTAGATTAATAAAAGAGGAGTCAATAGAAAACTAATTTTCAAAGTAATAATTTATTTTCTTATTAATTTACAAAATTTTTTTTGCAATTTGAATTCAAATTTAAAGTCAATTTTTTTTTTTAAAAAAGGTACCTATATCTTAAGTATGGTAATTAAAATTTTTTTTTGAATTAATATTTGAATACTTAAGAAAATTCATCTTTCCGGTGGCTCAAATTTTCTAAGGCGGGCCGACAAGAAATTAAAGAAAAATGTACAAATTAGCGGGAAAATCCGTAGGTGACGTACAGTGAAAATCAGTTGAAATGCTGCATTAAAAGAAACAAGACCTAAAAAGGTCAATGATAAATTTGTTACGTAATTAAAAAAATTTTTTTTTTTTTAAATATAATGTAATTGAATATTTGCAGGTAGGATAAATGACAGATTGGTCTCCTTATAATAGGTGCGTTTTCGTTGCCTGCACTAAGTGTAACTTTTACACCACCTCAAGAGTAGGTGCAGAAAGTGTAGCGAAATGTATGGTAAAATTACGTCACATCCGGCAAAGAGAACAGCATAGTGCAGGTTAGGTGTTAAAGTGTAAAGCCTAACGCAGAATAAAAACGTAACGTGAACGTAAGCATGCAATAGAAAAGGACAGACCAACTTATGTCCTTTTCTATCTCATGCTTGCGTTCGCTTCCCGTTTTATTCTGCTCAGGCCTTAAGAAGTGCAGGTAACGAAAACATACCTAATGGTTGTGACCAGCCCAAGAAGACTAGAAACAGGAGGTCCAACTCCGGTAGTGGGGGTACGTGATAATTTGGTTTCCGGCAATAGGCCGAGAAACTGAATACCCTAAGAGGCGCGGTAGCCTTCTGCGCATACCCAACACATGCTTACAGTCTTGTATATGTGAGTTTCCATGTTCTTGTCGTGTGTCAAGTCGTGTGTTTTTGTTGACATCGGTTTTGACATTTTAAATTAAATTGTGTTATGTGTTGTGATTAGTATTGTTAAATTTCTGAAATGTGATTACATTATTATAATACAGTTTTTTAAACATATGAGAAATTAAATATTAAAATATTAAATATTAAAAAGAAAATTAAAGTGATATGTATTTTCAAAATATAAAACATGTGCATTTTATAAACAATATATTTATCGTTTTGTTACATTAAATAGATTCGCATGGGTAGTGCAAAATCTACTATATTTATATCAAACAAAAAATATATATTTATTGTTTTGTTTATAAAATTTAAATATTGTAAGGTCATAAAAATAAATTACTTTTATTCAGTTGATTTGTAAAACTTTATTTCTATACAAATTAAACAATACATACACATAAATAAGCCATGATTCGATTAAATAATTGTAGCTTATAGAATTCATACAGAAATTGTTCAAATTTCAACTTCTCATACACAATTTCATTTATAATCAAAAGTATGACTATTATAAATTTTCAATTTAATAAAACAGTTGAGTATAAAGAATTAATTAATTTAGCCCTCTCTTTAACATTTGTCAATGTGAAGCGATTTTTACATGATAATTTGGTAAAATAATGTATCGACTACTAATATTAAACAGTTTGATTTTATTCAAAAGAAGGGACAAATCGCCTTGTATTGACAATTATTTATGAGGATGGTCATTTTTAAATATAATCAAAATATTATGCAAATAGATGTAAATAAACCCTAATTCCATTAAATAATTGTAGAAAAAGTAAAAAGTTCCTGACTATTATAAGTCAAATTTTACAGAAATAAATCATTCAATATAAAAAAATAATTGATCAATGTATATAAATAAATAAAACTTTTGAATTTAAAGTATAAAAAATGAATATATACAATTACAACACTTTCAAATGTACAAATTAAATTTTAAACAGGGACCGATACTGAAAGGAAAATTAAATTTAAAAATATTTATTATTTAATTTAATTTAAAAAAATTAAATTAAAATATTCATATTTTTAATGCAGTTTCGGATCAACGCGAAAGTGAATTAACAAAATGAATTTAGATTCGTGTCGATTTAAAATTTATTTTGTTAATTTACTTTTGTATTTAATCTGATACGAAGACAAAACTAGACTTTCATGATGGTCCTTGATTTTAACAAAATTATAGTGCTCCTAACTTTTAGAAAACTTTTTGTAAAAATTTCATAATTCTACCTAATGTACAGTATGACATTTCAATTCCAATATCTTTCATTTCGCCGAGTAAGAGTAAATTTTTATATTTTGTAATAAAATTCGCTAAAAAGTTTAAAAATATTACGAGGTAATTCAACATTTACTAATATTCATACCAGAGCAGAGAAAAATTTAAATTAAACGTTTGCATCATGAAAATCCCCACACTACCTATATTATAACAATATTTTATGTAATTTTATATTTACTCAGCATCTAAGCAAAACATTAAATTAGAAGTAAAACTATTATTTATTATTTCTAAAATATTTTCAATGACAATTTGCGTTTGAGGTTTATCAAATGTCATCCAATTAACTAATTTTCTATTATAAATTATTTTAATATTCAAGTTTGTTTCTAAAATTACTGATAAATAATTATTTAAATCGTTTTCAATTCTCAGGAATTGTATATTTTTACCTTTTTCTATTGCCAACATCCATTTTTTATTTGGCAGTTTAAAACTATCCATTTTTTGTTCCAGAAGACTGTAGAGAGGTTCTGAATATTTTTCCATACTTCGATTAATTGTTGATAGATTTTCTTCAGTTTTTCCTTTTTTTTACTAATTCCTGGTCAGCGGAATGATAAACTTTTCTCGTTTGCAATTTTTTGGAATTTTATAAATGCACATTTTCCATTTTCATAAACTTTTCCCTTACATTTAAAGGTTATGTTCATTCTGCTTCCTTCATTCCTCTTCTCATTTTCTACATACAACACAGGCAACATTTGATTAAATATATTTAAAGAATTATTTTACGTTTAAACTATTATACTTTAAAAGTGTCTTAAATATTACATACCTTGTGTATAGGAATTGCAACAAAAAATTTATAATATATAAAACCACTCTGTTTTGGAGCTTGTCATTGTTCGACGTTCTAGAAGCAGACACACATGGAATTATAGAAACTTGTAATAGTGTTGGGTGCGCAGAAGGCTACCGCGCCTCTTAGGGTATTCAGTTTCTCGGCCTATTGCCGAAAACCACAATCATACGTATTTGTCCTGTACCCCCACTACCGAAGTTGAATCTCCTGTTTCTAGTCTTCTTGGACCCAGCCCTATCCGTCTCCCACAATTTGTTTGGAAAATATATGACCACCACTTGAGTAGTGATAGCATTTATCGCCAGTTGGCGTTGCTGCGCATCGGCCTTAGTTTATCACAGTATTGTATACAAAAATTATTAATTTATTTATTTTTTTAAATTGTTTGATATTTTTAATGGCCAATATTAGTGTTAAAGGTACAAAAAGACATTTATAAAAAGTTAATTATTTTACTGGAGTGAAGAATAAAGTGTGAAATTTATAAACTTTAAAAAATGCACAAGACCTGTCATTATTTGTTTTGTTGTTATTATATCTTTTATATAGACTATACAAGTGCGTTTGTATTTATTTTAGTTTTGGTTTATTATTTTTTAGTAGATTTATTTGGATTCATTTTTATTCAAGTGTTTTTACAAACAATTAAATTATATCTCAATATAAGTGTGACAAGTGTCATTGTCCCATATACTTTATATTGTATGTGTATTTTAGGTTATATGCGAAATAAAATGAGTAAAATACTAAATAGACAGTGAATCTTTGTGCAAATTGTTGAAAAAATCATATACCGTGTATTTACAAAATATTTGAATTAATAGTTATAAATAATAAGCAGCCTGTCACAGAAAGATATAAGATATACATATCACACTGCACTGACAGGGACTATTACATGATTCTAAAAATTTTTAATAAAGAGAAATTTACTTTTATTTTTCAGTTACTTTTATCAAATTTATTACAGTTATTCAAAAAAATTTGTTCTTAAAATATTGTCAATCAAATACAGTATAGTGTGATATTTTCTAGGCTTATAGTTAAAATTTGAAAATATTGAGTCTGAACCTTTTACAACATTTATGCTTTATTTTTAGGTAAATTTAATTTCAAATCGTGATTTAGTTTACTATTATAAAAGTATTTTTGAAAAAGAATTACTAGTATTTGTTTAATTGATTTATAATAATTATAAATTAATTAGTACAGCTATAACTAATATGCGTTTTATTACTTTTGTTTATCTTTTCGAAATGTCATTAATTTTATTTTAAAGTCTGTTAAATTCTTATTATATTATTTAACGGCGTTGGAGGTCGGGAACTGTCAAGTGTTGCCAACCCACTCTCCCCCACTGTCCAGTATGTTTCGTGTAATTTTCCACTTTGATCACTTTTTAAAAAAAAACAAAGAACTTAATCAAAAAAAGGGCTCTTTACCCTAAAATAAAATTAAATAAAGAATTAGTAAAAATTTACTTTGTCTCGATACGATGTTTCTACGAGCCACAATATGGTTATTACGATGACAATTTATAGATGTAGTTGGCTTGATATGGGGAAAAAATGGCCGCACAACAGAAGGTGGAGTAAGGCGGGGTTGCCTACGTAAAGGCATAACAGTATCATAATACAGGGCAGTAAGTTTTATTTTGTTGAAAATTACAAAAATAACGTTTTGCAGTAATAAAAACTAATATAATTAATATAAATAAATGGGGTTTTGTTTATAATAATATACATAATATAAAATATGTTGAATTGAAACGAAAAATATGAAAAACATTTTTTTTAAATTTTGTTATTCATTAAAATAATTTTTTAAGGAGATTAAAAATAAAAATTGCCAATTAGTACCTCTAGAGGTACAATTTATTGAATTGTAATTAATAAAAATAATAAAAATGACAAATATACAGAATTTTGAAAAATTAAATTATTTATAAAAATTGAATTTTTTTGTATTATTATATGTAAAAATTAATTAATTAGTAATTGGAAAATTATATAAAATTAAAAATTATTTATTAATTAAAAAACCGTAAAAATATGTATTATTTTTTTCCTGATATATATTGGTTACATTATTAGTAATCATGTTTTCTAGTCTATAAAAATTTATTTATTTTAATCCTTTGTATAAAAATAATTAATGTAATTATGTTTTTTTATGCCTCAATTATATAAGATAATAAAAGAAATTTATCGCTAATAAATTTTCTATTCTAAAACAATAATTACTTATTCTACTATTTTAAAGCCCCTTTCAATAGGCGACCAATTTATAAGTTTATTTTTTATGTTGAAACTGTCAATTTGTATACCGAAAACAATATTGACGCTCGTTAAAAAATCGTATTATTAAAAACAAATTTTTTCTTAAATCGTTATTTCATATATAATTACAATAAAAAGCCCCCTTTTTTTATAAGTTTCTGCTTTTTCTCTTTTCATTTAAATTATCCAACACTTTCAACTGCTTCATACTAAACTTTTTACTTTGACAATTTTTTATAAAATAATTTGACACTTTCTCAAAAAAGGGCTCTTTACCCTAAAATAAAATTAAATAAAGAATTAGTAAAAATTTACTTTGTCTCGATACGATGTTTCTACGAGCCACAATATGGTTATTACGATTACAATTTACAGATGTAGATGACTTGATTTGAGAAAAAAAATGTCCGCACCGAAAGGTGGAGTAAGGCGGGGTTGCCTACGTAAAGGCATAACAGTATCATAAAACAGGGCAGTAAGTTTTATTTTGTTGAAAATTATAAAAATAATATTTTGCAGTTATAAAAACTAATAGAATGAATATAAATAAAGGGATTTTAGTTTATAAAAATATACATAATATAAAATATGTTAAATTAAAACGAAAAATATGAAAAAAAAAAATTTAATTTTGTTATTCATTAAAATAATTTTTTAAAATGATTAAAAATTAAAATTGCTAATTAGTACCTCTAGAGGTAAAAAGTTTCATAAAAATCAGTCGAAAGTGTTGGATAATTTAAAAAGAAAGAATAAAAGCAGATACTTATAGAGAAAAGGACTCTTTATTAAAATTCTATATAATATGAAATAAGGATTTAAGTAAAAATCTGTTTGTAATAATATACGATGTTTCTACGAGCGTCAATATTATTTTCACTATAGTATAGTAGGGCTGCAATGATTTAAATCAACTTGATTTAAATCATGATTTTAATCTTGATTTAAATCTTGTCATTAAAATCATGATTTAAATCAAACTGCAAAATGCATTAGAAACAGAAAAGTTTGCAAAATTAGTATTTTGGTTTAAAGTTTTGAATTAAAAAAAAATAAAAAAGAATACATTACAGAGATAATAAAGTAAACATAATAATTATTAGTTTTGTTTATTTGACTCAAATTACAGAATAACTGGAAATCAGAGAATTTTTTTGTTCAGGGAAAAGTCAGGGAATTTAAATCGAAAAAAACCACAAATTAAAAAACTTTGATAAAAGTCAATTTAGTTTTTGTATAATATTTGATAAACGGGCATTGGCGGTTTATATTTAAATAAATAAATATAACTTTTTGAGCACGATTTAAATTGTAAATTTTCATTAACTTTTTTTATAATAAAAGTTTTAAACACATTAAAATTTTTTTTTAACAAACAATTTTGAATTATCTTATGTTTTTTCTTTCTAAATAAAATTGTTACTTAAAAAGCATTATTAAATTTTTAATTATCAATGCAGAATATTAAATAATTAAAAAATTTATTAATCAGGGAAACCGAAAATTTAGTCAGGAAATGTCAGAGAATTCTTAAAATAAAATTTTCCATCCACCCTATTATTATTAATTTTATAATTTTTAATATTTAAAAACGAACTACTTATAAAATAATTAAATATTTAAAATATTTAAAAAAATGATTTAAATAAAAAAAATCGGATTGTTTTGATTTTTTAAAAAAGTCATGATTTTTATCAGCCCTGCACTATACAAATAATTGACAGCTTTGATGTCGGAAATAAACTTATATGACCTGGTCGCCTATTGAAAGGGATTTTAAAATAGTAGAATAAGTAATTATTGTTTTATAATTGAAAATTTATTAGCTCCAAATTTCTTTTAATATCTCATATAATTGAAGAATAAAAAAACATAATTAAATAAATTATTTTGATATAAAGGAATAAAATAAATAAATTTTTATAGACAAGAAAACATGATTAAAGATAATTTAACAAATATATAAGGTAAAAATTAATACTTTTTTATGATTTTGTAATTAATAATTAATTTTTGATTTTATATAATTTTCCAATTACTAATTAACTAATTTTCCAAAATAATACAAAAATATTCAATAAATTTTAGAAATAATTTAATTTTTTTAAAATTCTGTACATTTGTCATTTTTAATATTTTTATTAATTATACAATTTATTAAATTGTACCTCTAGAGGTACTAATTAGCAATTTTAATTTTTAATCATTTTAAAAAATTATTTTAACCCTTTAACGACGAGATGTGCTACTTTTCAACATGAAATTCAATCTCTTACAATTAGTAAAAAAAAGCCATAAAAGTTTTTAAAAGTCCATACCCTACTATTTTTGGGGTCGCTCTTTCGAATGGTCTGGTCAAAATTTTCAAAAAATGATATTTAACCCTTCTTTTTTCAAAAATACTAAAAAAAGTCAAGTTTTTTTAATGTAATTTTTTTCAAAAGAATTTTTTTCTGTGTCATAACGCTTTTCAAATAGAACAAAAAGTATCAAAAACGTGTTCCCGATAGTTGTACTTGAAAAATATTCATTTCTAAATTTTATTTTTTCGATTTTGAATTTAAAATGGCGCTTGAAGGACAAAATTTTTTTTTTATTTTACGTAAGATGACAAACTTTTTCAAAATTGCTCAAATCTGATTGAAATTTGTTACTCAGGGGTTTTCGTGGTCGCTGATTACGAATCTGATGTCCATTTGTCAAAATTCAAAATGGCGGATCCAATATGGCGGATGACTTTTTAATAAATTGATCGGATTCGCTTGAAACTCGTTACTCGGGGGTTTTCGGGGTCGCTGGTTACGAATCCGATGTTAGTTTTTCAAAATTCAAAATGGCCGATCTAATATGGCGGACGAAATACAAAAATTGTTCAGATTTGCTTGAATCTTGTTACTCGGGGGTTTTTGGGGTAGCTGATTACGAATTTGATATCAGATTTTCAAAATTCAAAATGGCGGATCCAATATGACAGATGACTTTTTTAAGAATTAATGGGATTCGCTTGAAATTTTTTACTCTGGGGTTTATATTCGTAATCAGCCACCTCAAAAATACCACACTAACAAATTTCAAGCAAACCTGAGTAAATTTAAAAAATTAGTCTTTCATTATACTTTGGCCATTTTGAATTTTTTGAATCTAACGTCAGATTCGTCATAAGCGACGCGAAAAACCGCAGAGTAACAAATTTCAAGCGAATCCCATTAATTCTTAAAAAAGTCATCTGTCATATTGGATCCGCCATTTTGAATTTTGAAAATCTGATATCAAATTCGTAATCAGCTACCCCAAAAACCCCCGAGTAACAAGATTTAAGCAAATCTGAACAATTTTTGTATTTCGTCCGCCATATTAGATCGGCCATTTTGAATTTTGAAAATCCAATAGCAGATTCATAATCAGCGACCCCAAAAACTCCTAAGTAACAAGTTTCAAGCGAATCTAGTAAATTTAAATAATTTTTGTCGGCCATATTGGATCCGCCATTTTGTATTTTGACAAATGGACATCAGATTCGTAATCAGCGACCACGAAAACCCCTGAGTAACAAATTTCAATCAGATTTGAGCAATTTTGAAAAAGTTTGTCATCTTACGTAAAATAAAAAAAAAATTTTGTCCTTCAAGCGCCATTTTAAATTCAAAATCGAAAAAATAAAATTTAGAAATAAATATTTTTCAAGTACAACTATCGGGAACACGTTTTTGATACTTTTTGTTCTATTTAAAAAGCGTTATGACACAGAAAAAAATTCTTTTGACAAAAATTATATTAAAAAAAACTTGACTTTTTTTAGTATTTTTAAAAAAAGAAGGGTTAAATATCATTTTTTGAAAATTTTGACCAGACCATTCGAAAGAGCGACCCCAAAAATAGTAGGGTATGGACTTTTAAAAACTTTTATGGCTTTTTTCTACTAATTGTAAGAGATTAAATTTCATGTTGAAAAGTAGCACATCTCGTCGTTAAAGGGTTAATGAATAACAAAATTAAATTTTTTTTTTTCATATTTTTCGTTTTAATTTAACATATTTTATATTATGTATATTTTTATAAACTAAAATCCCTTTATTTATATTCATTCTATTAGTTTTTATAACTGCAAAATATTATTTTTATAATTTTCAACAAAATAAAACTTACTGCCCTGTTTTATGATACTGTTATGCCTTTACGTAGGCAACCCCGCCTTACTCCACCTTTCGGTGCGGACATTTTTTTCTCAAATCAAGTCATCTACATCTGTAAATTGTAATCGTAATAACCATATTGTGGCTCGTAGAAACATCGTATCGAGACAAAGTAAATTTTTACTAATTCTTTATTTAATTTTATTTTAGGGTAAAGAGCCCTTTTTTGAGAAAGTGTCAAATTATTTTATAAAAAATTGTCAAAGTAAAAAGTTTAGTATGAAGCAGTTGAAAGTGTTGGATAATTTAAATGAAAAGAGAAAAAGCAGAAACTTATAAAAAAAGGGGGCTTTTTATTGTAATTATATATGAAATAACGATTTAAGAAAAAATTTGTTTTTAATAATACGATTTTTTAACGAGCGTCAATATTGTTTTCGGTATACAAATTGACAGTTTCAACATAAAAAATAAACTTATAAATTGGTCGCCTATTGAAAGGGGCTTTAAAATAGTAGAATAAGTAATTATTGTTTTAGAATAGAAAATTTATTAGCGATAAATTTCTTTTATTATCTTATATAATTGAGGCATAAAAAAACATAATTACATTAATTATTTTTATACAAAGGATTAAAATAAATAAATTTTTATAGACTAGAAAACATGATTACTAATAATGTAACCAATATATATCAGGAAAAAAATAATACATATTTTTACGGTTTTTTAATTAATAAATAATTTTTAATTTTATATAATTTTCCAATTACTAATTAATTAATTTTTACATATAATAATACAAAAAAATTCAATTTTTATAAATAATTTAATTTTTCAAAATTCTGTATATTTGTCATTTTTATTATTTTTATTAATTACAATTCAATAAATTGTACCTCTAGAGGTACTAATTGGCAATTTTTATTTTTAATCTCCTTAAAAAATTATTTTAATGAATAACAAAATTTAAAAAAAATGTTTTTCATATTTTTCGTTTCAATTCAACATATTTTATATTATGTATATTATTATAAACAAAACCCCATTTATTTATATTAATTATATTAGTTTTTATTACTGCAAAACGTTATTTTTATAATTTTCATAACAAAATAAAACTTACTGCCCTGTATTATGATACTGTTATGCCTTTACGTAGGCAACCCCGCCTTACTCCACCTTCTGTTGTGCGGCCATTTTTTCCCCATATCAAGCCAACTACATCTATAAATTGTCATCGTAATAACCATATTGTGGCTCGTAGAAACATCGTATCGAGACAAAGTAAATTTTTACTAATTCTTTATTTAATTTTATTTTAGGGTAAAGAGCCCTTTTTTTGATTAAGTTCTTTGTTTTTTTTTAAAAAGTGATCAAAGTGGAAAATTACACGAAACATACTGGACAGTGGGGGAGAGTGGGTTGGCAACACTTGACAGTTCCCGACCTCCAACTAGAGTTCTTAAATTCTCGAGAATTTATCTTGAGCATATGCTCTTGAGAATATGCTCAGCATTTATACAAAAATCAAGCATTTAAAGAGAATTTATGAGAATTTTGAGAATTTAACATTTAAAAGCTTCAACTAATCATTAGAAACAAAGAATAATGATAAATATTTAAAATTTTGTAATTTTTATAGAGTATAAACATAAAAATTTAAAGCAAATGGAAGGAAAAAGGTGTAAATATTGTGTAAATGCAAAAATAAATTGAATTACTACGAAGTGCTATACGTATTTGGATATTTAGTTTCAGAAATTTTTTTAAGCATAGATAACGGGACCCACAAATTATTTTAATTTTTAAGAAGTTAGATATATTAACCACTTAGTTTATAGACAAATGTTTATTTAAATTACAAAGAAATTGTTTTCTTAAACATATACATATGTTTCATAAATATTAGATCTAATAAATATACGTGTAGTAATTTTGAAATATATTTTGCAGTTTTCGAAACAAAGCAATATGTTTTAAAACATTTATAAACAATAATAATACTTGCATCTAACATACAAATTTTTTTAAACCGTTGTTTTAACATTAAAACACACAACATAGTATGATATTATGTGAGATTAGAATACTGATCGAAAATTCAAAACGTTTTTTAGATTTTAGTTATATTTATATTTTTCCTTATAATTAAAAAACTAGTTTTTAGTCTCTTATTATTTTATAACATAAATAAACATAGATAAACATTTCATCAAAATACAAAATCTTTGTTTTTGTAACTAGTTTTCATTTTTAACATTTAAGTTAATGTAATACTGAAAATTAAAATACTGCAGTAGAAAACACTTTCATAAAAATGTTCAGTTATCCTCATTTGAGGAATTACCTGAATCTTCTTGAAATAAATCTTCATCCTCTTCAAGGGCAATCTGTTCAAAATTCTCTTCATTCCAAGGTGTCACAAATAAAAGTCTATTTTCTTTTCTTTCTTTTTTATTTTTTAAGCATTCTCCTGCTTGTTCCTTTGAAAGCTTTAAATTGTGTGAGACATATACAAGCTTTCCAGCCCTCTCAGTCTTTAATCTATTGCGTTGTTTATTGTGAACGATTCCGTATTTGCTAAACGTTCTTTCCGTAGCTGCAGTTGAAGCGGGCATAGACAGAATTTCGGATGCTACAAGACTTAAAACGGAATCAAAAGGATTGCTGCGCCACCAAGTTACTGGATCCAATTTGTTTATTCCTTTTCGTAAATTAGGTAATGAAAAGACCCCTTTTTGCTCTTTATAATCAGCAAGTTCGACAGCTACATCCACACTTCGATCACTTTCTTCGCCATATAAGAAAGATACTCGTTTGAAAATCATATCAGTTCCCATTACTTTTTCATTTCCATTTAATGTTTTTTGAATAGAAGGTGTATCTAGATTGAAATTCGCTAAAAATTTAGGATCCAATATATGTGCCGCAAAGTGAATAGGTGTCAGCAATTGTGACATTCGATTTTTTATACAATCTTCTATTATTTCTCCTTCTTCAATAAACAAAGGGGAATTTTCTATAAATTCTTCAAGAGCTATTTTGATCTCGGAAAAAGCCAATGGAACCAAACTTATCGTGCTGTAATCACCTTCTAAAATAGTGATCCATTTTAAAATTGGGGCAATAATTTCATGAAGACTCAGTAAATTGTTCCAAAAGTCATCATCAAGAATGTTTGATTGAACTCTATGTTTTAAAATAACACCATCGGTAACAACCAATCTTTTCAAACACTTTTTATTATAGAGCAAGCTCTCTATACAAAAGATAATTGAGCCCCATCTTGTGTTTCCTGGAAGTTTCAAAGACACTTTTTTTGTCATTTTAGATTTATCAGATTTAATTATATCCTCTTGAATTTCAGTAAAAGTTGATTTTAATAAATGTGAGCCATTTATTTCTTTTACTATAATTTTTGCTGAGTTAGATACTTCATTGAAAGTAGATATTTTCATAATGTCCTCAATAAGATTATGCAAATTATGTGCAGCACAACTATAAACTGATATATGTGGATACTTTTCATTGATTAGACGTCTTGCTTTAAGCATGGCGCTTGCATTGTCTGTTATAACAGCTAATACTTTTGTCGATCCAATTTCGTCAATTACTTCAAGGATTTTTTCTGCTAGAAATTCCCCTGTGTGTCTTTCTGCTTTTGTGCATACAGTTTTATAAAGAATTGGAGTTGGAGTTGTGACAAGAAAATGCAGGATTGATTCATTTCTGAAAGAAATAAAGTAGGGTTTTAATTAGATGTAGAGCAAATATTTTAAATTGCGTTACTAATATCCTAATAAGAATCTACCTATTGTTACTCCACCCATCACATTCTATTGCAACTACCCAGTAAAAAAAGAAGTATTGAGTGGAGCGTTTAGGAATTGAGTGAAGCTCTGAGCCAATACGGATTCGAGTAAAAACCGTATTGGGACGTTTGACTCAATCTTTTTTTCATCCGCCGAATACGGTCTTATTTTAGCATTAAAATTAAAATCACATGAGCAGCGTACACATTATAAATTGAAAGCACAATTGTCCTGGAATGTGAAAATGCCGATTTCGATAAGAAACTGTGAATATTTTTTATTTTTTGTTAAAAATTGGTAAAAGCAAATTTTGACAAGCGCGACTGATTTTACCATGTGAATAAATGAAGTGGCAAGTTTAAATGGACTAAAAGAAATCTTCTGTTACCGACAGAAAGTTCCTAGAAAACAATGAAATTTCATTGTTTTGTTGAATTTACCACAATTCTCTAGGAACTTTCTGTCGGTAAAAGTAGATTTCTTTTAGTCCATTTCCTCCATTTAAACTTACCACTTCATTTATTCACATGGTAAATTCAGTTGCGCTTGTCAAACTTTGCTTTTACCAATTTTTAACAAAAAATAAAAAATATTCACAGTTTCTTATCTAAATTGGCATTTTTACATTCCAGGACAATTGTGCTTTCAATTTATAATGTGTACTCTGCTCATGTGATTTTAATTTTAATGCAAAAATAAGACCGTATTCGGCGGATGAAAAAAAGATTGAGACAAACGTCCCAATACGGTTTTTACTCGAATCCGTATTGGCTTAGAGCTTCACTCAATTCCTAAACGCTTCACTCAATACTTCTTTTTTTACTGGGTACTTTTGCACCTTCTATTGCAGACGAAACTTCTTTTTCTACGCGTTTAAATTCATCATTGAGCAAAGGAGTTCCTAATTTATAAACCGATGGTAGATTCCAAGTTGGTCTTAAATGAGAGAAAAATGATTTCCAATATTGATTTTCAAACTTCGACAATGGCATATCAGTAGCGAACATTGCTCTGGCAAATAAAATATCTAGCTTATCCTGAAAAATATTAGACAGCAATATTATCATTATTATAAAAATTACAGATCTAACAAATAATCCCTGCTGGAAGTAAATAGATAGAAACCTTTTCTCTTTTAATCCCTTTCTATTGCTAATATAGAAAGAGATATGAATAATGTATAACTTTTAATCTCTTACCTATACTTCTTTATGCCTTTCTATTCCTACCTTTATCAACTTGTTCGCTATTTCTTTTAATCACCTTTTTTGAATAACTTTTAATAGCCATTTTAAACCCTTCTATCTCTTTTTATACACAATCTTATTACAACTTGTTGTTATCCCTTTCAATCACCTTTTCTCTATTACTTTTAAAATCCTGTCTATTTCCTTGTATCTCTTTCAATGTTAGACCTTATAGACACTATTCTTTATACCTATTAATAACCTATTCTCAATACCTTTTAATAACCTGTCTATAAACTTCTATCTCTTTTTATGACAGAAGTTCTCGATACTCTTCTTTCTCCACATTTATAACCTTTTCTTAATAACTATTGATATCCTATTAATACCCTTCCATCGCTTTTTATGTAGGATCTTATTAACACTTATTTATTACCATTATTCCCATTATTGAGATAGAAAAAGATAGAAATGCGAGACTGCAAAACTATAAACCTTTTTTATTCCTTTTTATCATTCTTCTTTTCCGAATGTTATTCTTTTAATCTTCTTTCAATCCCATATTCTATCTCCTATTACTTTATTTAGAAGAGATAGGGATAGTTAAGAATATGGGGATTTGAGGAGATATAATAAGATTATCTCTTCTAATCTACTATAGTATATCCCTTTCTATATACATACTCATAAACTTATACGCGCATGCGTCGATCTTCCCAGCTGTTATGTGTCATGGCGTCGGGTCAGTAGATCCGTAGATCAGAAAGCGTGTTTTATGCACTGTGCGATTGTACGTTTTTGTTTGAGTTTATAACTTCCATATTTTTATAGTTTATTGTAAATATATTTAACCAATAAATGTTTATCAGTAATAGACAACCAAAATTAGTTTTAAACTCACAAAGCATCGAAACTTTTCTAAAAATGTATTAAAGATTTACTTGCAAATTTTTTATAGTTAATCGTAATGAATTAAAACAACACGATTAAGAAACTCAATTAACAACAATAGAGAAAGTTTTTAATTGAAATTAATCGATTTCTTCTATAAGGGGTATCTCCTTTTTTACTTTCCTTTGGATTAGAAAGGATGTGAAAATGGATAGAGGAAGACAGAAATGTATGAAAAGAAAGAGATTAAAAAGTTCTATCTTCTTTAATTCACCACTTTGCATCCCCAATTTTTTATCTCTTTCTATATATTTTTTTCTATATATTTCTATATCTAAAACTGTATATAAAGAGATTAGAAGGGATAAAAAGATATATAAATATAAAGTTATAAAAAGAGATAAAAAAATTGTATCTCTTTTAAGTATCCATTTTGCATCTCCAAACTATTATATTTTCTAATCTTTTTTTATCCCCTTTTTTTAATCTCTTTGTATCTCTTTACTTCCAGCAGGGATAAATTCTGTAGACTCATTTAAATTAAATTAAGTTAAAATATAACAATGAATACCTGCTCTTCTTCATTCATTGAATCAATATATTTTTTAATCGAAAACAACGTTGATTGGGTCGATTCAGGTTTATTTTTAAGATCATTTTGTTTGTCACTACTAATACTTTGTTTTTCCATTACAGATCGAACATGGGAAGCATCTAAAGTTTTCAGTAAAATATTAAAAGAATGAATATTAATTTCTCAACTTCTAAATCATTATTAGTTTATATTATATTTTTATAATCTTAAACGACATACAAAAAGTGTGTATTTATCTGTCTTTTGATAGAAAGCAAAACTATATATACAAACATAACCTAAAATATAAAAATGTAAATATGTAAAATGTAAGGATAATAATTAAGTTTAATTACCTGAATTGTCGGATTCTACTTCCTCACATGAAGAATCCTGATTTGGTACAGATTTTTTATTTAAATTTCTATCATCTTGAAATAAATTTTTCACATTCGTCGGACAATGTATACACATTTTTAAATGGTTTTTTAACCTTGTAGCATGTTTGTGCTTATAAATTTTATGACAATATCGACATTGGAAAGAATCCTTATTTTGCTGGTCGACAATTTTATTAAAAAATCTCCATACCGAGCTTTTTGGTTTCATTTTAAAATTCTAAATGAATTAAAAGAACAACAAATATGTAGTAAAATCCTTCTTACAAAACGTACAAATTTTAACGACTATTTCAAACAACATCATAGACTATACGTTAATATACTAGACACGATTTAGTATGTAAAATGTATCAAACTTAAACTATATAAAGCTTTAAGATGTGATTGAGAACTCAGCTTAATAAATATTCTTAAATTCTCGTAAATGCTCAGAAAATAGACAGAGCACTTTTGGGTCGAGAATATTCTCGAGAATATTCTCGTGCTCGTGAGAATTTCTCCGAGCACTTAAACCATTTAGAACTCTAACTCTACCTCCAACGCCGTTAATTATTGTATTATTAAATTTATAGTGTAAAATTGCCATTTTTTGTATCAAAATCTTTTTATTTAAACAATTTTCTTGTATGTTTATTATTAATATCAACGAAAAGGACAGGCCGAAGCGCAGCGGCGCAGTCTGGTGGTAGAAGTTAATACTACTCAAGTAGTGGTCATATATTTGCCGAGACGTCCTATAGAAAATTGAGAGAGTCGGACGGGGCTGGTTGTGACCAAAAGAAACGGGATGGGACCAATAATAGTTGTGGTGTTCACGATATTCTTCGTAACGGACCTCTCGCCTAGCTATGTGAATCTTCAAGGTAATTTTTCAAATTTGAACTTCTTTCTTTCTATTTAACCCCGGATATTCCTTCTGAATTTCTATACCCTTGAATTTTGACAGAATATGCAAAAGGTTAATTTCTCTCTATTCCAAATGCCACTTGTATTCCATAAGTAGAATAAATTACGTACGTAAATTTTTAATTTAGCATTTCTACGATATCCATGCGTCACTATTATTAAATAGACTATATCTGTTTTTCTAATTATTATAAAAGTAAATTTTTTTTCTAAATGATACATTAAGCAATATAAAAAAAATGTCCAGCTTAGATTTTAATTTTATAGCATAATATATTAAAAAAAACCTTATTTTAATGTGGCGACGCACAGACACAAATTAAATTTTTCTTGTGGAAATGTCCAATTTAAAAATTTTTTTCAATCGATATATAAAAATAGATGATTCTGTTAAGGAGATTTATAATTGTTTTAATTCCAAACAATACCTTTTACAAGAAATAATGTTGAATATTTTCTATTCCAAAACTGAAATAGATTTAAGGTTTTTTAATATCTTTCAATGCTGAAATGAAGAAATTTCCGTAAACACTTTACCTTAAGCGAATTAAAGTGATTAAAAATTTACAAATTTCTATTTTATGTGTAGAATTAAAAAAGAGAGAATTTTAGGAGTGAATTGAATTAACTTCTTTAATTCTATTCTATTCCAGTCTTCTTACCGGATCCATAAAAATTTAATTATAATTCATTAATTCATAAAATAAATTAGATTGCTTATAAAAGTCTCTAAGCCTAAAGAGTACAACATATAGTTGGCTCATACGTTGAAGTACAATTGGAACAAGAAACAAACTCAAAATTATTTCACGTTAGAATGTTTATATTTAACGCAAAATAATATTACTATATGTCACTTTCCTCCTTTTTAATAATTCGGCAAGATAATCTGTAAATACCACTATTAAAGGAAAAAGAAGCAACAAGACACTAAATATTTTATATGTCAACAGATATTTTTTTATTCTTTTTTTTCCAAATATACTTGAGGAGGATTTTTTAGCAGAGCAATAAGAGTCTCCCACATCAGTTTACTCCTAGTCATTCCACGTCAGAAATATCACAATCTGCCTTCTGGAGCACATACAGGGTTTTTGTGGCAATGTGTCTACTAACCGGGAAATAGTGGGGGGAATTTAATGTGACTGGAAATAAGCCAGGAATTTTAAGCCAAACCGGAAATTTTTAACCAAATTAAAAAAAGTTTTATTATTTAATTTGTTTCTAAAAAATGGTTTTTTATTTTGATTTCTATATATATTTATACTGTTATGATAATATTATTTTGAAAGTATTTTAAATTAATAATTGATAAATAATTGAATTTTATAAAGTCAAATTCAAATGTATTCATGCTTTTTAGTGCGAAGATTAATATTTAAAACTTTTATTAGTCAATTTAAAAAAAGATACATACTGAAAATTGTTTCAAGATAATTTAATTTTTATAAACAAATAATTGAAATTTCTTAACATTCTATTAAAAATAATTAAATTCTTTTAAACAATGTTATCAGGATGGCCACATGTCAGTAAAGTCACGAAAATGTTAGTGAAACAAAATTTTTGTCAGTTAAGTCAAGGAAATGTCAGAGAAACAAATTTTTTGTCAGTAAAGTCAGGGAATGTCAGGTACTTCTTCGACTTTTTTTTAAAAAAGGTGCAACTTATTTTAATTTTTATAATGCAAAAAATAACTATAAACAAATCTTTCAAAATTTGTTTGTGAATCATGTTTTCATATAATTAAATTTTTCAAATATTTCTGCAATAAAAACCTTTTCGAGCCGTTGAACTTTTGTAAAATTTAATTGCAAATATTTAATTCATTTCAAGTGTTTATTTACAATTTTTGAAGAATTTTAATTGCAAATTTTGAAAATAATTAAAATATCAAAAATTTTTAATGAGAAATCTTTAAAGGTAAATTTAAAAATTAAAATTAATGAAAATACATACAAAAATAATAACATTTTGGAATTCTTTTAACATTTTAGAGAAAACAATCAGGTTCAAAATTTGTATTTAAAATTAAAAAAAATTAGTTTTTTTAAATCATACAAAAATTTTTTTTAAGAAATTCAATTATTTTTATAAAAATTTACTTTATGGAGTTATTAAATGTTTAAGAAATCATGATTCTGTTTTTTAATTAAAATTCTTAAAAAATTTGATCATTTTTATTTATATTTTTCAAAAATTCAATTATTTTAAAAAGATTTTATGAAATTTTAAAATAAAAAAAGTATTATATTCATATGTATCATTACAATTATTATAAAAAATTGACTTTTTGCATTTAAATAATTGAATTCTAGAAGAACTTTTGGGAAATTATTTAAATTAATTGATTCAGAGATGATGTTTAGTTGAAAATTGTAAAAAATAATTGAATTCAGTAAATCATCAGTAATTGTCAGGGAAATGTCAAAGAAATTGACAAACTAAAATTGGTGGCCACCTTGGTTATTTAAATTTTTCGATAAATAATCAAGGGAAATTAGTCACCGTATTTATAATTTTATATTTAAAAATTTCTTTGCAACATATTTAATTTTTTTATTTAAAAATAGTAAAACTTATCGCAGAATTTCAATTATTTTTAATTTTATTAAAATTCGTCGAAAGAAATCAATTATTTCTAGAAACTGTAAAAAAATTCTAATTAAGAATTTATTTAGTTATTTCAATAAAAAGCAAAATTCTTCATATATACTAAATTCATTTGAATATTATTTTTAAAAAAATTCTTTACAATAATTCAATATTATTTTCATAAAATTCTAAAAAAAAAATTAAATTATTTTCAAAAGTAATAAAATTCTATGCAGAAATTCAATTAGTATCAATAAATTTTAATAAAATTGAATTAATTATGTTTTCAATTATAATTATGGACAGACAAGATTATTTTAAAAAATTGAAATAATTCTTTGTTTAATTTAATTATTTTTTAAATTTTTAATTAAAATTATTAAAAGAACATTTTTTTCAAAAAATTTAAAGAAACTTGTTAAAAGAATTTAATTATTAATAAAAACTCTAATAAAAATTTTTGAAGCCATTGGTTGATTTATTTATGTTTGAAATCAAATAAATTTAAATTTCCTGAGAAAAAAACGGGGAAAATTAGGTCAAAACCTGCAATTTTGTTGGACGAAAATAGTAGACACCCTGCACGTTTCAATGTTCCCCGAGTGTAATACTCTAGTCAGTTGTCTCCTGAATGTTGTCAAAAAATAAAAATCATCCCCATCAATTTGCAAAAAATGCTTTTTTTAGAAACAACAGTATAAAATTTATTTGTATTGTATTGTACCCCTATTCAAGAATACAAATGTTAAATATTAGTTAAAAATATTGAAAATTACAAAAACTAGAATTTTTTAAAAAAGTGTAATTTTTTTCGTTTTTCTAAATAATTGTCTACTTTTAGCATTTTTTTCTACAATAAAATATTTATAATGAAAATTTTGAAGTATAGAAACTTATTCTTTAATGTTTAAAGAAAAAATGTACTGTGATGCCTGTATTTTTTTGTACTGGGAAGCCATAATCTATACAGAAGAAAGAAAGAAGAACCTCTAAATATATATCTTATTTTCTTGACAGTAATTAATTCGCATTTTCTCATTTCTCAATTCGCACTTCTAAAGAAGGAAAAAAGAAGAACCTCTAAATATATCTTATTTTCTTGACAGTTATCAATTTGCATTTTCTCATTTCTCAATTCGCACTTCTAAAGAAGGAAAAAAAAAGAAGAACCTTTAAATATATCTTATTTTCTTAACAGTAATTAATTCGCATTTTCTCTGGGGTAGTATTTTACTTCAGTTATACTGTCCAGGTTTAAAAATCATTTATTAAATTTTACTTAAATCATTGTTTTATTTAACATGAATATTATATATATATATATATATATATATATATATATATATATATATATATATATATATATATATATATATATATATATATATGTTTAAATAAACCGAAACATCATACAATAAATTATTGTCCTTCAATTTTTACTTATTTTCGCGCTGTTTCTTTTTATTTTGAATTAATTCTTTCATTGATTTAAAGCACAAAACTTTGTTTTCTGGTAGTACTCTGTCCCATATATCTAAAATTATGTAAAAAAGATTGTTTTTCTCTTCAATTCTTCGAAGACTTTCCATTTGTGTTTCATCAATAGGGTTATTGCGAATCCTGTGAATAATTAAGAATAATTATTCATTAAATAACCGATTTTGCTCAATTTTTTTTGTTGAATAAAGATTGATAAATAGAAGAATTATGTTAAGTTTATTCAATATTTTTGATACTTTTATAGAATTCAAGCAAAGAAAACCGAAAAAAACAGCGAATTTTTGACATTTAAACAAACGCATAACCTAAATTACTGAATGGATTTGCAAGATACTCTGGAATATTATTAAAAGAGTTGAAATCTGGATATATATTTCAGAAAATTTGAATATATTAAGCATTTTTTTAAATATTTGAATTTTTTCTTTAAAAAATTGAAAATTTTGACATTTGGACAAACGTTGAGACTAAACTACATGACTGACTTGAAAATATTTATAATTAAAGAAAGTATTGACGCCAAAATTAAGTATTAAAAGACGAATAATTAGATTTCACTAGCTGCTTGTGTTAAACATTAAATTAAAGTTTATATTTGTTACAAATTTACAATTCAATATTAAAACTTTAGTTATAAATTTTATTTGGTAAACTGATATTTAACTAATTGTCGGAACGTTTTGCATGAAAGATTTTTTTGTTGGAATATAAAATAAAAGAAAAAAAACAAAATAAGTTTTATATTTTATTACTGTATCGTACTTGAATTGCTGTTGGCAATCTTCTGAAAACTCCATAGCTTCAAAAAACGGAAATTTCAAGTTTTTCTCTGGAACTGCTTAACCGCAGGAACTCGAATAATTAAAGAAATCGCTAATTTAATTTTTTGCTGGATATTTTTAATTTCTGCTACTACAGAGATAACGTTTTTCTAGTAATTAATAACGTTATTTTATGTAAAGTTACGCAAAGTTACGCATTTTTTTGTTTTTAAAACAAAAGAATAATTAAAAGCACTTCCTAACATTACCTGATTTGAAAAAATTTGTTTTTTCTAAAAGTGAGGAAGCATTCAATTTGCGTTTGTGCTCATTTTAAAAAGTTATTGAAACGAAGATGGATACTTATAAAACTAATATTTTAATTGAAATTGTTTCTCAAAACTCTTGGATTTATGATCCTAATTATCGATCGAAATTTAGTGTTCAAGAGAAAAAGGAAATGTGGTTTAATATCAAACAATTTTTACAAGAGAGCGGAGTTTCAATTGAAGGTGAACAAATTTTAATTTAAACATTATAAAATTATTAAAATTTTTATTCAATATCCTCCCCCTACCCCTTCTCTTAACTTCTAAACTAAAACTAAAAACTAATATTAACTTCATTTTGTATAGAAAAATAAATGTTAAAGTCTAACAATATTGTATGCAATTAAATTTTAATAAAATTAAGTTTAGATTAAAAGAAAACCAAGACTGCGGTTATTTTATTAAACTTTTACGCTTTTTCAGATCCAAAAAAAGTTTGGGAAAATTTGCGTCGTAATTTCAGTAATTGTGACAAAAATGGAAATACGACTTGGATTCATTACAAGAAGTTAATGTTCCTGCAGCCATTTATTCAACACAAAAGGTTTGCTTTATTTCTGTAATATTATAACCAAAGTTTTTTTTTGTTTTTTTATCAAATCGATCTAATTCTAATACGAATTGCCAGAGTTGCTAACGACCGTCCTCAAACGTAATTGGGCTTGCGCTACAAAACTATTCTTATTGGTAGACTTAAAGTTTTAAATAGACGCGCTTTATTAAAGTGCTCCCACAGCTCTCTGCTGGCCTGCATAAGCAGCTGATATACAATGAGAGTAAGGGAGTGAAAAAATTCAAATTCATACTTTTTCTTCCCCACTCGCACCTCTATGGGGCGAGTAAGAGTACGTTTACACGACTTTAGAAAAAATCGTCTTGTCTTTCTCTCTCCTATGGCAGAGGCATAAGTTTGTCTCACTCTACATTTTCTTACTTTTTCAAAAAAAGGTGCCTTCTATGACAGGCGACAAAACCTCAATTTTTTTTAGTCTATAACTTTACGATACTGTGACTTGCAAAACCGTCTTTTTTCCTATGACACAAATTCCTCGCTTACCTAATTCAATTTGTAACTTTTCATTATGACACAAAAAATATGAGATGGTGGAAATTTGCGCTCTTATTTAAAATGCCTTATATACTAAAAAATTTATAAGGCATTTTAAATAAGAGCGCAAACAGGGTGGCCACTAGGGTGGTCCAAAAATACATTAAGAAAAAAAAGTCAGAATATTTTTGCTCTCACCCCCCGGAATTGAAGTTTGTAGGAAAAAAATACCCCTGTTTTTTTCATAATAAAATAATATTAACCCGTGCCTCAAAGCCCCTCAAATTTCTTATGTATTTTAAATGAGAAAAAAACCATTTTTCGTAAATTTAATATAAAATCTTGAGAAAATTTTTTTTCACTCGATTAAGGATGTTTTTCTTCTAGAGTGTTTAAGGAATAAAATCCTTTTACATATTTAACAAATTTTTTATTTTTTTTTTTAGTTTTGAAAAATTCTAAAAAAAAGGTAATATATTATTTTTTATTACTTATTATTAATTTTTCTCATCTATTGTAATTCAATTGGCTTTTATGAATCTATTAACGAATAAAAAATAATAAATTACCGTTTTTTGCTTTTTGAAAATTTTTCAAAAATAAAAAAAAATATAGAAAATAAAAAATTTGTTAAATATGTAAAAGGATTTTATTCTTTAAATACTCTAGAAGAAAAACATTCTTAACCGAGTGCAAAAAAAATTTTCTCTAGATTTTATATTAAATTTACGAAAAATGGTTTTTTCTCATTTAAAATACATAAGAAAATTGAGGGGCTTTGAGGCACGGGTTAATATTATTTTATTATGAAAAAAACAGGGGTATTTTTTTTTCCTACAAACTTCAATTCCGGGGGGTGAGAGCAAAAAAATTCTGACTTTTTTTTCTTAATGTATTTTTGGACCACCCTATAGTGACCACATGTCAGTAAAGTCAGGGAAATGTCACGGAAAAAAATATTTTGTCAGTAAAGTCAGGGAAATGTCAGGAAAAAAATTTTTTGTCAGTAAAATCAAGGAAATGTCAGGAAAAATTTTTTTGTCAGGGAAATTAAAGAAGAAGGGTAATGTCAGGAAAAAAAATTTTTGTCAGTAAAGTCAGGGAAATGTCAGGAAAAATTTTTTTGTCAGGGCAATTAAAGAAATTAAGGCGGTCATGCAATACATTTTTTGCTCTAAACAAAAAAATTTTGTCAGGGAAATTCGTTGTTATGTCAGTAAAATGTCAGGGAAATTGATAAAGTCAATCTTACGGTCATCAACACAGTCTTCATCAGCAAATTCCTGTCCTTCGATAGATGTTAATCCAGCAATACCGAGTCCTGTGTCTTCCGCCGGATCATCTACGTCACAATATTTACATTTCCGTTCTTCTTTACCCGACGAATCAACAACTTCGCTACATATCGAGTCATCAACACAGTCTTCATCAGCAAATTCCTGTCCTTCGAAAGATGTTAATCCAGCAATACCGAGTCCTTTGCCTTCCGCCGGATCATCTACGTCGCAATATACTTATTTTCGTGAATCGACATCAAAATTTCCATCAGTTTTTGTAGAAGCGCCATCAGAACGCCGATTTTCTCGATTACCTAACCAGTCTTCATTCACTTTTCTAGCAACTCCTACAAAATTAACCTCTGTAAGTTTAAAACCATTTAAGAATCAATCTGAAGTTAAACCAACAACAATTTCTCAATCTAGAGCTCCAAAATCACTTGAAATCGAGAAACCTCATGCTTTTCATTCTTCTATTACCCATGTCCCATCACAAATTGGCGATACCATTGATAACCCATCGCCGGTATCAATTTCTCCACCTAAAGGGCAAATATTGCGTTATCTCGCAGAACCTCATGTTTTTCATAGAGGTATATTATCGAAAACCCATCCCAGGATAACAACACTTTTGGAAACCTATTACATGAACAGAACTTTCAATCTTTAGACATTTTATCTCCTCAATCCAGAGCTTCAAAATTACGTAAAATCGAGAAACCTCGTGTTTCTCATTCTTCTATTACCCATGTCCCATCACAAATTGGCGATACCATTGATAACCCATCGCGGGTATCAATTTCTCCACCTGAACGTCCAATATTGCGTTATCTTGCAGAGCCTCATGTTTTTCACAGAGGTATTATCGAAAACCCATCTCAGGATAACGACACTATTGGAAACCAATTGCATGAACAGAACTTTCAATCTTCAGACATTTCATTTCCTCAATCCAGAACTTCAAAATCACGTAATATCGCGGAACCACTTGTTTATCTTCAACCTCTTGATAATGTCTTATCACAGATTGACAATATTAACGATATATCATTACATGATATAAACTCCCGAATTATAACCGAATCATCTCGACAGAAAAAAAATCCTATTCCACCTCCAAAAAAAACGACCTGAAAAACAATTTAATAAAAATTCACGGAAAATGGGAACTACTGTTCCGAGTTTTGACAAGTTCGCGGAAAAAAAGAGGGAGAGAATTGATAAATTTGATAAGGTTCAAGAAGAAGTTATATCTTTCTGTCAAGATGCAAGAAAAATGAATGAACACGTTACAACTCTTACAAAACTGAAAATTTTAGAATCAGAACAACGTTTGAAGCAAAGTTGCGGTCTCATTAATTCAAATTTTACAAGGATTGTAAAACCAATTCAAATTCGAGATAGATTTCTAGAAAATATTAAGTTAGAATGGGACAATTTGACATCAGAAGAACAGGATGATATATACCCCGAACTTCTTCTAATTTTGGAAAAATATTGTCATCAAGTAATCTAATGTTAAAAAATTACATTAATCTAAACTTTTACTAACTTTAAAATTCTGTTGAAAACAATTATAAGAAATGTTTACTACTACCTACTGGTTATTACATTTACAATTCTTATTTGAAATGTTTGATTATTAAATTATAAAAATTCGATTCGTCATAAATGACTTTTATTTATAAAAATAAATTTAAATTATTGTGCTAATAATATATTATTATGAAAAAGTTTAATTAAAAAAAAGTATTACAATTATTGGTGAAATTAATCGAATTTCTAAATACATTATATTTAATTGAAAAAAATTCGAATAATTAAAATATCGCTAGAAGTGGATTTTATAATTTTTTATCAAAATTATTGAAAATTGTTGATTTAGAAAAAATTTCAGTTATTAAAAATCTAGAAAATAATGAAATTAAAATCACTTAAATAATTTTGTAGAAGTTACATAGTGGCATTTCTGATAAATTCAAAATTTCTAGAACTAGAAGATTACAGACCTTGAAATAGTCATTTTTAAGTGTTTTGTTAAAATCTTTGAAAATTAAGTTTTGAAACATTTTGCTTTATAAAAGAACATTAAAATATCTTTCTTTAAATTATTAAATTGCACCAGCTTCTGACATAAAATAGTTCATCAAAACTTCTCGTTGGTGAATTGCGCCATCACCAAATTGATCTTCTTCAACTTCTTCTTCTTCTTGTGTTTCTTCTCTGTCACCTATAAAAAAGAAATATTTAATTATTGTTATTATAAATTGACAGATTTATGTAATTAAAATTATTCTAATAAATATTCTTAGTTTACTATTTTAGAAATTTAATTTATTTTATTTGCTAGTTTGGAAAAAAATTGTTTTCTTAAAACTTGAAGAATTTAAAAAAAAATTTTTAACTGTTTTTTAATTTTTCTCGAAAATATAGTTTTATTTTAAAAAATATTAACTAATTGTTTGTTAATCTTTTATAGTATATGGGACATTCTATTTCAAAACGATTTTTTTTTATAAACAATTGACATGGGAAGGCAATTTTTAAATAATTATTTCTACTATTTATTGAAGCCAAACTTTATTTCCCTGTAAACATTAAAATGGGCAATTCTTAAAAATTTCAGAAATTAATTAAATTTTACAACTGTTTCTTTAAACTTTTACACAGTTTAACTTCTGACATTTTTGTAAAATTTAATTAATTTCAAAAAATTTCCCTGAATTGACCATTATAATGTTTATAGGGAATGAAATTAGAATATTCAAGCTTTACTTTGACATAAATTTAAAATAAATCGGAGGCGACATATTTTGAGATATTTAATAAGTTTTCCAATTTTAATTTTTTCGATAAATTATATTATTTAAAAAAAAATGATACCATCGAAAAGTTCATAAGACAATTATTTAAGAGGTGAGTCACTTTGAAATAAAATGAAATAGAATTTAAAATAAAATACATAAAATTTTCAGAAAAAATTGACCTCCCATAATCATCAGAAATTTGGATGTGTTGAAATTTCACTGGTCCCTCAACTAAAGTCTTAACAAAAACGAGGACTTCTGGTCTTTCCTCTTGTGTTGAGAAATCAATATTTTCACCACGTTCCATTCGCCTGGTAATTAAAAAATTATGCAAACAAACTGCTGCTAGGACAATCTTAATTGAAGTTTCCAATTTAAACCGTAAGGTTTGTTTTAAAAGCTGAAAAGTGGAAACCAAAAATCCAAAACTCGCCTCTATGGTATTTCTCGCTCTTGATAATCTAAAAATAATAATTTTATGGTTACTTTACAGTGAAATTGTCACTTGAACAAAACAATTTTTTTTACGTATTTACTGTATTTAAAAAATTTTCTCATTATACCTTCGATTGAAATTTTCCTTAGCAGCATTTAAAATATTCCGACGAGCAAATGGAACCATGAGAAATTCTGTAAATGGAAATATCTCATCCCCAATAAGAAAAAAATCGGGCAAGTGCGAGTTGCACTCGCATTAAGATCGAGGGTTCCGTACACCAAAATAAAACTTATTTTTTATAAAAAAATATATATATAAGAAATATAATTGATTAAAATTAACATATATAAACTTATTGACCTGAAATTCGGTATACATATGTATTTTTATTACATGTAAATTACAAGAAAAAACTATAAAAATCCATATTGACAGGGTCATTTTTTGCAATTTTTCCAAAAAAATTGAATTTCTTTCCCTTCTAGTTCCCAAATATCTCCACCAATCAAGTTCGCTATATTTTTCCTGTAATCTGCACTTAAAACTAAACATCCTTACAGAATTTCAGCTCACCATTTTGAGATTTATAAAATTAAAGGGGGGGGGACAGGGTCATTTTTTGCTATTTTTACGAAAAAATTGAATTTCTTTCCCTTCTAGTTCCCAAATATCTCCACCAATCAAGTTCGCTATATTTTTCCTGTAATCTGCACTTAAAACTGAAGATCCTTACAGAATTTCAGCTCACCATTTTGAGATTTATAAAATTAAAGGGGGGGGGACAGGGTCATTTTTTGCTATTTTTACGAAAAAATTGAATTTCTTTCCCTTCTAGTTCCCAAATATCTCCACCAATCAAGTTCGCTATATTTTTCCTGTAATCTGCACTTAAAACTGAACATCCTTACAGAATTTCAGCTCACCATTTTGAGATTTATAAAATTAAAGGGGGGGGACAGGGTCATTTTTTGCTATTTTTACGAAAAAATTGAATTTCTTTCCCTTCTAGTTCCCAAATATCTCCACCAATCAAGTTCGCTATATTTTTCCTGTAATCTGCACTTAAAACTGAACATCCTTACAGAATTTCAGCTCACCATTTTGAGATTTATAAAATTAAAGGGGGGGGGGACAGAATCATTTTTTGCTATTTTTACGAAAAAATTGAATTTCTTTCCCTTCTAGTTCCCAAATATCTCCACCAATCAGGTTCGCTATATTTTTCCTGTAATTTGCACTTAAAACTGAAGATCCTTACAGAATTTCAGCTCACCATTTTGAGATTTATAAAAGTTAAGGGGGGGGGACAGGGTCATTTTTTGCAATTTTTTTGAAAAAATTAAATTTCTTTCCCTCCTAGTTCGCAAATATGTTTGTCAATCGGGTTCGTTATATTTTTCCTGTAATCTACACTTAAAACTGAAGATCCCTACCGAATTTCAACTCACCAGGTTGAGATTTGTAAAAGTTAAGGGGGGGGGACAGGGTCATTTTTTGCAATTTTTTTAAAAAAATTCAATTTCTTTCCCTTCTAGTTCCCAAATATCTCCACCAATCAGGTTCGCTATATTTTTCCTGTAATCTGCACTTAAAACTGATGATCCCTACCGAATTTCAGCTCATCAAGTTAAGATTTGTAAAAGTTAAAGGGGGGGGGACAGGGTAATTTTTTAAATTTTTTCGAAAAAATTGAATTTCTTTCCCTCCTAGTTTGCAAATATATCCGTCAATTGGGTTCGCTATATTTTTCCTGTAATTTCCACTTAAAACTGAAGATCCTTACCGAATTTCAGCTCACCAGGTTGAGATTTGTAAAAGTTAAGGGGGGGGACAGGGCCATTTTTTGTAATTTTTTCGGAAAAATTCTATTTCTTTTCCTCCTAGTTCGCAAATATGTCCGTCAATTGTGTTCGCTATATTTTTCCTGTAATCTGCACTTAAAACTGAAGATCCCTACCGAATTTTAACTTACCAGGTTGAGATTTGTAAAAGTTAAGGGGGGGGACAGGGTTATTTTTTGTAATTTTTCCAAAAAAATTGAATTTCTTTCCCTTCTAGTTCCCAAATATCTCCACCAATCAGGTTCGCTATATTTTTCCTGTAATTTGCACTTAAAACTGAAGATCCTTACAGAATTTCAGCTCACCATTTTGAGATTTATAAAAGTTAAGGGGGGGGGGCAGGGTCATTTTTTGCAATTTTTTCGAAAAAATTAAATTTCTTTCCCTCCTAGTTCGCAAATATGTTTGTCAATCGGGTTTGTTATATTTTTCCTGTAATCTACACTTAAAACTGAAGATCCCTACCGAATTTCAACTCACCAGGTTGAGATTTGTAAAAGTTAAGGGGGGGGGACAGGGTCATTTTTTGCAATTTTTTTTAAAAAATTCAATTTCTTTCCCTTCTAGTTCCCAAATATCTCCACCAATCAGGTTCGCTATATTTTTCCTGTAATCTGCACTTAAAACTGATGATCCCTACCGAATTTCAGCTCATCAAGTTAAGATTTGTAAAAGTTAAAGGGGGGGACAGGGTAATTTTTTCAATTTTTTCGAAAAAATTGAATTACTTTCCCTCCTAGTTTGCAAATATATCCGTCAATTGGGTTCGCTATATTTTTCCTGTAATTTGCACTTAAAACTGAAGATCCTTACCGAATTTCAGCTCACCAGGTTGAGATTTGTAAAAGTTAAGGGGGGGGGGGACAGGGTCATTTTTTGCAATTTTTTTTAAAAAATTCAATTTCTTTCCCTTCTAGTTCCCAAATATCTCCACCAATCAGGTTCGCTATATTTTTCCTGTAATCTGCACTTAAAACTGATGATCCCTACCGAATTTCAGCTCATCAAGTTAAGATTTGTAAAAGTTAAAGGGGGGGGACAGGGTAATTTTTTCAATTTTTTCGAAAAAATTGAATTACTTTCCCTCCTAGTTTGCAAATATATCCGTCAATTGGGTTCGCTATATTTTTCCTGTAATTTGCACTTAAAACTGAAGATCCTTACCGAATTTCAGCTCACCAGGTTGAGATTTGTAAAAGTTAAGGGGGGGGGACAGGGTCATTTTTTGTAATTTTTTCGGAAAAATTCTATTTCTTTTCCTCCTAGTTCGCAAATATGTCCGTCAATTGTGTTCGCTATATTTTTCCTGTAATCTGCACTTAAAACTGAAGATCCCTGCCGAATTTCAGCTCATTAGGTTAAGATTTGTAAAAGTTAAGGGGGGGGGACAGCCCATTTTGCGTGGCTGGGACGGACACACGAGTGATTTCATAAGGGTTCCGTCAGTACACCTATGGTGTACGGAACCCTAAAAATGTAGATTTTTCTTCGCTCCGTGGTAAAGTGCAAGGGGGTGGTACATTGGCGTTTCCTCTCCACAAATCCCTATAGAAATCGGTGTTAATAAGAGCCAATCGATCACTTATGGAGCCTGCAAAATAATTAATAAAATTACAAAAAAATTCCATATTTAAGCATGAAAGTTGAATAAATTATATATTTTTCGGTGTGCCCGAATTGCGTGCGAAAATCCAGGTATGATCCATTTTTGATCGAATTGCGTCCCAGGGGCTACGGGGGGTCGATCGAATTGCGTCCCAAGGGCTGGTAGGTAAACGTTGAATTGCGTCCCAATGATTTCAGGTATAAGTGGAATTGCGTCCCAGGAAAAACCAAAAATTACCCCCCCCCCCCACATTTTCCTTCGCACTCTATCCAGGCTTAGGACTGGCAGCATTGCTGACGTGTTTAAAAATGTGAGTTGGCATTAACTTTTATATGAGAAATTAATAAATGAATAAAAGCAACAAAGTGTCTTGTCAGTTAAGTTAGAAAAGATAAGCAGCAAAAAGTGCCTTGTCGGTTAAGTTAGAAAAGAAAAGCAGCAAAAAGTGCCTTGTCGGTTAAGTAAGGAATAGATACAATGAGGTACAAAGTACAAACAATGATAACACTTATTTACTGATGGACAAAAATTTCTTAGATACTTGTTCAACATAATCTAATGGCGTAATTAAATTATTATGCAAAATGCTTAGATTTCGGAAAGAGGAAAATATGGGGGGATCTACTTGTCAGTTGTTCTCAGCTCATAGGCAAATCTCGACCGGCACGCAATTCGATCGACCCCCCCTAGCCCCTGGGACGCAATTCCACTTATACCTGAAATCATTGGGACGCAATTCAACATTTACCTACCAGCCCTTGGGACGCAATTCGACCGTCCGCACGCAATTCGGGTTCAGCCATATAAACTACCACTATGAGGTGGCGGTTGAATTCTAAATTCCTTTCCATCCATGGCTCCGATAACATTTGGAAAGTCCCACTTCGCTCTGAAACCTGAAGCAATTACTTTCCACTCCCGCTGAGTCCTTGGTCGCAGATACCATGGCGATAACTCTTTCCAAATTGCAGTTGCAACTTCTTCCACAATTTTATAAGCTGTAGATCGACCAACACGAAAAAAATATTGAGTTGTCCTCACGCTATCTCCATTTGCAAGTAAACTGTAATATAAATAAAAAATAATTAATTGTAAATAACAATAAATAAAATATAAACTCTAAATGAAATGTAAATAATAAATAAATAATAATAATAAACTGTAAATAAGGATCATAAGAATTTTTAAAATAGAAAATAAAGATTGCGTTAGAAAAATTTGTTAAATTTCCACTCAAAAAGGCTTTAGATAATAATGTGCATCAAATAATCTTCTAAAAATTTTTAAAAAAAGTCGTTATTAAAATAACATTAAAGCAGAATTTAACATAAGTTTATATAATTTGAAATTTTTAAAAATTAACAATTGAATATTTAATTTAATTACATTAAAATTACATACTTCAAGGTAAGCGCCAAGCGAAGTCTCGTTGGCAGTGGTTTTCGAATGCTATGCTTTTGAAGCCTGTGTTTAATAAGTTGATGCAATTCTTCAAAATCGTTTGGTGTCATCCTTGTCAGATTATAGAATTCTTCATGATCCTCTTCCATGAAAACTAAAAATAGCGAATTGTATGCACCAAATATATTTCTCATTTCCTCCATTAAATGAGATTTCACCCACCAACGTCTAAACCTCAAAGCGCCCTTACATTTGCATAAATATAAAATTTTATGCAATAAACTTATCCACTGTACCATTAAAGAAATTAAAATTACGAAAAAACTCATTTTAATTGTCGACTTTTTTAAAATATGAAATGCAAATTGTACGCGTTCATAATAATTTTTGTTTACGAATAAATAAAACAACTGATAGTTAAAATATAAGGTTAGTAATTTTGATATTCTTTTGTTATTTTATAGTCTGTTGTTGTTGAAAAAGCAGTTGAATTAATTTTTTGAAAATGTCTGATAATTTGGAATTAAATGAATTATTAATTCAAAATGTTAGTAAATGCCCTTTGATTCATACAAAAAAATCAAAATCATTTAAAAATAATAATAGAAAAAGAAAAGCTTAGGAGGATATAAGACAATCGATTTACGCAAAGTTAGGAATTAATATGACTGGTATGTACTTTTTAAATATTAACAATTATACAATGTTGATAATAAAAATTATGTTACAAATTAATATGTTCTTTTAAAATATAACTGGCTTCACACTCAATAGTTAAATTTGATGACTAAAAAACTCGTTTTAATCGATTCACAAAAATCAAAAAAAATTTCATTCTGTATTTTATCACCCAGACAAAATTTAAAAATTAAATTACATTCAAAACATGAATAATTCTTTGTTAAATAAATATTAAAATACTTATTTCTGTTTTTTTTAATTAAAATTATTTATTGTAATTAATAATAATTCAATTCTAGCGAAGAATTTTATAGAAATTTTCGAAAATAATTGATTTTCTAAGAAAATGACATTAAAATTTTTGAAAATAATTTTAATCACGCGAAAAATTTTAATAAAATTCTTTTAAATAATTGACTTCTTTCAGAAAAATTTAATGAAAATTGTATTTCAAATAATTGAATATCTGTGAAAATTTTATTATTTATGAAAATACAGTAGAGACTCCATTATCCGGACTAATGGATGCAGGCACTTGTCCGGATAATCGAAAATCCGGATAATCGAGTAAAGTACGAATTAAACAAATTTTTGATTCATAATTTTATGTATTTATTTGCATATGTATTAAAATAAGACTGAAACAAACTAAAACTTTTAAAGTCAACATTAATAAATATTTAGTTAGAAATATTTCAAAATATTTACATAAACATTTTCTTAAAATAATTAAAACACTTTAAAACGCAACATTTCGTGTAAAGAAATTTAAAATAGAAGTTAACGACTTGAGACCTTATAAACTTTATATTAAAAAAAAAATTTTTAATTTTAAATTTATCCGGATAATCGAATATTCGGATAATAGGAGTCCGGATAATGGAGTCTCTACTGTAATTGAATTTTATTGAGAAATTTTATTAAAACTGTAGATATTGAAAATAACCGTTTCCAAGAATGTTATTAAAATTTATAGAATAATTTTTTTGTTTCAACTTTTAGCTCATTTAAAGTAGTGCAAATCTCAAAAAAGTAACATTTAGTATCACAAATCTTAAAAAAAGTATCCAAATAGTAGCAAGTCATAAGAAAGTAGTAAATAATAGGTTTTAGGAGATGAGTGTGAAGTCTGACATGAAAACTTAATAAATTGTATTTTAAATCTTTAGAAAGTTTAATTTATCTATCATTCTTAAAAGAAAATTCCTTATTTAAATTATTTTAAATTTAGTTACAGAAGTAAAAAATACTTGGAAAAAACTTAGAGATCAATACCAAGCTGAACGTGCAAAAAAAAATTTGTATATTGCTTCTGGGTCTGGGGCTCCAGAGGAAGACTTTGAATTTCCCTATTTCAAAACTATGAATTTCTTGGAGGACACCCCACGTCATTCTAAGTACGTATATAGTCCTTCAAAATTTTAAATGCAATTTTGGACATAAATTTTTTTTAGTAATAACAGGCCTCGGATCGACTTCAAGACGCAAAAAAGTGACTGATCTCTAAATTTTAATTAGAAACTTTCAGAAAAATAATTTCTAAAAATTACAACTATAACCTTTACAAAATTAAATTATTTTCTACAATTTTTAACTAAATTTTTTTTTTTGCAATATTTGGAAGAAAAATAGAAAAAATCACAATGTTTGAAAATTATTCGAAAAAAGTCTCACTTTTTGAAAACAGTCGAAAAAGTCATAATATCCGAGGCCTGTAATAACAAAAAATTATTCTCATTTCTTATGAATCTGAAGTTACTAATGTTTATTCAAGAAAAAATTTTATTTTTGCCAACTGATTATTTTAATGTTTACAAGTAATTTTGAAAAAATTGCGAAATGATCCAAGCCGGGGAAAGCAGTAATTTTTATTTTTACAGAATTTTCGAAAATCCTGGAATTTTAAATAAATAATTTTTGAAAAAAGTAGAAATTACTGCTTTCTCTGCCTTAGATCCTCTTGCATTTTTTTAAATGGTTTCTACCATTAAAACAGACAATTAGTAACATTTAAAAAATTGCTCCTGAAATTAGGAAACAATAATTTAGTTGCAATTCCCGGAATGTTGGAAAATCCTCTACTTGGATCCTTTCGCAATTTTTTTGAAATTGCTTCGAACATTAGAATAATCAGTTAGCAAAAATAACAATTTTCTTTGAATAAACGTTAGTAATTTCAGTTTCATTTTTTTTCCTAGAACAATATCTAGCTATACCATCAAAGAAATTGTTTGTTTGGAAAGTTCTACTGAAGATGAAGAAGTTGATGAAGAAGTTGAAGAAGTTAATGAAAACGTTGGTGAAGCAGTCGATGAAGAAAGTGAGATTGTTTCTGTAGATTCTTCTCGAATGAATCGGAGAAGAAGCACTTCTTCTTTTGAAACGATTGAAGACATGTGGGAAAGAGTTTTATTGGAAAATAAAGCTATATGTTTCACTGAAATTAAGAATTTAATAATAAATAAAAAAAATGAAAAAAAAATTACTATTTTAATAATGAAAATAATATAAATAATATAAATAATATTTAATTCATTTTCTATTAAAGTTTTTGTGCTTAATTACTTCCCTTAATTGTGATGATTTTCCATTTTTGGAATTTTTCGAACCATCGTAGATAGTAATTGACGTCATCTACGGATAATAAAAATGAGCTATTAAAAAAAATAGTTAAAGAGAAAAATTATAATGGAAATAAATAATATTTAAGACTCACTTTGCAGATTTACCTTATTTAGTCAAGTAATGGTTTGCTAGTGCTGCAATATGTAAACTTATTCTTTCTTATTATTAATTATTTAACTAATAAGAGCTATAAGCAAAAAAAACATAGCAAAAGCAAGAAAATTAAGAAAGAAACTTCATATTGTTTAAATTAATAGCTTACCTTTTTAAATTAATAATCAAATGTTTGAATTATATTTTAATGTGTCCTGGTACTTTGTAAACAAACGTATCTAACCTCACTAACTTGAAATCAATACAAGTCATATTCTCCTGAAAATCTAATGACGATGTATTAAGATTTAAACCTACTTAATTTTCTTCAGAGCACATTTTTTTTAACACATTATAATATAGCAACAATCGTTTTCATCTTTTTAAAATCATATGCAAATTCGCAAATTTGATAAAAATGTCGCTTTAAATCTTTAAATTTTCAGTTATGCCCAAAATTGCACCCTACGTTTACGCTACTGATAAAGATCATTTTGTGAAGGAGAGTCCAGAATAGAGTCGAAGTCGGTATGAACGCGTTGATATTAACGCGCTCGTCCATATGGAATACATAGGACGAGCGCGTTGTATCAGCGCGTTCATACCGACTTCGACTCTATTCTGGAGAGACGCATGATTTTCCCCTAAACGCCAAGTGGTCGAATGTTCAAATGGTCGAATACCAAGTAGTCGAATCGTTAACTGGTCGAATGCTAGAAACATCGAATAGTCAAAACGTCGAATGTTCAAAACATCGACTCATCAATTGATCGAATGTTCAAAACGTCGAATCGTCATTTGGTCGAATGCTAAAAACGTCGAATCGTCAAATGGTCGAATGCTCAATACGTCGAATGCTCAAATGGTCGAATGCTCAAAAGGTCGAATGCTCAAATGGTCGAATGCTAAAAACATCGAATTCTCAAATAGTCGAATGTTCAAAACGTCGAATCGTCAAATGGTCGAATGCTAAAAACATCGAATTCTCAAATGGTCGAATGTTCAAAACGTCGAATCGTCATTTGGTCGAATGCTAAAAACGTCGAATCTTCAAATAGTCGAATGTTCAAAACATCGAATCGTCAAATGGTCGAATGCTCAAAAGGTCGAATGCTCAAATGGTCGAATGCTAAAAACGTCGAATCGTCAAATGGTCGAATGCTCAAAACGTCGAATTTTTGATGATTCGACGTTTTGAGCATTCGACCATTTGAGAATTCGACGTTTTGAGCATTCGACCATTTGAGGATTCGACGTTTTGAGCATTCGACCATTTGAGAATTCGACGTTTTGAACATTCGACCATTTGAGAATTCGACGCTTTTAGCATTCGACTATTTGACGATTCGACCTTTTGAGTATTCGACCATTTGACGATTCGACCTTTTGAACATTCGACTATTTGACGATTCGACGTTTTTAGCATTTGACTAAATGACGATTCGACGTTTTGAACATTCGACCATTTGAGAATTCGATGTTTTTAGCATTCGACCATTTGACGATTCGACCTTTTGAGCATTCGACCATTTGACGATTCGATGTTTTTAGCATTCGACCATTTGAGAATTCGACGTTTTGATCATTCGACAAATTGACGATTCGATATTTTGAACATTCGACGTTTTTAGCATTCGATGTTTTTAGCATTCGACCAGTTAACGATTCGACTACTTGGTATTCGACCATTTGAACATTCGACCATTTGTCGTTTAGGGGAAAATCATGCGTCTCATTCTGGACTCTCCTTGACGTTATCGTCGAATGTACTCATGTTCATAACGCCATTCTCACCTTTTAACCTTAAAATACAAAATTCTCTAGAACTCTACTTCAACTACAAAACGCGGGGAGATTCAAATTATACTTTTGTACTTAATAATTATTAATTAATTATTATTTAATATGATTTCTTTTCGTTCTCACGAGAAATTGGATATAAAATGTACTTTTATATTTTATTTACTTTCTCACAAAGAGTTCGTTATTCTGAAACTAAACCTAAACTATAAACTAAACAAACATAAAATATTTTAATTATAGCACTTGAAGAATAATGATTTCAAAGAAACTCTCGAAGACCCTTCTCTTAAAAACCTCTCTAAAATACGAAAATGTAAACACGAGTTTAAAGTTACAGATGATGCATTCTTGTGTCGCCTGACCAATAGATTCTAGGAATAGAGTATAATGAAAACTCAGTCTCAACTTGTGAAAAGTCTTTGCTTGAGTTTGAGGGGTGGAAGACGTGTACGTCATTCTATCCCCTCTTTTAGAAAGGGCCTCAGAGGGGAAGATAGCGAGGGTCTCCGAGAGTGAACTTGCCAAAAGACAGACAGAACAGAATTTTACTTTCTATTAACCTGAACTTATCTTTAATTCTCTTGAGAACAAAAGAACATTTTTACTTTGTCTATTTTAGTCTTAATTATTAAACATTTCCATTTATAAACGAACTTTTCTGATATTAAACAATAAATACAGTGTGTCTTTAATTGAATTGTTTAATTCAAATTCTACCGCCAATATCCTACCTGAAGGTGACTACTTCAGTAGTCGAAGCAAAACTGAGTGTTACGTGCTGGGTTTGACGCAACGTTAGTATTTCCGTAAGGACCCGATATCGAATAGTCTATTGGTTCATCTATGACGTTTGAAGGTGTGTAATAGCCAGTAGATGAGTATTCGATTGGTTCTTCATTAGTAGACATTGGAAATTAAAAGAGTTCGAATATGAATTTAATTATTCAATTAAATTTATCAAAACTTGAAATTATCACTGATCTAAATGAAGAATGTTTAAGTTAAAAATCAAATTGTTTATTTACTGTTATTTATATGAATATAATTAACTTTCACTAGAGTTAAATTATTAAATTAAATTAAAGTGTTTATTTAATTATTTTAAGGTTCTTTAAATAAATAACACCAATATTTATAGTTGGAAAATTTAGTAAAAACCAACTTTTATTAGTTTTTAGTCACTTATTGTTTTTACACAGTTTTTAGAATAATGTTTAAGTTCACAAAATATTTTAAGTTATAATATTTGAACACGGGTCAAATATTAAGAGCGAAGTATAAAGGCGCGAGAATACGAAAATAATCTGACAATTTTTGGTTTAACATTGGTTTTTATAGTTAACAAAATAGGAGGGATTTATCCCTTCCACAGGCAATTTGACCAATCAAATTGCTGACGTCATATTATTTTATGTTCGTTTAACCAATTAACATAAAATAGGCGTAGACTAAAATCTAGTAATTCTGCGAAAAGGTTGCGCAATCGATGATTGACATTTTTGGTTTCATATTTCGTTTTATGGTTTTTGGGGCGCGACTTCGTGGCGCCAAGGGTAATAAATGATACTATTTTTAGTATCATTTCCTAGAAAACTACCCTTATTCTGAGTAGTATTGCGCATGATCGTCGTGTATAGTTCGTTGACATCGAGGTTCACACGCATGTATGACCTTGATTTTTGACCTTTTGGCACGTGTACAAATTTAATCACGTGTAGTTTATTTATTTATAATTATATATAATATTTTAATAGAATAGAGAGAGAAATGCATTATTATATTAATGATTATTAATATTTAATCTAATTTATTTATCTAATTTCTTATTTAATTTATTATAAATTCAAATACTAGTGATTTCAATCTACCAAACTTCTTGAAGTGAAATTCCCCATGTAAATAAGTCATAGTTACTTTTGTATTTCTTTAAATTCACTGAATCACCAAAGACGACACTAGGCGTGACGTCACACCTCCCCACTTAACATCAGTCAATGGGCGGAAGAGAGAAAAAAAAAAAAGGTGAACGTATGGACTCACAGCGGGAAACAATAGTTGTGAATAGTTGCAATATGAGATTTCCGAGTGTCGGGTCTTCGGTTGAGTCGTAAAAGTCATATGTTGTGATTTTTTTTTTCTTTTTAAAATGTCTGAGGACTATTTTTTTTTATATATGTGTAATTGTGGAGTAAATTGGTATCTATTATAAAGATGTTTGTGAAGTTGAAAAGATGTGAAGATAAAGAAAAAGAAAAAAAAATGGAAAAGGACACTTCCTTTGGTAAGAATTTAGAATATTTATAAAGAAATCGCTCATATATTGACATGGCTTTTATTCTTGTAATTTCCTTTTAAAAATGCTTATAGTGAAATAGGAAAAAAAATATGAAATTCCAAATGAATTTTTCTAACAGAAATTTAAATTAAATATATTTTATTTTAGAATTCTTATAGTTATTTAATAGTTTAAAATAATTTTTGATTTCATACATTTTATTTTTATTGAGATAAAAAGTTGTAATAAAAAGGAATTATTTTTATTATTTTTTTTTATCATTCATTTTTTTTTGTTTATTTTATTTTTTTTTTATTATTTTGTATTTATTGTTATTTTCCTTTATTATTATTTATTTTTCGTATACACATACATGTATACTCAACACAAAAGGGAAATGAAAAAAAAGGAATTATTGTTATTTTAATAATAAAGTTTTTATTTATAAAGAGAAAAGGTAAACTTATAAATGAACATAAAGTTATAATTCTATAAAAACTCATTAAAGGTAATATTTTACAATTTTATCCTAAGTAAATAAACACTCTTATCTTAAGATATTTATTTTTCTTATGGTTTTATGTTTTGTCTTGATTAATTTAAAGAATAAAAAAAAGTAAAAATGATTTCATGACGAAGAAAAGGAAACAGAATTTTTACGTAAAATGTTAGTGTTAACAATTAAACAAAGGTAGATGTAAACGCCTTAATTAACGAAAGTAACTTATATTTCAGGGCCCTCTCCCGAATCATCTGATTCAAGAGCTTCAACAATAATAGATTTCCTATTTTGAATATCTGGAATTTGTATTTCACCTGAACAAACCATAATTTTAACATCAGAATCTACAAAATGCTGGCAAAAAATTTTTTCAATTGTTAACCACGAAACGTCATCTAAATTATTTCCATTTTTAGAAATTCTAAATAATTTTACATTTAGAGGTTCCATTGCATTTTTAAGTGCAAGGATTGATTGAGAAATGGTATTCAAAAATGTTTTATCTTCAAAATCATCTTTAACCACTAAAAAGAAAATGTATCTGTTTTTATCAAGAAATGCTACCGCTCGTCCCACCTGAAAATCCTTGGTTTCTAACAATTCTGGTTTAATCAATCCTTGGTCAACTAGATCTTTACTAGTCTGGGATTGTAAAACACAATCAGCAGAAACAAAATGGGCAATATGACTATGACCCATCCAAACTTTATCTTTACTATAAATAATACTGGCATTCATGATTTGAAATAAATATTCAGCATCATTATCTCCAGTATTCAAGAACTTAAAGTTCTCAGTATTATTTTCCGGGAGTGCCTGGTTAGTGACTTGATCAAGATTTTCCCCAAGAGTAAATAATTTTTTTTCACCTCGCAGCACATCGCTCCCAACAGAGGTTTCCTTCCAACAACTGGAACTCCCATCACTTAAAAAGTTTTGAACCTGTTCAACATCGCGACACCGAGATACACCTTCACTGCCTAGGATGGAAAGCATATTCTCTGCGTCACAAAGCCCGACAATGTTCAAAACGTCCGCATCCCAAGGAGTCTCCACGCCAAAATTTGGTCGAGATTCTCCATTGGTTAGCAATAAATCGTGACAATAATTAATAGAAGCTTGGAAAATCCTATTGCAATTCAGATTTTCCTTTCTACCCACTTCAAATTCATCCTCTATAACACCAAAAGTATTTGGCAATATTTCTTTTAAATTAATATCTTTATCTTTTACATCCTCATTTAGAGCATTATTGTTAACAATTGTAACAGGATTTCTGGACAGAGCATCCGCATTAGAATTTATTTTACCTGGTTTGTACATGATTGAATAATCATATTCACTCAATTTTATTCTCCATCTTGCTAATCTAGAAACAGGGTCCTTTAAACTATGCAACCATACTAATGGTCTATGATCTGTAACAAGGACGAATTTATTACCATATAAATAAGGTCTGAAATGCATTGCACAATAGACGATAGCTAATAATTCTTTCTCTATTGTCGAATAATTAATCTCAGCATTCTGCAGAACTCTAGATGTATAGGCAATTGGTAAATCTTCACCTATTTTTCCCTGGCTAAGGACTCCACCGATAGCATAATGAGATGCATCAGTCGTTAAAACAAAAGGTTTTGAAAAGTCAGGATATTGCAATATTGGATGACAACAAATTTTGTCTCGAAGTGTTTCGAAAGCAATCTGATGGATTTCATCCCATTGGAATGAAATATCATCTTTTAAAAGAGAAGTCAAGGGTTTTGCTATTTTACTAAAATCTTTAATGAATCTCCGGTAATAACCGACCAATCCGAGAAACTGTTTAATATTTTTCTTTGTTTTAGGTAATGGAAATTTTTCTACTGCTATTGTTTTTTGAGGGTTAGGTTTTACACCATTTTCAGTTATCAAATGACCAAGGTAAGTTATTTCCTTCCTTAAAAATAAACATTTATCTGGTTGTAAAGCTAATCCTGCAGATTTTAACCTGCTTAATAGTGTTTTTAATTTTCTAGTGTGATCCGACAAAGAAGAAGCAAAGATGACTATGTCATCCATATATACAAACATATCTATTCCTTGGAGACCGGTTAAAACCTGATCCATCAATCTTTGGAAGGTATTTGGGGCAGTTTTTAAACCAAAAGGCATTCGATTGTACTCGAAATGCCCAAAGGGTGTAGAAAAAGCAGTTTTATGTTTGGATTCTGAATCAAGCGGAATTTGGTGAAAACCCATTGCTAAATCCAATACTGAAAAATATTTAGCTCCCCCTAATTGATCTATTATATCAACTATTTCAGGTAAGGGATATGAGTCACCTGTAGTTTTGTCATTTAATTTACGATAATCTATTACCATACGCCATCTTTTGTTACCTTTGGAATCTGATTTTTTAGGTACAATCCACAATGGTGAATTATAAGCAGATGTAGATGGTTGTATTATACCGGCAGAAAGTAAGTCATTTGTTTGTTTAATAATTTCTTGTTTGTGTATTGGTGGATATCTATATTGTTTTACTTGTATAGGAATATCGTCTGATGTGTTTATTTTGTGTTTTAGGACATTCGTAGCACCTAATTTATCTCCTGGCAAATGGAATTGATAAGGAAAATCAGAAAAAATTTCTAAGAGGCTATTTTTCTCTTCATCATTAAGACCTTCAAGATTTAGATTTTTTATTAATAAGGAGAATCTTTCACTGGATGTTTTTAAGTCAACATGGGTAATTCCACAATCTCGAGAATTTCTTGGTAAATTAGGAGGTACAAGGAATTCTTGTAATTCTATTGGAGGAATAATAATATCAATATCCTTATTGGTTGTGTTTAAGGCATACAATTGTGCAGTACCATTATTATTTTTTACTAGTGTTTCACCTGCGTAAATTCCGGGACCACATGGTATTCTTGGAACATAACCTTCTGTCAAATTTGTAGCAGAAATAGGCAAAGTTATTAATGTTTTTGATCTTTGAACAAGATGGATGCATTGTTCTTTATTCAATGCGTAATCTGTACCGTTTATATTAATAGAGTTATTTGCAATATCTAAAATTGTATTATGAATTTTCAAAAAGTTTATTCCAAGAATACCATCTTGTTGAATTGGGAAATCGTCTGAAACTACCTGGAAAAGTGTATGTATACCGTAGAAAGAAAGTGTAATTTCACCCAATGTTTTAATTATGTTTGGGTTTATTCCTACCAAATCATAAATTGTGCATTTGTCTAACATTACAGTTTCCCTTAAACGATGTTCCTTTATGATGTTAACACTTGACCCCGTATCAATCATAAAGAATGCACAACCATTAATAAAAGAATTATTACAAATAGTTATTGTTGGTATTTGACCTTTACCTAATTTTTGTTTAAGTTGAAGGACGAGTCTTTTTTGCATATTATTAATTTCGGGCTCAACAAGGTCCTTCACTTGTTGATCCCTATTGAAGTTTTTTTGAATTTGTATTTTGATTTTCTGGTTTACTAATTGTTCGTGAAAGTCTTTCATTTTCATGTTTAATTTTTAAAAAACATCGATCTACTGTATGATTATTTCTAAGACAATAATCGCATTTTCTCTCTTTATTCTTTACATTATTTTCACTATTATTGTTATTTTTATGTAAAAATCTACAATTCTTTTTTATGTGACCTGGTTTTTTACAGTTAAAACACGTCCTATCTTCTTTACCCGTTTTTATTCTTTTTTCGTTATTATTTTGAGCAGCTACATCAAAATGAGCAATTCTTTTTCTATTTTTAAAATTGTCGATTGTTTCTGAATTTTCCGTTTGCTCATTTGAATGCAGTTTCTCCCAAGTTCTAAGTAATAAATTTTCTCTTGTGGCCATTGTGATAGCTTGATCCAGGGTTGGAATGGACTTGTCATAAAGTTTTACAAACAATTCCCTATTTAGACCTCTCAAAAAATTATCTATAGCATTTAATTGATGTGCTTTACACATTGCCACTCCCATTTCCCCAGGATGAGTTTCTTTAGTTTTAACCAATAATTTATTTAAGATTACTTTTATTCTACTTCCAAATTCTGATATAGTTTCGTCCTTTTTTAAAGTTATTGATGACAATTGTAAAAGTAATTGACTGTGATCTTCTTCTGTATAATAAATTTGTTCTAACGTAAGTAAAATTTCGTTCAAATCCATTCCATCTTGAATATGTGCCCTAGCTTCTCCTATTATTTTAGTATAAAGTATTAATGTAAAGTATGGTATGTTATCAGGTGACAATGCAGAACAAGCAGCTTTTACATGTTTTATAAAAATTTTAACTGGCATATTTTTACCGTCAAAAGTAGGAATTATATTATCTACGAATTTTGGTATTTTTGCAAACTGAATATTATTTACATTTTGATTTAATGAAATATCTGACATAGTTGAAGTAGATGGTACTGAATTAGTATTATCGTTATAAGGCAAATTTTTGTTATAAGATTGGATTAATTCTAATTCTAAATTATTTGGATTTATTGTGGCCCGTTGGCCATTATCAGTTTCGGAATTTGTTTTGTTCATAGAACTTGTTTTTTTCGTGTTCTAACCATTTTTATGAAGTACTTATAATTATTTCTAAAGTAAAATAAATTATGTTATTTCTAATGAAATTCAATTTATCTTTGTTTTTCTTAAATTATTTTGCAATAACTAATGGCTAACTTTTACGCTAATTGAAAACAATATTCTTAATATATAATAATCTTAAAAATATATTATTGAAAAATAAATTATTGTTATTATCCTTAAAAAAAAGTTTTTTTAGACTATATCTGCAATTTGTGACATGTATTAGATGTCGATTATTATTATTATTTCGAAAAAATGTATTTTTAATTATCTTAATATTGTAATATAATAGTAGGAATTTTTGTTTTAACAGTTTTGACTTACTACTTTTTGAATATAAGAATAAGCGACGTAATCCAAAAAAAATGAAAGGGTTAAATTTACACTTAAAAGGGAAGTTTATTCACTTCACTTTATTATCACTTTCACTTATTGTTTGTGATTCCTGAAGCGTTGTAAATCTCTTCGTCCTGCAGGGTGTCTCTATTTCCTCTTCTGATTTGGTATTTATAGAAATAAGGGGAAAAGGTCGTTGAACTTGAAGAAGATGAACTTGACCCAGTTTAAGTAAAGAGCTAAAGATGGCACCACTTCCTCATTGCCCAAGTTTGAAAAAAGAATTTGAATAGAGTTTCGATATGATTTTGGATTTTCTTATAAATGTTCATAGGAAAATATATATGTATTTATATATATAAGTATACATATAATATTCCATTTTCCATGACATAAAATCCTGTCACTCGAAATTGTTGAAAAGGCGGCTGCACATGTTGAAAAGGCGTTGAGTTGGGGTAGTAGAAGTGTCTCCAGTTACCGCTGTCACCAATTATGTTACGTGCTGGGTTTGACGCAACGTTAGTATTTCCGTAAGGACCCGATATCGAATAGTCTATTGGTTCATCTATGACGTTTGAAGGTGTGTAATAGCCAGTAGATGAGTATTCGATTGGTTCTTCATTAGTAGACATTGGAAATTAAAAGAGTTCGAATATGAATTTAATTATTCAATTAAATTTATCAAAACTTGAAATTATCACTGATCTAAATGAAGAATGTTTAAGTTAAAAATCAAATTGTTTATTTACTGTTATTTATATGAATATAATTAACTTTCACTAGAGTTAAATTATTAAATTAAATTAAAGTGTTTATTTAATTATTTTAAGGTTCTTTAAATAAATAACACCAATATTTATAGTTGGAAAATTTAGTAAAAACCAACTTTTATTAGTTTTTAGTCACTTATTGTTTTTACACAGTTTTTAGAATAATGTTTAAGTTCACAAAATATTTTAAGTTATAATATTTGAACACGGGTCAAATATTAAGAGCGAAGTATAAAGGCGCGAGAATACGAAAATAATCTGACAATTTTTGGTTTAACATTGGTTTTTATAGTTAACAAAATAGGAGGGATTTATCCCTTCCACAGGCAATTTGACCAATCAAATTGCTGACGTCATATTATTTTATGTTCGTTTAACCAATTAACATAAAATAGGCGTAGACTAAAATCTAGTAATTCTGCGAAAAGGTTGCGCAATCGATGATTGACATTTTTGGTTTCATATTTCGTTTTATGGTTTTTGGGGCGCGACTTCGTGGCGCCAAGGGTAATAAATGATACTATTTTTAGTATCATTTCCTAGAAAACTACCCTTATTCTGAGTAGTATTGCGCATGATCGTCGTGTATAGTTCGTTGACATCGAGGTTCACACGCATGTATGACCTTGATTTTTGACCTTTTGGCACGTGTACAAATTTAATCACGTGTAGTTTATTTATTTATAATTATATATAATATTTTAATAGAATAGAGAGAGAAATGCATTATTATATTAATGATTATTAATATTTAATCTAATTTATTTATCTAATTTCTTATTTAATTTATTATAAATTCAAATACTAGTGATTTCAATCTACCAAACTTCTTGAAGTGAAATTCCCCATGTAAATAAGTCATAGTTACTTTTGTATTTCTTTAAATTCACTGAATCACCAAAGACGACACTAGGCGTGACGTCACACTGAGTCCGCCCTCTTTTATATTATCACAACCTAACCTGGGACGTGACAATTTTTATTTCCCCTGACAGTTGGCAATACCAAAAACACTACACACTATACTACACACTTCTTGACTACACATTACACATAGTTCAACACATTATTTTTTCTGTTGTAGACGCAGCCTTAACTAGAAATGGCCAAGCATTGAAGTTAGGATAATACATAAAATTCTGTCATGTTTGTCTTTTTTATTTACATATTTACTTGCAGATTTTAATGTTAAATACTATTAGCATAAATTAATACTATTAACATTAATTGTATTAAAATAAACTGAATGCTTATTTCAGCTTTATCTAAAGAACATTAAAACATGTAAAGTATTTCCAAAATTATATTAATTTTATTAAACAAGACAAAGTCAAGCAATTTTTTAATGATTTTGGAAAGTTAATTAAATTTTACTTTTAAGTTTAATTTTTGAATACTTATATTGAGTTTTAGTGTCTTAGACGGGAAAAATGTTAATTAATACATTTTGCAAAATGAAAAAATTATTTATAGCACTAAAATGTAGCATTTACATAATTTTTGCAGATAGTGTACAATTAATTAAAATTGATTTAATAAATGGTAATAAATCATTAATTAGAGAATAATTTAATCCCAACAAAAACATCTTTGATGTTTTAATATAATGGGTTTTGACCCAATAAGGAAAAAAAAATTTTTTCCCAAAAAGGGAAACTTTTTCAAAAAAGAAATTGTATTGTTAAAGTAATTTGGTGTTAAAGTTTTAGATCATTTTATTTTCATGTTATTATTACTTTGAAACAAATAAAGAAACCGCTGCCAAGTTGTATATTTTTTATAATTTTGGTGAGCTCATTTCATGAACACTTTGCTTCCTCAAAGAGATAATAATAATAATAGGAAAATATATGAATAACTTTTTATAAATATGGTAAAAGTGATTGAATTTTAGGTCAATCAATGTATTTTTAAAACTCTACAATATAGTTATAATAGTTTAATAGTTAAACAAAAATTTTCAAATAAAAAAGTTGAGAAAATGTCATTTTCCACAATTTTTGGTTTTTAAAATACCAATAATTTCGAAATTTATTATCGAATTAGGTTCAAAAATAGGTCAATCGAATCGTTTTATAATGCTCTACAAGTTGGTAACGATAATTTTAAGATTACTTCTACATTTTTTACCAAAATTTTCAAAAAAATATTTTTTTCCAAAATTTATGATTTTTAAAAGTTTAATATCTCCGGTAATATGGACGAAAAATGTTCAATTAGAACTCAAAAGATGCGTTTAAAAAAACTCTACAAAATTATGGAAAAACATTTATAGGTGTGCTAACATTTTTTTAAAGTTATGGGCAAAAAACGTGTTTTTGGAAAATTAAAAATCCAAAAAAAAATTAGTTAAACTTTATTAATCTATCACAAAGTACGCTCACTTTATGTCCGCAACTCCTGAGGTCAAATAACATAAAGATATATCAAAAAATCGAACTCGAAAAATTTTGGTATTACAATACTTCCTCTATGAGGAAGTAAATTAAGTAATTTTTTTTAATTAAAGCTTAAAGTCTATACTTTAATGATAAAATAAAAGGATTGTTAAAAAATGAAATTTTAAAATTGTTATTAACAATTCTTTAAAACAATTGCAAACAGTAGCGTAACAAGAGCGGCCGGGGCCCTGGGGCGAGTAAATAGCCTGGGGGCCCACTAGTAGAAATTAAATTTGATTAACAGTGGGAAATACCAAAAACCTTACAGCAATAATAAAATTACTCCTTATTCTCTTTCAAAACATTTATTAAGTTTTTCTAGTCGTAAGAAATATTTATGGAAGAATGTTGAGACTAGATAACAAGCTTAAAGTATATTTACTTAAAGACATAAATAAAAGTTTTAGTATAATTTATTATAACAATTTGACAATAGAATGATTACAATATATATTAAAGTAAAAATATTATCTTTAGAATTCATTTAAACAAGATTTTTAGTTTCAAATATGTTCATATTAAATATTAATAATAATTTATTAATTTCATAAAATGAAACATAATAATAAATATAATAAATACATAAAATAATTTAAAAAATTAATAATAATCTATTTAAATCGTCTTAATCGCGGGGCCCCCAAAGTCGCGGGGCCCCGGGATTTCGCCCGGTTTGCCCTATGGTAGTTCCGCCACTGATTGCAAATTCAAGAATGTTCTCAATATTTTGGGAAAATTAAATTACCCTGTATTGATGTGCAAAACTCCAAGTATTAATTTAAAAAAAATTTCGCCTGTATTTTGTCAGAAAAATCTACACAATTTCTGTAATATAGAAGGTCACTTTTTCAAGTCATTTAATCAATATTTTATTTAGACATTTTTAAAAAATGATAATTTTCAATGTTTTACAAAAATTTTAATGACTTCTAAAATACTGAATGCTTTTTAATGTTCTTAGGCTTATTTTAAAGGTGATTTTCTCCAGAATGAGAATTTTTTATAGGCATTAACGTGTAATTTTTTATAGAAAATTTAATTCGTCAAACTTAGATTCAAAAAATTAAAAAAATTTTAAACAATCTTATTAACAAATAATTATTAAAATATAAACATATGGGTCAGAATTCGTGAAATTTTTACAGAAAATAAAAAGTATTTTTTTTTAAATCGAAATGTTGAAAAAACATTTCTATTTAGCCTTAAGAATGTGTCCACCAAAAAACAGAAAAAAAATTATTTTTTAAAAAAGTTATTGCAAAATTAATTTTTTTGCAACTTTTTAAACAAAATGTTATTTCTCCTAAATAAATGAACCGATTTAAATGAACCAAGCGGGAATATAAAGGAGAGAAAATATACTTTTGTTTCGAATTAGAAAATGTTTAAAAAGTTTATTTTTTAATAATTATTTAATAAATTTTTTATAAACAATTAATTTTATTTAATCTTCTGCGCCTTTTAAAAATTTTTAAAAAATATTAACATTTACTTAAAACTATAAGAAATCAAAATCCGTTGAGAAAATTTTGGAGCAACAATTATTTTAAAAGTTATAATGAAAATTTTATTGAACAAAACACTGTCAAATTAACATTTTTATTTAATTATATAACCATAAAGATTGATAAAAATGATCAAAAACTAATTTCAGCGTTGATGCACTACACCGGGCCAATATAATTTTTATTATAACTTATAAAATAATTGTCGCTCTAAAATTTTCTCAACGGATTTGGATTCCTTATAGTTTTAAGTGTATGTTAATATTTTTTAAAATTTTTAAAAGGCGCAGAAAATTAAAAAAAATTAATTGTTTATAAAAAAATTATTAAATAATTATTAAAAAAAAAACTTTTAAAAAATTTTCTAATTCTTAACAAAAGTATATTTTATCCCCTTTATATTCTCGCCTGGTTCATTTAAATCGGTTTATTCATTTAGGAGAAAAAACATTTTGTTTAAAAAGTTGCAAAAAAATTAATTTTGCAATAACTTTTTTAAAAAATAATTTTTTTTTTCTGTTTTTTGGTGGACACATTCTTAAGGCCAAATAGAAATGTTTTTTCAACATTTCGATTTAAAAAAAATACTTTTTATTTTCTGTGGAAATTTCACGAATTCTGACCCATATGTTTTTATTAAATTAAGATTTAATGTAAGGCTACATTAAGGTTTTATTTTGTGTGTCAAAGGACCAGGAGTCAGCGCCCAAGCTGGAAGGGTTTCCGGAAATTTTTTTTTGTTCAGAAATTATTCGGAAATCTTCCGGAAATTTATTTTTTTTGTACAGAAATCTTCCGGAAAATTTACGGAAATTTATTTTTTTTGTACGGAAATTTTCCGGAAAATTTCCGGAAATTTATTTTTTTTTACGGAAATCATCCAGAAATCTTCCAGAAAATTTCCGGAAATTTGTTTTTTTTACGGAAATCTTCCGGAACATTTCCGGAAATTTATTTTTTTTTACGGAAATCTTCCGGAAAATTTCCGGAAATTTATTTCTTTTTTACGGAAATCATCCGAAAATTTATTTTTTTGGTACGGAAATCTTCCGGAAATCTTTTTAAATTTTTTTTAACGGAAATCTTCCGGAAAATTTCCGGAAATTTATTTTTTTTACGCAAATCATCCGGAAAATTTCCGGAAATTTATTTTTTTTTACGGAAATCTTCCGGAAAATTTCCGGAAATTTATTTTTTTTTACGGAAATCTTCCGGAAAATTTCCTGAAATTTATTTTTTTTACGGAAATCTTCCGGAAATTTGTTTTTTTTGTACGGAAATCATCCGGAAATCTTCCGGAAAATTTCCGGAAATTTATTTTTTTTACGGAAATAATCCGGAAATCTTCCGGAAAATTTTCGGAAATTAATTTTTTTTACGGAAATCATCCAGCAATCTTCCGGAAATTTGTTTTTTTACGGAAATCTTCTGAAAATCTTCCGGAAATTTGTTTTTTTTTACGGAAATCTTCCGGAAATTTATTTTTTTTGTACGGAAATCATCCGCAACATTTTCTGAAATTTATTTTTTTTACGGAAATCTTCCTGCGCGTAAGGCGACCTTGTTGAAAAAACTTACACTTCAGAAAATGGAGGAAGGTTCTGACGTTCGTGAGCACTTGAACAATTTCTTCGATTCAGTCGACAAATTAGCTGATATGGATGTAAACATAAATCCGGACCAGTTAACGATTATGATGTTGTATAGTTTACCCTCCAGTTTTGAGAACTTTAGAATCGCGATTGAGAGTCGAGACGAGCTCCCTACTCCCGATAGTCTACGTTTAAAGATCGTTGAAGAGCTCGAGGCGAGGAAAGCCACGACAAGTTCGGTCCAGGATGCGATGTACGCCAAAAGAAAATTTGGAAGTGACAAGAAACCTAATTTCCATAAAGGTGAACGTGATAAAGAAGATACCGGTCAAAACAAATCGCACTCAATTAAATGCTACAAGTGTCATCAGAGAGGGCACAAAGCCTCTGAGTGTAGAACGCAAAAAGCGGGAAATAAATCTTCATTTGTGTCTCTTCTTTCAACGGAAGTGAATCAAGATCAGTGTCGTGTTGCGAACAATAATCTCGAAGACTCGTGGTGCCTTGAAAGTGGGTGTACCTCCCACATTTGTGGAGATAAAGATTTGTTTATAAAAATGCAGAACAGTAAAATCGGTAAATTAAAATTGGCAAGTGACGCGACAGCCGATATTGTATCCAAGGGGGTTGCTGGAATCGCGACGTTGGTGAACGATGAAAAGTGCAACGTAACCTTAAACGATACTTTACACGTTCCCGAATTGCGCACGATTTTATTATCTGTGTCAAAAATAACTAATAGGGGATATAATGTGCTTTTTGGCAAAGGGAAGGCCATCGTGATCGACAAGGAAGGACAAACGAGATTAGTCGCAAACCGAAAGGATGATCTTTATTACGTTGAACGTGTACCGTTTGATCATTGCCAGCAAGCTACGTCCGAAATAGAAAATGGATTGAAATCATCAACGAACTGTATAAAAATTTGGCACGAACGATTGGGGCACCTCAACTTCGGTGATCTGTAAAGTGCTGTTAGAAGAGGATATATCCGTGGAATCAACCTAGATCAAGAAAAATAACGTCCAACGTGTGAGACGTGCATTCAGGGGAAGATGACCAGGGTACCTTTTCCGAAGGAGTCGTTGCACGTGACAAAAAAATTGGAGCTCATTCATACAGATCTGTGCGGTCCAATGCGCGTGACTTCGAATGGAGGATCGAAATATTTTATTACCTTTACAGACGACCACTCGAGATGGACAGAGATCAGATTCATCAAGCACAAGAATGAAGCTCTACGTGAATTCAAAGAATTCAAAACTTTCATCGAGAAACAGCACGGAACACAGATAAAGGCCATTCAATCCGACAACGGATTAGAGTTCGTGAATAAAGACTTTGACGAATATCTGAAGTCCCAAGGTATACGACGAAGATTGACTACAACATACACACCAGAGCAAAATGGCGTCGCGGAAAGGAAAAACCGGACGCTGGTGGAAGCGGCGCGATGTCTTTTGTTGCAGTCTGGTTTACCGCCTTCTTTCTGGGCGGAAGCGATCTCCACGGCAAACTTCCTTCGAAATCGTTCTCCCACCAAGAAACTCGACGGAAGAACACCTTACGAGTTCTGGCACCAGAGGATTCCATCAGTTGGATACTTGAAGCAATTCGGATGTAAAGTGTTCTGCCTGGATAAAACGCCAACCAAAGGAAAGTTTGACGCGCGTTCGAAAGAAGGAGTATTCGTCGGATATTCGGAGGTGTCCAAAGGTTTCCGTGTTTGGATGCCCAAATCAAGAAAAATCAAGGTCACCAGAGATGTAAAGTTCCTGGAAGGTGTCTTCCCGAAATCAAAAGAACCCTTTAGAGATTTCATCGGTGAGAACATGTGGAGCGACCAAAATCCAGACCACGGAAATGGAAATGTCAATGTAAACATCTACATAACGTCTAGTCGTGAATCCAATGGAGAGCCTCGACCAGGAGTACTTGCCAATCCAGGGGAAGCTGCAGCGGATATCGAAATTCTTGAAGGTAATGAATTAGTTGAAGCTGATAATGATATTGTCGACGTTCTTGACGATGTTTCTAGTGAATCCTCCGACGGTGATGATGGTGATGTTCCCGAACAAACCCTGCGACGACGACTTCCTGGACACTATCGAATTGAAAGGACTGGACAACGTGGTAGACCACGCAAAATCTACAAATACGAAGCAGAATTAGCGGAATTAGCCTTCATTGCTGAGATCCCAGTAAAGCAAGCCTTAGCAGGGGAAGACTCATGTGCTTGGAAGGAAGCGATGGCTTCTGAAGTGACATCATTAATCAAAAACAAGACCTGGACATTAGTGAAACGTGACGAAAAACAGCGAGTGATTGACAGCAGATTTATTTTACGAAATAAATACGATTCGAGCGGAGAAGTCGAAAAACGGAAAGCGCGAGTGATAGCTCGTGGGTTCTCTCAAAGGCCGGGTATCGACTACCACGATACTTTTGCTCCGGTAGCAAGATTGGGCTCCATTCGTACTGCGATTGCTGTGGCTGTGGAACGAAACATGAAAATCAGGCAGATCGACATCGGAACAGCTTATCTAAATGGTGACGTTCACGAAGATATTTTAATGAAAATTCACGATCATCTCGATTTGGTTTTAGAATATATGGTGGAAAAGGAGTTGGACCCCATCATCCGATTGGAAGCAGAGAAGATGTTGACCGAACTTCGCAGAGACAACATGGTTTGCTCCTTGAACAAAGCATTGTATGGATTAAAGCAAGCAGGGCGGTATCAACGTTTGGACAAAGAATTACGAGAATTTGGAGCAGCACCTTCAGATGCTGATCCCTGTATCTATTAGGTCGGATCTGGAGAAGAAGAATGCTTTTTAGTAATATACGTGGATGACATCCTTCTGATTTCACCTAGTCAACGTATGATTGACGAATTAATTACGTATCTCAAATCAAGATTCGAAGTCAAGGATTTAGGTGATGCAAAATACTGTCTAGGCCTGGAGTTCACGAGAGATGGAGATAGTATGACAATCACCCAAAAAGGATACATCAGAGACATCCTAGAGAGATTTGGCATGCTAGACTGTAATCCGGTTACGACACCGATGGATCCAGGTATCAAGTTAAATAAAGAGGACACAAACGAGAAGGATTCTCAAGGAAAGAATTTTCCGTATCGCGAGCTGGTTGGGGCTTTAATGTATCTGTCTATTGGTACGAGACCCGACATTTCACATTCTGTCAGTTGTTTGAGCCAGTTCAACGATTGCTACTCGAAGATTCATTGGACAGCGGCGAAACGGGTACTTCGCTGACTGGGGTGGGTGCAGTGTGGACCGGAGATCCTACACAGGATACGCTTTTCTAATTGGAGGAACCGCTGTTAGTTGGGAATCGAGAAAACAACCCACTATTGCCTTGTCTTCTACCGAGGCAGAGTATATGGCTCTGTCCGATGCAACCAAGGAGGCCATATACATGACAAAACTTCTAAAAACTTTCGGAGTGAAGCAAAAGGAAATTGTTCTCAAGAATGACAATGTAGGAGCTGAGAGACTTGCTGCAAATCCCGTGTATCACTCTCGCACAAAACATATTGATATACGCCATCATTTTGTGCGAGATGCCATCGAGAAGAAGCTCGTGTCCATTCAACACGTAACGACGGACGACATGGCTGCGAATATCCTGACGAAGGGACTTTCCAAAATCAAGCACCAGAAATGTGTTCGTCTTCTTGGTTTAAAATCGAACAATTCTCCAAGGGAATGATCTACAGTTGCTATCCGAGGGGAAGTGTTGGTAAAATTGGTGGTACGGACCTGCAACTGTTACTGAGCGCCACCAGGTGTTCATTCTCATTACTGTTTTTGCTCGTCTTAGCAAATGTATCGCTCTTAACATAAAAGTATCGCTTGGTTTATATTATCAATAAATGTGATCGAATAATACATTGTGCTCGTTTAATTGTGTCAAAGATCCCAGACCTTTAACAAATCTTCATTATTATTGCATTTATTAACAATAATAGGATACAATGTTATCTCTGGTTCTAATAGTCTAATTGAAATACATCAAATTGGAAGTTGTAATTAATTAATCTTTTTATTATCTTAGCTCATTAATTAAAGAAAACAAAATTCTTTTATTAATTACATTTTTCAACATTTATTTGGACATTTTTTTCAGAACAAGTATAAAACGGTTGCAAAAACCAAATTTTTTTTCGACAAAATCCTTACCCTGTCATAAATAATACTACGAACTTCTCCAAAATGTGGGCTCAGAATAAAGCTTAGAATTTTTTCACATAGGCTCTACAGTGCATGCTAGATTTTTATTTATGACAGGGTTAAGATTTTGTCGAAAAAAATTGGGTTTTTGCAACCGTTTTACACTTGTTCTGAAGGAAAGAAAACTGTCCAAATAAATGTTGAAAAATGTAATTAATAGAAGAATTTCGTTTTCTTTAATGAGCTAAGATAATAAAAAGATTAATTAATTACAACTTCCAATTTGATTTATTTCAATTAGACTGTTAGAACCAGAGATAACATTGTATCCTATTATTGTTAATAAATACAATAATTAAGATTTTTGAATAATTATAAAGCAAATTCGTTTGGACAGATTCAGTTAATAAATAGTTATTTTATCGAAGTTTTTGAATAATCGCTTTTATGTAAAATCTTGTACCAAAGTCGACCATTTTTGAAAATGTCGAAAAATGGGGTACACTGTGATGTAATTTTGCACCTGTACGGTGCAAAAAATTTTTTTAGTATGGGATTTTCGTATACAAACATATGAGATTCCACGCTTTTCAAAAATATTTCTCATTTTTTTTAAATAATTTTTTTAACAGAGATATTTCAAGTCAAACTCAAACATTTTTCAGGGGCCTATCATTTTCTCGCGAATAATAATATTTTATTAATAAAATTGTATCAACCTTACATCTCAATCAGTTTACATGTTTTATTAGACAACATTATGCTTCTAGTTCTAAATGATAAATTAATATATTTTAACATATATTTTCTTAATTCAATACACAAGTTATTCTCTTAACAAAATTAAATTCAATAGCTTTGGTGCTATTGGGTTAACAGTTTTTTTCAAAGTGTAGATTTGTTGATAAATCTTATATACACATGCGGCGATCCACCCAGCTGTTATGTGTCATGGCGTCGCGCCGTTTGATTAAACAGCGTGTGCCCAAATAGCACGTAACATTACTGGAATATTGCAGCAATGTAACTTGTAATGTTAGTAACATTACAGTCTAACATTGCAATAATATTAAAATGTCCGCCCCAAGGACATGTAATGTAATGTTACAGTAACATTACATGGTAATGTTGTTACCTAATTATGTTGTTTTCTCTGTAAAATATAATTTGTTTTCTAAATGTACACTTAAAAAAATGCTTTTGTATGTTGATTTATATACTACAAAATTGTTTCAAAAAATGTTCTTAAGATAATTTAATTTCGAGAAATCAATAAAAGGAAATTTCTGCAATTGTTTTCTTTATACCTTTTTTGTTTTATCTATTCCTAATCCAAAATCATTAGTTTATTTTTAACATTCATACACGGAGAAAAAATCAAGCGTTTGCAGTATGGATATGGTTTATACTTAAAATCACGGCGCTGTTTATCTAGATTTGTAAAAATATATGTTGAAAGAGTAGAAATCTATACTTTATTAGCATAGATTTCGACAAATCGAGTATAAACAGCACCGTGCTGTTTATACGCTGTTTAAACGTTTGATTTTTCTCTCCGTGTAAATGAACAAAAAATAATTCCTCAAAAACGTTTAAAAAATACTTTTTTTTCCTTCATAATTTTTGAATGTTCAATTCCTTTCAATTCTGTTTATTTCTAAGAATAAATTGAAATATATAGAACTTAACATTTTCTCATGTCTGCCAGTGGAAAAAAGGCTCAATTAAAATTAGGAATTTCCAATACAAGTCCTCAAACTACAAATCCTGAAATATTGCGTACGCATTTCCAATCACTTTAAATTATTTATTTGTTTCTAAGTAAGAGTTAAGAAAAACAATCTTTAAAACTTTGTTGATACTTTACAAAAGTAACATTTAAAGGTTAAATTATCAATATTTAAAAAAAATTAATTTTCGAGGTTAAATTATCTTGAAATAATTACTTAAAAATAAAAAATAAATATTTCCGTAGTTCGTCATATTTTTACCATGCTCGGAAAAAATCAAATTTTTAAAAATTGGGTCATATTCCAGAATATTTAATAATTATTTTTAAAATCGGTGAAATATTTATATGAATTTTTTGTAATGGGTATCAATAGTAAAAGCTTTACTTACCTTTAGAAAAGATGATTTATAACTTAATAGCTGCCTATAAGAATCAATTTCCACAATGAGTTTAATTACTTTACAAAATTTTAACACTTGAGTTTTATTTTTCGCAATATAATAAAATTCATGAATATCAAATAATATTAACCACGTGAAAAGATTACCGGTAAACTCCGCGGAATCTCCGCGGAGTCACTCTGCGGAGATTCCGCGGAGTGAATCCGCAAATATTCCGCGGAATTAAGATTTTCTTAAATATACTGAAAATTCACAAAAAAAAAGGTTAAATTGTAAGAAAACCGATTTATAAGAATATCATTTATGGTTATCCAGGCAATCCATAAAAATCCATAAAAATCCATAAAAATCCTGACAATATTAAAATAATTTCAAAGGTTAATCAGAATGCAGGTTATCCATGTATCCATAACATTTCCCCCGGTTATCCCGGTATAATTCACAGTATTTTGTCAAAATTTGGTACAATTTCAAAGGTAAGTTTACTTAACCTTTCAAGATCGATACACCTGGATATTATCCACGGTTATCCAGTTGACCTGTCACTATTTACAACATTTCCAAACGACCCTAAGTTTCAAATTTTAAAGGTAACCTAACCTGGCAAAAACAATGAATTTACATAACACCCGCGGTTATCCAGTTATAATGTTAATATTTTAAACAATTTCTAAGGTAAGTCAACATAACCAGTCAAATATAATGCATCAGATAATTATCAACTGATATCCATGTATCCAGTCATTTTTTTGTTCAATTTCAAAGGCAACTTAACATAACAAGTCAAAAACGATACACCTGCTAATCACCTACTATTAACAAGGTATTCTTGGGCAATTTCAAAGGTAAGTCAACACTTATCGTCGAAGGCGATGTACTAGCTAATCACCTAGTTGTCCAGGTATCCGGTCAATTTTTTAATCAATTTTAAAGGTAAGTTAACATAACCTGTCAAAGACGATGCACCAGCTTATCAACCACTGTTATCCAAGTATCCGGCAATTATTTTGGACAATTCCAAAGGTAAGTCAGCATAACCTGCCCAAGACGATGCACCACCTACTAATAACCCAATGATATCCACAGATATTCTGTCGAATATTCAAACAATTTCAAAGGTAAGTCAACATAACCTGTCATACACAACACACCTGCTAACCATATAATGTTATCCAGATATCCAATTGAATGTTTAGACAATTTCAATGGTAAGTCAACATAACCTGTCCAAGACGATGTACCAGCTAATCACCCAGTTATCCAGGTATCCGGTCGAATGTTTGGACAATTTCAACGGTAAGTCAAGATAACCTGCCCAAGACGATGTACCAGCTAATCACCCAGTTATCCAGGTATCCGGTCGAATGTTTGGACAATTTCAACGGTAAGTCAAGATAACCTGTCCAAGACGATGTACCAGCTAATCACCCAGTTATCCAGGTATCCGGTCGAATGTTTGGACAATTTCAACGGTAAGTCAAGATATCCTGCCCAAGACGATGTACTAGCTAATCACCCAGTTATCCAGGTATCCGGCCGAATGTTTGGACAATTTCAACGGTAAGTCAAAATAACCTGCCCAAGACGATGTACCAACTAATCACCCAGTTATCCAGTTATCCGGTCAAATGTTTGGACAATTTCAACGGTAAGTCAACATAACCTGTCCAAGAAGATGTACCAGCTAATCACCCAGTTAGCCAGGTATCCGGTCTTTTTTTGATCAATTTTAAAGGTAAGTTAACATAAAGACAATGCACCAGCTTATCAACCACTGTTATCCAAGTATCCGGCCATTATTTTGGACAATTTCAAAGGTAAGTCAGCATAACATGCTCAAGGCGATCTAATGTTATCCAGATATTCAATCGAATATTGGACAATTTCAACGTTAAGTCAAGATAACCAGCCCAAGACGATGTACTAGCTAATCACCCAGTTATCCAGGTATCCGGTCGAATGTTTGGACAATTTCAACGGTAAGTCAACATAACCTGTCCAAGACGATGTAGCAGCTAATCACCCAGTTAGCCAGGTATCCGGCCAATTTTTTTATCAATTTCAAAGGTAAGTCAACACAACCTGTCATACACAATACACCTGCTAACCATCTAATGTTATCCAGATATCCAATCGAATGTTTGGACAATTTCAATGGTAAGTCAACGTAACCTGTCCAAGACGATGTACCAGCTAATCACTAAGTTATCCAGGTATCCGGTCGAATGTTTGGACAATTTTAACGGCAAGTCAGCATAACCTGCCCAAGACGATTCACCACCTACTAATAACCTAATGATATCTACAGATATTCTGTCGAATATTCAAACAATTTCAAAAGTAAGTCAACATAACCTGTCATACACAATACACCTGCTAACCATCTAATGTTATCCAGATATCTAATAGAATTTTTGGACAATTTCAATGGTAAGTCAACATAACCTGTCCAAGACGATGTAACAGCTAATCACCCAGTTAGCCAGGTATCCGGCCAATTTTTTTATCAATTTCAAAGGTAAGTTCACATAACCTGTCAAAGACAATGCACCAGCTTATCAACCACTGTTATCCAAGTATCCGGCCATTATTTTGGACAATTTTAAAGGTAAGTCAGCATAACCTGTCCAAGACGATGCACCACCTACTAATAACCCAATGATATCCACAGATATTCTATCGAATATTCAAACAATTTCAAAGGTAAGTCAACATAACCTGTCATACACAATACACCTGCTAACCATCTAATGTTATCCAGATATCCAATCGAATGTTTGGACAATTTCAATGGTAAGTCAACATAACCTATCCAAGACGATGTACCAGCTAATCACCCAGTTATCCAGTTATCCGGTCTTTTTTGATCAATTTTAAAGGTAAGATAACATAACCTGTCAAAGACGATGCACCAGCTTATCAACCACTGTTATCCAAGTATCCGGCCATTATTTTGGACAATTTCAACGATAAGTCAACATAATCTGTCCAAGACGATGTACCAGATAATCACTCAGTTATCCAGGTATCCGGTCAATTTTTTTATCAATTTCAAAGGTAAGTTCACATAACCTGTCAAAGACGATGCACCAGCTTATCAACCACTTTTATCCAAGTATCCGGCCATTATTTTGGTCAATTTCAAATGTAAGTTAACCAAACCTTTCAATAGCGATGCACTAGCTTATCACCCACTGTTATTCAGGTATCCGGTCATTATTTTGGAGGATTTTAATGGTAAGTCAACATAACCCGTTCTAGATGATACACCACCTACTAATAACCCACTGATATTCAAAGATATCCTGTCGAATATTTCAAACAATGTCTAAGGTAAGTCAACATAATCTGTCAAATACGATACAATTTCTAATCTTGTAATGTTTTCCAGATATCCAGTCGATTGTTTGGAGAATTTTAAAGGTAAGTCAACATAACCTGTCAAATACGATACACTAGCATATCAACCAATGTTATCCAGGTATATTAATTGTGCAAATTTTTTGTAATAATATAATTATGTTACTTTAAAGTTATGTTTTAGATTTATTTACTTTACATACAAAATCACTTAGGCGTTACAGTATTATTTGTGCTACGAGTGTACATAGTTTTGTAGTGAACTATTTTTATTTTATTTTCTTTCCATGTTGTTCACAAAGGTGCATACATAATTCTGCACTCTCAAACATTTTGACAATATTTTATTTAGTGGCATAACGTGGATATTATAAGAATCTCTTACATGCTTTATATTGGAATTGAGATTAAATCCAATTTCTCTGTGTTTTATCTCGTCGTTATTACTATTGGTAACAATAAGTTGATTTATTACAGCATACGATTGTTCTTGAACTTTTACGAAATACTTTATTACACCAAAGAAAATGGATTCATCTTTCTCCCATTGTACGTTGAAATTTGATCTCTTCTGTTGGCGATTGTACAATTTAGATGTGAATATATCATTATTTATTTGGCATCTACTGTAAATTACAATTCGTTCCGTAAGTAATTGCTCCATGGTAAGATTTGTCGCTAAGCTTATTGCTCGACGTTCGGAAGCTGTAATAACATGTGCTGCTACTGGTGGTCCGTGTGTTTTATATTGCGGATCATTTGCTCCTCTCTGAGGATTCAAAATTTATTGAATACAACGTTGAGCTTGTATAATTTTTATAGTATTTGATAACTCAACATCTATTTTATTTGAACCATGCGCCATTCGGACAAGCTCACCGTTCTGATCTTCAGAAGTGAAGGCTGACCAAACCCAAAGTGGTCCCCATTGACGAACGTCGTCTGCAATATGCAGTAATTGGTGCACATTATAAGAGCATTTATTTAAACCATAAAGTGATTCTACACGAATGACAAAGATGTTTAACAAAGTCTCGGCAAAGTCGATTTCTGTTGGAGTAATTTCCTCTTGAGATAATAGATTAATTGCTTTTACGAGTAAAAGAAAATGTTGGTAATATCTATCTCTTAGTCGATTTTTTAAAATTATTGCTCCATAATACATGAGAAACGCTCTGAGTTCGGAAGCCTTCCAATCACCCAGCTGAGATAATTTTCGAGGAGTACGAGTTATATCATCGGGTGGTGTAATTCTCTCTAAAATTTTATCAATTTGACCTCTTATTTCCCTAGACAAATAATACTCTTCTAAATGATTATTCGAATTACACCACAGATTTAAAAACATTAACGTCACGCCAAGCAGAACAGCATGCGTATAGTCACAAAGAAATCCTTTAGATCTGTCAAAATGAGGTATGTTTGTGACTACTGAGCTGCCTTTAACACCTCTAAAATGTTTAAGATTTTCAAACCTCTGTACAACAGTCGTTTGAATTTCCATTCTTTCAGCAGTTCGTAGTTGCGGCTGCTCAGAAAGTATTGGGAATACCCAATTTGAGCCAGCACCAGTTTCACTACTCAAACCTTTTATTTCACAGCTTGAACAACCGTACTCTCCATTGTAATACATTAGATTTTGTACAGCTGCTCTTGCTGGAGCATCTAAACATGCGATTGGAGCAATTACTTTGCTTTTAAGAATACAATTTAACGTACTATGCTTCCATTCAAACCCATTTGTAAACAAGTTTTGTAAAGCTAATGCAAAAGGCAGCAGATATGAGTTCATTTCGGGTTTCTTAGTGCAACGGTTTGAGTAAAATATCCCGCAGACGAATTGGAAACTCCTTCTAAACCTTGGTGCTACATTCATAATTTGAGCATAAATTGGCCACATTTGACTTCGTCCACTTTTTGAGATCTGAACTCCATCAGTAAACCAAATTAAACTCAAATCATATTTACCAGGTATAGCAGTTGTTTTCAATCGTCGGTACTCAGAACCAAAAATGAAGTCAGAAATATTTTCCTGATTTCTTTGTGAACACTCTGTTTGAAAAGCATCGATTAAGATGTGTAAATCTCTTACTTCGAAGGCAGTACGTAGTTCTTGTTCAATATTGAATTCTAAAAAGAAACTATTTAAATTTCCACTATTACAACGCAGACAACTTCTTGTATTTAATGTATCTAACCATTTTCCAACATAATTGTAACAATCTGAGCATATCCTATGCTTAGTTGTGTAATTAGAATCAGCGTCGGGAAAAATTTCATCGAGTAATTTTAAGAATTTGAATTTCGTTTTTGGAAGTGTGTGGTCTTCAGGTAACAATAAGATAATTAAGTTTAAAATGTCATTTAAAGCTTTTTTAGTAAACCGGTTCGAAACATAAACTTGTAAGATTTGATTTAAAGCATTACTGCCATTGATATTAGCATTTTGATAAATAGCTTTATCGAACCAACTATTTTCATTGTCATCACTTTCAATATTATTATCACTGTAGCTGTTATCATCGTTTGTTGTCAAAATTGAGGATTGCGATGTCGATAGAAGTGATTCATTTGAAGAAGAAGCAGGCCTTACAGACAGGAAAGAAGCTGAAGATGATGAATTTAATAATGATGATGATGATGAGGATGATGACAATGACGAAAAGGAAAAGTGAGTGGAAGAAGAAGAGCTCGAAAAACTTTTATGTTCCACTGAAACATCAAAACCATCGAAGTCTTGATTTAAAACTGATGAAGATGAATTTCTTTCAGAAACTGTTGCCACGGTATTTAATGACTCACTTGATTCCATTTCCAAATCAGTATCACTTCGAAGTTCCGTCGATACAGACAATGTTGTAGCTAATGATGACTCTTGGTCTTCTCCATTATCGCTATCAGAATTCTAAAAGTAACAAGAGTTAATTACAAAAATAGAATTATAAAGGAAATGCTATTTACATAGTTCTTTTAAAAATAAGATTGAATGATACCATATTTGTGATGTTTTTACAAAAGCATTCCGTGCATATCGGTTAACAATAATTTTATTGAGATCTCATTCCTATTCAAGATGTCCAAAATGACTCTATCCACCTATAACAAATTTTCATTTATAAATATATTTTATATTTTTATATATATTAGAGGTGTGTAAAAAGCCCGAAACATACACATACCAGAAATATTTCAGGTATACGCTATTTTTTTCGCCATTGATATGAAAAAGTGAACCTCTCAATTTCAATCTGTCAATCTTTCAATCTTTTAATCATTAAATCTCAATTTCTCAATATCAATCTTTCAATCATTCAATTTTTTACTCTCAATCTCTCAATCATTCAATCTCTATCTGAATCTCTATCTGAATCTTTCAATCATTCAATCTTTCAATCTCTTAATATCAATCTCTCACTCTCAATCATTCAATCATTCAATCATTCAATATTTCAATCATTTAATCTTTCAATCTTTCAATCATTCAATCTTTCAATCTATCAATCATTCAATAATTCAATCTTTCAATCAATCAATCTTTCAATCTCAATCTCTCAACCATTCAATCTTTCAATCCCAATCTCTTAATCATTCAATCTTTCAATCCCAATCTCAATCTGTCAATCTCAATATTAATCTCTATATTAGTCTCAATATAAATTTCAAGCTCAATAAACTGCCATAAGGCAGTTCTGGACAACTGTCGTAAAAAAAACTTTTTACGACAGTTAGCTGCCATAAAAAGTCTTTTTACGGCAGTTGTCCAGAACTGCTTGAAAAAGTGCTACTTTATTTGCCCCAAACAGGTCCCAAAAAGACACTTTTTCATAACTATGGTAAAAAAAATTTTCTTGGGTATAATTGTTTTATGCTCACAAAACAATCTATTTAAGTAAAAAGGAATCCTTTTACTATAAGCTAATTTTTATTTTAATATTTGTCTGAGAGGAATTCCTTTTTTATTAAAAGGAAATTTCTTTAAATTATATTCTTTAATTGTTAAATGATTCTTGTTTACTATTAAAGGGTTATACCTAATCAGGCGGTCGAAAAATGCGGTTTTTTGTATTTTTTCATAGGTTTATTTATTTTTTTAAATGAGAGTTTTCATATATATTTACACATTTTTTACTGTATTTAAAATTTTTTTTATTTATAAAAATATTAATTTTTGTGTCACTTATAAGTGAATAATTAATAATTAATAATAATGAATAATTAATAATAATTAATAATTATTAGCCGCTTCCTAAGGGTCCTCGAAAAAAAGTGTTTCGTGGTGACCAACATAACTTTTGACCGAATCATTAGAAATCAAAAGGTAAAATAGATTCTGTTTGATAATGAGAAAATGCTGTCCTTGATCAAAGGAATTAAAAAAATATCACTTTTTCACAAAATGTCAGCTTCTTAAAAAAAAATTTTTTCATAAAAAAATAGTCTTAAATTTTTTTATTTAAATTAATAATTTGAATTTTATTTAAAAATACTTCGATTAAGGGGACATTCCAGTTAAAAATGTCAAAAAAATGAAATTTAAGCCAAATCGGTTAAAGCGGTTTTTAAGATATCATGTACACCGACTGAAAAAACGCAGTTTTGAGAAAAACGAGTTTAAAGTTTCACAAACTTATCTGCACCGCCTTGTTAATTATGTCTGTAACTTCAAAAATATTCTTCGAATGTTAATAAAAAAATTTTTACAACAGGCAAATATATGTACTTTAAAAGACTGCAAAAAAATAATTTTTTGAAAATCGTAACTAGGTAAAACCCCTTTAAAAAATATTGTATCAGTAGTTTTATTTATTCTTATTATTAGTAATTCATTAACTTATTTATTTAATTATAATAATAATTTATTTATTTTGGACTCAAATTTATAAAACATTATTTAATAAATTAAATTATAGTTTTCGAATATATAAATAATTATTATAATTATCCACAATTGTTAATATTTTATTTAAATTCTGTATATTGTTTATTTTATTAAAATAACAATTTAATTTTTGTAGTTATTATTATTCTTATTAATGATTAAATTTATCCAATTTTATTTTATAAAAAATAATTTTTTTAAAAATTGTGCAGATTACCTTTGCATTATGTTAAGAGTAATTAAATTTTTTTGTTTTATTACTTTTATATGTTTACAAACGTCAAATGCCGTGGAATTATCCTTTTAACATAAAAGGATGTCATTTAAATATCAAAAGAAATCAGTATATATTCAAACGTTTTTCTTTTTTTCCAATAAACTTTTAACCTTTTTTTATTTAAAAGATTCCTTTTACAATAAAACTATTTCTGCTAACTATTAAAGCACATGATTTAAAAGGAAATTAGTTTTATGTTTTATAGATAATTTCTGTGAGTGTATTAATTAAAAAAATTGCGTAAAATCTTATTTCACTATTTGTGCAATGTTTTGAGAAGCCACTTTGACAAAATATGTTACAAATTGTTATTTTTAATGTTTTTTCTTTATTTATTAAAAAGAACCTCATTTTAAAAATATTTAATAAATTTTTAAAAGTTTTTGCATGGAAAACTGTATTTTATGTTAAGCTTACCTGTTTTCGATTCACAATGTCAGTTTTACGCTCTTTTCCTAAAAGTTCTTGTAGAATCCCACGAGAAATACCATATTTCTTAGTATTCGTGTAAATATTTAGTACTTTTTTGTATTGTATTAATATACTGTGAACTAAAATTTTTTCACGTTTATAATTTAATTTGTTACACGAACATAATGAATTTGGTTGAACGAGAAGGTTAGGAAAAATATATAACAAATGAATATCACATAATATTCAATAAATTTTTTTCTTATCAGCTGTTTGGATTTTAGCACCAATATTATTTTTAATTACTGTAAAATAATTTTCAAATTAGTTTTTAAATATTTGATTAAATTGAAACTTTATATAGTTTAATCGATTTAATTTGTATTGTAGAGTAATCATTTTATATAGTGTAAAATTAAGTTTAAAAAATTCGAAATTTCAATTTTTTGTTAATCATAAAAATAGCTCTTAATTTTATTAACATGAGTAAAACTTATATTTTATTTTTGTACCAGGAATTAAATTAATTTAAATCTCTATAAAGAAAAGAGAAACTAAACCTGTATAACCTTTTTTAAAAAAATCTCCACGAACACAAATCTTCTTCAGGAGGAAGAAGAAATTACTATTATTCTCAATAATTATAAAATACCAAATACTTCACGCGCGTGTATAATTTGCTAGTTATAATAAATCATGAACAGAATAACATAATTAATAATATACAATTTATTAATTAGCTGGTGAAGGCGGTAAAGTTTTTTGTAATTTTACTAAATTTAATTTCAATAATTTGTTGTTTACTAAAATTATTAAAGTTCACCAGTTTAAAAATCCTATTTACCGTACAGTATAGAATTAGTATTAGTTTTTATATATTATTTATTTTGCTATTAGTCTAACTTTTTGATTGGATATGTATTTTTCCTTGTGGAATCTAAAAAAATGCAAAACTTAATTAGATTTAAAAAAAGTTTTATTACATTTTTATCTTGATTTTCAAAATATTATTTAGAAATAAATTTTTAATCATTTAAAATGTTTTCTGAATATTGTTTCTTAGTAAATTAATTTGATCCAGAACCAGTATTGCTACGCATATTTTTTTTCATTGGAACATCGGTACAGTCCATTGTAGGACTTTAGTCTTCGTACAGCTACTCTTTCTAAAAACGGTTTTTTTTTTTTCTAAAACGGTTTTTGCAAATATTTCTAAAAAATGGTGAATTAAAGTTTCGGAAATATTTGGAAAAAACGATTTAATATAATTTATATTGTCATGTTAAGTGTTTCATTTTTCAATTTAAAAAAATTGTATTGTCAAGTATGTGTATATATTTAAAAATAATAAATAAATTATATTTTTGTTTACACTAAAATACTCTGTCTTATTTCTTTTCAAAGTAATTTTATCGAGTTAGCTTTGTTATTACTTTTCCCAGAAAACACTTAGATAAAAAGAATAAGTTAAAATTGTAAATCACTACTAATAAAAAAACCTTTTTGATTTAAATACAGAAAGTATTTTATCAAAAAAAGATTTTTTTTATTATTAGTATAGTGTTTATACAACACTCTAAATCTGAATCTGAAAATTTTATTGATTCTAATTCAGTGGCCCAGTTTTCTTTAATTGATTAGTGGAATTTCACTGAGAATAAGTTAAAACCACTGATTTATCAAAAAAACCTGGGCCACTGAATTGAAATCAATGAAATTTTCACTGATTCAGATTTAGGGTGTACTTTAAATATACATATATAAATTACAAGAATTTAAAATTCCCCGCCCAGCGCCGCCATGTTGCCGCGCAAAACTGCTGAAGTCAAAGACATGCCTATTTCTATAGTAGCGCAATGACTCGTGTATTGCTCTGCCATCAGTTTTACATTGCGTTTCACTCCCGTGGTCGATACGATAATTTACGCGTCTGTCTCGTCTCGCGGCATCACTATAAAAGTGATAGCCAATGATATAAGCTATACTTGCTTCACCAAATTTTGACTTAAGGGTGGAGTCCCATGACAGCGTTTTGCGTAGCGTCGTAATGGGAGAGAAAAAGACGCAAATGGGTGTCCCGACATCCCACGCTTTAAACTTGTTTTATAAGGTTTCTATTTGACGTAAAAAATTTATTTATAATGAATTGATTGGTTTTTTAGTAAGGAATACAATAATATTATTCATATTTTGATAAATTAAAAAATTTTTGGAAAAAACCATAAAAATAAAAAAACACAAAAAATTGCAAAATTGACTTTTTTCACAAAAAGCGTTGTAGTTTCTTAAAAATTTGACTAATTTAAAAACTGCTTTATGTTTTTAAAGTTAAATAGATACACTTTTAGGGGAAAAATTAGTTTTTGTATTACTTCCAAAAAACACAATTATTTGAACATCTGGCGTGAAAGAAATTAAAGACAATTGACGAATAGTGAAAATTATAAAAATGGATTTAAACAAGTAATATTTACTAAAAATCGTTTTATTAATTAAAAATTTTACAAACTTAATATATCTGAATATATTAACATTAAAATTAATAACTTATTAAATGATTATGTAAATTAATATTTAATTAAAGTTATTTAATTAACAATTCTTAATACCTCTAATATATGATAAAATATTATTAACAATATAGAATTTATAATTTAAATTTGACTGCCATATACTACATTTTTCTGTATTAGAATTTAATTTCTGACTGTAGAGAGAGCACATAAATTTTTAATAAATCTTAACTCAAATTTTATAAGTTGTTACAAATACAGACTGTCTATTTTTCATAAAAATAGAATTTTTGTATAAAAATTTTTCTTTCTTATAAAATACAACTTTTTCATGCATAACCTATCAATTTATACTTTATCAGATGCTTTTAACTGATTAAAAACGATTTTTTAGAAAGATTTGAATTTATTTATCTTGACAATTTTTCTAACGTTAGGGAGTAACTGGGGTGTCCAGACACCCCAGACATATTTTAACAGGAAATAGAGCTCTTCCTAGAGCAAACCTTTTGGCGGCACATACAGGTGTCAAAAGATAGAGGTTCAAACTAAATTATCAACGGGTTTTGAGCATACAAAAATTATTGGTTAAGTCATGGGAATACTTTGAATTTTGCTTGGGGTGTCCAGACACCCCAGTTACTCCTTCTAGAGTTAATAATGAATTTAAAAACATTAGGTAAATAAATAGTCTTTTAACTAAAATATACTTCCGTAAGATTTGAAGAAACTTTGCAAAAAGAAATGGAAAGAAGAAATAGAGAAATTGTACGTAAAAAAATCACAAGAGAAGATATAATAGAAAAGGAAAAGTCAGAAGATGAGGCAAAAAGGTTAAGGTTCATTAAGAAAGTGGACGAAGCTAATGTTGCTATGGCCATGGAATTAAATAATGATTTAAATCAAAAAATTAAGCATGAAAAAAATTTGAAGGAAATTGTTAACAAAGCTTTAAATTTAACAAACGAAACACATGAAGTACTTGTAAAACTTTCAAACATAAAAAAAATGAGTAAAATTACTTATAACTCTGAGAAAATAAATTAACTTAATGTAAAATTGTGTTATCTAAGTTTATTACTCTATACAAAAACTAAGCAAACAAGTGTTTTAAAAATTATAAAATAGCCATAAAATGTAAAAAATTATTAATACGAATAAATCTAAATGTTATAAATTATTTGCATATTTTTATATATTTAATTGAAAAACTTTTTAAATTCAATTTTATTTTGAGAATTTAAAATAATACAAGTAATTTTAGAAATTTATTTTATAAGGTATTTTTTACTTTCATATACTAGTAAAATCAAAATATGACCTTTTTACATTTTTAGTAACAAAAGTAAATGTATTTAAACATTAATAGTTCATTGAAAAAATTGTAATTAAGAAACAATTAAATTTAAACATTATTTTAAATTACAATTTTTAAATACTATAATATAGTATTAGAAAATTTAAATCTTATTGAGGAAACAAATTATGAATTCGTTATAATACTAAAATTTCATAATAAAATATATAATTGATTATTTGAAATTGAAAATAAAATATTCATAAAAAATTTCAAGAGTATAAAGTCTAACTTGAAGTATCAACGAAAAATATAAAAGTTGATACATTAAAAAAAACAGCAAATTATTAATTAAATATATGTTCATATTATAAAACAAAACCCTGTCTACTTTTGTCTAACCTTTTGTCAGTGACAGAAATTTGTTCGTTTCGAAGAATATATTTATTCATCTGACAAACATGGAGCAGGATTTAGTGTTGGTAGAGGGAGGCGGGTATTTTACAATTATTCGATCCGAAAAATCCTGAATTGGAATGTGGAATGGTTGTCAACTACCTTTGGCCAGAAGGAGCTGCGGTCAAGCGCAATTATAAAGGCACCATAATTGCCATATATCAAGTAAATATTATTCCACTTATTTAGTTTTTACTTTATTACAAAAATCATAATATAACAGATACTTTCCTAAAAAATTTAGCCGACATGACTTTCTAACTTAACATAGTAAAATAAAATATAATTTTTCAAAGAAAACTTGAAAAATTCAATTTTTAGGCAATATAAATCAAATTCTAAAATCCCTCTTTTTAATATCATATTATAAAATAAATAATAATTAATAATAATAATAATAATTACAAATTATTATTGTTTTTGGCAAGTTTACTTCAATTAAAAATTAATAATTTATAACTTTAAATAATTGAAACAAATTCCTTCAAATAATATTAATAATTAATAATAATAATTACAAATTATTATTGTTTTTGGCAAGTTTACTTCAATTAAAAATTAATAATTTATAACTTTAAATAATTGAAACAAAATTCTTCAAATAATTATTAATAATTATCAAAACGAAAAATTAATATGGAAATAAAAAATAATCTTACGTTAAATGTTAGCACAGTTAATCGAAAAATTATAAACTTACAAACACAAACTAAAAATTATAAATTCATTTAGGTGAAGAAAAAGTATTGGCGAAAATTCAGAATCAAAAAGTAAAGGATGCAGGGAAAAAAATTCAACCGAAGAAACGAAAATTGTCTACTGAATCTTATTCTGAGAGTGAGGTAATTTTCAAAAAATAATCATATTTATAATTTTATTCAGTCTTAAATTCAAGTTTTTTGATAAACTTATTTTCTATTAACTTATTTCTCTTTCTTCTGAAAATTTTTAAAACTTTTTGGAATCCCAGTAAAAAAAGAAGTATTGAGTGGAGCGTTTAGGAATTGAGTGAAGCTCTGAGCCAATACGGATTCGAGTAAAAACCGTATTGGGACGTTTGACTCAATCTTTTTTTCATCCGCCGAATATGGTCTTATTTTAGCATTAAAATTAAAATCACATGAGCAGAGTACACATTATAAATTGAAAGCACAATTGTCCTGGAATGTAAAAATGCCGATTTAGATAAGAAACTGTGAATATTTTTTATTTTTTGTTAAAAATTGGTAAAAGCAAATTTTGACAAGCGCGACTGATTTTACCATGTGAATAAATGAAGTGGCAAGTTTAAATGGACTAAAAGAAATCTTCTGTTACCGACAGAAAGTTCCTAGAAAACAATGAAATTTCATTGTTTTGTTGAATTTACCACAATTCTCTAGGAACTTTCTGTCGGTAAAAGTAGATTTCTTTTAGTCCATTTCGTCCATTTAAACTTACCACTTTATTTATTCACATGGTAAATTCAGTTGCGCTTGTCAAAAACTTTGCTTTTACCAATTTTTAACAAAAAATAAAAAATATTCACAGTTTCTTATCTAAATCGGCATTTTTACATTCCAGGACAATTGTGCTTTCAATTTATAATGTGTACTCTGCTCATGTGATTTTAATTTTAATGCTAAAATAAGACCGTATTCGGCGGATGAAAAAAAGATTGAGTCAAACGTCCCAATACGGTTTTTACTCGAATCCGTATTGGCTCAGAGCTTCACTCAATTCCTAAACGCTTCACTCAATACTTCTTTTTTTACTGGGATATTATCTCTTCCACCAATTCTACATTTCAAGTAATTTTATATAATTACTTTTACAGATTCAGTCAACTTTATTATTTGATACACTCCAAGACGCGATAAAATTAAACTCACAATTGAGTAATGTTTTAAAAGAGTTGAAAAAAGTAAGTTAAAAAATATTTTGCCTATTTAATGCCATAAATGTATTAAAATTTTTATGTTATACGTGTCGAGTTAAACTATTGTTATTTTAAAGATACTATACATTTAATATAATTACAATAGAAATTTTCCATGCTGTTATGATTTTTTTTTACTAAACTGCCTAATTATTATTACAATTTATTAAATTCTGCCTTTCCAGCTTATTTTAAATCCCAAGAAAAACCATAGTGAAGATTTACTGTCATCAAAATTTTCTTCTTTCGAGAATTCAGATATACCAACGAACAGTTTACAAACTGTAGAAATTGAAGATCCAACACCTTCCATCTCAAACTCTAAAGCTTTGTCGTTGACAACTTCTATTAGTTTGATAGCAGATAACTACGCTGATGATTCAGACAACTCTATAAATGACGAAAAAGAAAATTTGGGAGAAGTAGTCGATACTCATCTTGAAGTAAAGGATAAGGAAGACAATATGTTTTTCTTCACCAAAGATACTGCCGATGATAAGGTACTCTTTTTGTAAAAAATTTTCTATGCCTTACAGATACTATTAAATTTTCTAGAGAAAAGGTTTGCAGGTTGCCTTACCTATAAGCTTTTTTGCTCATAACTCATTAAAAAAAATAATAATTTATACGAACATACCATCGGAAAGAGGACCTAAAAAGCTACAAATTTGACACATAGATAATTTAAATTGGCAAAAAAAATTTTTTACATTAATTTTTAAAAATGATGTAAAATCAACGTTTCGAAATTTAGGCTTGCAGGTTAACCCACCTTGAAAAATTGATAATAATATGGAACAACTCCAATAAATTTATTAAATTTCACTTACATGTAATGTTACTGAACATAATTAAAATTTAAATTTTTTAAACAATTTATTAATAAATAAAATTGTTTTAAAATAAAAAATATTTTTGAAAAATATAAATTTTTTTCAATTGAAAATCAAACGAAAAGTAAGATATGTATGTTAAAGTAGGATTTAGAAATTTAATTTTAATTTTTAAAACTTTAACTTACGTGTCCTTCGGACAAAGAAATTGTAAAGGTAGTGGATTCCCCCTCAACTTAGTTATTGATTCAACTAAGAGGTTGAGAACCCTACTCTTGTGTTAAATGAGAAGATAGGAAAATTATTAGGATGTTTGAATTGAAACACAAAAATTAAGATAATGACAATTAAATGTATATATTTTACCCAAAGTCCCTATTACAGATAAATCTAATTTTATGTGTAAGACGAGTAAGTGTATCTGTGTGAATGAAGTATAAGTGTGTGTTGTGACACGTAAGATCTTTACTCACTACTGGGTGATTCTTCCTTGGTAATACGAATCCAATGAATGTGTCTTGTCTTTATATCCGCTTCACGATGTTCTTCCGAAAAATTCAGGAAATACCAAATCTAGGTTCACTAGATTGATATTTCGCTGTGAACCTTAATATTCTTTTTAGTTTGCACAAAGTTTAAGATCTGAACCTCGTAAATAAAGGTTGTCTTCTAATATATATTTGAAATTAATATTATTTATTCTTTAATAGCTTTATTTTATTTCCTTTTTTGATATAAGAGTCTTTTACTTTACTTTGATCACTTTAATTCTTTTATATTCCTTTCACAAATTCCTTTATGTTTATTCTTTATAATTTTTTATATTCAATTTCATTTATTTTATTTTCAATATTTTCTTTTATTTCTTTTATCCTTTTTAATTATATCACTTTATTTTATTCTTTATATTTCAATTATATATTTTCCAATTCAACCTTTTTTTACTTTTATTTATTTATATTTTTCTCAATTAAATTCACTTTTCTTAACAAACTTCTTATTAATTTCTTTAAACTTCTGAGATCCTTTTTATACAACACGGCCAATTGCCGGACTTAGGTTTGCCTGGCCCAAAATGCCGGCTACAACTACAGGCTACAACGGCCTGGACTAAACTGCCCAGATTTCCCTATGTCGATCACTTTTATTGAAAGACAATTTAGTGGGAGAATTCATAGTTAACGTGGCTGTTGCTAAGCCGATTTCTGCAACCTTGCAGATTTAGGCAGTGGCGTGATCCGAGTTCGGTGACTTGGATGCACCACTCCTTATATTGAACTATTTGCTTGCCTTTGATAATTTCTATCCATTTCTCAAAAGAGTTAATAAGCTGTTTGTGAAAGAAAGGAATTTAATGAGAAGTATTGTATTATATTCTTAAGTTTTTTTTACTTTAAAAATTGTCAAACTCAAAAAAACATTAAATTCAATCTTTATGTAGAATTGGAATTTTTGTCAAATTTGGGATACCTTGGATTAAAATTACCAAAGTGAAGAGTGTTCCTTTTGTGAAATTACAAAGGGTTGTTTTTCGTGTAAATGTTTTGAAGCTTGTTAACAAAAATCTCTTGTTGTGTATAATTCGTTGTTTATAATTCGGTTTTTTAAGTATTGTAAATAATTATTTATGATATAAAAAGTTACGGAGTTCGGCCGTAACAAATGCCCCCCTTTTATTAGGCTGACGTCCCTTGTCAGCTGCTATGAATGCGTTATCGAAGATCCTGTTTTAAAATTGGTAGATATGACTCGTTTGAGTTTTACAAAAATCGTATCCTGGTTATCTTGCTTTACAAAAGTTTATGTTGGAGAGTAATTATGTTAATCTTTCTTAAAAACTAGCCTTACAAATTTTAATATTTTTTTTATAGAACATGTTCAAAATGAAATGCGATTCAACATGCCGTATGCCTAAGTTCTTTGATTAAAGTGTTCTTTACAATTTTTTTTTTAACGTTGATAAAGGTAATTTTTAATTCAGTTATATAATTTTAAAAGAATATTGTCGAATTTGACTTAAAGCGCTGACAACGTCTTCCCCTAGTGTCATATGAATTGGCGTAACGATGTCTACCTAAGTTGTATTGTATGTGATAGTCATAATCAAAGAAAAAATTTTTTTTTTTTTTTTTTTAATTTTTCGAATGTGTGTTGCTTGTGTTGTGGTCCAGTGCTGTGTCCTTGGTATATAGTAAAGTTGAATAACTCTTTCGAGTTTTACAAGATTTTCGTCTTCTCCTTTTTTTTTACATAATTGGTTTTCTGGAAGGTAAGTAAAATTATTAATCGTAAAAAAATGAAAATAAATTAAATTCCCTTATTGAAAGAATAAAATTAAAATAATAAAAAAAAAATGCTGAAATTGCTGAGTTAGTGTGTCACCGAGGTAAGTGAAAAGTTTAAATGCAATGTGATATTTTACGTATTTGACTAATATAAGAGAGCAAAGCGAAAGGAGAAAAAAAAATATTTTGTTGAATTTTGAAAAAACATTATTCGAAAAAAACATTTTATAAAAAAAAAAATTTTTTTTTTTTTAGAAATGTGACAACAAGATTGTTGTTACTGCCCCCCTTTTTATGAACTGTCGTCCCTTGTCAGTTCATAGTTTTTTTTTTGGATGGTGGGAATTTTAATAGGGTTAAATTAATAATTTGGTTATATTGTAAGGATTTTTGATTAAAATGTGATGAAGTTATTTGGAGTGAAAAGGAAAAAAAGGTTTCTAATAGGACTTTACTTTTTGTATTGTAGATGTAATATAAGGATTTTCTTCCTGTCTTCTGTCTGTAATCTTGAGTTTTGTTTCTCACAGTTGTATTTTTGCTGATTTGGATTTTTGGTTAGTCGTGGTTATGTGTGTCTTGTACTTTGTCAGTCTTTGCAAATCTTTCGTTTAGAGTAGTTGTCTATTTTTGGTTCATTGTTTTTGGGTGTAAAGATAAAAAAATGGCATCATTCGATTTTACTCTTATGAGTCAGGTTTTGAGTTTTGTGGAGCGTGGTGTTGTGAAAACAGAGGATTTTTTATTGATGAAGTTAGCCGAGATCGAGGATGCGCAACGTATTTCGTTTGAAAGTGGGGAAAGAGGGTAAGTGTGTTTTATTATTTCTCTTCTTTTCTATTTTTTTTTATTTGGTTTGGTTAATATTAAAAGTGTATATATTTTTGTTTTTTTTTTAGTGTGCGTGTCTTAGTTAGTCCATGGCAAGATGCTGATTTGAGGGCTGTTTTTGGGCCTTGGCCTGTCCTGCATACTCGTTTTTTGATGGGCGAGTGTCTTTTGATAATGCTGTATGGTACCAAGAATATCGTTGGTCTTGGGCATTTAAAAAATACGAGTGTCGTTATTACTGGGCACCTGGAACTTTCGTCAATCCTACCTCTTGTGCTGTACCAGAAGACGAGCCAATAGAAGAGATAATTGGAATTTTAGGTGTAAATACATGTTGTAGGTGAGTGTACTTTTTTCTAAAATATGTTTATTTTTATTATGTATGTAGGATTTTTTTTTATATGAATTTTGTTTGTTATTATTATATAAAAAAAATTTTTTATAGACCTTTCTCGGTTCTACCCTACAGCCCCCCAAGGATGGGTTATCGTCCAAAAAATCCGGCTCTTGAGCTCGTATATGTTCAGAGTTATAGGTTGGAATGGGAGGAGCCCGTTTCAATATGTAATACATGGGACATTGTAGGTATATTTTAGCAGATTTTATATTGTTATTATTGATGATGTCTTAATTGTTTCTTGTTTGTTTTTTTTTTAGCGCTGGAACGTTAGTGTGCAGAATATTTGGTTTCCCTGTTAGATAATGTGTGTTTCTATTGATATTATAAATTTTTGTTAAGTGAGTGGTGGATTTGGGTTTTGTTTAAATAAATCGGGGAGAAAAAAAGGTTTAAAATTTATAGTATTTGTTGTTTTTTTTATCTTTATCCTGTTCCTAAATAGTGTTAGTTTTTTTTTGTATATATTCTTTTTTTTTTTTTTAAATTTTGTATTTAATGAAAGAAAAAGGAAAAATCTTATGAGTGTAAATTTGTTATTAGTAAGTTTTGTTATTAAAATTGATAGTTTTTGTTTATTCATTTACTATTAAAATTATTGAAATATTTGCAATTTTATTAAATATAATATTAGTTATCTCAAGGTAAGTACTATTTCTTTTCTATTATTTGAATTTCTGTTATTGGGGAATTATTTTTGTAATTTCTTATTGTTTTCCTCTTGTTGAATTTGTTAAATTGGCTTATTTTGTTTGATAAGATTTTTTTTTTTAGTTCCAGTTGTAAAAATTAAATTAAGTTCTTATTTATTGTTGGTTCTTTGGTAATTTCTATTATATGAAAAAATTGGTTATTTTATATTTTATGATAGAATTATATGTTTTATTTTCATTTCTTACTTTAGTTAAATTGGTTTTTTATTTCATTAGTATTTATTTATTATTTATATATTTTTTGAATTGTTTTTATTAATAAAGAGAGTGGAATTTTGAATTAATAAGTGTAATTGTCGTGTGGGGTCAGCATCTCACGGTGAGGTGTTAATTGTATCCTTTCTTTCTGTTCTTCGTCGTTGCATCTTCTTATCTTCCCCCTATGTCTTTGTGTGATATGGTTATGCTTGTTAGTTTCTTTCGTGCGTCGTCATATTGTAGTCTATTTTGTTGTTATAAGTGTATGTTTAGTGTAGTTATTCGGTTTTCATAATGTAGTTTTTTTTGTTTGAGGTGGATATGTGTGTGTTTTTATTTCTTCTCATTTTTCGCTAAGTGTTTATAAGCCAAAAGATGTTAATAGTGCTTTGTTCCTGTTTCTTGATGTTGCTTTTTTTTGGATTAGTTCCTGTTTCTTCTTTCGACGTGAGTAATATATAAAAAAAATTAAAGAAATTACGAATGATTGAAGGAATTTATTTATTTTCAAGAAAAAATTTTCTTTTTTTTTTTTTAAAAAAAAGGCTTGTCAAAATTTCAATTGTCTTTAGAGATAATTAAATTCTTCTTCGAAATATCGATGATTTTCTAAAATTTTAACGAAATTCTTGGATTTTTTTTTTTTTACTAAACTTCTACACAAACCTTTAATTATTTTCAAAAAAAAAATACTAAAAATTTTACATGAATTTCATTATTTACAAATTTTTATAAATTTCCTTGTAATTTATAAAGTTATTTAATTTTTGGTGAATAATAAAATTTTTATTAGGAATTCAATTATTTTGATAATTAATAATGCTAATTGTATAATTTCATTTATTTTTATTACAATTTTGATCGAATTCCTCGAAAAATTCAATTATTCTTAAAAATTTTATTAAAATTTATTGAAGAAATTAAATTATTTTAATAACTTTTGCTACAATTTATTTATTAGAATTTAAATATTATTTTTAATAATTTTTTAAATTAAATTTCTTTAAAGAATAAAATTATTGCATTCAAAAATTTTTAATGCAATTTTTTGTAAATTATCAATTGTCTTTATAAATAATAAAATTCTTCTCTAAAATTGAACTTTTTTTAAAGAATTTGATAAATTCCTTGGCAAAATTTTAATTATTTTTTTTAAAATTTTTCTTAATTTAATTATTTTTAATATCTAATATTTTAATATTGTCATAATATTTTATATTGTTCAATGTCGTGCTACTTTCTATAAATTTCCGTAAATTACCGAGAAAATCTCTATAAATTTCTATAAGTTATCAAAATAATAATTTTTTCAATGAGATCACCTTTTATATGCATTTGTAAAACATGTGAAATTATTAATTTGATGTACAATTTTTTAAATTTTTGGTCTTCTTTTTAATGAGATAATTTTTGTATGATTTTCGTTCCAGTGGATTTGTATAAGTTATTTTTTTCTATTTTGCTGTGTTTCGTGGCCGGCCTTGGTTTTGTAATTTAACTCTAATTTACTTGTCAGCGTATTTTCTCAAACTGGAATTTCTTTTATATACTCTTAGATTTAACTTTGTCTGATGATTGTTGTTTTTAAATTAGCTACTAATTACTATTTTTTTTTATCATAATTTTATCGATTGTTTATAAAATTATTATTCTTAATTTTTTTTTAGAGATTTTTTTTTTTAAATTTGTTTCGTTAACCGTTTTAGAGATTTTAGTATTGAAAAAAAATTTAAAGAAAAATTTACAATTTTAATTCTTAGTGTTTTTATTAAAAATTTGTTTATTTATTGAAATTAAATAATTATATGCTTGAGTTTATAACTGAAATTTTTGCGAAAAGAGATGCTATTTTATTAATTCCCCAAAAAAATGTTTTACTTAATTTTTTAGTGAAATTTTACAGGAAGAAAGTAAGAAAATAAATGTTCAATCATTCTCTAAGCGCGAGATTTTGCAGTCTCTCTATATATATAGATATATACGAGGTACTGTATGCCTATGCTCGATGCATGGCTCTCCTCGTCTCTTTCTCCGCTTCCTCACGTTCGTATACGCCCCGCATGCTCCGCGGTTGTCACGAAGCAATGCGTTGCTCCATACGTTTGTTCTTTGCTTCTCTACCTTTACCAGCTCCCCGGCGTTTCACCACTTCTTCCGGTACCTACAAACTATCTTCTCTGGCGCGTTCCCAGTTTGTCGAGAACCGAAAAATTTCAAGCGCCTAGGGTGTGCATGTTCCGTACGATCTTCATGCATTTATCTTGCTTCCTATGCTTTCCGCCCGCTCCCCGGCGTTTCACCACTTCCTCAAGCACCCACAAGCTTTCTTTCATGTATAGTATTGTTAGTTTAAAGCTATAATTTTCGTACTAAGGGGAATTATTATTTGGGAATTATTTTTTTTTTAAATCTCATAATATGGTGTTTAATATTCCCATATTTTTAGAGTGTATTTGTTATTCAATTATAAGAATTAAATTAATTTAATTAATTCAAAATTTAATCTGAAATGTTTTTTTTTTAATTTCCAGTGATGTTGAGTTTTTGAATTATGCATTTATTTAAGAATTTATTTAAAAGTTAAATCATATGAAAATTCAATTTTGAGGAAAAATTCAATTATCCAATAAATTATTTTTGTGTTTTTTTTTTTTTATTAAAAAATAATTAGGTATTTAAAGGGAAATAATATATATATATATAAATATTTTTTTTTTAATTTGTCTTAAGAGTTCAACCATTTGCAAAAGTAATAAATTTCTTATCGGAAATTCTAATTTTTTTTTTTTACTATTAGAATTTTTCTCCAGCTTTTGTTTATTTTTAATAACCTCTCTCAATAAACTGACAAATTTTTTTTTATATTGATTTTAATTTTGTTTCTGTTGTTCCTCTTTGTAAGTTTTGCTGTTGTTTTTTTTTATTTGCTGTCCTGATGTTTTATCTTCTTGGTAAGTATTATTTTTTAATTTTTGTCAATATTTTGGAGAAAAATAAATGTGTTAATCTTGGCTTTTTTTTTTAGGTGGTTAGAAGATTTTTGTGGAGAGGAAAAGGCGTCAAGCAGTGGATTTTTTTGTTATTCCCTATCGTTTATATTAAATTGTAAGTATATTTTTAATTTTCGTTTTTCTTTGTTTTGAATTTTTGTTAACCTTGGCTCTTTTTGTAGGTGGTTAGAAGATTTTTGGGGGAAAGGAAAAGGCGTCAAGCAGTGGATTTTTTTGTTATTCCCTATCGTTTATATTAAATTGTAAGTATATTTTTAATTTTCGTTTTTCTTTGTTTTGAATTTTTGTTAACCTTGGCTCTTTTTGTAGGTGGTTAGAAGATTTTTGGGGGAAAAAAAAAGGCAGCAAGCAGTGGATTTTTGTTATTCCCTAAAAATCTTCTAACCACCTACAAAAAGAGCCAAGGTTAACAACTCCTTATATTGAACTATTTGCTTGCCTTTGATAATTTCTATCCATTTCTCAAAAGAGTTAATAAGCTGTTTGTGAAAGAAAGGAATTTAATGAGAAGTATTGTATTATATTCTTAAGTTTTTTTTACTTTAAAAATTGTCAAACTCAAAAAAACATTAAATTCAATCTTTATGTAGAATTGGAATTTTTGTCAAATTTGGGATACCTTGGATTAAAATTACCAAAGTGAAGAGTGTTCCTTTTGTGAAATTACAAAGGGTTGTTTTTCGTGTAAATGTTTTGAAGCTTGTTAACAAAAATCTCTTGTTGTGTATAATTCGTTGTTTATAATTCGGTTTTTTAAGTATTGTAAATAATTATTTATGATATAAAAAGTTACGGAGTTCGACCGTAACAATGTAAAAAAATAAAATTTTGGAAATCATTTAAATTTACTCTAAATTATCATTGCGGATTCGCATTTCGGACCTGCAATAACCGTAAAGTGTGTCAACCTGCAATTTTGAACTCTATTGTTAAATCGACGAAAAAAATATTAATTCATGATATTTTTAAAATTCCTTTTGGATTATCAAAATTGATTAAAAAAGCAACTCGGTGCGTTTTGAGAGGTAAAGCATGGCTTTGCTTCAAGTAGTAGGGTGGAGTCCCATGACAGCGTTTTGCGTTGCGTCGTAATGGGAGAGAAAAAGACGCAAATATACGTTTGCTGCATTTTCTCTCATTACAACGCAACGCAAAACGCTGCCATGGGACTGCGGCCTTAGTTTTACGGTCCAAGGACCGTAAAACTGCTGCTTGAAGTAAAGGCATACTTTGCGTCTCAAAAACGCGCCGAGAAAGCGGGGATTACATACTTGTTTTGAATAAAAATTGTAACTTAAATTATCTATAAAAATACTTCATTTGTAAGCACATTAAAAAGTCACATTTTTAATTTTTTCTACAATAAAAAATAATACAAGTAGGACAACCTGCAAGTCAAACAACTTGCAAGCCTTTCCCCTATATTTTTAGACGCATTTCATGAGCTATCGGTGAATATTTGGAATAATAATAATGCTAATTTTTATTTGTAGGCTGTTGAGCTGCTTCCCGAAAGTAATGTGTACATTGAAAAAAACGATTTCAAAGAGATCAAGAAGAAGGCATCTTTTCATAATGTCTTAGCGAGAATGTTGTTGTGCAGTATTTTTAAAGAAGAAGCACTTTTAGAATTCAATTTGCCTTCAAAAAAACGAACCAAAAGTCTTCCAAATTTTGCCATAGAAGTCATTCTAAGTAAGAAATACGAAAATTAATAGTTTAAAGAAATTTGACAAACAAGTTACAAATTATGAAGACATCCTCTTTATGGTATCCGGACAAAAAGTCCAAAACAAAAATTCCAAACCAAAAAATCCAAAGTAAATGGAATCCAAAAAAGTAAAAAAATAATTTCATTTTGGACTTATTTATTTTTTGTCCTGGTCAAAAATTTCAAAGAAATGAAAAATCCAATGAAAAAAATTGAGATATAAAAATTCAAATAGTTGCCTTGAATGAAATTGTCCTTTTTTGAGTTATTCATTTCGATGACTGAATCGTCAGTAGGTAAACTTAACATTTTAAATTTCTGAAAATAATTAAATTAATCAAGTAATTTAATTGGAATTATATTTAAAAAAAATTTAATTTTTGTAAAGAATATTTTTATTTATGAAACTAATTAAATTTTTGTGTAGAATTTTATTGTTTATGTAAATAATTAAAATCCTGCGATTTTAAAATTAACATTTTAAATTCCGATTTTATAGGGTAAAAAGTAAAATCGTGGCTTTTTCAAATGTTTCATTACTTATTTTCGACGCTTTTTATTTATTTTGAAGTTTTAGACTTTGGACATTTTTAATTTGGATTTTCTATACTACTGATTTTTTTTCTTGGATTTCTTGTCCTGTGATCCCTATTTATTTATGTATACCTATAATTAATTTGAGATGCAAGTAGAAGCAGCCATTCAAAAAATACTTTATCTTTTTTTAAAAACTAGCAAATGTTACACTCAAAATAATATTTATTTATTATTGTTATACAATTTACAAAATTTTTTATTTATAAATATAAATCTGTTAATAATTACATTATCAAAATTTAAAAACTTCACTTATTAAGTACAAAATTATTTGTTGTTTATATTTTTAAAAATTTTAATATAACCCTTTGCAATAATTCAATTACTTTTACATAAATAATAACATTCTTCCAAAGAATTCCAATATATTTATAAATTAGAGCTGTGCAAAATTCGAACCAAACCGAGTTTAGTTCGGTTTCGGGGCGCCGAAATGTGGAATGTCGAATATTCGACATTCGAACTAGGCGACTGAAATGTCGAATTTTAGAAATTGACATTTTAGCGTTCTAAAACCGAACACAACTCGGTTCGGTTCGAATTTTGTACTAACTCGAATGTCGAATATTCGACATCCGAACTGGGCTAGTTCGAATGTCGGTTTTTTGACATCCGAACTAGGCTAACTCAAATATCGAATTTTCAACATTCGAACTAGGCGAAAAAATTCGAACAGTTCGGTTCGAATTATTTTGCACAGCTCTATTATAAATACTAAAATTTATTGCAAAAATTTAATTATTTATAACAAAATTTAAATAAAATTTCACAAAAGAAATTAAATATTTTTAAAAAATTTAATAAATACTTCACTGAGAGACCTTTGGGTCAGCAGCAGACTTTCGATAGGCTGCTACTGAGCATTTTGGTGGTACGCTACAGGATTAAACTTTTGGATTGCTGAGATATAATTTTGGGCGCGTGACAGTCCAAAAGTTGTTCCGCTGCAAACCAAAGGAGGCATCCCCACTACTTTTGTGAGCTGCTCACCAACATTTTGGACTGTCACGCGCCCAAAATTATACCGTAGCGCACAACAACTATAGTAGAGCTGCTTTCACATACGTTGTTTCGCTACAGTCCCAAAGGTCTCTCAGTGTTGTAAAAAATTAAATTATTTTTTTAAATAGTAAAATCTTTAAAAAAATTTCATTATTTTCAATTATATTAAGCAAAAGAATTTAATTTTTTCCTTAATTCATTACAAAATTTTTCAAAGTAATTTCAATTATTTTCTAAAATTTTAAGAAATCCTTCGCAAGAATTTAAATATTTCTATAAATAATAAAATTCCCCTCAGGAATTCAATAAAATTATTCTTCAAAAATTTTAATAATTGCTGTCAAAAATGCTAATTAAAATTGTTAAAGAAACTCTATTTTTTAAAAAAATTCCAAGAAATTCAAACTGCAAATAGATTACCGTAAAACAACGATTATTGATATATATTATAGTCTCTCCCTCTAATCTGATCTTAAAAAAAAGTTTGATTTCCATATTCAATAAGTGTTAAATTAATCTTAACGCTACTATAGGTAACCCCACGTAGTGCAAAGGTTACGTGATTAGACCACTGAAAAAATAAAAGTTTAGTCACAAGGGTTGATAAAAACAAAATTTGCAAACATTATTATTATTATTATTATTATTATTATTGTTTATTTTTTATTTTATTTATTTATGTATTTTTTATTTTTTACAGTGTTCGCATTCGTGTCTATATTTCAAAAAACTAATTTATTTCAGAATACGCCCGTAACACAGCGAAGAGAAATAATTGGAAGTTGAGCGAAACTCGTGAAGTTAAGGAAAGCTTAAGATGCAAACTAAAAGAGATAAAGAAGAAATCAGCAAATAAAAATAAGTAAAATTATATTATATATTCACAACAACGAAAAATGTATTACGAAATAAATGTTTCAGATATTCTACAAATTTTAGTAAATTTGATTTTCTCCTAACACAAAAAAGTGATAAAAATAAGTGATTAAAAATTATACCTTTCAAAATGATAAAAAAAACTGACCGGATACCTGGATAACACTTGGTGATAAGCTGGTGCATCGCTATTGAAAGGTTAGGTTAACTTACATTTGCAATTGACCAAAATAATGGCCGGATACTTGGATAACAGTGGTTGATAAGCTGGTGCATTGTCTTTATGTTAACTTACCTTTAAAATTGATCAAAAAAAGACCGGATACCTGGCTAACTGGGTGATTAGCTGGTACATCGTCTTGGGCAGGTTATCTTGACTTTCTGTTGAAATTGTCTAAACATTCGATTGGATATCTGGATAACATTAGATGGTTAGCAGGTGTATTGTGTATGACAGGTTATGTTGACTTACCTTTGAAATTGTTTGAATATTCGACAGAATATCTTTGGATATCATTGGGTTATTAGTAGGGGGTGCATCGTCTTGGGCAGGTCATGCTGACTTACCTTTGAAATTGTCCAAAATAATGGCCGGATACTTGGATAACAGTGGTTGATAAGCTGGTGCATTGTCTTTATGTTAACTTACCTTTAAAATTGATCAAAAAAAGACCGGATACCTGGCTAACTGGGTGATTAGCTGGTACATCTTCTTGGACAGGTTATGTTGACTTACCGTTGAAATTGTCCAAACATTCGACCGGATACCTGGATAACTGGGTGATTAGCTGGTACATCGTCTTGGACAGGTTATGTTGACTTACCATTGAAATTGTCCAAACATTTGATTGGATATCTGGATAACATTAGATGGTTAGCAGGTGTATTGTGTATGACAGGATATGTTGACTTACCTTTGAAATTGTTTGAATATTCGACAGAATATCTGTGGATATCATTGGGTTATTAGTAGGTGGTGCATCGTCTTGGGCAGGTTATGCTGATATATCCAGGTGTATCGATCTTGAAAGGTTAAGTAAACTTACCTTTGAAATTGTACCAAATTTTGACAAAATACTGTGAATCATACCGGGATAACCGGGGGTAATGTTATGGATGCATGGATAACCTGCATTCTGATTAATCTTTGGAATTATTTTAATATTGTCAGGATATCGTGTTAAATATGCTGATTCTTCGTTTTTGACAGTTTAGGTTAACTTACCTTTAGAAACGTTAAAAATATTTATGGATTGCCTGGATAACCATAAATGATCCCCAGTGGGCACAGGGACGTCTAAAAGACGTCTTAAAGACGTCCCTTTTTGTCCGCGGACAATTCGGGGACAATGATGGTAATGTCTCTGAGTCATCAAAAAGACAACTAAAAGACGTCTAAAAGACGTTCTATGTCTGGTCCAAAAGACGTCCAAAAGACGTCTAAAAGACATAGGAAAGGACGTCTAAAGTACGTCTTAAAGACGTCTTTTGGACGTCTAAAAGACATAAAAGGGACGTCTAAAAGACGTCTTTAAGACGTCTTTTGGACGTCCTTTTTTACATTCCTTCAGATCTTAAATAAACATTTCTTTTTTAACATTTTCTAAGTTGAAACTCAGTAATATTGTATTAAATTTATTTTAAGTTTAATTTTATTTTTTCTAAAATGTGGAGAAATAATGAAAAAATTCCTACGAAGCTGGGATCGAACTCGGATACCTTGGGCTTGAAACACGGCGCCTTAAGCACCTCAGCCGTTCAAGACAGATATGAACCTCTACAAAGTTAACGATCTCACTTGTCAATGAAATGAATTAAACTTAGAAAAATTCCAATGAATTTCACATTCATAAATTTCTAAGTCCAAGTTGAACTTAGAAAATAATATTTTCTATTTATGAAAATTTTTCTATTTTCAAATGTTGAATGAAAAAGACGTCTTTTAGACACCTTAAAGACATCTAATAGCCAAGACATAGAACATGAATAGGACGTCTTTAAGACGTCTTAAAGACGTCTTTTTGTACATGTCCAAAAGACGTCCGCAAAAAGACATCTTTAGGACGTCTTTTGAACAAGTGTGCCCACTGGGGATATTCTTATAAATCGGTTTTCTTACAATTTAACCTTTTTTTTGTGAATTTTTAGTATATTTAAGAAAATCTTAGTTCCGCGGAATATTTGCGGATTCACTCCGCGGAATCTCCGCAGAGTGACTCCGCGGAGATTCCGCGGAGTTTACCGGTAATCTTTTCACGTGGGTAACTACAAGTGTGACTGAAATCCGACTGATTTACCTAAAAAATAGATTTCCGGAAAAATTCACGATGTTTTCCGCAAAATAAAATTAATTTCCAAAAAGATTCTGGATGATTTCCGTAAAAAAAAAAAATTTCCGGAAATTGTCCGGAAGATTTCCGTACAAAAAAAATAAATTTCCGAAAAATTTCCGAAAGATTTCCGTACAAAAAAAATAAATTTCCGGAAATTTTCTGAAAGATTTTTGGATGATTTCCGTAAAAAAATCAATTTCCGGAAATTTTCCGAAAGATTTCCGTACAAAAAAATAAATTTCCGAAAATTTTCCGGAAGATTTCCGTACAAAAAAAATAAATTTCCGGCAGATTTCCGTAAAAAAAAATAAATTTTCGGAATATTTCCGTACAAAAAAATAAATTTCCGGAATATTTCCGAAACATTTCCGTACAAAAAAAATAAATTTTTCGGAAGATTTCTGTACAAAAAAAAATAAATTTCCGGAAATTTTCCGTAAAAATAAAAATTTCCGAAAATTTTCTTGAAGATTTCCGTACAAAAAAAAAATAGATTTCCGAAAGATTTCCGTACAGATTCCGGATGATTTCCGTAAAAAAATCAATTTCCGGAAATTTTCCGGAAAATTTCCGTACAAAAAAAAATTTCCGGAAGATTTCCGGATGATTTCCGTAAAAAAAATAAATTTCCGGAAGATTTTCGAATGATTTCCGTAAAAAAAAATAAATTTCCGGAAATTTTCAGGAAGATTTCCGTACAAAAAAAATAAATTTCCGGAAGATTTCCGTAAAAAAAAAAATTTCCGGATGATTTCCGTAAAATAAAAATAAATTTATGGAAGATTTCCGTACAAAAAAAATAAATTTCCGGAAATTTTCCGGAAGATTTCCGGATGATTTCCGTAAAAAAATAAATTTATGGAAGATTTCTGTACAAAAAAAATAAATTTCCGGAAGATTTCCGTACAAAGAAAATAAATTTCCGGAAGATTTCCGTAAAAAAAAATAAATTTCCGGAATATTTCCGTACAAAAAAAATAAATTTCTGGAACATTTCTGTACAAAAAAAATAAATTTCCGGAAGGTTTCCGTACAAAAAAAATAAATTTCTGGAAAGGGCTTAGGGGGTTAAGTGTGCAAAAACTGCCCCCGCATCTATTTTTCTTAAATTTGGCCAATATATTACTATCCATATGACTATAACTTTCTGCACTTTTAAACTCAAAATTCGCTTTTTTGGGGAAGTTATGGAGGGGGAAAGCAAAATCAAAAAACTTATTTTTCTCGAAAACTACTGAACCGATTTTAATAAAATTTTAAGGGGTTGTAAATATAGATAAGACGATTTTAGAAAAACAAAAACAATAGTATATTGTGTGGCAAGGGCGGAAAGTTGTCAATTCCTGACCGAGTTCGAAATTTGCCGCACGAGCGAAGCGAGGGCGGCAATCGTACGAGGTCAGAATTGACATTTCCGCCCGAGTTGCACACGATATTTTTTGTCCAAATGCGCGATAAACAAGACACATCCGTAAATTCAAAAATGAATATGCACTAATTATTAAATGTGTATGAAACACTTTTATGAGGCCTAAAGGCGCTTGCACACTTCCAAAATTTTGGGCGAGCAGCAAATTTTCATGGCCTTAAAACTCACATTACTAAATATGATTGGCTCTACAAAAAGCTGCGTGAAAATGTACTTTTGTCAGAGCCAATCATATTTAGTAATGTGCATTTCAAGGACGTGAAAATTCGCTGCTCGCCTAAAAATTTGGAAGTGTGCAAGCGCCTTAAGGCGAGTCCGAATATTTTTGATAAATTTTACTTAAAAATTGACTCCGTTTTGATTTGAAGTAATAGAAAGTGATAATATAATAATTAGTAGTATTTATTTAATACTGCTAAAGCAGCGGGCGGAAAAGTCGTTTTTCCGCCCGCTAAGGCCATGAAGGCGGGCGGAAAAGTGATTTTTCCGCCCGCTGCTGGTAAGCGGGCGGAAAAGTAGTTTTTCCGCCCGCTGTTGGTAGTCGGACGGCAAAAGTTTACTTTCCGCCCGCTATGCATGCACGGAAAGTCGAGTTTATCGCGCATGTAGGACAAAAAAAATTTTTTTCAAAAAAAATTTTTTAAATTTTCAAAATTTTTTTTTTGGGTTATTTTTTAAAGTGACCACTTTCTCTTTTGTTGTAAAAAGTACCTTATAATGTCCCCTTTAACATATTTTTTTTCCAAATTTTTTAAAAATATAGTTTTTTAGTAAAATGTCAAAAACCATGGTCATGCTATTTGTCACGTACGGTAATATTATATGCACATATATGTATACATATGGGCAATTTCATGTGATAGGGTATAGCAAAATAAGTAGGGAAAAAGTGACCCGAATATATTTTTCCCATTCATTTCTACTGACTTAACAATAACTTTTTGAAATATTTAACTTAAAATTTTGAGTTTTTTGGAACTTATGGAGGGGAAAAAATCGAAAAACGCATTTTTCTCAAAAACTACTGTATGCATTTTAATCAGCTTTGGATATGTTGAAAAGACAATTAAAGAGATTCCAAAAAAATTTTCAAATTTTTTAGTTTTATAAATGTGCCAATTTTATGTATTTTCTCATTTTATTCTCTTTTGTGATCTACTTAATAAAAAAATTTTGCGTGACATGATTTCAGGGTGTGTCACGGTAAATAACTCAAAAACCCTACCCGGTATATTTTGATGTTGTATGTGAATGGTTAATTAATTAATTATTTATTTAATTAGAAATTAATACTTAGGGGTTTTCTGAATACAAGTGAAATCGATGTAAAAAAAAATTATTTCCAAAGAAAAATCCAAAAATTTTTATTTTGGAATTTAAAATTTTTTTCTTTTTGGATCGTTGTAGCGGTACATCACACTTTTTTTATTTAACGTTTTTAACAGTCTTACTTTTTCAAAAATAATGGCCTAGATGATTCTAGAGTGCGACACGGTAAAAAAACTCAAAAAATCCTAAAATTTGATTTTAAAATTTTCCAAATTTTTTTGTTTGTCTAAAATATTTTTTTATTTTATTTAGCAACCTCAATAACCCACTAGTAATAAGTTGTAAAAATATTTGACAGGTTTTTTAAAATTAACCATTCACATACAACATAAAAATGTACCGGGTAGGGTTTTTTAGTTATTTACCGTGACACACTCTGAAATCATGTCAGGCAAAATTTTTTTATTAAGTAGATCACATAAGACAAATGAGAAAATACATAAAAATGTCACTTTAATAAAACTACAAAAATTTTTTTTTTAATTTCAAAAAAATTTCATTTTAAAATTTAAAAAAAAAGATTTTTGGAATTTAAAAAAAAAAATTTTTAATTTCTTTTGGAATCTCTTTAATTGTCTTTTCAACATATCCAAAGCTGATTAAAATGCATACAGTATTTTTTGAGAAAAATGTGTTTTTTCGATTTTTTCCCCTTCACAAGTTCCAAAAAACTCAAAATTTTGAGTTAAAAATTTCAAAAAGTTATTTTTAAGTGAGTAGGAATGAATAGGAAAAATATATTCGGGTCACTTTTTCCCTACTTATTTTGCTATACCCTATCACATGAAATTGCCCATATGTATACATATATGTGCATATAATATTACCGTACTGCCGTGTTTTCGAGAAACACAGTAACTGCAGATTGATAAATTTCTAGAAAAACGCGAAAAACTGTTCAAATCTTTATTGCCTCCTCCCGCATAGCCTAATTGAAATTATAAAACGCCGTTTTTTACTTTTAATTCGTATGAATGTCCTCTTTTTAATTAGGTAAAAAATAAATGTTTTATTTGTTTAAACATTAAATAAATTATTAAAAATGTAGTTACCGGTATGCTGATTTGAGTCTTGTCGCACGAAATACCAAGTAACTGGCAGTTACTTGGTCTTTCGTGCGATGAGCGCTCGGATAAGACCCTTCGTCGCGCAGAGAACTTAGGTAACTGCAAGAGAATATAATGGGGAGTTCTAAATAAAAGGTTTTTTTAATGTAATAATTTTAGAAAAAATGAATAATATAATATTATAAAAATAATAATAAAACTAAAAAATAAATAAAATAACAAGAAAAAACCCTGCGCAATATAATATAAAAATGTAAATATTTCTTGACACCGTATTTTAATAATTATTTACATAAATATACAACTTACCTATATTAAATTTTGTTATAATATATAAATGACTAATTATTTATTAATAATCAAAAACTATTAATTATTATTCTTTTTTAAATTAAAATTAAAATACACTGAAAATAATTTTTTTTTAAATCCAACTACTTTGGGTAGTAAAGTGAAAACTGAAAAGTAGTTTAAATACACTGAAAATAATTTATTTGATTCAAATAACCGATTACTTGACTATTAATAATTAAATATTTAATTAAATCAAATAATATTTATTTGAGTCAATTAAATGGTATTTGCTTAAAATACAGCAATTATTGGTTTAAATACTATTGAATTTCCTCCAATAAATATTATTTGTTTCAAATAAATATTTATTTGATATAATAGTCAATTAATCGGTTATTTGAATCAAATAATTTTTTTTTCAGTGTAATTACATGTTTACTTAGCACTGTTTGTATAGTTAATTTTACTATTTCTTTGTGTAGTTAAAAATTTAGTATTCAGTGAACTAAGAAATGTAGTAAAATTGCAAAAACAACTACAAAATCTGATAGCACAAACTACATTCTTTATTCTTTTAACTACTTTTTGATAGTTAATACAAGTTTTTGATTATTATTGGGGACTTATTGAACTATGCAGAGTAGCTAAAAAGTAGTCAAATCTGCTAGGAATTTTCTTCAATGTGAATTATATTTATTATTTTTAATAATTTTAAATTAATAAAAGTAAAATTAATTAAAATAATTGTAATTAATAATTAGAAATTATCAATTAATAATTGTAAATAAACTTACAAAATATCAATAATATAATATAATTTATAATAAGTGACTAAGTATTAATTAGAATAATGGAAAATTATTAATTATTTTAAATAAATTGCTCGTAACTTTTACGAGCTCTATATAAAATTCTGCAGTTACTTGGTCTTTCAAATTACTAGCGCTCCTTTTTGAGTCCTCGTCGCACGAAAAACTTAGGTACACTACCGGTCAAAATTGAGAGACCACCCATTTTCAGGCGATTGAAAAACGTTTTAAAACACAAAATCTATTAAAACTAAAATTATTTTCTTTTTCTTTTATGAAAGATGATAAAATTTTGAAAAGAACAAGATCTTTTAGAAGTCATTTGGCCAATATTATATTTACATATTTTAAAAAAATCATCATTTTCAATGTTTCACAAAAGTTTGAATAACTTCTAAAATAATGGAAGCTTTTTGATGATCCTAGGCTTATTTTAAAGGTCATTTGCTACACTATAAGAATTATTTATATGCATTAACGTATAATTTTTTTCTTAGAAAATGCAAACCTTCAAACTTTGACCAAAAAAATTCAAAAAATTTGGTACAATTTTTCTGTACTAAAAACTATACTAGAAAATATATAAAACATCATATGGTGTAGAGTTTTCAAGAAAATTTAATAAAAAAAATTCGTTTGAATTTTAAAAATTATTTTTCTGTTAATAAGATTGTTTCAAATTTTTTGAAATTTTTTGGTCCAAGTTTAATGGCCTGCATTTTCTAAGAAAAAAATTATACGTTAATGCATATAAGTAATTCTTGTAGTGTAGCAAATGACCTTTAAAATAAGCCTAAGATCATTAAAAAGCGTTCATTATTTTAGAAGTTATTCAAATTTTTGTAAAACATTGAAAATGACGATTTTTTAAAAATATCTAAATAAATTATTGGCCAAACGACTTCTAAAATATCTTGTTCTTTTCAAAATTTTAACATCTTTCAAAAAATGAACAGAAAAAAATTTTAGTTTCAATAAATTTTATGTTTTTAAAAGTTTTTCATTCGCCTGAAAATGGGTGGTCTCTCAATTTTGACTGGTAGTGTAACTGAACTGCTTTGAGAGCGCTCTGCAGTTACTTGGTGTTGCGTGCGACGAGGGCTCGAAAAAGAACGCTACTATTTTAAAAGACCAAGTAACTGTGCAGTTACTTGGTGTTTGAAATCACGACCCTCAAAATACGTTACAATGCCCAAATATGGCATTATAGGTAACTGACAGTTAACCCAGTTTCTCGAATTATGACTTGAAAATTTTTGCAGTTACTGGTAAAATAGCATAATTATTAAAAAATTATTATTAATTAAGTTAATAATTTTAAAAAATGCTTTGCATGAACGGGTGTATCTTTTTTTACGATTCCAACGATATAAAAAACTCATTTTTCGATTTTTCTGCAGTTACTGTGTTTTTCCAAAACACGGCAGCGTACGTGACAAATAGCATGACCATGGTTTTTGACATATTACTCAAAAACTATATTTTTAAAAAATTTGGAAAAAATATATGTTAAAGAGGACATTATAAGGTACTTTTTACAACAAAAGAGAAAGTGGTCACTTCAAAAAATAACCCTAAAAAAAATTTTGAAAATTTCAAAAATTTTTTTTGAAAATTTTTTTTGAAAAAAAAATTTTGATTTTGTTTTTCTAAAATCGTCTTATCTATATTTACAACCCCTTAAAATTTCATTAAATCGGTTCAGTAGTTTTCGAGAAAAATAAGTTTTTTGATTTTGCTTTCCCCCTCCATAACTCCCCCAAAAAAGCGAATTTTGAGTTCAAAATTGCAGAAAGTTATAGTCATCTGGATAGTAATATATGGGCCAAATTTGAGAAAAATAGATGCGGGGGCAGTTTTTTGCACACTTAACCCCCTAAGCCCTTTTCCGGAAGATTTCCGAATGATTTCCGTAAAAAAAATAAATTTCCGGAAGATTTCCAGATGATTTCCGTAAAAAAAATAAATTTCCGAAAATTTTCCGAATGATTTCCGTAAAAAAAAATAAATTTCCGAATGATTTCCGTAAAAAAAATAAATTTCCGGAAATTTTCCGTCAGACCCGTCTGTCTTCTGTGAAACTCGTGGACCTATAAATATTCCACAATGATAGAGGCGCCACTGTTTTAGGGGGCCCAAAAATGCATTGAAATATAACAGTTTACACAAAAAAAAAATTAAATAATTAAAAAATAATATTACATTTAAATAACTAATTTTTAATAATAAATATCTTTATTTATATTATTAAATAAAAAATATTTGCAGAGAATTATGTATGAAATAAATAATTTACAAGTAATAAAAACAAATTTTATTCAAGCAGCAATACGTAATTCAGTTAATAAAATGAAATTTTTTAAAAGTATACAGGGTATACACTAACAATAATTTTAAAACACTTTAAAATAAATATTGAATCATAATTATAATGTTGAATAATTAGAATAGATGAAAATTAAGCTGGTAAAATTTTTATTTATTCTATATTTTAGGGTAATATTTTCTAGTTGCTATTTATTCAAATGCTGAATTCTTCAAAATATAAGTTAATAAAATATTTATCTTAAATAAAAACTTTATTTTCTTGGACATTTAACATTTAAAACTTTTAAATTGGATAAAATTAGATTAGAATTTTTAAATTACGGAGTTGTACAAACGTCCAGATCTTTCTAACATTTCTGCGCATTTAAAAGAACACTTATTATGTTAGGAATGATTCTTTAATTTTATTATGTTTATAAATATTTGTAAATAAGCAACAGAATACCCACTGCAGCATGTATTTATATACATAATAACGATAATAACAGACAAAACTAGGCCTCCTACGAAAGTGGCGCCTCTACTGGCGTGGAATAATTAAAGGTCCACAAGAATACGTACAAAAACAGAAGAGACAGACGGACCTGTTTTCCGTAAAAAAAATTAATTTCCGGAAATTTTCCGGAAGATTTCCGAATGATTTCCGTAAAAAAAAATAAATTTCCGGAAATTTTCCAGAAGATTTCCGAATGATTTCCGTAAAAAAAAATAAATTTCCGGAAGATTTCCGTACAAAAAAAATAAATTTCCGGAAATTTTCCGGAAGATTTTCGAATGATTTCCGTAAAAAAAATAAATTTCCGGAAATTTTCCGGAAGATTTCCGGATGATTTCCGTAAAAAAAAATAAATTTCCGGAAATTTTCCGGAAGATTTCCGTACAAAAAAATAAATTTCCGGAAGATTTCCGAATAATTTCTGAACAAAAAAAATTTTCCGGAAGCCGCTTCCGGAAAGATTCCGGATTCCCTTCCATCTGGGGCGCAACGCGCGCCCTTTTGGTTCTAGTGTAAAAATAAAAAAAGTTCACCGTTATTTAATATTATTTATCAATTTAACTATAAATATAAAAACCGTTTAACAAACAAATATTAATTTTTTTTAATTATTAATAATAATAATTAATACATACCTACCTATTTAATAATTATTATTATATAATTTTAATTATATAAATATATTGTGTAACGTAATTTAAATTTAAACTAAAAAATAACAATTTGTTAATTTAATACTTATTGTCTATAAATATTCTAACATCACTTTTTAAATTATAAAATGAATTCATAAAAGTATGAAGTCACAGAATTAAAAAAAGGAAAAAATTTTAAACAAAAATGAAATAAAAAATTAATGAATAAATAATAACATTAAACAAAATATACTTAGTATGTAAATAAAATAAGTTTTCCACTTACCAATTTGGTAACATTCTGCAGAATGACACACATCGGAATTATTTATAAAATTTATTGACTCATTTCCTTCCTTATTCAAATCAATTATATTATTTTTAACGTCTTCCGCACTTACAATAACAAAAATATTAAGTCTATAAAAATAAATTAAATTCTGTTAGAATTAATTAAAATTTTCTTCTTTTTAAAAAATTAATTTGAGAAGCAAGTTAAATATTTTAAATTCAAAAAATTTATAATTCAAATTAATTTATTTATAATGAAACGAGCATTTAGTTTATTAAAATTAAGGATAAAATACAAAATTTGTTTTGAAAATTAGATAAATTAAAAAAATGAAAATTTACAATATTATTCCGAATCGAAGCATTTTGATGATAAGAACTCCTATGAGTGTCCAGTTTACTCTAAGCCATATCCTGTAGCAACAAATACTAAATTTGTTGAGCTTATATATAAATTGTTTAACTATTTTTGAAATCATAAAATAGAAAGAAAACATGACATAACATATGTAATAAAAAATAATTACTCATGTCTGATAATGATTGACAGTAAATCTTTTTTGAAATAAGAAAATGAACAAAAATAATAAAATTTTATAAGAAACTACCAAACATGTAATATAAAAGTAATTTATAAATAATTTAAATATACTTAAATATATTTTTTTTAAATTTGAGAATAGAGCATTTTTTTATCGTTACCTAAGTGCGTCATAAAAATTATAATTCGTTTATTATGAATGCAACTAAACTTATTATTAGATGTAATAAAATGCAGTTATAAAAATTTATATATTTACTGACAATTTTATATATTTTATTTTTGGTAGTCAATACAATTTTTTTATTATAGGTAATCCATGGGGCAAAATTCCTCAACTGTCCAGGTCAAAAAATGAATTTTCTCTAAACTTTGCTAAAATGTTACTATTATTAGTAGAAGTGTAAATATAAATTTTTTTTGAATTTGATAAAATATTTTTTGAGTTATGCAGTTTCAAAATTTTGATTTTTTTGAAAATATCTTTTTTTCAATTTAATATAATGATAAGTAAAATTAATCAAATTTAAAGTATGAATAGTGATTTTTAAAGAAGTTTTCACGGGCTCTAAGTTGGTGATGAAAAAAAGTTGTTTTCTTTCAATTTGACCTTGAAATTCAAGGTCAAATTTTTAATTTCAATATATCTCAAAATCGATGTTCTTTATTTTTTCTAACCTATCCCAATCGAAAGCTTACCTTTTTCCTATGAGCCATGTAAAAATCAGAGTGAGACCATGGAAATTTTTGAGGAAAATAATAATTTATCATTATTTCACATAGAAAAATAATGATGATTTATAATTAATTTCTTTAAAAATTTCCATGGTCCCACTCTGATTTTTACATGGCTCATAGGAAAAAAGGTAAGCTTTCGATTGGGATAGGTTAGAAAAAAATAAAAAACATCGATTTTGAGATATATTGAAATTAAGAATTTGACCTTGAATTTCAAGGTCAAATTGAAGGAAAACAACTTTTTTTTATCACCAGCTTATAGCCCGTGAAAACCCCTTTAAAAATCACTATTCATACTTTAAATTTGATTAATTTTACTTATCATTATATTAAATTGAAAAAAAGATATTTTCAAAAAATCAAAATTTTCAAACTCCATAACTCAAAAAATATTTTATCAAATTCAAAAAAAATTTATATTTACACTTCTACTAATAATAGTAACATTTTAGCAAAGTTTAGAGAAAATTCATTTTTTGACCTGGACAGTTGAGGAATCTTGCCCCATAACATAGGACCACAAAATTTTTTTAAAGGAAATATTGACTGGACCATGTTTTTTTATGTTTTTTGGGTCGCTGAATTCGAATCCGAACTTAGTTTTCCGCCATCACGTCAAGTTTCCTCACAAACTGATTAAATTCGCAAAAAACTGACTGTAAACAAAAGATATACAAGTTGTTAATTTCATGATCATTTAGCTTCCTCAATATAATATATGGGCAAATCCACGAAACTGTTAACTTTTATGATACTCGAATCGAACACTTAAAAGTCCTTATTATTTTAGATTAAAACTTATTGTTTTATCATATTTTCCTAAATTATATACTAAGCAACATTTATGTACAGTATTAGAACAAAATATTAATTTGTCAATTAATTTTATGAGTTTAAAATTGAAAAAACGCTTAAATTTCATTTAAAACTCTTAGAAAAGTATACATTTTTAACGTTTTTATTTTTGCGGCGTGTGAAATATTAATTCAGCTACAAGGAAAATAGCTAAAAGACGTATGTTTTCAAACTTTTTTTACTATCCCATTAGTGTGCTATGACTGTAAGAAAATATATGAAGGTTTGATTGAATGATGACACTTTTTAAGAAAATTTAATTAAACGTCTTCATATGAAAATACCTAGAGCGGCGTAGAATAAAAATAAAAGTTCAATAAGTTTCTAAATAGACAATAAAAAATCGAACATTTTAAGACCTTTTTCATTAGTGTGCCTATATTTGTATTCCTGTAGAAACAATTTAAAGATGTTATTACAAATCGTGATTTTATTTAAATTTATACATTTTTGAAAGGCACAACTACAATTTTACTTTAAACAAGTCCATGTATAGTGTCATCGAAGCATTGCCTTACAGATATTCAAAAAAAAGTATGCCGATCAAGGATTTTGAAAACTATCAATTTTATTAAGTTAAGAATATGCTTAAAATTTCAGAAGTTGAATTCTTAGAAGTCAAAAAGTTCAATTAATTATTTTAAATTTAAATTTGAATTTAACAGTTTAAATTGCTGATTAGTTCCGAAAACCTCCCCAGGCGCGAAAGACCAATGCTGACGATAGATTAAAGGTTGATTGAGTCTTGAACGCTCAGTGTGGGTAACTCACAGTAGAAGCAGTCTTTACATCACTGTCAATCAATATTAGTTCAATATTGGTTCAACATTGGACCCAATGCTCGTCCCATGCTCGATTCAAGACTCGGTCAATCTTTATGAGTGAAGCTCGAACATCTAATCTGGATTCAAGCTTGAATCAATCTTTACTCAATATTCAGTTTATCTTTATTTATTACCGTGTTTACTTAATTAAATAATATTATAATAATTATAATTATAATAATTGTTTCAAAAAATAATAATAATAATTAACATTAAGTTATCAATTGATAAATAAATATATTATTAATTGTAACATTCATATTTAAAGAAAGTTAAATGGAAAATTTTTTTTTATAAATGTTTTCAAAATTATTATAGATAATTAATAAATAATAATTAAAATGTGCAATAAATATTCCTGACACTGCATCATATTTAATCATTTTATTAATTATGTTAACTTTTAATATTAATTTAATTAATTATTATTTATTTATTTATTAATTATTATAATTTTAATAATTATTATTCAATTAATAAATATTATTATAATTAATAATAATTATAATATTTAACATTATAATTCATTATTATTCCAAATTATATTTATTTACATAATATATTATTAATATATCTAATAATAAATGTTAATAATTTTGTTACTGAATAATAAAAAATATCAATTATTTATCGATGTTTATTAAATTATCCATTAAATATTTTTAATTGTAAAATGTTTTAAAAGTTGAATTTTGTAATGATTACAATTTTATTATGAATTATTTAATATTCATTTTTAATAATTAAAATAATTCAGGATTAGTATGTGTAAAATTTTTAGTCATAGTTTTCACTTTGCCCTTATAAGTAACAAAGTATACGGCACTGGCATTAATATATTACATTAGCCCGAGGTCTCATCGAGACTCAGTGGCCGTGCGGATTAAGTGGTTGCGTCTAGGACTTCCGGAATGCGTCTGGGGCGGGGGGACGTGAGTTCGATCCCACATGCGAGCGGATTTTTTCATTATAAGCGGTTACATAAAATAATAAAATTACTATTTAATCTGTATAATTAATAAGTGTTGTGAATAAAAACTTGTGAACTTGTTTGTAAATAATATTAAAAGTCTGTCAAAAATGAAGTTAAAAAATGTACATACAAATTATCACAAATTGTGTTTTTTTTGCTAAAATTATTTTTCAATATTATTATGTTAAATGACATTTATTGTTAGTCATATAATATTTATATGAAAATAATATAATTATTATAATAATAACTTATTGTCATTAAATATGTAAATACATATATATTAATAACAATACTGTTTATTATTAATAATAATAATTAATATATTCACGTTATATTGAATGAACGCGTGAGAAGCGTGTAAATTTGGGAACAGTGGAAGCAGTCTTGTTCAGTCCTGCTTTCGGCTTCCGCAGCATTGATTGAAGATTGAACGCCAGTCTTCAACAAAGACTGAGCGTCAGGTTTACATCGATGTTACTATTCCGGACTCAAGTAGCCTTGCTTTCGCTGTCCCACCAATCTTCAACCAATACTGACCAAGTCTCAATCAAGCTTCGTAAAGCCTGAACTCACTGTCAGCTCGCGCCTGGGTCAGAGCAAACTAAATAATAATAAGATTCCATTCAATAAGAATGGAAGAATGGATAGACAGACAGACATACATCACAAGACCAGATTTAGTATGCTTGAGGTGTCCCTGGGACTAGTTAATTATATTAGTAATTGGTTTTCAAAAAATTAGTGATTGCGAAAATAAGTTTCCGAAAGCAGGTACAGCGATAGGTCGTTTCACGTTATTTCAGATTCCAATACGCAGACAAATTCAGTGGCGGATTCAGGGGTGCTTGCTCCCCCAAGAGTCAAATATTCCTATGAGATAGAAAAAAAACCTTGTCTGGATCCGCCACCCGTGCAGAAATTAAAATGTGGGCCTGATAGGGTACTGGACAGTTTTCCCGATCTCTGGTGTGGCTCTGGGTAGAGAATCTGATCAGTGCCCGACTAGTGTGTGACGCTGTTCCCGACCAATGCCCTACTTAGGGAAAAACTGGTCAGGGCCTCGTCAGTTTTTCTTAAAATTGCCCTATTTTGTGAGGTTAATTTTATTCAATAGAAATTACAATAAAATTACTGTAATTAAAAATATTATTATATTAGAAACATAATGAACATATTCATTATATATACAACATATTTATACATAACATAATGAGGTATTATAGTCTTTTTGACTAATTTAAATGAAAATGATAAAAATAATATAATTTCAAGAATAGAAAAACTTAAAAATTTTTGACAAATATAATTTTTGGTTTTATGATTAATTCATTTTTCTTTTGGAGGTTGTCGCTCCTTTCTGCCTCCTTAATTTTATAATATTAATAAAGGTTATAATTTTTTATTTCAAATGTATAAGTAATAATTAATATTTATTTATTTTTTATTTATTTTTTTTTAATTGTTTATACTCCTGCCCTATTGGCCTTACGCACTTCGACAAGAGTCCCCGAGAAATACTTTTTTGGATTAAGCATAACCATTCTACTTTAGAAAATTTTCTATATATTAACCTAATTTTTGCGTCTACAGCCGACTTTATTAGGAGTACTCGCATCCCTATATTAAAGAACCAGTTGAGACCAGTAGAAATTGAACATGGATCTACTGGTGTCAACTTGCTTTCCAAATTGAAAAACTTTTCCGTGTAGCAATTCTACTGGTTTTAACTTGGAAATCCTATTTATGTAACTGACACGGATATCCAAGATAAAATTGAAATGGTTCTATCTTGGATTGTCCTCTTCAATTTTTGTTTCGACTTGTTTCAACATGGATTTCCAATCTTATCATTTCTACTTGTATTTCCAAGTTCGCACGTACTACCATAGACATATTAGAATAGACTGCGCAAGAGGATTCAAATTCAGCTTGTGATATAGAAAGAGACATTAATGCGTTCGACCGAGACGGATAGAGCAGAAGAACCGATTGTCAGACTCTTTCTAGCGCACGGCATGCTTTGGAGTGAGGGAGAAAAAAGAGAGTTCTTACTCTCTATCCATCTCTTTTCATACCACCGTCTTGCTCCTCTTGAGGCCTTTCTCCAATAGGTTTCAAAAAGTGTGCGAATGACTGCATCTGCGTCGGTTGCTATAGCAACACATGCTAAAATCAACGCAACGCAGTCATTCGCACACTTTTTGAAACCTATTGGAGAAAGGCCTTCATGGGAATCATGAAACTCGCGCAGTCTATTCTTATATGTCTATGCGTACTACAAGTATCAGCTTGCATTTCCAAATATAAAAATTAAGTTCAAGTATCTACTTGGTTCAATTTGGATTCTCGAATACTACATTTCACTTGTCTTGTCAAATTAAAAATCAACAAGCTTGAGTTTGGAACTTCCAACTCCAAATTTATATAGCATAGTGAAGGATTAATGTCATCTTGGTTTAATTTGAATCGGGAATGCATTCTATTTGGAATTTCAAGTTCAAATTTAAAGAGTTTGATTAATCGCTAATTGGAATTCTTTAAATTGTCATTTTCGACAATTGTTATTTTTGCAAAGAGTTATTATTGCAAACTTGCATTCTTCGCAATGGACAGTTTTACAAATTGTTAGATACTTTTGCTAATTGTTATTTTTTGCGAAATTGCTTTGTTGTGTATCATTATTTCTGCTAATTGTTGCTTTGATAATTTTATTTTTGCGAATTTGCATTTCTCGAATTAATATTTTTATGAATTTGTTACTGTTGCTATTTGTAATTTTGTAATTTTATGAAAATCTGTAGTTCACAACAAAACAATAAAGCACTTTTAACCGTTTTTTTGAAATTTTATATTTTTGTTATTTTTTTGCATTAACAAAATATTACAAAATTTAAAAAAATTAATAACTCATAAAAGCCGTTTACAATAAATTAATGAAACTTACACTATTTACACAAAATTGTTTACACTCTTTTAATATAAAATATTTGCATGATTGTAAATTTAAAAATTCCGTATTTTTAATAACAATTTTATAAACAATTTTAATTATTTATGTGTTCGACCGCTGTGTACTTCCGATAGGAAGTATACTTAGTAGTCTCTTCTTAAAACCCTAAAAAAAATGTTGGTATTTTCAATTTAGAATGTACATAACGAATTTTTTTATTAAAAACGCGCGCCAACTCCACAGTGGGAAAAAGTTGATTGTTGTGGTAAATTCAGACTTTTATTTTAAAAAAAATTTATAAAAAACATAATAATTGTAACGTCTAGACTAAATTTTCCACGACAATCACATTTTTCCCATTGTGGAATGGACGCGCGTTTTTATTAAAAAATACGTTATGTACATTCCAAATTGAAAATTTTTTATTAGGGTCTTCAAAAAGAGACTACTATGACTATACCTTCTATATGAGTTTCATTGCAATTATGGAGGGGTAGAACACATAAATAATTCAAATTATTTATAAAATTGTTATTAAAAATATGAAATTTTTAAATTTACAATCATGCTAATATTTTCTTGTAAGAGAGTGAACAATTTTGTGTAATCAGTGTAAGTTTTATTAATTTATGGTAAAAGGCTTTTGAGTTATTAATTATTTTTAAATTTTGTAATATTTTGTTAATGCAAAAAAATAACAAAAATTTCCAAAAATTGTTAAGACTGTTTTATTGTTTTGTTGTGAACTACAGATTTTCATAAAAGTTTTAACATTTTAGAAAATCAATGAAATTTTTTAACACAGTTGAGCTGGTCTGGCCCAGTCATTTTGGGAATTTTAATTTTTACGAATTTTCTGTTTTTTATTTCGCTTAATGTTATTTTTTGCAAATATTTGCAAAAAATTACAAAGCGGTCAAATGACATTTGAGCAAAAATGTATTAAATATTTAATTAAAATTTTTTACATAATAGCATATATTTGCAAATCTATAAAAATATTTTAATTTCTGCTTGTATTTTTATAGGTACTTACAAAAATTATAATATTTTACATAAACTTATTACGTTTTCCAAAGTTGCAGTTTATATAGACAGGTCGAAAAATATTTCTCACGTCGATTCGATAGCCGCGGTCGTTAAGCGTTTAGATAGATAGGTCATAGGTACGAGGTTCGATTCCCATAGGGTACAAGTTTTAATTTAATACTTCCAGTTTAATTAAAATGTTTGTATGTCTGGAGCGTGCTAAGAATATAAAGTTATTAATGGTCATAAGAATCTTTTATTATTTTTTCCACAAATATTTTTTTTCAAAAATATCTGCTCAATTGTTACCACCTTGGATTTCCAATTGTGAATCGATATCCAAGTTGAAACAAGTTCATGTTGTACAATGTAACCTATTTGGAATTTCCTGTTTACTGTAATGTTCAAACTGAGACCAGTTCATTTTGAACGACTTGACATTCCAAATTCAAACCAGCTGAAAATACTTATCTACTGGTTTGAAATTGGAACTTACGTGACAATAACCAACTTAAAGCAAGTAGGCTCCTGATTCTACCCGGTTCTACTGGTTCTTTAATATAGGGATTACGCCTGGACCACCCGTCAATGGGTTTTCTCGCCAGAGAAGAGGGAAACTGTAGAAAACCTCTCTGAGTACAACCGGTTTATCGACAGTCGAGTTCTAATGGTGTGTACCGGACAATAATCGACGGTGCACATCATTATATCTCGACGTCAAACCTCCCGCTCAGATTGTCTCACGTGCCGGAAAAATACCAAGCCAAGTAGGCGCGAACCAAGGGTACTTATACCCTTGGTTCTTAAACGACCACCAACGCCAGGCATCTATCCGACTGAGCCAATCTGTCGGTTAATTAATATTTATTTAATAAATATTTTATTCAAATTTATCCCGATTGGGTCAGAAAGATAATAAGTTCTTTGTTTCCTCCTGCAGAGCCATACCTTAGAAGGGACTGGAGTTTTTGCAAAGTCGATGAAGAGGAAGAACTCTTCACACTTAGTGAACTACAAAAAGCAGGCAAAAGATTGAAAACAGGCAAGGCGCCTGGAATCGATGGGATAAGTAACGAGATCCTAAAGTTGGTTATCGACACTTCACCCCAGATTCTGCTTCGATGCTTCAATCTTTGCCTTGAGAGAGGAGAGTTTTTCCGCGACTGGAAGCGACAGAGATTAGTCCTCCTGAGGAAAGGTGAAAAACCTCTAGATAAGGTTTCATCGTACAGGCCTATATGCCTGTTTGGATACGATGGGTAAACTTCTAGAGGATATGGTTCTGCAGAGAATGCAAAGCCACTTGACCGAAGAGAATCGTCTATCCGATCACCAATTTGGTTTCCGTAAAGGCAAGTCCACAGTTGATGCCATCCAGGCAGTCGTGGACATAGCCAAAGTAGGAAAAAACAAATTGGCACCTGGAAAAAAGAAGAGCTTCTGCACGTCGGTAGCAATTGACATAAAAACGCGTTTAATTCCGCAAGATGGAAAGATCTCATCGAGTCGATGGAAAAGAAAAACATGCCGCCCTACTTGTTGCGGATAATGGATAATTATCTTAGGTGGGTTATATATGAGGGAGACACCTGCACTCTCAGGGAGGAGATGCAGCGTGGGGCTCCTCAAGGCTCGAGGGTGGGTCCATTTGTATGGAATGTATCTTATGATGATTTTCTGCGAATGGATCTGCCAAATTAAATATCTTGGCGTGGAGTTAGATGGGAGGTTAAACTTCCAGCACCACATGGCTACGGCGTCAAATAAGGCGATCGAGTGTGCGGCTAATCTTTCACGGCTAATGCCAAATTTTGGCGGACCCCGTGAACAAAGAAGAAGACTGGTGGCGAGTGTCGCCCACGCTAAAATGCTCAATGCAGCACCAGCGTGGGCCCCATCCCTAAGGAGTAAAAGATGTGTGACCATCTGTGAAAAGATACTGTCGGCGCAGAGATCGATAACAACGCGTATCAACTCTGCATATAAGACGGTATCTACAAGTGCTGTGCAGGTCCTTGCAAGTGTCCCGCCAGCAGATCTTTTGGCGAGGGAAAGGGAAGAAATGTTTCTCTTTTCTAAAGAAAGCAGTTCCTTGGATGAGGAATTAGGACCAAGCAAGGGCCTGATCCGCAAAGAAGCGAGGCACAGGCTCATAGAAAGATGGCAAGAAAGATGGGATGGTGAGGAAAAAGGTCGATGGACTTATCGTCTTATTCCGGCACTCGCCACCTGGATAAATAGGAAACACGGTTAGGTTTCCTATTATCTGACTCAGGCGCTCACAGGTCACGGGTGTTTTAACTCGTACCTGTGTCGCTTTAAATTACGCGCGAGCAGGACGAGGTGTGTGCATATTGCCAGTTCCCTGAGGACAACGCGGAGCACACCCTCTTCTCATGCAGAAAATGGGACTTGGAGAGGCGGGCCATGTTCGATGGTGTAGACAGTCACGTTACACCGGAGAACATGGTATCGCTGATGACCCAGTCAGAACCCAGTAAAAAGTAAGGAATTAATAAGAATTCGAAATTTTTAATTCTTTTGAATTCCGTTTGTGACCAATTCTTTTCATTTTCATTTGGAGAAGCCGAAAAGAAGGTAAGTTTATTCTTTTGAATACCGTTTTAATATTTTAAGCGGAAAAAAAATTTGACGGTTCGAAGATTTGAACCCTCAAGCTTCATTGTCGGAAACAAACAGCTTGTCCGCTCAGCTATTTAAACTGTACTATGACTACCGAATTTTAGAAGCACTTATCTCAAAGTGTTGCAAACTTCAAAGGAATTAAAATATTAAAACGGAATAGACAGGAATTGAACTTACCGAGTATCATACAGTATTTCGGAATTCACAAAAATTCAAAAATTAAAGAAATATTAAAACGGAATTGATTGGAATTCACTTTCAAGAAATCTTTGACTCAAAAAGGAATACATAGGAATTGGACAGAAACGGAATTCAAAAAAATTGATAATTTAACATTTTCTGTAAAAAATTAAAAATGTCCAATTCTTCTCAATTCCATACTTCTTACTGGGAAGAGAATTGGCGGCAAGTCGAGAACTTCATAATCTCGGTTATGTCGAGGAAGGATCTCGACGGCCGCCAAAAAGCGTAATTTAAACAGCTTTTAATTTGTTTGTTTGTTTTTTATTAATTTATTTTGTGATTTAATTGTCCTTATACATTTTTTTTAATTTGTTTTGTGTTTTTTTTTATTCGTCTTTGTACAGTTTTGTCTTTTCAACGTTATATACGCGTTTATTTTTTCTTTTTTTTATATATCCGTTTATAATTTTATCTTTTGACTTTTTACACTTCTTAGAAAATTTTGTTTTTTATTATTGTTGTGCTGTAAATTCCGCTTGAACAATGAAATAGTTTTAATCGTTTTTTTTAACTATGGACGCAGGATAACCGCAGAAAAAAGTAGAAAGTCGCATCAGCGACAGAGTTGGAGCGCCACCCTCGAAGGCTTTAGCCTTCTGTCTTGCGACAGTTCCGAGGGAGGGTAAAGGGCTCCAAAAGAAGGGTTACGGGTTTTAGTGGGTCGGGCTGGTAGTAGGTCGCCAGTTTATTAAATTTACTATAATATATATATATATTTTTCTTTTTTTATATTTCCTTTTGTTTTATCATACCAACCCCACATAACCTTAGAGTGCGGAATCCAAGGTATCTGTAGACAGATTTCCCAAAATTCGAATCCAATTTAATCAAATATTGAAAATCCAATCCACTTCTATCCAAAGTAGAAAATTAAATCCATTCCTATCATAAGTTTTGATGTATTATCTATCAAAGTTAATAATATACTAAAATTCAATATTTTACTATCAAGAGTTTGGATACGAATTCTATCAAATTCTATGAGTCGAAAAATCTTATAATTTTCTATCCATGAGTTTTGATTGAATACCTATCAAATTCTTTCCAAATGAAAATCTAATATTTCTCTATCCAAGATTTGGATACAAATTCTATCAAATTCTATGAGTCGGAAATTCTTATAGTTTGCTATAAATGAGTTTTGATTGAATATCTATCAAATTCTTTCCAAATGAAAATCTAATATTTCTCTATCAAAGATTTGGATACAAATTCTATCAAATTCTATGAGTCGGAAATTCTTATAGTTTGCTATCCATGAGTTTTGATTGAATATGTATCAAATTCTTTCCAAATGAAAATCTAATATTTCTCTATCAAAGATTTGGATACAAATTCTATCAAATTCTATGAGTCGGAAATTCTTATAGTTTGCTATCCATCAGTTTTGATTGAATATGTATCAAATTCTTTCCAAATGAAAATCTAATATTTCTCTATCCAAGATTTGGATACAAATTCTATCAAATTCTATGAGTCGGAAATTCTTATAGTTTGCTATCCATGAGTTTTGATTGAATATCTATCAAATTCTTTCCACATGAAAATCCATTATTTCTCTATCAAAAGGTTTGGATACAAATTCTATCAAATTTTATGATTATTCCCCAAATGTCATTTTACCGAACTGCACTTTTGCGAATAGTCATTTTTGCGAAAAGTCATTTTTACGAATTGCCATTTTTGCGAATTATCATTTTTGAGAAATGTCATTTTTGCGAATTGTCACTTTTGCGAATCGCCATTTTTACGAATCGCCAATATTATGAATTGTCATTTTTGCGAATAGTCATTTTTGCGAAAAGTCATTTTTACGAATTGTCATTTTTGCAAATTGTCATTTTTGCGAAAAGCTATTTTTGCGAATTGTCATTTTTGCGAATCGCCATTTTTACGAATTGTCAATTTTCCGAAAAGTCATTTTTGCGAATTGTCATTTTTGCGAAAATTCCTATAGTAAATCTGCTTGTATGCATATATAGATTCACTATAGGAATTTTCGCAAAAATGACTTTTCGGAAATTTGACAATTCGTAAAAATGGCGATTCGCAAAATTGACAATTGGCAAAAATGACATTTCTCGAAAATGTCTTTTCGTAAAAATGACAATTGGCAAAAATGACTTTTCAGAAAATTGACAAATCGTAAAAATGGCGATTCGCAAAAATGACTTTTCGGAAAATTGACAATTCGTAAAAATAACGATTCGCAAAAATGACAATTCGCAAAAGTGATATTTCGCAAAATTGGCTTTTCGCAAAAATAAGTATTCGCAAAAGTGCAGTTCGATAAAATGACATTTCGGAAAAATGACATTTGGGGAATAATCATGCGCCCCTTTATTGTTTTGTTGTGAACTACAGATTTTCATAAAAGTTTTAACATTTTAGAAAATCAACGAAATTTTTTTAACACAGTTGAGCTGTGTTTTTTATTTTTTTATTGATGTTATTTTTTGCAAATATTTGCAAAAAATTACAAAGCGGTCAAATGACATTTAAGCAAAAATTTATTAAATATTTAATTAATATTTTTAACATAATAGCATATATTGCAAATCTCTATAAATATTTTAATTTCTGCTTGTATTTTTATAGGTACTTACAAAAATGATAATATTTTACATAAACTTACGTTTTTCAAAGTTGCAGTTTATATAGACAGGCCGAAAAATATTTCTCACGTCGATTCGGTAGCCGCGGTCGTTAAGCGTTTAGATAGATAGGTCATAGGTGCGGGGTTCGATTCCCATAGGGTACAAATTTTAATTTAATTCTTCTAGTTTAATTAAAATGTTTGTATGTTTGGAGTGTGCTAAGAATATAATGTTATTAATGGTCATAAGAATCTTTTATTATTTTTTCCACAAATATTTTTTTTCAAAGCGTATGTTTTCAATTGTAACCACCTTGGATACAATAGGAAAGAACTTTCTGTCATTTTTCGATATAGGATTTGATAGAATTTAAATCAAAAAATCTTATTGGATTGGAAACAATTTTTAATAATCAATTTTGATAGAATTTGATAGGACTTTCTTTGAAATCAGTGGGACAACATGGGACAATTTTCGGATAGACAAAGTATTGATTTGGATAGACTTTCTATTAAAAGTATGTGATAGAAACTGATTGTAATTTTTGAAAATTTTGGATTCAGAAACAGGATTGAAATGGAAAGAAATTTTTTTCTTTCCATTTCTATCAAATTTTTTAAACAGGGGAGAGAGAGAGAGAGAGAGAGAGAGAGAGAGAGAGAGAGAGAGAGAGAGAGAGAGAGAGAGAGAGAGAGAGAGAGAGAGAGAGAGAGAGAGAGAGAGAGAGAGAGAGAGAGAGAGAGAGAGAGAGAGAGAGAGAGAGAGAGAGAGAGAGAGAGAGTAGAACTCTCTAAATCTGAATATGTGAAATTTCACTTAAATATTGTACGTTATAAGTCGTCTTCTCGATCAATAAGTGCATATACACTTATAAATAAGTGAATTTTTCACTTATTCTGAGTGAAATTTTACTTATTATAAGTGTATATGCACTTATTGAACGAGAGAGCGACTTTATAACTTACAAATATGTGAATTTTCACATATTCAGATTTAGAGAGAAGGGGGTAATGTAGTGCACTTTTCTTTCGAAGACTCCTGTGGTCGCAATTTTTAACCAATTTTGATCAATAAGGACTCGTTGGAAAGACAATGCTTCTAGCTACATTTATGGTGTACATTATTTTTTTGTAGATGTAGATGGAGCTTCTTTATATCCAAGAAACTGAAGGCACTTTTTTTCGACATTCTAAAATTTGTGGGGCAATGTAGTGCACTACTTTATTAGTGAAATAAAAAGCAGAGAATATATTATAAACGATTTTATTTTATTAGATATAATATTAGGAACATAAGAAACTTAAAAAACTATAAACTAGTAGTGATGCCCACGAGACGAGACTTTGCATGTAAAAACCGAGACGAGATCTAGACTTTGCATGGTATTATCTCATCTCGTGGACAGCACTATAAACTAGAGATTTCTTTGGTTCTGTGTTAGATAAAACTAAAAGAAAACTGCAAAAATTTGCAAAAAGCAAACATGGTTAAATAATACATGTTTACGGTACTCTGTATAATTGCACTACATTGCCCCAACAACCCCGTGCACTACAATACCCCCAAGCACTTTTTTCACGTTGACTTCAATATCTCAATAAAAACAAAGTTAAACGTCAAATCAATACTAAATTTGTGTTCAGAAGTAAATTCTACCATACCAACGGCAACTAATTCAATTCATTCGTTTAGTCAGTAAAGCCAGTGCACTACATTACCCCCTGCACTACATTACCCCCCTCTACTATATATATATATATATATACCGTTAAATATAACTCAATTTGTTGCTTTATTTATTGTGTTAGATTTTCAATTTGAAGTACACTTCAGAGTAAGTATAACTCAGTATCCTGTAAACAAAAAATCAAATTAATTAATTTATAAAAGTTTAAAAAGAGATACATGAATATTATTCAAAATAATGTATCATTTAAATTATTATTTTTAATTCAATGTTATTTTATTTACAACATTACTTTTATAAACTTTTTTACAATTAATTAATTTTTATATTTTCGTGTAAATGTTTCGCAAACATTGTATTTATAGAATTATATGAAATAATTGACTAATCTAATTAATAACTACTGACCATAAGAATTTCTTCCCACATTTAAATTTAATTGAATAAAGGAAATATCTTTTATTCTATTAAACAAATTACTTTTTCTTGAACAGAAAATTTAAAAAATAGCTGAATAAATTTTAAAAAAATTAAGTCAAACAGATGGATGTTGGATATTTATGCGCCTCATTTAATTGTAATAAAACGTTTATTGAAAGAATTTTTGCACTATTTTGTACAAACGTTCATTATTAAAATTAATTAGACAAATTTCGATGAAATAGCAAGAAGTTTTGTATAATCTGCACCTTTTGAGAAAGTTTTTTCTTTTAAAATTGTCCTTAAAACATGAGGTATAGGAACATGAATCCTTGTTCCTAATGGTGTACCGCTGTCATCAATAAGCACAATATTGTTACTATCAAATTTTGCTACTTTCTTCTTTTGCGGTGCTTTTAATCCAACAAGAATTCCTTTCTTCTTCTCCCCGCAAATTGCGACCATTACTTTATCACCTTCAAATTAAATACATATTCAATTTACAATATGAAATTTTATTAGAAAATATTGTAGAATATTTTCTCAAAAACTTAATAAGCTAATATTTTTTATTTTTACACTTATAACATATGTTACAAAATCATGACTTATTTGCTATTTATAATAATAAATGGAATTATTGTTTTATAATAAATTTTTTAATATTTACCAATATATCCTGTGCCCTTTTTGTTGTAAATGTGAATACATCTTGGTGGTTTACCAATTTTCATGGCCTTTTTTCCGATTTCACTATTGTCTACGACCCTTAGTCGGGAAAGTTTAATAATTTTATTATGAATAGCAGATGTATTAAAAGATCTGAATAAATTCATTGATGCTAAGTTTAGTACCATTTTTCTGAAATCGTAATACAATTTATTAAACATTCTTAAAAAATAATTATTTTTACATAATTGAACAAATATTACAATGAATAATTAACATTTACTAATATGAAACAAAACAATTTTAAGTTGATAAATATTACAATTTTTACCTTATAAAAAAATATTTGGATACAAAACAATATGAACTATCGTTAATGTTATTTTAAATTTTCAGTCATTTATTAGATGAATATTCATTAATTTATGACAATTAATTTTGTTGAAATAATTTCAATCTTAAAAACTTTCAGCTCTATCGGCGATATCTAAGGTTATGTAAACATGCCGTCAATAACAGGGTTGGAAACTTAAAAACACAAAATTGTTAGAAATAGAAAGGGCAGTGGCAAGAAGACTAGAAACAGGAGGAGCAACTTCGATATATTCCTGTAAAGTGCGGTGGCAGAAAATGTGAGGGCAATGGAGGTGGTACTTGAAAATGTAGTTAGTGCAATAGGCCAAAATTAGGTTTCTGCGCATACTGAACATTCAAATGATTCAGATCATTCAGATTCAAACACGCGCTAAAAGAAATCTTTTTCCACGTGCTGCACATTGTCATTGTATGATATTGTGTTTACCGCAAAGTTTTTATGAAAACAATTTAAGTTGTTTTTAATTACCTACTACGTATTACAACTAATTTTCCAAGGTTATTTTTTAAAGTTATGAAATAAACGTCGACCTCCTATCAATATAATATGAATACAAACCAAGGTTTTTTTTGAGGTTATGAAATAAACATCCAACTTTTATCAACACAATTATTAATAATTTCTAATATTTTTTCGACATTAGTTTGGGATTGCAATTTATCAAATTTCTTTCAGTTTACTACCTTATTATGACGATGAATTTCAAAGTCAAAGAATCATAATCGTTAAAATAACCTCTTCATAATAAATATATGACATTTCTATGTTTTGACGTCTGCTATTCTCTCTCATCTCTTTCCACTACATGCGCAGTAACCTATTTTGCGTTTCTGCACCAACTACATTTCTATATTACTACTTCCCCCATTGTCCTCATCTACCAAGCCATCCCCACTACCCGAGTTATTCCTCCTGTCTCTAGTCTTCTTGGGCAGTGGGATGCATACCATAGACATATAAGAATAGACTGCGCGAGTTTCATGATTCCCATGAGAGGAGCAAGCCGGTGGTATGAAAAGAGATGGATAGAGCGTAAGAACTCTCTTTTTTCTCCCTCACTCCAAAGCATGCCGTGCGCTAGAAAGAGTCTGACAATCGGTTCTTCTGCTCTATCCGTCTCGGTCGAACGCATTAATGTCTCTTTCTATATCACAAGCTGAATTTGAATCCTCTTGCGCAGTCTATTCTAAAGGCCTTTCTCCAATAGGTTTTAAAAAGTGTGCGAATGACTGCGTTGCGTTGATTTTAGCATGTGTTGCTATAGCAACCGACGCAGACGCAGTCATTCGCACACTTTTTAAAACCTATTGGAGAAAGGCCTTAATATGTCTATGATGCATACATTCGCAAATGATAAGAGAGCATAAAGGCCTTTCTCCAATAGGTTTTAAAAAGTGTGCGAATGACTGCGTCTGCGTCGGTTGCTATAGCAACACATGCTAAAATCAACGCAACGCAGTCATTCGCAGACAAACGCAAAGTTTTTGGATCCTATTGGAGAAAGGCCTTTAAGGCCTTTCTCCAATAGGTTTCAAAAAGTGTGCGAATGACTGCATCTGCGTCGGTTGCTATAGCAACACATGCTAAAATCAACGCAACGCAGTCATTCGCACACTTTTTGAAACCTATTGGAGAAAGGCCTTCAAGGCCTTTCTCCAATAGGTTCCCAAAACTCTGTGTCTGCGTCGGTTGCTATAGCAACACATGCTAAAATCAACGCAACGCAGTCATTCGCAGACAAACGCAGAGTTTTTGGATCCTATTGGAGAAAGGCCTTAATGACCAGGGTTGCACACGTAATATACGTCACGTAAATTACATGGGTTTTTTACGTATATTACGTACGTAAATTACCTCAAAAATTTTAAACACAATTAGGTTTGTTCTCGCTAACTACACTTTCTACACTTTGTACAAAAGTGTACACTACGGCGTTCTCGTTACCAGAAGTGACGCAATAGTGTACACCTAACTCCCTAGAAGCCTCTGCACTTTTCCCTATTTTATTACACCCGATTGCGAGCGAGTGTAAAGGGGCTTGTATACCTCCTCCGTTCTAAGTATATCAGAAACGTCCAGCGTTTTGATTGGCTATGCTCATAGAGAATTTCCAAAAAATTTAATGTTTTGGAAATTCTCTATGAGCATAGCCAATCAAAACGCTGGACGTTTCTGAATATACTCAGATCGGAGGAGGTATACAAGCCCCTTAATTGAGTGTTCTTATTAAAATGGCGGTAAATGGACATTTTATTTAAAATGCATTAATTATTTTATGAACATAGAGTTATAATATATTTCTTAGTGACTTTTGATTTATGAAATTATTAGGAAGCAATCCTTATTTTGTTAATATTTATATAAAGTACCACCTAATAAACAATTGCCATTGTAAAGCAATTTTTAAATAATTATTCTCCCATTTATTAAAACCAAACTTTATTTACAGTGAATTTAAAAAATAATTTCTCAATTTTATGATGGTAAACATATTTTTTTTAATATAATGGAATTTATGAAAAAAATTAAGTTTGAAAGATAACCTTTAGAATATTTCAAAACATGTCGCTTCCGTTTTTCTTGAAACTTATATGAAAATATAGCTTAAAAATTCTAGTTTTATTCTCTGTAAACATTATAATGAGCAATTCGGTTGAAATTAAGAAATTAATTAAATTTTACAAAGATGTCAGAGTTTAAACTGTGTAAAAATTTGAAAAAATAAATTCCGCTCGGTACATACATTTAACCTTCGAAATTCTTGTAAAATTTAATTAATGTCTCAAATTTCCATGAATTGCCCATTATAATGTTTACAGGGAATAATAGGAATAAATCCTATTATTTAAAAAAAAAATTTACCATATCATAATTCATAAAACTGAGAAATTTTACTTTTGAAATCACTAATAATAAATAAATTATGGCTTTAATAAATGAGAGAAATAATTATTTAAACAATTGCTTCACAATAGCAATTGTTTATAAGGTGGTTTATTTTGAATTACAAATTGTATGCAGTTTACAATATTAATCTTTTTTTTCATTTTTTCGTGCACTTTCTCTACACTTTTGCGTTCTCGCTAGATTTTGTACTTTGTTTAAGTGCGCATGCTCCGTTTCACACTCTTGCTACACTCGAGTGTAGCGGTGTAGTTAGCGAGAACCAAGAAGACTAGAGACAGGAGGACTAACTGCAGTAGTGGGGGTAGGACAAATATAGGGGGATTATGAAGGCGTTGTTAGATTGCGCCAAGTATCGTGTTTTGATTCTGCACTTTCACTCACACACGCGTGTCACGTATTCAAATATATAACGTAAGAGTGTTGAGATGTGCAGAACCGAAAACAAGATATTTGGCGCAATCTAACTACGCCTTCAGAACCCCACTACACGGAGAGAAAAAGAAAGTTTTAACTGCTTTCTTTTGAGTCGTCATGCTAATTTTATGAAGTCAAGTAATGATAACCGGAGAGCCAGGCCGTTTTGACTTGGCTCTCCTCCTCCTGTTGAGTCTTTAGTTTTCGTCAGTCAAAAAAAAAATTTACTACTGATATCGATCAAGCCATTGACACTACTTGAGGCAGCCAGGCCAAAACTGCCTGGCTGTTAAATTGTGCTGACTTGGGAATCAGAGGTTATGTTAACGCCTGTGTCGGTCAAGTAGTTTTAACTGGGGTCTCCGGTTGGTATAACTTTCTTTTTCTCTGCGTGTAATACTGACTCATTGCTGTGAGTGAGAAAACAGTACCTTTAGCCCTCCTGTCTCTAGTCTTCTTGGCGAGAACAAACCTAGTGGGTGTTTTCGACGTTGACACTCTGAGCGCTCTGAAAGTACGAAACGTGGTTGGTTAGTCTAGGGGAATTCTGAATGTTGATTGGCTGACCTTCAAAATTCATAGTTTCATGCTCTGGTTTCCACACTCTGTATAGCTCTGTATCAAAGGTTCGAGCTATACAGAGTGTGGAAACCAGAGCATGAAACTATGAATTTTGAAGTTCAGCCAATCAACATTCAGAATTCCCCTAGACCAACCAACCACGTTTCGTACTTTCAGAGCGCTCAGAGTGTCAACGTCGAAAACACCCAGTGTAACGAGCGACTATTATCTCGCTCGAATAATTTCGATATATCGACAATCGAAATGAACGCGCTAGAATTAAATTATTAATTATTAATTAATTTATAATTTTGAAATATTCTTCCCACGGTTTGAGGCAAAAATCTCTGAGACACAAACAGGAAATCTTTTGTATGTTTGTCAATAGAATATTGTCACAGTTTAATAAATTCCAAACTTTTAGTTTTTTATATTAACTACGAAGACATTTCTTAGAAATGTCGTAAATCAAGTAAAAGTTGGAAAAAGTAATCTCGAATTTCTTAAGTCATAAAACCAAAACCGTCAAGAGTTATACAAAAAATAAAACATCTCAAGTGCCCTTTTCCATAGGACAATAGAACATGTGTTCAACATACTTGAGACCGCAGGATTGCAATGGTCTAGGTATAGGAAATGAGTCACAAAGGACTAGTTGAATAAAGATCTAAAATATTTAATAATAAATAATGCGAATGGAACTATTAGTATAATAATTATTATTATATTATTATTATTATTATTATTATTATTATTATTATTATTATTATTATTATTATTATTATTATTGTTCTTATATTATTATTACTATTTGAATGCAGTGTAAATTGCATGAGTGTAGAGATGATCTCTCTTGAATGTGTGTGTGAGTATAGTTTCAATGTAGTGCAGAAAAGTATTGGTGCAACGATGCTGTATGCTACAGTAAAGAAATGCGCGTAGAATAACGCATGCGCATTTCCACAAAAATGGACTTTAGCGGAGAACCTCTCCGCGGAATGAATAGTTATTTAGTTCTAAGTTACTCTCTGACTTGAAAGGTTGTTTTCTAAACTCCTTAGCCAGTTTGTATTTAACAAATATTTTAATAAACAATAAAGGGGGTTTTACTCACTCAAGAAAAACTAATTTCTCGAGTGGGCTTTCCTCCTTCCGTTAAACCAGCCCGGTGACACGACTGAGTTGAAAATCACTCAAATGTTGAAAGTCACCAACGCAGCGCTGGCTGTACATTGGTCGGATATTAACAAAAATGCATGGGAAAACACACAAAAATTTAATTTCCATACATAAAAATTTATTTAAACTTATTTATTTATACATAATATTGATTCATAAACTTTTAGACATATTTCGTAATATAAATCATTTCAGAAAAGAGTGAAATTTTTTATTTATAACGAAAATTGTATTATAATTTCTGGCGGGAAATTTAAATAAAATAATATTGTTATTATTATTTATTAATATTTTTTAATTATTTAATAATATTTTGCAATATTAATAATTAGTATTAATAAATAATAAATAAATATTAATAAATAATAATGACAATATTATTTTGTTTAAATTTCCCGCCAGAAACTATAATACAATTTTCGTTATAAATAAAAAATTTCACTCTTTTCTGAAGTGAATTATATTACGAAATATGTCTAAAAGTTTAAGAATCAATATTATGTATAAATAAACAAGTTTAAATAAACTTTTATACATGGAAATTAAATATTTGTATGTTTTCCCATGCATTTTGGTTAATATCCGACCAATGTACAGCCAGCGCTGCGTTGGCGACTTTCAACTCTCAGCCCAATTAATCCTATAGGAAAGCATAGGTCGTGTCACCGGGCTGCGTTAAACGGAATTAAACGTCTTTTAATTTAAATATTCCCGCTAATTCCTTCTTTAAGGATTTTAGGTTGAGTCCACAATAGGCACTTTTCTTAAAGCGATGCATACCCTCTACATCGATTTCTATTGTTCGAACAATGGAAATCGATGTAGAGGGTACGCATCGCTTTAAGAAAAGTGCCTATTGTGGACTCAACCTAATCAAAGTAGAATCCGGCGAATCATCGCGAACTATTAAGGCCAACGCAGAATAGATCTGTAACCGGAACCGCAATCGTAAGCGTAACCGTAAGAATGAGTTAAAGAAGGATAGGTATATTGTTTATCCTTCTCTAACTCATTCTTACGCTTAGGGTGGAGTCCCATGACAGCGTTTTGCGTTGCGTCGTAATGGGAGAGAAAAAGACGCAAATATACGTTTGCTGCATTTTCTCTCATTACAACGCAACGCAAAACGCTGCCATGGGACTGCGGCCTTAGGCTGCGGTTACACCTCTGCAGGCAGCCTGCCTGCCTGCAGCTTGTCATGGTAACGTACAAGAGTAAGAGAGTCAGTGACTTCAAACTTCTCCCTTACTCTCGTTGCTCTGTGCACATAAAAAGGCAATAAATATTGATTTTTTTGAGCTTGAAAAATTACAAGCTATAATTAAAATGCGAACAGTAATTAAGAGTTGGTTAAAATATTTATAATTTTTATCTTATCCTTTCTTAAAAAAGACATGGAGTGGAAAGGTCGAATGTATCGAAAAGTATCGAAGTAAAGAATGGGCAATGAGAATGTAAAATCTTAATAGAAGGGTGTTTTTAAAATTGTTTGTACATGTAAAGGTGGCGCTGCAGTCGTATGTTATTTAAAAAGAGCGCGAATATATAAATTTTATTTTTGTTAAGAAAAAGTACTCATAATAAATCTTATTTTGCATTGTCAAAAAAAACGTCAACATTTCGAATATAAATAAGCAAATTATTAACTGAAAAAATTTGAATATTATTATTAATGAAATAATGGACTTGGACAATGGACATATAAAAACTAGCACCTTAGACGGCCGCTTGCGGCCGTCGGAGGAGCTAGTTTGTTTAAAGAATATGTTATGTATAATAAATTTATTATTTTCAAATATAGATGATTTTTTTCTTCCGTTGTTGAAGTTTGTAAATCCTTTTTTATTCGATTATCGGAAGAGTGAAGAGTGCACAACTAATGTAACATTGTTTCATTTATCACTCTTCCGATAATCGAATAAAAAAGGATTTACAAATTTATTATTTTCAATTATATTCCAGAGACCAAAAAGTTGATATTCAAGAGATGAAAAAAACGAGTCCTCTATTGAAATTTTAATATAAAAGAAGAAATCTATCGGTACTAAAGATGATATAGAGGTTGAATTTAAAAAACAGTTTTTATTAACATTAAATTTTTTATAACGTTTTTTTGTATATTGTTTATACTAATAAAATATACATTAATATAAAAACCCTATTTTTCTATTTAAATAATTAAAAAAAAATCTCTTTATATTTATTGATACTACACGGAGAAAAATGGAAAAATGATTTATGCTGTCAGTGTAGTACTCCTTTATAGAATAATATGTGACACCCAGTAAAAAAAGAAGTATTGAGTGGAGCGTTTAGGAATTGAGTGAAGCTCTGAGCCAATACGGATTCGAGTAAAAACCGTATTGGGACGTTTGACTCAATCTTTTTTTCATCCGCCGAATACGGTCTTATTTTAGCATTAAAATTAAAATCACATGAGCAGAGTACACATTATAAATTGAAAGCACAATTGTCCTGGAATGTAAAAATGCCGATTTAGATAAGAAACAGTGAATATTTTTTATTTTTTGTTAAAAATTGGTAAAAGCAAATTTTGACAAGCGCGACTGATTTTACCATGTGAATAAATGAAGTGGCAAGTTTAAATGGACTAAAAGAAATCTTCTGGTACCGACAGAAAGTTCCTAGAAAACAATGAAATTTCATTGTTTTGTTGAATTTACCACAATTCTCTAGGAACTTTCTGTCGGTAAAAGTAGATTTCTTTTAACCCATTTCGTCCATTTAAACTTACCACTTCATTTATTCACATGGTAAATTCAGTTGCGCTTGTCAAAAACTTTGCTTTTACCAATTTTTAACAAAAAATAAAAAATATTCACAGTTTCTTATCTAAATCGGCATTTTTACATTCCAGGACAATTGTGCTTTCAATTTATAATGTGTACTCTGCTCATGTGATTTTAATTTTAATGCTAAAATAAGACCGTATTCGGCGGATGAAAAAAAGATTGAGTCAAACGTCCCAATACGGTTTTTACTCGAATCCGTATTGGCTCAGAGCTTCACTCAATTCCTAAACGCTTCACTCAATACTTCTTTTTTTACTGGGTAGGTACACACTATAGTATTAGAAGTTTCTTAGCTGAACACTTTGGGACTCAACACAAGTTATCCCATTCATCAGCTTAAACAAGACTGTTTATATAGTCTAAGAGGGAATAAAAGTATACAAAATTGGAATGAGAAATTGCTTTCTCACGTAATTGTTAAAAGAACGCGGCAGTGTACAAAACACAAGTCAATAATAGAAGCGAATATTGAACAACTAGTACTCAGTTCAGTTCTTTCGAAAAATGAACGCCGTGTAAATAAAGTAGATATCTACTTGAAAACCACAAGTTATTCTCTCTCTCTCACACTAATGGTCGTTCCTTTATCTTACCGTTTCACTTACTCTTACTACTCTCAACTATTATGCAGTGCAGTTAAGTTAATTAAATTATTAAATATTGCTTTGAGAATAATTAATTATACATTTTATTCAAGGTCAATTCACTATTTTGTACACGGAAAAAAAAGAATAATCAAATTTACGATGAGGAGTGTCAAACTTGAAAAAGGTTAGGAAAAAATTAATGTTTTTTATTTATTTATTGTTAAATTCTAATAACCGTATCAAATTAAAACTAGTTGACAATATTATTTATTCAATATTATGAATATTGTTGACATCCATACTTACATTAATTACAAAGTAAAATCCACGCATAATCAAAATTAATTTCATTGGTAAGGGATGTTTCTTAAATAGGAAATTTCCCTTATCGATTGCGTAGCCGAGAGGCTTAATGTAAAAGCGTGCGATTTATAATTATGCGTATATTTAGTTGTGTGGTTAGGTAGGTGTTCAATCCCGTATGATTGTAAGATTTTCCGATGCATTTAGTTGTTAATTGTAAGTATGAAGATGTGGGAAGAATAAAACTTGTGAATTAATGAATATGAATATATAAAGAGTGCATTTAACATATTTTTCTTTTTTTTAATGATTGGTTATTGTTTTTTTTATATAAAATTGACGAAGTAAATAAAAGGAAACACTAGTTTCGCGTCGCGTCGGCCATTTATTTTGACAGGTTCCGCGCCTGCGTTCCCTTATTGTGAAAATTTCGAAGTAGGGGACTGAGTCCAGTTTCTCTACTATGCACACTGCAGCGCGCCTTATAACCTTCGCCTGTGTTTCAATGCTCTTTACAGTGACATTTGGAACTAAGACCCTCTATACACTATACGCAACACCCTAAGATGCTTGATGGAAATGAATTAATATACTTTTACTGGACTGAGTCCAGTTTTTTCAATATTGACTCCCAGTTTTTCAAACTCTATTTTTCTCAGTGTAATAAACTATACATTAATATAAAAATCATATTTTTATATTTAAATAATTAAATTTTTTTTCTATTTTTCTCTAACAATAAAGTTATTTAATTTATTTACTTTCTTTATATTTATTGATAAATAATATTAAATTAATAATAAATACACAAATTCAAATTTTTTTAGAGTTTTGCGCATGCGCGATATCGTTTTTACGATATATCGATATTTGTTTTCGATAACGATATATTTTTAAACATCGATATTACTGATGCAATATCGATAAGCGAAATATCGATGTCAAATTTTTTTGATATCCCATCACTAGACTTTTGTACTTCTTTAAGCTGCGGTTAAACCTCTGCAGGCTGCCTGCCTGCGCAGGCAGGAGCAACGAAAGTAAGGGAGAAGTTTGAAGTCACTGACTCTCTTACTCTTGTACGTTACCATGACAACCTGCAGGCAGGCAGACAGGCTGCCTGCAGAGGTGTAACCACAGCCTTAGGCTGATGGTAAGTTCTCAAATGCGCCACTGGACAAATGCGCCACCGGTCAAATGCGCCACGGATCAATTGCGCCACTGGACAAAGGCCCCACATTTGTCATATTTGAGGAAAGTGAAAAGTTTGTTCGAGAGATGGAGCTAGGTGTTCTTGGTATAGAAATTAGTCAAGTGAATTCAATTTCTTGCCAATTTCGTTCCGTATAGTGAAAATAAATTTAAGTGAAGTGTTAATTAACTGGTAATTAATTAAATGTTCTATATCAATTACGGATAGCATTTTTGAGGTAAGTTGCTGTTTTTATTTTATATTAATAATAATAATAATAAATATTATTATTATTGTTTAAAGAAATGTGGAAATTTTTTTTAATAACTAATTTATGAAACATTTTATTTTTAAATCGTTTTTATTTATATTTTTTCTTTGGAATAATTTAATAATTCCTTTAATAATAAGATTTTTTGATATTTTCAAAAGCTCTTTATTTTTATAGAATTACCCAAGCAGCACGGAATATAACCTGAAGATGAAGGGAATATTACATTTCATATTCGGAGTATTCCAGTGGAATGTTCCAGGGATCTTAAAGTAATATTAAAATGTCCGCCCCACAGGAATATTACAAGATAACATTGAGGGAATGTTCCACGGTAATATCGAAGCAATATTCTAGGATGATGTTGACGGAATGTTCCATCATAATATTAATGGAATATTCCAGGTTCATGTTGAGGGAATATTGAGGGAATGTTCCAAGAATATTCCCTGGGAACATTCCAAAATTTCATACTTTGAAAAAATTTGACTTTTTTTTCTTTTTTTCTTCTTTCTTTAGTAAAAATGAGATTCAATGGCATTTTCAACATATTTAATATTACCTGGGAACATTCCCTCAACATGACCCTGGAATATTCTATTAATATTACGGTGGAACATTCCCTCAACATCATCCTGGAATATTGCTTTGATATTACCGTGGAACATTCCCTCAATGTTATCTTGGAATATTCCTGTGGGGCGGACATTTTAATATTACTTTAAGATCCCTGGAACATTCCACTGGAATACTCCGAATATGAAATGTAATATTCCCTTCATCTTCAGGGTATATTCCGTGCTGCTTGGGTAGTTTGTATTTTTATTAAATAACGAGATTAAGAATTCTTTATTGTATTATACTTAATTTTACTTTCATAATTATAAATTAATTGCATTTATTTTAAACTTAGAAAGTACTTAAATTTTCTTGAAGACAAATAAAATATAATTTATTAACAATTGTAATATTGAATATAATTCTATTTTCTAATTTGAATTTCATTTAATTAATTTTTTAAATTAGCTAACGTAAAAGTTTTTCTGAATTCAAGTTCATACTTTTAGAAATGATAAGACTTCTTATAAAGTTTCAAATATTACGGAAGTTTAGAAAAATTATTTCAATTTTTATTTTATAATTAATGGTATTTATATTAAAAACAGTAATATTTTAAAAAATAATTTTTTTTTGGAAACGTAATATATAAAAAAAGCAGGCTTCGCACTCATCTACTAAAATCTATACTATTTACTCCTTTTTTTGTCAAATTTCTGACACTAAATTATAATTATAATTGTTATTGAAAATTCTTTTAAACAATTGGAAATTGAAGAATGTTCGCAATGTTTTTTTAATATTAAATTACCATGTATTGATGCGCAAAACTCCAAGGATTAATTTAAAAAAAGACAAATCAGTAAACTCCAATATTATATAGAAATTGTGTAGAATTTTCTGCCAAAATGCAGCCGAAAATCGACTTTTAATCTTAAAAATCCGCTTGGAAGCGTGAAGTTTTCAACAAAACAAGAGAAGATCTTATTTATATTCGTTTGCAATTTTATTTTTTTCCTGGAGCTCGAGTCGATTGTTGTCTGCATTTGGCAATAAAATAATTGTTTTGCAAATAAATTTATATTCTTAATTATATTACAATTTTTATACTCACTTTATAATTTTTCTATAGTTATTAATATAATTTTTCTATAATTTTTCTATAGAATAATGCAATTTGTAATTGTTTTTGTTTAATATTTTTGAGAGATAGGATAGATATTAATTTAGCAATAATAGAGGGGTAAATAAAGATTTTATTTTAAAAAATTTAATTGACGAATAAAGTTACAAAATTTGGTCGAAAAATTGAGATTCAATTTTAACATATTTTTTAAAACTTTTAATTACATTATTTGGCTTTAATATAATTTTTAGAATTGTAACGGTCTGTGATGCCTAATTATTTATAACTTTTTTTTATCGTCACTACATCTTAAGGCTCGATTTTAATCATCAGAGCTTCACTTTGATCAGAATCTAAAAAAAAGAAGTCACATATTTTAAGAGGTTAAAATAATGAAATATTTATAGAATTCAATACCATTGTCAAATAATTAATAAATTATTACTCTTTCAGGCTTCGCACTCGACAATTACTTTTAAAAAAGTAGCAGAAAGTAGCTTTAAATCTGAAAATAGTAGTAAAAAGTAGCAATCGAAAAATTAAAATTTGACGATTAAAAAAATCTCGTTTTAATCGAATCACAAAAAATTGATTGAGAATAATTTTTTTTCAATCATTAGAGGATTTAAACTAATGTAATTTGTGAAAATGTATCTTTTAGTGTCAGAAATTTGACAAAAAAAGGAGTAAATAGTATAGATTTTAGTAGATGAGTGCGAAGCCTGCTTTTTTTATATATTACGTTTCCAAAAAAAAATTATTTTTTAAAATATTACTGTTTTTAATATAAATACCATTAATTATAAAATAAAAATTGAAATAATTTTTCTAAACTTCCGTAATATTTGAAACTTTATAAGAAGTCTTATCATTTCTAAAAGTATGAACGTGAATTCAGTAAAACTTTTACGTTAGCTAATTTAAAAAATTAATTAAATGAAATTCAAATTAGAAAATAGAATTATATTCAATATTACAATTGTTAATAAATTATATTTTATTTGTCTTCAAGAAAATTTAAGTACTTTCTAAGTTTAAAATAAATGCAATTAATTTATAATTATGAAAGTAAAATTAAGTATAATACAATAAAGAATTCTTAATCTCGTTATTTTTATTTTTTATCTCGTTATTTTTATTTTTATTTTTTTTTTTTTCGTTTTTTTTATTTATTTATTTTTTTTTTTTTTTATTTTTATTTTTATCTCGTTATTTAACTAATTCTATAAAAATAAAGAGCTTTTGAAAATATCAAAAAATCTTATTATTAAAGGAATTATTAAATTATTCCAAAGAAAAAATATAAATAAAAACGATTTAAAAATAAAATGTTTCATAAATTAGTTATTAAAAAAAATTTCCACATTTCTTTAAACAATAATAATAATATTTATTATTATTATTATTAATATAAAATAAAAACAGCAACTTACCTCAAAAATGCTATCCGTAATTGATATAGAACATTTAATTAATTACCAGTTAATTAACACTTCACTTAAATTTATTTTCACTATACGGAACGAAATTGGCAAGAAATTGAATTTACTTGACTAATTTCTATACCAAGAACACCTAGCTCCATCTCTCGAACAAACTTTTCCCTTTCCTCAAATATGACAAATGTGGGGCCTTTGTCCAGTGGCGCAATTGATCCGTGGCGCATTTGACCGGTGGCGCATTTGTCCAGTGGCGCATTTGAGAACTTACCGATTCCAGAATAGCTAAGGTTGAGTCCACAATAGGCACTTTTCTTAGGCGGTGTTTACATGCTTGCGTTGAATAATGAGATAGAGAAAGAAAGACATTTACTTTTATCCTTCTTGCACTCACTGCTCAACGCAAAACGCAGCGTTCCAACGCAAACATGTAAACACAGCCTTAAAGCGATGCACATACCATCTACATCGATTTCTATTGTTCGAACAATGGATAATGGAAACCGATGTAGAGGGTATGCATCGCTTTAAGGTTGAGTCCACAATAGGCACTTTTCTTAGAGCGATGCATACTAGTGATGGGATATCGAAAAAATTTGACATCGATATTTCACTTATCGATATTGCATCAGTAATATCGATATTTAAAAATATATCGTTAACGAGAACAGATATCGATATATCGTAAAAACGATATCGCGCATGCGCAAAACTAAAAAAAAATTTGAATGCGTGTATTTATTATTAATAATTATTAATTTAATATTATTTATCAATAAATATAAAGAACATAAATAAATTAAAAAACTTTATTGCTAAGAAGATAAATAAATAAATTTTTAAATTATTTAAATATGTAAATAATAATAATAACTGAAATTTCATCTTTATTATTAATAATAACTGAAATAAACAAAACAAACTTTAAATTTTTTATGTAAACAAAATGGCTTTTAACACTTCAAGAATGACAGCTTTTAATAAAACTTTCTAAGTTACATGTTTTTGAAGTTTTCAAAGAAACATCTAGATAACAATCATAACCTCAAAATTTACTTTACTTTTACCCATGAAGTAGTATAAGGAGACCGAACGAAATACATTATAAATGGGCCAGATTTCTGTACCCGCTTAGTAGGTGAAAAATACCGAAAGGAACAATAGCGCTGCGCATGGGAAAAATGGAAAACACAGTTCATTCACAATTGATAGAATTATAACACTGAAAATAACACTATAATTATTTTACTTTGATAATATTTAAAAAATATGAGGAACACGTGGAAACATATATGACACACATCCCTGTTTAAAAAATTTGATAGAAATGTAAAGAAAAAAATTTCTTTCCATTTGAATCCTGTTTCTGAATCCAAAATTTTCAACAATTACAATCAGTTTCTATCACATACTTTTAATAGAAAGTCTATCCAAATCAATACTTTGTTTATCCGAAAATTGTCCCATGTTGTCCCACTGATTTCAAAGAAAGTCCTATCAAATTCTATCAAAATTAATTATTAAAAATTGTTTCCAATCCAATAAGATTTTTTGATTTAAATTCTATATCCTATTGTATCCAAGGTGGTTACAATTGAAAACATACGCTTTGAAAAAAAATATTTGTGGCAAAAATAATAAAAGATTCTTATGACCATTAATAACATTATATTCTTAGCACACTCCAAACATACAAACATTTTAATTAAACTGGAAGAATTAAATTAAAACTTGTACCCTATGGGAATCGAACCCCGCACCTATGACCTATCTATCTAAACGCTTAACGACCGCGGCTACCGAATCGACGTGAGAAATATTTTTCGGCCTGTCTATATAAACTGCAACTTTGAAAAACGTAAGTTTATGTAAAATATTATCATTTTTGTAAGTACCTATAAAAATACAAGCAGAAATAAAAATATTTATAGAGATTTGCAATATATGCTATTATGTTAAAAATATTAATTAAATATTTAATTAATTTTTGCTCAAATGTCATTTGACCGCTTTGTAATTTTTTGCAAATATTTGCAAAAAATAACATTAAACGAAATAAAAAAATAAAAAACACAGCTCAACTGTGTTAAAAAAATTTCGTTGATTTTCTAAAATGTTAAAACTTTTATGAAAATCTGTAGTTCACAACAAAACAATAAAGGGGCGCATGATTATTCCCCAAATGTCATTTTTCCGAAATGTCATTTTATCGAACTGCACTTTTGCGAATACTTATTTTTGCGAAAAGCCAATTTTGCGAAATGTCACTTTTGCGAATTGTCATTTTTTCGAAAAGACATTTTTGCGAATTGTCATTTTTGCGAATCGCCATTTTTACGAATTGTCAAATTTCCGAAAAGTCATTTTTGCGAAAATTCCTATAGTGAATCTATATATGCATACAAGTTTACTATAGGAATTTTCGCAAAAATGACAATTCGCAAAAATGACTTTTCGAAAAATTGACAATTCGTAAAAATGGCGATTCGCAAAAATGCCAATTCGCAAAAATAGCTTTTCGCAAAAATGACAATTTGCAAAAATGACAATTCGTAAAAATGACTTTTCGCAAAAATGACTATTCGCAAAAATGACAATTCGTAATATTGGCCATTCGTAAAAATGGCAATTTGCAAAACTGACAATTCGCAAAAATGACATTTCTCAAAAATGACAATTCGCAAAAATGGCAATTCGTAAAAATGAATTTTCGCAAAAATGACTATTCGCAAAAGTGCAGTTCGGTAAAATGACATTTGGGGAATAATCATAAAATTTGATAGAATTTGTATCCAAACCTTTTGATAGAGAAATAATGGATTTTCATGTGGAAAGAATTTGATAGATATTCAATCAAAACTCATGGATAGAAAACTATAAGAATTTTCGACTCATAGAATTTTATAGAATTTGTATCCAAACTTGGATAGAGAAATATTAGATTTTCATTTGGAAAGAATTTGATAGATATTCAATCAAAACTCATGGATAGCAAACTATAAGAATTTGCGACTCATAGAATTTGATAGAATTTGTATCCAAATCTTTGATAGAGAAATATTAGATTTTCATTTGGAAAGAATTTGATAGATATTCAATCAAAACTCATGGATAGAAAACTATAAGGATTTTCGACTCATAGAATTTGATAGAATTTGTATCCAAATCTTGGATAGAGAAATATTAGATTTTCATTTGGAAAGAATTTGATAGGTATTCAATCAAAACTCATGGATAGAAAATTATAAGATTTTTCGACTCATAGAATTTGATAGAATTCGTGTCCAAACATTTGATAGTAAAATATTGAATTTTAGTATATTATTAACTTTGATAGATCATACATCAAAACTTATGATAGGAATGGATTTAATTTTCTACTTTGGATAGAAGTGGATTGGATTTTCAATATTTGATTAAATTGGATTCGAATTTCAAGGAGTGAAGGAAGAAAATTCTATCAAATCCTATCCATTTTAATAATTTTTTTAAACAGGGATGAATTAGTGAAACATAAACAAATAATATATAGGTTATGTTTTGTGCATCTCATAGTCAACAATTTAACCACATGCAGCGCTGGTGTTCCTTTCGGTATTTTTACCCACTATTCAGGTACCGAAATCTGTCCCACTTTCAATTCAAAATTTGCACGGTCGTTCGATCTCCTTATACTACTTCATGCTTTTACCGCTTTTAACACATAAAATACATGTAAAAAATGGGCTAAAATATTTGTTTACACTAAAAATATTTTATTATATATGAGTTTACACTTATTTATTAATTAGTACTTCTAATAGTTTTTTTTTTTTTTTGATTTAATGGCTTTTTGCAAGGCAGATAGCCAAAACATAATTCAAAAATTTACCATGATATTAACATGGGGAATTTGAATATAATCGACCGGAAGTTATTATTATTATTGAGAAAAAATTATTCGAGATGAAAAGGTCTATTACAATTATTAATAATTAATAATTAATAAGGAATTAAAAAAACTCAAAGTGTGATGTGTGGTCGTTGCCCAAGAATTATCGATATTAAAAATGTTATCGATATCGGTAACGATATATCGAAACGTTAATATCGATGTTAAAATATCGATTATCGTGACGAAGATATCGATATGGTCCGATATTTCATATCGATATCCCATCACTAAAGTCCAACGCACAATAGGTTCGCGAATGTCGTTCGCGAACGAGACACATTAGATAGACAAGGACACAAATATATCTCTGTCCTTTTCTAACTCATGCTTTGCGTTCGCGAACGTCTTTCGCGAACCTATTTTGCTTAGGCCTTAATGCATACCCTCTACATCGATTTCTATTGTTCGAACAATGGAAATCGATGTAGAGGGTATGCATCGCTTTAACCCTCTGCTGATGCTAGGGATGGACGATACCTAAATAAAGTATCGATTCTCAGGAATCGATTCTTCAAAAGTATCGATTCCTAAGAATCGATTCTTTTTAAAAAGTATCGAGGAATCGAGTACAATACTAATAGCGTTCTTTTTAAATATAAAAATAATAATAAACAATAGCAATTAGACATAATAATAAAATGATATTAATATTAATTTAAAATCTTAAATAATTGTAAAGAATGAAAGCATTTTTAATAAATTGAAAAGTATACATTTCTTTACAAGATTTCAAACCAATTTTTTATAGGTTATATGATGTGTTGCAAAAGATTTTATTTCATGAAAAATGTTAACACTAATGCAATTACTAATTTCTTAGCTACTATTGCACAGTTTTCATTCTTCACATTTATTAATTAAGTGGAAAAAAGGACTCAAAATAGAAAAAAGTTAAAATCGTTAAAATTAAAAACACGTTATTCGATTTTCCCACAAATAAGTATCGATACCAAAAGAATCGATGCTGTCAAGAATCGAAAAAAGTATCGATTCTCAAGATGGAATCGGGGCGATTCCAAACAGCATCGAGTAGAATCGTTCATCCCTAGCTGATGCTAACTTATCCCCACTCAACCTAAAAATCGTCTCGACAGTCGACTTTCAAGACGATTCGATGCGCGTACATACATTTTTGATTACTGCGCATCGAAATCGAGACGATTTATTTTATTGTGGACTCAACCTTAAATTTAATTAAATTACTAAAGACGAAACTAGGCGTGACGTCACACATTGAAGGACAGATATACTGGTGTTAAATCTTCCTTTCTTTATCCAACCCATTCTGTTTATGGCAGCTCTGCACTAATCTCTGTTAATATTAAATTCTTTCTGCTCAGAGCATACAACGCAGCAATAAAACGTGCATAAATTTGTAAACAATTAATAAAAAAGACAATAATTATACTGCATATGTATAAGAAAGAAAATGAAATCAATGACGATCAAAATTCAAGAACTCAAAATAGAAATTTCTGATTTCAATAAACAAGTAAAGGAAACTTCAAAACAAATGGAAAAATTAAATTTCGAAATAAATTATGCAAAATCAATGACAGCTAAAGTAAATTGTATTATAAATGATTTGACGCACAGATTTGAAAATTTGAGCTTAGAATTCAAAATTGTTCACGAATGTTATCAAAGATTGCCCGAACGATCGATGCAAGAACATATTCAACGTCAAATATCAAAACGGAAAGAAATACTTTTACAAGAAAAGCAAAAGCTTATGTCACAGTTGGGTAAAATAAAATTAAATCGCAGTTTGCAAGGGGAAAGATTACAAGAATTAAACTCATATGCAATGTTTCAACAAGTTTGTATAACCATAAAATATATAAATTTTTTCGTGATTGTTAAAATTATAATTGATAAAAATTTAACATTTTCTTTACAGAAACAGAAAAAACTCTTATTTTAAATTTGCAAGAAAATATTAAACAATCAGAAGTATCGAGGAAGAAAGCAATGACAAATTTGAGAGAATTAAAAAAAGAGTATTATAAGTTTTGAGAAAAATTGGATCTTTAAAGATTTGAATATCCCGGCGATTTAAACCTAACCTCAAATTACAGTTAAACATGATAATTATTTGAAATTCTTCTAATAAACACATGTAAACTAATTTTTTTTCTAAGTTTATTAAAATAAATAGAATTAAAATTATTTGTAAAATAGAGTATAAATAAAAGTGTTAAAAAAAGACAAATTAAATTTTTTGTGACTTTTGACAGTCTTATGCTTATGCGCGGGGGAGGCGCGCATGGCAAGAAAAAAAATTGGGTCGATGTGAAAAAGATGGCGACCGCTGTGTGGTGTTTGAGATATTGAAAGGCTTTTTTCCGGACAAACGCTGCCAAGAATTTCGATGAGAAACGTTCGAGTTGTTGACGCAAAATGTAATTGAATAGTGCAGGATGGGATTTTTATTATTACAAGTGATTGTTCCTGTTTTGTAATAAGATTTGACACAAGTGTCGTTTTGTTTACCACGTCGGTGTCTTGTGTAACACCATCACAACGGGAAGCCGAGTACGAAAAAGGGACAAAACCCCTCTTCCCCACTTACCCCTCAAAATTGAAAACGAGACTGGAGATCAAGTGAAACCGGACTTTGGCCCGGTGAAAAAAGACTGGTAGAGATGCTGAAACAATTGCAAATGGGGATGAGAGCTTTTCTCTTGATAGCCTCCCGTGTGTGGACATGCATCTGTTTTCTACTGAAGAAGCAGGTTAGATCCGTAAGTAGGTGCTTCGCGCCTCAATTTTTTTCTTTTTTTTCGCCTAACCGGTCACAAATAATTACCACGTGGACCAAGCAACATAATTTTTCTCACAATCATCTCAATGTCAAGTGTATCATGATGTCATATTTCTTAATATAAATGTTTCGGATTTCATTATGTATACAGTTTTAACATTTCATCACTTTTGTATGCGCGCGCGAACTTTGTTTTTTTGTCCTTTTTATATTTTTTTCCTGTCAATTTCGCAAAGTAGCGATAATTCTAACCAATTTATTTATATTTATTATTCCATTTCTTACGTAAATGCCATTTTTACTAGTTTTACTAGAAATAATTTCTTTTGTAAATTATTAATTTCATTGTTTACTTTTCTTAGAGGTTTCCCTTTATCTTAAAACTTCCATTGTTATACTATTTTTTTATTTTCAAAGATCATAAATTTAAATAGTTTAATATCAATGATAATGAAATTGTTAACCAAGTTGAAAATGAATTATATTTTTTGGCAAAATAGCAAAATATTTTCAAGTATTATGAAATTTTGTATTTTTTCTTTTTACAAGTGAAATTATTGATGTTTCAGATTTCTCAAATGCAACCAGTGAAATATGAAATCTTCCCATTGTCTCCATTATCCAGGCACAGACTTAGTAAGTGTTTGTTTAGAAAAATTAATTATTAATATTTTTATTAGGGGAGAGTGGTCCTAAGTTGGCCGCCTAAGCAAATTGGTCGAAAATATTAACAAAATGAAATTTAATTACTTTGGCAAGTATATATTAGTGTTCAGAGATCGTTTTGCTATAATTTTGTGGTATTTAGAACGTTATGGAATGGCTTTTGTAGTCTTAATACAATAAATAGTGAAAAGCTGCATTTTGGACATTTCAGAAATAGCGGTCCTAAGTTGGCCACCACTTTTTTTCGCTTGTGTATAAGTCAGAAATGCATATTCTTCTCAATTACGCAGAAATTTTACAAATTTGATACATTTAGGAGAATAAAAACGCATTATTGAACTATTTTTGTTCAGAAAATGAAGCATTATTTTATTTCATTTATTTGCAGTGGTGGATGGCTGTGGAGACAGGCGTTTTTGTACTATGTCTTTTCTAATGTTTTTTAAACCATTTTTTTGTTTTTTGTCTTTGTTTAATTCCTACGTTACACTTTTACGGTCTTTCTCATGATGAAAAACACAAAAAAGAAGTAAAACATAAATAAAAACAAACAAAAACAATAGGTGGCCAACTTAGGACCACTGTAGATTTTTACAAGTTTCAAATTATTACGCTAATAAAAAAAATTTATTTAAAAAATCAACAGAACCTCTTATTACAACAATAAATAAAGGAACTAGCGCACACACTCATTTAGAAATTTTTAATTATTTACAGGGTGGCCACATGTCAGTAAAGTCAGGGAAATGTCAGGGAAAAAAATATTTTGTCAGTAAAGTCAGGGAAATGTCAGGAAAAAAATTTTTTGTCAGTAAAGTCAGGGAAATGTCAGGAAAAATTTTTTTGTAAGGGCAATTAAAGAAGAAGGAAAATGTCAGGAAAAAAATTTTTTGTCAGGGAAATGTCAGGAAAAATTTTTTGTCAGGGCAATTAAAGAAATTAAAACGGTCATGCAATACATTTTTTCTCTAAACAAAAAAATTTTTGTCAGAGAAATTCGTTGTTATGTCAGTAAAATGTCAGGGAAATGTCAGGGAAATTGATAAAGTCAATCTTGCGGCCACCCTGATTTATCTCTTGTAGCTGCTCTCGAAAAAAACAAGAAAAATTAAATTTTTTTGGTCGTAAACAATATTATTGTCCTCACAATGCGTAGAAGAATCTTAGATTATAATTATGTCCATAAATTATATCATGGTTTATCAATATATCATACCACAAAATTATAGATTTGCCCAGTATACCATCTCTGAGAAATGCAGGGTGGCCAACTTAGGCCCACGGCCAACTTAGGACCACTCTCCCCTAATTATTAACTATAATAATCGTCGTATTCTGTCCAGTCTGTCCACACTTGAAGTTAGACTTTTGTGCATACTTTTCTTTTTTTGATATGTTTTGATAGATAATATTATACCTACTTCTTTATTTTTTAATTTGATAATATTATCTTTATTTTTCAAATAATTCAAAAATATTCTATTCAAAAATATTTTATTTCTAAAAAACTTAGCATTTTGTAACAAACGTTTTAAAAGTAATTAACAAATGTAAATCCTGCAAAATATTATCCTTTCATTAATATGAAAAACTTAATTCTTTGACAAATCGAAATTATGCAACTATTTTTTCCTTTTTTCTAAAAAAAAAAAATAAAAAATTGTTGGAAAATTAAAATTAGAAAGTAGAAAATATTTTGCACATTTTCTGCTTCTCAATTACAATTCATAAACAAAGTACAAGTTTTAAGTAAAAAAGTGCGAGTTGCACTCGCATTAAGATCGAGGGTTCCGTACACCAAAATAAAACTCATTGTTTATAAAAAAAAATATATATATATAAGAAATATAATAAAATTGATTAAAATTAACATATATAAACTTATTGAGCTGAAATTCGGTATACATATTTCAGCTCACCAGGGTGAGGTTTGTAAAAGTTAAGGGGGGGACAGGGTCATTTTTTTCAATTTTTTCGAAAAAATTCAATTTCTTTCCCTCCTAGTTCGCAAATATATCCGTCAATCGAGTTCGCTATATTTTTCCTGTAATCTGCACTTGAAACTGAAGATCCCTACCGAATTTCAACTCACAAGGTTGAGATTTGTAAAAGTTAAGGGAGGGGGACAGGGTCATTTTTTTGCTATTTTTTCGAAAAAATTGAATTTCTTTCCCTCCTAGTTCGCAAATATGTCCGTCAATCGAGTTCGCTATATTTTTCCTGTAATCTGCATTTGAAACTGAAGATCTCTACCGAATTTCACCTCATCAAGTTAAGATTTGTAAAAGTTAAAGGGGGGGACAGGGTAATTTTTTCAATTTTTTCAAAAAAATTGAATTTCTTTACCTCCTACACTGAAAGAAATTTCTGCATAAAATAGTATGAACTGTAGCCATGCTTTTTTCACATCTATATGAAATACGCCATTAGTGAAAACAACATACTCATTTCGTAGGGATAACGCTCTTTTGGTATGATTGCGGAGCGAATTCAGTATGTTTTCATATAACAAAAACTCACGACAGAGGGCATGCGAAGCGCGTTGAGTGTTTCAATCTATTTTAGGCAGAAATTTCTCTCAGTGTAGTTCGCAAATATGTCCGTCAATCGGGTTCGCTATATTTTTCCTGTAATCTGTACTTGAAACTGAAGATCCCTACCGAATTTCAGCTTACTAGGTTGAGATTTGTAAAAGTTAAGGGGAGTAGACAGGGTCATTTTTAGAATTTTTTTCGAAAAAATTGATTTTATTTTCCTTCTAGTTTGCAAATATGTTTGTCAATCGGGTTCGCTATATTTTTCCTGTAATCTGCACTTAAAACTGAAGATCCCTACCGAATTTCAACTCACCAGGTTGAGATTTGTAGAAGTTAAGGGGGGGTACAGCCCATTTTGCGTGGCTGGGACGGACACACGAGTGATTTCATAAGGGTTCCGTCAGTACACCTATGGTGTACGGAACCCTAAAAATGTTATAAATCAAATTTTGTTTAAGAAATTTTAAATTTATTTTGGAAAAAATATTTACAAAATTTTTACTTGTTAAAAACGATTGTAAAATTATTCGATAACATCAATAACTTCTTTTCTAAATAAATATTTAATCATTATTATTTTTCCACAGGAATCAAGATTTTCAAAAAATTCAAATTCAAACCTTTTTGAAATTTAACAACTTATACACGGAAAAAAAAAGTTCACGAATCTCTCGTGAACTAGTATATCACTTTTGGATGAGACACAAAATTTCAAAATTTTCATTCACTTTTGATTAGAAATGGCGAACGTCAACGAAAAACTGAAACAAATTTAATGAATTTTTGATGAACTGTTAATGAAGAGTAGTTCGTCAAAAGTAGAGGTACAAGTTCACGAAAAAATCGTGAACTCGCGAGTGTCAGTAGTATGCGCAGTTCGTAATGCGCATCAAATATGGCTGATCAAGCTTCATCATTCAGTCCAGGGAGTATAGACTTAAGGAGACCAATGTAGTGTGTATGAAATCAACCATTTTATGTCGGAAGTTCATGGTTCTGAATCTTCTCGTATAGCGCGCAACGATCGCATAGATAGCTGAAGTTTTAAAATGAACATGGATTTCTATAAGTTTACTGATTCATGTATATACTATATATTCAAATTATAAATATAAATATAATAATAATAAGATAACAATACAAAGTTTATATTACAGGGCTCGAATTGTGCGACTTTTTTGTGAAAAAATGTGCTTTTTACAGATTTTTTTGATTCAGGAGTGTCGATCGCTTGACATAACCTCAAACTAAAAAGTGATTTTTAACAGCAAATAAAACCATAAATAAAATGATTTCACCAAATTATGAAAGATCCAGTTGTACAATTATCAGGAAAAATTAGGTTGGACCAAAATTTGATGTAAAATCATAATTGTTAAACATTATGTGTTTTTTCTTTAAGGGTCAGTAACCAATTTTGATAAATAATAGCTCATTCTACTCTTTGAAACATTCTCTACATTTCCACTCGTTGAATTTTGTTTAAAATATTTTGTTCAAAAGTTATTTAAAAAATTTTTTTTTATTTTATTTGCTTAACTATTGAACAAAATATTTTAAACAAAATTTAACAAATGTAATTGTAAAGAATGTTTTAAAGAACAGAATGAGCTACTATTTGTCATAATTGTTAGATCACTTTTTAGTTTGAGGTTATGTTAATAACCTCAAATTATAGTAATAATTAATTTTACTATAAAGGTCATGTTATTCAGTGGCCACGTGCCTATTAAAACTTTATTAAAATTATTGATAGAACATTAAACTCTTTTAATCAATTTTATTTTAACTTTTATAAATAATTAAATTTTTTGAAGAATTTCTTTGTTTTTTTTAAATTGAATCCTTTAGTGAAGTTTTATAAAAATTGTATTAAAAATAATTGAATGTTTTCGAAGAATGTTATTATTTATGAAAATAAAATTCATTGTCATAATTTTATATTACCTATGTATTATTTGAAATTATTTTTAATTTCAAAATACAGCAAAAATAAGGTTAGGACGGTTAGGACTTAATCAAGCGACTATATATGCGATCGTTTGCCATCTACAGGATGTACACGTACTACTGATGTACTTCCGACAAAATGTTGCGCCTTTCAGTGAAGTACATGCATATAAGATTGGTCTCCTTAAGTCTATACTCCATGATTCAGTCGGTGTCATCGGTGTTTATATTCTGGCAAATTCTTTGATGAAAGTTATCATTTAGAATCAGTGTTTTTTATTACTTAGTGAATATTTTTGTTTGCTAATTTCCTTTGTGAAACAAATAATTCATAAAATGAATTAAAAGTTACGATAAGGGACTTTTTCTACTTTGCACGGTCCTGAGTTTTACAGCAGACAAAGCTAATCGTTTCGTTTGTCGAAGGACAGTGTATCTAGATTTAGCCGTGGCGGTTAGTTGTTAGAAATATTATGTTATAGGGTATAGGTACTAGGTTCGAATCCCGTGAAGCGAATTACGAATTTTAATGGCGATAAAATTGTGTATTCTGTGTAGTTGGGTGCGTAATAGGCGTCAAGTTATCAAATAAAGTGAAATACTATAAAAAAGTAGTGTCTGGAAATTATTTTTTCTTGTTTTTAGCATTTTTTAAAAGTTCACGAATTTTTCGTCAACTTTGACGAAAAGTTCGGAAACCGTACTATGTTTATAGTGAAGAAGTTGATGAAATTTTGACGAACTGTGTTTGTTGATTTTCAAGAATTTTGTGCCCCATCCAAAAGTGATATACTAGTTCACGAGAGATTCGTGAACTTTTTTTTCCGTGTAAGAATATTTATTATAAAACATGAAGAAATTGATTACTCCGAGTCTTCATTTTTTATAATAAATTAAATATAATCGAGTGATAAGATCATTATTTTATATAATAGGAATATTTGTACTGTAATTTTTTAAAAATTATTTTCATTATTTTAATTCAATTATTATTTTCTAGAATTTTTAAATAAAATTCTTCTTTAAATCAATAATTATCTTTAATAATTTTTAAAAGAGTTCTTTGAGAATTTTCAAATCCATTTGTTTACAATTCAATTTTACGAAATTTCAATTATTCAGAAATTCTTCAATTAAATATTTATATTAGAAATATAAAAACTTCAATTATTTTAAAAAAATTAAAATAAACTTTTTCAAAAAAATTAATTCTTCAGAATTTCCAGTTAAAAGGATAGAAAATTCAAATTTTAAAATATTTTAATTTGAAACCTTTTCAAAATTATTCAATTATTTAAATAGAAAAGGAAATAATTTATTGAATAATTGAATGTTTTTAAAATTTAATTCTTATAAGGAATTTTATCAACAAGTTTTTAATTAATAAACTTTTGACGAATTTTAATCAAAATTTTAAGAATAATTACACTTTTCGAGGAATTCGATTAAAATTGTACTAAAAATAATTAAAATTCTGCGATGAGCTTTATTATTTATGAAAATAATTGAACTCCTAAAACAAATTTATTATTTATAAAAATAATTGAATTCATAAAAAAATGTATTATTGATGAAATTATTTGACTTATTGCGAAGAAATTTATAAAAAAAATTTGTTAATAATTGAATTCTTGCGAAAGTTTTATTATTTATGAATATAACTAATTGTTTGAATACAATTTTATTAAAATTTTTTTTAAATCATTGAATTCTTTTGGGAAATTTTTGAAAATAATTGAATTTTGTTATTTATAAATATAACTGTGATTTTTACGAGATTTTTTTTTAAGTTTTGAACATAATTGAACTTTGTAAGAAGAATTTTATTACTTTTGAAAATAATTGAATTTCTGCAATACTATTTATAATTTCTCAAAAAATAAATTTTTTCAAATGTTTTTAAATAAATTTTTTCTATAAAACTATTATTATTTTTAATAAAGTTAATTTAATATTTATTGACAAATTTAACAAATTTCAAGATGAATTTAAATAATTAACATTTTGCAAAAATTTAAGTTTTTTAAAATTTCTAATTAAATTCATATTAAAAACTAGCTGTCGTACCCGTCTTCGACGCGTTTTAGTTTCTACCAATACATTTAACAATGTTTCTACCAATCTGGAAAATCAGAAAAAAGACAAAAATTTAATTTGACCGGAAAATTAATAATTAGTTACCAATAGCTATTTCGGTTGTATTATATTACTATTTGAATAGTCTCCACCTTTTAGCAAAAAATAAAAAATTATTAAAAATTCGAAAAACCCAATTTCTTAAAATTTAACATTTTTTTCTTCTCTTTTATATCATTCAGCTTCATTATTTTTGTGCTCTTCAAAAATAATTTACTTATTTAAAAGTCTTCAATGTTTGGTAAAAAATCTAAAATTATGGAAAATTAGCAAAAATTCAAAAAACCGAATTTCTTAAAATTCAACATTTTTTCTTCTTTTTTATGCCATTTAGCTTCATTATTTTTGTGCTTTTTAAAAATACTTTACTTATTTAATAGTCTCCACCCTTTGGCAAAAAATCTAAAATTATGGAAAATTAGTAAAAATTCAAAAACCTGAATTTCTTAAAATTCAATATTTTTTCTTCTTTTTTATGGCATTTAGCTTCATTATTTTTGGGCTCTTCAAAAATACTTTACCTATTTAACCACTTTGGTGGCGTGGCGTTCCAATTGGCGTTCCACGTCCCTGGCTAAAAGTGGCGAAAATAGCGAAATGGCGTTCCAACTTTTTTCTAGATTTTTAAAGAGTATATTTAATTTTAATCTACTGCAACAATATATTTCTATGTAATGTAGGAAATTATTTGCTGATTAAGAATTTTAATTAAGGAAGATTTCGACTATATCAGCAATTAGTGACATCTATTAGACGTCAATTGAACTCTTTGGTTTAGAGTCAGGTGTTATTCTTAAGATAATTACTCCGATATGGTTGTCGGTAAATAATTATATTTTTGAATTTAATTTTTGATCTGAAAAAATAAGCTGCGTGAACGACTGCACTGTGTTATTCTTAAGAATAACACCTGACTCTAAACCAAAGAGTTCAATTGACGTCTAATAGATGTCACTAATTGCTGATATAGTCGAAATCTTCCTTAATTAAAATTCTTAATCAGCAAATAATTTCCTACATTAACTATACAGCTCTTCGACTAGTGTATGGGCTTGATCTGAGATTATAAGAAACGTGAACGTCCAGGCTGTGTTGGCATGGTGCATTGGTAGGCGTTAGTCCCGCGAAAGGCAGCTATTAACTGGGGTTCGAGTCCTCACAGATGCACAGTGCAGTCGTTCACGCAGCTTATTTTTTCAGATCAAAAATTAAATTCAAAAATATAATTATTTACCGACAACCATATCGGAGTAATTATCTTAAGAATAACACCTGACTCTAAACCAAAGAGTTCAATTGACGTCTAATAGATGTCACTAATTGCTGATATAGTCGAAATCTTCCTTAATTAATATATTTCTATGTTTTCAATATCAGGGAACACAAAAATGACAATAAAAATTTGTTTTTTTAAGATTTTCATTTTTTTTGGACATTGCAAAATGTCATTTTTAATACTTTTCTACGAATGGCGTTCCACTTTCGCTCAAATATTGATAAATAAACTCAAGATCTTTCTATGGGAAATAATATTTATTTATATCTTAGAATCTCTGAATCGTAGAATTGTGTTATAGAATCATTTGTAAATTTTTATAAACAAATTGTTAATTAAGACGATGTGTTCAATGAATTTTAATAAAAATTGTTACTCAGGGGTTTTTGGGGTCGCTGATAACGAATCCGATGTCAGTTTTTAAAAATTCAAAATGGCGGATCCAATATGGCGGACGAGTTTATAAAAAATTGATTAAATTCGCTTGAAACCACCCCTATAGTACTTCCAGGATTTAGCATTAGAGACTCAGGTATGCTTAGTGATTATAGTTTGCGTAGTTCCCGCGAACAGCAACAGATGGCGCGGCTCGCGTCCTGCTCTATGAATACATTTAATTCAAATGGGATATTGTTTAAAATCAAATGAATTAATACTTTTAAATATATTAAAAATATAGTATTATTATTAATATATTATTATTTAAAATATATTATTACATGAAATATTGTCCAAAAAATAGAAATCGCGTAATATAGTAGAGTAGTACATTATTCCTGAATTATTTACAATATATTTATTAATGTATGCAACTACATATTATGCAATGTAGTATTAGAGAAGAAATTAATTCTTTAATTGCGATTTAGGTATAATTTTTTTGTGAACATTACATGAAAACAGGAAAAATTCCACATGTTTTCAGTCCCGACTGGGAAAGAAGGAATGTCAAAAGCCATTTATCGTGCCAATTTGGTTGTCAAAAGTTTACAAGTAATTTGTGAAAAACTCACTCAAAAATGATATATTTTTGAAAATAATTGAATTCTTTGGAAAAATGTTATTAACAATATAAAAACAATACATTTTTTTAAAAAATTTTTATAAAATTGTATTGAAAAAATTGAATAACTGTTTAAATTTTATTTTCGAAAGTAATTGAATTCTTTTAAGAAATTTATTAAAAATTGTATTGAAAATAATTTAATTTTTACAAACAATTTTATTTTCGAAAGTAATTGAATTCTTTCGAAAAAATTTAAAATAATTGAATTTTAGTTAAAAGTTTTCCAAAAAAACTTCCAAAAATTTTGTAATTCTGGAAATAATTAAATTCTGATACATATTTGATAAAAATTTTCAAGAATAATTGAATTTTTTTGAGAGTATTTAAAATAATTGAATTTTTTTGAAGAATTTTATATTAAAATTTTCAAAAATAATTTAATTCAAATACAGAATAGGTACCTATTAAAAATAAAAAAATTTTCTAATTTATGAAAGTAATTTAGTTTTTTTGAGAAATTTTATTGAAATGGTATTAAAAATAATTTAATTTCTGAAGAGGATTTTATTAAAATAAAAGAATTCAATTCTTTTAGGATATTTTACTAAAATTATATTGAAAGAAATTGCAATACTGAGGATTTTTTTTGTTAAAGTAATTAAATTAATGCTTAATAATAATTTAATGAAATCTGTCTTTTCTTTATAAGCTTAACTAAATAAAGATAATAATAATAAATTATTTCATTTTAAACATTAAAAATTGAATTTTCTTTAATCCTGCATTGCAGAATATGTAGTTGCATACATTAATAAATATATTTCACATAATATATTTTAAATAATAATATATTAATAATAATGTATTTAAGAATATATATATTTTTTTTTTGCTTAGGGACTTTTGGGAAATCTGCCTACCTAGAATTCCGCACTCCAAGGTTATGTTGGGTTGGTAAAATGAAACAAAAGGAAATATTAAAAAAAAGATAAATAAATAAATGTTATATATTAACAATAATACTATATTTTTAATATATTTAAAAGTATTAATTCATTTGATTTTGAACAATATCCCATTTGAATTGAATGTATTCATAGAGCAGGACGCGAGCGGCGCCATCTGTTGCTGTTCGCGGGAACTACGCAAACTATAATCACTAAGCAACCACAGTTTATATGTAAGCAATAGGGGGCTGCTTGAAACGTTTTACTCGGGGGTTTTTGGGGTTGCAGATAACGAATCTGATATCAGTTTTTCAAAATTCAAAATGGCGGACGAGTTTATAAAAATTGATTCAATTCGCTTGAAACGTTTTACTCGGGGGTTTTTGAGGTCGCTGATAACGAATCTGATATCAGTTTTTCAAAATTCAAAATGGCGGATTCAATATGGCGGACAAGTTTATAAAAATTGATTGAATTCGCTTGAATCGTTTTACTCAGGGGTTTTTAGGGATGCTTATTAGGAATTTAATATGAGTTTATCATGAAAAGCAAAAGTTAAAATTAGTCAGGAAAGTAACTTATTATGAGCTGCAACAAAAGTAAACCAAGGTTTTTTTTGGTTATATGTCAAGGACCAACCTGCATTCGCTAGAGAAAATGTTCTCTACCCAGAGCACGCCACGAGGAGGCTGCAGCGATAGGATTTTGTGGTCCTTTATTTTTTTGTATTTTTTTTTGCTTTTTTTATTTTTTTTTATTTTTTTTAATTTCTATTATTTTTTTTGTTAATTAATTTTTTATAAACTCGTCCGCCATATTGGATCCGCCATTTTGAATAACTGATATCAGATTCGTTATCAGCGACCTCAAAAACCCCCGAGTAAAACGTTTCAAGCGAATTGAATCAATTTTTTATAAACTCGTCCGCCAAATTGAATCCTCTATTTTAAATTTTGAAAAACTGATATCAGATTCGTTATCAGCGACCCCAAAAACCTCCGAGTAAAACGTTTCAAGCGAATTGAATCAATTTTTTATAAACTCGTCCGCCAAATTGAATCCGCCATTTTGAATTTTGAAAAACTGATATCAGATTCGTTATCAGCGACCTCAAAAACCCCCGAGTAAAACGTTTCAAGCGAATTGAATCAATTTTTTATAAACTCGTCCGCCAAATTGAATCCTCTATTTTAAATTTTACAAAACTGATATCAGATTCGTTATCAGCGACCCAAAAAACCTCCGAGTAAAACGTTTCAAGCGAATTTAATCAATTTTTTATAAACTCGTCCGCCATATTGGACCCGCCATTTTGAATTTTTAAAAACTGACATTGGATTCGTTATCAGCGACCCCAAAAACCCCCAAGTAAAACGTTTGAAGCAAATTCAATTAATTTTTTATAAACTCGTCCGCCATATTGAATTCGCCATTTTGAATTTTTAAAAACTGACATCGGATTCGTTATCAGCGACCCCAAAAAACCCCGAGTAACAATTTTTATTAAAATTCATTGAACACATCGTCTTAATTAACAATTTGTTTATATAATTTGTTTATAACAATTTACAAATGATTCTATAACACAATTCTACGATTCAGAGATTCTAAGATATAAATAAATATTATTTTCCATAGAAAGATCTTGAGTTTATTTATCCATATTTGAGCGAAAGTGGAACGTCATTCGTAGAAAAGTATTAAAAATGACATTTTGCAACGTCCAAAAAAACAATGAAAATCTTAAAAAAACAAATTTTTATTGTCATTTTTGTGTTCCCTGATATTGAAAACATAGAAATATATTGTTGCAGTAGATTAAAATAAAATATACTCTTTAAAAATCTAGAAAAAGTTGGAACGCCATTTCGCTATTTTCGACACTTTTGGCCAGGGACGTGGAACGCCAATTGGAACGCCACGCCACCGAAGTGGTTAATAGTCTCCACCCATTGGTAAAAAATTTAAAATTATGGAAAATTAGCAAAAATTCAAAAAACCGAATTTCTTAAAATTCAACATTTTTCCTTCTTTTTTATTGCATTTAGCTTCATTATTTTTGTGCTCTAGCGCTTCAAAAATACTTATTTAATAGTCTCCAACCTTTGGTAAAAAATATAAATTATGGAAAATTTGCAAAAATTCAAAAAACCGAATTTCTTAAAATTCAATATTTTTCCTTTTTTTTATGGCATTTAGCTTTATTATTTTTGTGCTCTTTAAAAATATTTTACTTATTTAATACTCTCCATTCTTTGGCAAAAAATCTAAAATTATGGAAAATTATCATAAAATATTTATTATAAAACATCTCCATTTTTAAAGTCTCTGAACTTCTTTCAATTAAAGAATACTGAATGAATTGGATAAATAATTATGAATTGCATTATTTTGACGTCAAAATCTTAATCAGAGACCTTAAAAATACTACTGAATTAAACTTGATAGTAATTAATAACAATTATAATTTTTTCGTTTTTTTGATATCGAAAATATTTTTTTTTTACATCTTAGTCATATCATTTTTTGTGCAAAATTATGCAAAAATGTGACTAAATAACATGTAATACTCAATTATACAGTGTTTAAAAGCAATTCATTAAACAATGTAAACTTTGTAAACTTGCGAATTTTTTAATTTTTTGAAAACTTTTTTATACTTAAATCTTAGTTATAGGACACTATTTTTTGCAAAATTATACTAAAATGTGACTAAATAACATGTAATACTTAATTATAGAGAGTTTAAAAGCAATTTATTAAAAAATATAAAATTTGGAAATTTGCGATTTTTTTAATTTTTCGAAATCATTTTTATACTTACGTCTTAGTTATAGGACAGTACTTTTTTAAAAATTATGCTAAAATTTGACTAAATAACATGTAATACTCAATTATAGAGAGTTTAAAAGCAATTTATTAAAAAATATAAAATTTGAAAAATTTCGATTTTTTGAATTTAAAAAAAAATTTTTATACTTACATCTTAGTTATAGAACATTATTTTTGGCAAAACTATTCTAAAATGGGACTAAATAACATGTTATACTCAATTATAAAAAGTTTGAAAGCATTTTTTAAAAAAATGTAAATTTGAAAATTTTTTATTTTTTCGAAAAAATTGAATATCTCCTGTTCTAATTAATATTTTTCAAATCTGTAAATTTATAAACCTTCCTTGGCCCAAGGTCTAACATTCTGCCAAATTTGATTTCAAATGGTTCAGCAGTTTTTAAGTGATGCGCGAACAAAGATTCTGTGACATACCGACACACATACTGTTACGCGTCGAGTAGATAAAATTTTTAATTAATAACTGTTTATCTCGAGTCACGATTTTCGATGTTTAAAATAATAGTCAATGGTTGGTTAAAATAAGTAAATAACTAAAACACAGAATTTAATATAAAAACAGTCTTGAAATTAGTTTATTTAACTTTATCACAGGCCTGCGTCACAATTACAATTAATTAAATTAAAATAAATTTGTCTTCAAATATAAGTGCTGTTATCATTCGTTCTTGCGAGAGACTAACTCTCAAAATTGCTCGTAAGGGTCATCACACCTGATTTCCCCCCTTTATCCCCTCTTTTCACCATACGCAATTAATCACTTAGTCATTTCAACTCATTACTAATATTTTGCTTCGCAAACATACTCCCCTCCGTTGAATGATATGCGTTCAACAATTTACTTATAAAATTTTACAATTATGTGTCTATTGGAAGTGGGGAGATCTTTTTTACTCCTCTCTTAAATACACCTTTTTCTGTCTTTAATGATACCACTCTGATCACTTCATCATCGCCAGGATAGACCTCGACAATTCTGCCCAATGACCATCGCAACGGAGGCAAATTATCCTCCCTCAAAACAACTAGACTGCCCACCCTTATTAATTCTGAATTTCCCTTAGACCATTTTGATCGAACATTCATTTCTGATAAATATTCATGACTCCACCTTTTCCACAAATCACATTTTAATTTTTGTATATGCTGCCAGACAGCAAGTCGATTTGTCGTTACATTAGAAAAATCTTCACAAGGCAAAGCTGTCAAAGGTCTTCCTATAAGAAAATGCCCGGGCATCAATGCACGCAAATCATCTGGTTCACACGACATAGGAGTGAGTGGACGCGAATTTAATACTGCCTCTATCTCACACATATGCGTTGACAAATCTTCGAAGGTGAAAAGAGTTTTGCCCAGGCCCACAGTCCTACGCATATGGTGCTTAAGGGACTTTACCGCCGCTTCCCATATTCCCCCAAAACGGGGAGTACGAGGAGGGATAAAGTTCCACTCGATTTCATGATCTGCCAAATGATTTTTTATTTTTTTGTTATGACTTTCGGAATTTATGAGACTGTGAAGTTCCTTAAGCTGCCTGTCTGCTCCTAAAAAATTAGTTCCATTGTCCGAGTACAAAATCCGCGACTTTCCCCTTCTTGAAAAAAATCGACGAAGTGCACCCAAAAACGCTTCAGTCGTTAAATCCGCAACCAATTCTACATGAACAGCCTTTGTCGTGAGGCATACAAAAATTGCAGCGTAGACCTTTACTTTATTTCTATTGCGAAGACGTCTCTCTTTTATATAAAAATAACCGCAGTAATCGACACCAACACGTTCAAAGGGATAACTCGCGGTTACTCGATCTTTCGGAAGATCACCCATGACGTACAATGGTTCTCTAGGCTTCACACGGAAGCACTTGACGCATGCATGTATTACTCTTCTGACAACGCTTCTACCATCAATGACCCAATATCGTTGTCTGATTGAATACAATGTTGCATTTGGACCGGAATGCATAGTTCTCTCGTGAGTCTCACGTACAATCAGTTCAGTTATAGGATGGGATCTTGGGAGAAGGATGGGATGTTTTTGATCATGTCCAATATCAGCCTTTCTGATTCTGCCCCCCACTCTCAAGATGTCGTCCTCCATGAACGGATGCAAGGTCAAAATCTTCGACGTCGTCGGCAAATCTCGGCAATTAGTCAGAGCTTTAATCTCGTTGTTGAACTCGTCATGTTGAATTAGTTGAATAATTCTTGCTTGTGCATCTCGATGCTCTTCCACTGTTGAATCAAAGTCGACAGGCTGCTTACGCCACCTCCTGATGAATCTTAGACAGAGACTGACAAATCGAGTCAATCTAAAAAATGAAGAGAATCGCTTCTACAAATCCAATCTGTCGATTCTTGTTGTGATCAACAACGTAACCTTTTTTCTTTCTGGAACTTCCACACTCTCGATGATCGATTTAGGCCAGGTTGATTCCTCAGCGATCAGCCATTCAGGACCATGCTTCCAAAGTTTGTTGTCGACGAGCTGCCGTGGTGATCTTTTCCTGGTCATCAGATCAGCTGGATTGGCATCAGTCGAAATATGTCTCCACTCCGGTGCTGGATCTAGTGATTGGATCTCGCTCATTCGATTTGCCACGAATGTATTCAGAGAGTGTGGTGATGTCTTGATCCAGTTCAGAGCTATTCTGGAATCACTCCAAAAAATGACTTTATTAAAATTCAATTTTAGAGCTACTATTACCTTCTTAAACAATTTTCTCAGGAGCACTGCCCCACACAGTTCCAACCTTGGAAGAGAGACCGTTTTGATTAGTGCCACTCGTGACTTTGAGCAGAGTAGAGTATCAACTCTACTCATTGTTTAATTTCCTTCATTGTTTGATGATCTCACATATAGGCAAGCCCCATATGCTTTCTCACTTGCATCTGCAAATCCATGCAAATGAAGTTCTTCGGAGTGAATGATCTTCACTGACCTTGGAATCTTCCAATCAGATACCAAATCTAATTGATTCAGATATTCCTGCCATTTAACTGCGAGTTCCTTGGGAACGTAATCATCCCAACCTAGATTGAGCTTCCACAGATCCTGTAATAAAATTTTTGCAAACATTATGATTGGAGCCAACAGGCCCAGAGGATCATACAGTCGAGCAGTTTGTGCCAAGATCGTTCGCTTAGTGATCGAATCATTCATTGAGCTGATGTTGATGTCAAACTGCAACACATCTTCCACCGAATTCCAAGCAACGCCCAATGTTTTTGTCACTTGATCCTGACACAGTTGTTGTCGTGTAGCCTTTGAGCAGTCTGGAAGATCCTGCAGCAATCTCGTATCGTTTGAAGCCTACTTGCATAATCGCAAGCCACCTCTTCCAGCCAAGGTCACCAGATCATTTCTCACCTTCATCACTGCCTCCAATGAATCCCCACCCGTCAGCAGATCATCCACGTAAAGATCTCGCTGAAGAATCTCAGCAGACTCTGGAAAATCTTGACTTTCATCCATCGCCAGCTGTTTAAGACACCTAGTTGCCAAGAATGGTGCTGATGCTGTGCCGTAGGTGACGGTCTTCAGTCTATAAGCCTTCAAAGGTTCCTTGTTATTCGCACGCCATAAAATGTTTTGATACTGGCAATCTTCAGGATCAATCAGGAATTGTCGATACATCTTCTCGATGTCTGAGCTAATCACGAAGATGTGCTGACGAAAGCGAAGAAGTAATTCAAAGATGCCATCTTGAATTGTAGGTCCCACTCTCATGACGTCATTCAGTGATAGTCCCGTGGTTGACTTGGCAGATGCATCAAACACTACTCTGAGTTTTGTTGTTAAGCTGGTAGCGGTTCCATGTGTTGCAATTCTTCGTACTCCTTCATAAATAAGTTGTATTGTTCTCGCATGTCTTCATCCTTGTCAAGTCTACGTTCTAAAGCGAAGAATCTCTTTCTTGCCAAATCATATTCGATGATCCAAGATCTTGAAGTTTGTCATTAAATGGCAAGCGTGCCATATAACGACCCGTTTCCTTCCGTTTTATATTCAACTCAAAATGTCGTTCACACTCCTCTTCCTCAATAGAGAGATGTCGTCTTTCGTCTAAATTTTCTAATTCCCAAAATTTTTCAAGTTGAATTCCTAATGAATCTTGAATCACTTTTGACTTCAATCGTTGTTGATTCCATGCGTTGTTGGCTTTTCCCGTGACTATCCATCCCAGATGTGATCTTTGGAGCGCTGTTCGTGGTAGAGTAAGTTGAATTTTTTCTGATAACAAAAGATCATAGAACAACTCCCCCCCCCCAATTAATGCTTCCACCCTTCCAGGTTCGTCAAAGTGAGGATCAGCTAGTTGTATGTTCTCAGGAATACCCAGGATGTCTCTTTATAGGATTGGTAGGTACGTCGCCAGTGATTTGAGGGAAAATAAGGAAGTCAAGATCAACATTATAATTTGATATTTTAGATTTTATTTTTGCAACAACCCATTCCGAACTAGAAATTTGTTTGTTATTAATTACTTCGACCGAGGATTCTAGTTTTCGTCTTTTTAAATTTAGTCGATTAGCAAACTCTTCCGTTATAAGATTAGGTTGCGAGCCGCTATTCAGGAGAACTCTACATGCATGCTCCCTACCTCTACAATCAATAATGTCAATTATCGCAGTGGACAATAATACGTCACATGAGTAACAAAGATGCAAATTCTTTTGAGAAACTATTTGAACATTTTCTTTAATTAAGTTTGGTGTTGAAATTCCCTTTGATTCTATATGCAGCAACGTGTGGTGTCTTCGGTTGCATTTATTGCAGTTTCCCGACCTGCATTCAGAAATCAAATGATTGCCCCCCAAACAATTATAACAAAGTCCTCTTTTTTAATTAATTGTATTCGTTCAGTGACAGGGAGTTTAAAAAAATGATCACATTGGCGAATCGTGTGATCACCTTCACAATGAATGCATTTATTGTTTGGGTGCAAATTAACAAAAGTTTTTCCCGAATAAATTTTATTATAATTTGCAACTGTTTTGTTACCGGATCTCAAATTATGTTTATTTTGATCTATATCACATTTAATTGATTCCAAAATTTGACATTTCTCGCGCATAAATTTTGTCAATGCCTCAAATTTTGGCATTTCATTGCCCTTTATCGAACCCTCCCACTCTCGCCTGGTTTCCTTGTCGAGTTTTGTGACAATAATACAAATGAGTGGGGTATCCCACTGACTTGTAGGTTCCCCAAGAACATTCAACGCACGCACATGTCGAAGTGCAGTGTCAAGTAATTTCCTTAGTCCCGAAACAGAGTCCTTACTACTCAGCGCTGACAGCTCCAGAATACCCTGCATATGATTCTGTTTAATAATTCTGTGACTATCATAGCGTTCTTTCAGGAGCTGCCAAGCGACATCATAGTTGGCCTCTGTCATTTGCAAGTTGTCAATCACTTGTGCTGCGTTGCCCTTGATATAAGATCTCAAGTATCGTAACTTCTGAATGGTTGGAATGGAAGAATCTATGTGTATAATTGCTTCAAACGCCTCTTTGAATCCGAGCCACTCGTCATAGTTGCCGGCGAAAGTGGGGAGGTCGAGTTTTGGCAGGGGAAAGTGTACCCTACTTCTACTGGAAACTTCTGTGGCAGGTGTGAGGGCACGTGATCCCGCTATTCCCCTCAAATTGTCTATTTCGGCTTGGCGGTGCGCAAGAAGATCAGCTTCAAGCTGCGCAATGCGTGAACGATATTGCAAAACCTCATCATCAATGACATTAGAACCTGGTTGACGATCATTAGAAATATTTTTGTTAATTAATTTATTTGCGATCATTACTAATCTAAAATATTCTTCCTCAAAATCAGCCCGTTCTGATTCACGCGATGGCGTCGGAGCCAATATTTCCAAATTAGTTTGAAATTTATCGTATTCAACCCAGCAATCCTCAATTTTTGTCAACCGAAGCTTAATTTAATCTATTTCAATTACTTGATTAGGATCTAAACATTTAGTTAAAAAAGTATTGAATTTTGTAAGTCGTGTTTGCAATTCGTTCGCCCCTGACGAGCAATATCCAATTCAGTCACCATTCTAACAATAATATTTAATAATAATAACGAAATACAAAATAATACAATTCAATGACAATAAATATAAACAAAGAACAATAGCTTTTCAACGCTTACGTATTGATGAATGATGAATCAGCGACGAAGACTCGAAAGACGATTACAAATTTATACCCTCGTTGTAGAATATTCGTTGATAGTAATATCACTTGATATCTTGACTGTGTGTAGTCAAGCCTCTTTATGTTAATTTGAGTTCTAGTTACACGAATGATAAAAAAACAGCTTTGTTTTATTGGAGTCTCTCACAATTAATTCACTTTTGTTACTTCCTCGTAGTAAGGTTGTTTTTTTCACATTAGCACAAGGATCCGGCTCGAAGGACCATTATGTTACGCGTCGAGTAGATAAAATTTTTAATTAATAACTGTTTATCTCAAGCCACGATTTTTGATGTTTAAAATAATAGTCAATGGTTGGTTAAAATAAGTAAATAACTAAAACACAGAATTTAATATAAAAACAGTCTTGAAATTAGTTTATTTAACTTTATCACAGGCCTTGGTCACAATTACAATTAATTAAATTAAAATAAATTTGTCTTCAAATATAAGTGCTGTTATCATTCGTTCTTGCAAGAGACTAACTCTCAAAATTGCTCGTAAGGGTCATCACACCTGATTTCCCCCCTTTATCCCCTCTTTTCACCATACGCAATTAATCACTTAGTCATTTCAACTCATTACTAATATTTTGCTTCGCAAACACATACATACATACATACATACACGAAATTTTTTATTGGTATATTTGGAATCCTTGATGCCTAAAACGAATAATTATGTGCGAAATTTAAAGTTCTGAGCAATGTACAGACAAAAGTCTGATTTTATATATATATATATATATATATATATATATATATATAGATTGAAATTTTATAAAATTTCAAATTAAAACTTTTGAAGTTTATCTATTTATGGAAATTGTAAACGCAACTCTTAAAATTGGATTAATTTTGAAATATTTAAGTAAAATTATTCATTAAATAATTTATTGGTAATAATTTTATGATTGTTGTTCAGTTTTTTAAAAAGAAATTATTGTCAGAAATATAAAAAATTGAACGTTTTGTATTAGAATTCGTGGTGATTTCATAGTTTATGATGCAAACAGAAAAGACATCAAAATTCAGAATTTTCTTATGAATTCTAAAAATGTAATGTTTTCCAGTACTTTTAATAAAAATGTCTGACTTTATGGAAAAACATTTGAATTACAAATTTTTAAATTCGATTTTTTTTAAATTGATAATTTTATTTTAAAAAGTACGTAAAAAGTTAGCCGCGCACTTTAGAGCGTGAATTGTTGCTAGTATATATTAATTATTGAAAAATACTTTCGCAAGGTAATTGATTTTTAAAATTATGAATTTGTAGGTATAGTCAAAAGAAAAGTTTTGGTCCTTGACTTGGATGAGACACTCATCCATTCTCATCACGATGGAGTAGCGAGACCAACAGTCAGACCTGGAACACCACCTGATTTTGTTCTGAAGGTGAAAATTGATCGACATCCAGTTCGATTTTTTGTACACAAAAGACCACACGTTGACTTCTTTTTGGACATTGTCAGCCAGTGGTAAGCACACACATTCATTCATTTACTCTTTTTTTATTTATTATAAATTTCACAGTTAAAACAAATTTTATTTATCCTAAAAAGAATAACCGTTTTAAATTCTAATGAATTCTAATTAATTTAGACGACATAGAAATTTTTATAACTTAAAAATTTACTTTGTTAATGATTTATATTGATTAAAATTTTCATGAATTGAAATTTTATTCTATTCAAACATTAATCGATTCATAATGATCAAATCGCATAAACAAATTATATGAATTTTCAACTTATTAAAATTTTAATCTATTGCCGTATCAATTGCTCTAAATTTTAATTGATTCATATCTTGCAATAAAATGTTCTTCAATTTTTAAAAAAATTAAAAATATTTAATTCTTCTTGAATTTTTTTGTTATGAATTTTGATATCACCACGACTTTTAATATAAAACTTAAAATTTTTTCTAATTTTGGCAATAATTAATTAGAGTTTTATTAGTTTTATTAGACAATAATTAGAGATTATGAAATTAAATTTTTATTGTAGATCATTTAATTCTTGAAGAAATTTCGTGAAATTATTATTTATGCATTATTTAATTATTAATTATTTAGAATTTTTTTTTTATAAATAATTCACTTTGAAAAGGTTTTAATTTTGAAAATCCTAATTCGTGGAATAATAATAATACAAATAATGATTAAATATTTATTTTAAAAATAATTATTGATATTTAAATTGGAGATATTCATAAATAAATGTATTATAAACATTTTCTTGTGTACCTAAATATTCATTTTTAGAGTGAATCAGAATATTCTTTTGAGTCAGGGAAAAAGTCCAAATTCTATCTGGAAATCATGGGAAAGTTAGACAAAAACAAAATCGTATTTTTATGACAACCTAGATATTTTACTGTAAAATTGATTTTTGGTTTTTAATTCAAATAAGTATCAGATTTATATAAAGTAAAGTTTATATTTTTTTTCAATTTTTAGGTATGAATTGGTAGTATTTACAGCTTCCATGGAAATTTATGGAGCCGCTGTTGCTGACAAATTAGACAACAATAGGGGTATATTGAGGCGCAGATATTATAGGCAGCACTGCACGCCGGAAATGGGTTCCTACACTAAGGACTTGGCTGCAATTTGTTCAGATTTAGCTTCAGTTTTTATACTTGATAATAGTCCTGGAGCTTACAGAGCATATCCAAGTGAGTTCATTGAAAATCATTAGTAAATATTAATTTTTCTCATTATATTTAAAATACAAAATAAATAATAATTTAAGGGTGTCAGCCCTTGTGATGGGTTCAAAATATTGTTAAGGGAGGTGTACAGATAATTTTTGTAATTTGAAAAACTTAAGTTTAAAGCAAACAAAGCAGAATAATAAAATTCTTCAAAAATTATTTTGAAGATTTAAGATTTCAGATAACTGATTTAGAGATGAAGTTTAGTTGTAAATTGTAGAAAATAATTTAATTCGCTCGGACCGTACGCGCTTATTGGGAACGGCTAAACTGCAATACGCCATCTGGTGAGAGACCGATCTCTCTCTCCATTTTCTTTCTTTATCTCTCTTTAATTAACAGGTTAGAAAGAGTAGAAAAAACAAAATGGAGGGAGAGATCGGTCTAAAGTCACTAGATTGTTACTAGACCACCGTTCCCAATACCAGTCGGGTAGGAGTGAGTGGCCCAGAGGCGCTCACTACCACTCGACTGATATTAGCGCTTGCGGTCCGAGCGAAGAGCCGGTTCTTCGATCCAGCTCCTCAATTGTAATTTTTAGAAATTATTGGGTCAGAATTCGTAAAATTATCATGGAAAATAAAAAGTATTTTTTTAAATCGAAATGTTGATAAAACAGAAAAAAAAATTTTTTTATAGAAGTTATTGCAAATTGAATTTTTTTGCAACTTTTAAAACAAAATTTTATTTCTCCTAAATGAATGAACCGATTTAAATGAACCAAGTGGGAATATAATATTCATTTTACATAAATTTCATTTGACATAAAAGACATTTAACATAATTATCATTTCCATTTGTCATAAAAGTCATTTGACATAAATTAGATTTGACATAAAAGTCATTCAACAAAATTCTCATTTGACATAAAAATATCAGCGCGAATTTTAAAAGTAACCAATTAGATATTATCAACAACATTGTGATTCGCTAATTTTAAAATTCGCGCAATTTTAAATTTCATGTCAAATGATCTTTACGTAAAATGAAATCTATGACAACTGAATGTTATGTCGAAAGAGACAAAAATGATGTGTAATGACTTATCCGTCAAATGAAATTTATATCAAGTGAACTTTATGCCAAATGAGAATTATGTTAAATGGGATTTATACCAAATGAAATTTATGTCAAGTAAATTTTATGTCAAATGAGAATTATGTTAAATGGCATTTATGCCAAATGAAATTTATATTAATTTAATTTTATGTTAAATAATAATTATGTTAAATGATATTCACGTCAAATGAAATTTATGTCAAGCGAATTTTATGTCCAATGATATTTATGTCAAATGGATTTTGTATCAAATGAGAATTACGTTAAATGACGTTTATGCCAAATGAAATTGATGTCAAATGAATTTTATAACAAATAAAATTTACGTTAAATGAATTTTATGTCAAAGAAATTTATGTTAAATGGTTTTTTTGTCAAAAGAAATTTATGTTACATAATTTTTATGTCAAATGGGAATTAAGTTATTTGCGTTTTATGTAACATAATATTTCTGTTAAATGAATTCTATGACAAATGATATTTATGTTAAATGGTTTTTGTGTGCAATGAAATGTATGACAAATAATGTTCATATTATGTGAATTTTAAGTTAAGTAGTTTTATATCAATAAATAACTATTTAATTTAGTCAAAAAAGATTTCGGGAATAAGCATGTGCCTCGAATTTTGTCAGGGAAAATAAGTTGAATGTCACTAAATTGTCAGGGAAATTGATAATCTGAAACTTGTGACCACCCTGATTTAATATCGCTGAATACAAAAATAATGTTGAAAGTTGAGAATTCAAAATGACAAATCAAAAATGTCGGATTAAATTTCTAAAGTTTCTCAAAATTAGCTAATCTGAACAAAACCTGATATTCTAATGTTTTTGACATCTATGAATTCAAATATGATGGTTTGATTAAAATATTCAATAATAAAATAAAACGAAAACATTCAGACAAAGATTCTTTAATGTTACTCCAACGTTTCGAAATCCACGGATTTCCTCTTCAGGGAGTCTAATATGTACAACAAAAAAACAATTTAAAAAACAAAAAATGTTAGCTTACATTAAATTAATTAAAATATTGTAGAAACGTAAATAAACATAAAAATTAGAAATAATAAAATTAACATAAAAATTTCAAATATAAAAAACAAAAATTCAAAAATAAATAAATACAATAATAATAATAAAGTTTATAAATAATAAATAATAAAATTCGAAATCCGTGGATTTCGAAACGTTGGAGTAACATTAAAGAATCTTTGTCTGAATGTTTTCGTATTATTTTATTATTGTTTAAACCGCTCGGACGTTAAAGAATATATTATTAAAATATTCAAAATGTCGTATCCAATAAAGCGGATTGAACTTTTTAAAAATGCTAGGTTCTGAACAAAATTTGGTATTACAATTCTTTTGAGGTCTCCGAATTAAAATATGATTGTTTCTTCTTTATGCGACAAAATAAACCCAAAAAATTACGTTTTAAAAAAAATCATTTAAAAATATTATTACTTGCAAAGATTTGAATTTGTTGATAAAATGTTACTAAACATATGGTAAAAATTTTAAAGATTTTAAAATAAAGAGCAGTGTTTCTAAATAATAATTTTTTTTTCATAATTTCAGATAACGCGATTCCAATAAAATCGTGGTTCAGTGATGCTAGCGATACGGCGCTTCTTAGTTTACTTCCTGTTCTGGACGCCCTTCGTTTTACGCAAGATGTGCGATCTGTTCTTTCGAGAAATTTACATTTACATCATACGTGGTAGCATATTCATCATCCATCGTTTTAAAAAATTAAATAGAGGTAAACCGCTAACAGTTTAGTGTGTCTAGGACAGATTCATTTGTTGTTATTAAAACTAGATACATTAGAATTCTATCCAATAATGAGACGGAGCCCTCTTTTTTACACTAATTTTTTACAGTATCTGTTATAAACGGATATTCTATTTAAAAGAAAATGGAAGAAGAGTCTACTAGACATTGGGATGAGAGGAGGGGGACCGTCAGCCAATATTTATGTTAGCACAAAATTACATAAAATAATCTTCATTTTTTTAGTTAATTTTTGTTTTTCCAATTTATTACATTTTCAATTTAACCAAAGAACAGACTTTCGAGTAAAAACGACTTTTTCGTACATTTTTCTGTAATGAATAGTATTTAAAGAAATGCCGATATATCTACGGAAAATGCGATTATCGTGAATCGAAAATATTGTCAATAGTAGCAGAGAATTTAATTTTTTGTAATTTGTTATTGAGTGTGCGTCAAAAAAGAAAGAATAAACTTTCAGTAAATGATTCTGATTGCAGATGTAAGCATAAAATATATTTCTATTTTCTTTATTAATAACAATTCATCAATGATTGGCAATATTGACAATTAATTTTTAAATTAATTGGAAAAATAATTAGTAAATTATGAATTGTAGTTTTTAAATGATTAATAAAACCGTTATAAATTTTTAGTAATTAATGAAATTGATAATTAACAGAGTCTGTTAAATTAATGTTACATTTTTTAAAGAAGTAAAAAAGAAAGTAAAACTTTAAACGAACCATGAAGAATTAATATAGTAGTAATTTATAATTTCTTAAAATAATTTATTTTGGTTCTGTCTAAGGAAAAAGCAAATTATTTTTCATGCAAAAAAATAACTTTAGTAATAAATATTATTTGAAAATATGACAATTAAAAATGTATGTGTTAAATAATATATTTGTATATTAAATATGATGTGGATTAAATTTTATACAATTAAAAATATAAAAAATTTTAGTCTCGTGGGATTTTAAGTTTTTTTTTCTTTTTTTTGAAGCACACTCTCTTGTTTCAATTAACAACAAATTAAATTATTCTGTTAATATCGTCCGACATCTGTTAATAAAACTTACAGTACTATTTCTCCATTATGCATACTATTGACTTTTTAATATGTCTGAGAAAGAAAAAAAGTGCTAAAATAAGCCTGCGCGAATACAAATAAAATTTTCGTGCTTACGATCTCTCGAAGCAATGCACTCCGGATTCTAATATTGTCATGAAAGCGAAATTTAAAATAATCGAAAAAATTCGGTTTAATGGACTTTTTCCATTTTTTTTTTTGTGTTTATTCAGTAAAAAGTTTCGCTTATGAATTTCAATCGTGTTTTGACATCTCTTAAACAAAAGTTTCATGTGCAAAATATTCCGAGTAATTATTTATTTGATACTTCAGTTTAGTAATATTTTAATATAGTTTTTTTCAGTTAGTAATCAAGTAACTACTGCCAATATACATATATTTTTTTCTGACTTATTTCATCGACAATAAAAAATAGTCGAAAGTAATTGAAATACTTTAAAGAATTTTTTTCAGTCTTCCATTATTATAGTCAAGTGATTTCTCATTTTTTTGAGATAGTAGTTACAGCCAAAATGTTCAGTGCGATTTACTATTTAACGATAAATAAAATGTGTTAAGAGCAACAATATAAAAAAGGATTTTTTCTTCTAAACAAATTTTTAATTAAATTTAATAGAATAAATTTCAATCTTACAAAGTTTAATAAAATTAATTTCCATGACAATAAAACGCAATGACCATGAAATTCAATTAAATGAATTCTAATAATAAAAAATAATTATAATAAAATTTGAGTTAATTTTAATTTAATGAAAGAAGTGTCCGTTTATGAAAACGATTCGAAACTCAATAAAACTAATGACTTTTCGAATAAATCATTATTAAATCGATGATAGAAATAATTTGTAAAAGTGTAATTTTTTTCTCCCTAATGAATTTTTTTCTGACTTGTGATACTTTTGTTAAATAGATGTTATAACACCGAAAGTGTTTGCTCAGGCCTAGTACTAAGTGATTTGAAATGGACTGCGTCGCAACTCACTGCATCAGTGAGGCGACTTGTCTCGCTTTATATAATATAATCTATAAACAAAGAGTATTAGTGACCCTTGCAAAACGACGGAATTTCTTTTGTTAAAGATTTACAGTACTAGAAAACAAGTTTTTTTTAAATGAAAAATATAAGAATCAGGTGATCAGTCAAAACATTAAAATAAATCTTCAAAGGAAGATAATAGAGATGGAGGGAGAGAGAGAAAGAGAAAGAAAGGAGAGAGCAATTTCAAGATGAAAATCCCAGGTACATCGTTGTGTACTTTATCGGCTTGTCTAATGAGTTATGTATGTCAAAGAATTTTGTAGATTTGTACATATTAGAAATCAGTGAATATTTGTAATGTGAAAAAGAATGTTTGATGCGTTTGTTCGAGATGAGTGATTGGATCTTAATTAGAATGATATACATGTACATGGTATTCAAAAAATATGAAAACGGTTAAATATCACAAAATGTTATGATTATTGAGAAAAGTAATTGAAACAAAAAATTATTAATAGAAACAAATTATACCTTTTTCATATTCTTTTTGAAAACTCCGTATATATATATAAATCGAAGAATTATGATCAATAAAAAAATATATAAAACATAAAAAAAACGTTAAACTAAAGTAGCAAGATAAAGTCCGCAGGATTAAACTGTCGGAAAATGTTTTATTTATAAATTTTTTTCCAATGTAAATCACAATTATAGTTGATATTCCCAAGATTTATAGTTTATAATTATTTTTTTCCAAATGAGCTTTACTTTAGTTTTTTACAATTAAAATTTGATCGAAAATTATTTAAGGAGAGAGAACAAAGTAACTTGATATTATTGTGTATGTACAGAGAAACAAGAAAAACTTTTTATTAGATACGTAAGAATATATAAAAAACACTTAGTTTATTTTCTAAAAAACACAATTTACGGGTCTTGGTTCATACTGCCACTGTCATGCAATAATTATTTAGTACTTTGTACATTTGGTTTTAATGTATAATTACGAAAATTCGTATTTATATTTCAGTGTTTAATTCGAAATACATGTACAATTATGATACCAAAGTTTTGAACGTTCAAATGAACGAAATTTTTTTATTTTCAAATTTCCTATTGGAAACTTTTCAAACTGATGCCAGAATACAAAATGCATTGAAAAAACAAAAATTATTAAACAATAGGGGTGAAAACAGGCACCCCTAATAGGGATCATATACTATCAATGGCAAAAGTAACTGAACACAAAATATTTTTGGGATTTTTTCAACGCAGAAAATTTTTAATTATTTTTCTGAACAGTATCCAAAAAACTAGAACATTCGCTCTCGCCCCCTTTCACCCCCTATAATGGGGGTGATATACCAAAAAATCAAAAACTAACAATAGGATGTAATTTTTTTCAATTTTTTCTTAAAATCTGGTAGCCGCAGTCGGACCAACTTTGGGTGGAAACAATAGCCGAAGTCTGCCCAACTTTGTCTTAGCTCTGGACATTTCCAAATGGGCAATATATGTGGCTGACCTCTTTCGGAACCTTTTGTCTATGGGGCACAGTGCCCTCAAAAAAAATATTTTCTTAAAAATAGACAAAGTCGAAAGTTCAACATTTTTTTTGCGTGAACTAGTTGTAGTTAATGCCCCTAAGACGTTAAAAAAGTTTCAATGCCCTAGCCCTTTCACAACTCTTCGTTTATTGGGCAAATGGCCGCCAAAAAAATCAAAAATACTTTTCTAAAAATATACAAACTCGAAGGGCTAAATATTTTTGTGCGAAGTATTTGTAGTCGATGCCCTGAAGTTGTAAAAAAAGTTTTATCGCATATACCCTTTCGCAACCTTTCGTTTATGGTTAACACTGACCCAAAAAAATCAAAAATATTTTTTTAAAAGTACGAAAAAGCGAAAGGTCGAATTTTTTTGTTAAAATTAGTTTTAGACAATGCTTTAATCATGTTAAAAAGGTTTTAATTTTTAATTTTTTAGGAAGTTTTCCTTAATTGGGAACACTGCTTCCAAAATTAAAATCATATTTTTTAAAAAATATGAATAAGCTCTATGAACATTTTATTTTCAAAAATTATTATTATTATATTATATTCAATTATTTTTATTAATAATTGATTTATGTTTTACTCACAGATGGATTATTATTATTTATTAATTATATGTTGATATAATTAATTCGTTAATAATTTGCCAATATATGTATTTAATTAATTATTCAAAATAATAAATTTATAGTAAAATTTTAGTTAATGTTACGTCTTAATGACAAAACATATTCCAAATAATTTATATATTTAATTTGTCCGACATCGGTGATTCATACCTGATTTATTCACAGAGTCGAAACACTCTGATTTCAAGGGACAGGTTTTAAGAAAGAGTAACTGTTTAATTTAAGGAATATTATTTAAGTTTTTATTTGAATCCTTTACAATTAGAGTGAGAGAGAAAGAGTAGATCCAAATGTCATGTCTTCAGGGATACTGAAACAAATACAGACTTTGAACAATCAATCGAGAGTTTAGATGGGGACGAAATGTAAAAGTATTAGTTACTTACCTATAAGAATTATTATTAGAGACGTGGACCCAACAGGGGATATTTCGTACAGTGTGTGGTCGAAGAAGTGACGTCGTCTAGCGTAGACAGAGAAATGTTTTCGGGCCAGCCACAGTGAAAGGTCCGGAGTCCAGGTGTCAAATTATTGATTTGACGTTGAAGTCGAAATAATGCAGTCCTCGGAAAAATAGAGATGTGTCTCGTATTAGAAATTATCTCCTTGATTAAATTCTTCTTGAATGAGCTTTACTGAGACTTGAAGAATGTACTTGGTACTTGAAGAGATTTTGGATTAACACGAAGAATACGCTTAGGGGTAGTGCACGACTTGTTAACTTGGTCGCGGTTTCTTGAGTAACGAAGAACGCGGGTTTCAGCTTCGAGGGTGACTTCTGGACGAATATACTTGGGGGGTGATACACGACTTCTTAACTTGGTGGCGATTTCTGGACTAGTATACTTGGGGGCGACTTCTTAAGTTGGAGGCTGTTCCTGGACTGAAGAATTCGGCAAGGGTGGCTTCTTATATACTTTTTCGTTTGGCGGAAAACCACCCACAATTTTACTGCCACTGGGTCATTGCAATAACACGCGTAAAGGGGAGAACCAATCGGAAATTATAAAAATAGACATGACCATATTTGGCATCAGAGAAAGACTCCTTCGGATCAGTACATGCGTAGATTGGTCACTGTTTAGATATTTCAGCGACCTTACACAAGGGTGACAATCGTGAATAAACATATATAGAAAAGTCTGTCCAAGATGACACACATATGAAAGTCGATATGTCTGGGGTACAAGAATAAAAGGGGAAGGATTCAAATTCTAATTTTACAAAATATTATTTTACAAATATTAAATACGTCGCGATGACGTGACACCTCCCCCCTTTAAAATTCGTAAATTGGAAAATGAAATTGAACAATTTCTGAATTCGAATTCGTAGTACAATCAAAACTTATTACTGAAAGGGAAGTGTCATATTTAGATTCACAATTGATTTTGGCGTAGAACAAGATTTTGATAAGTATGTTTGAGACATAATCTGGATTAATTCTTTAGTTATAACGTACACATAAACATACAAGATTTAGTAAGAGGTTAAATAGAACATTCCTTTAGGAAATCTGATTACTACAAATATTTGATTAAAGAATTTAAGTTAGTAAAAACATGCGTACTCATACAGAATACAAGTATTTTGTTTTAGTGTTTTGTGTTTTTTTTTTGTTTAGTGTTTTAAGAGACTTTTGATTAGTAAATACACACATTGATTAAGTCTAATTAATACAAGTGTTTTTGTGTTTTGTTTGTTTTTGTTTAATGTTTTAAGAGAATTTTGATTAGTAAATGCACGCATACAAGATTTAGCAAGCACGGTGCGTCTAGTCAAAATTAAATGAAAAATGATATTACCTCAAATTTTTTTGTTGATTCTGTATCCTAGCCCTATATAGACATATCTTATGAGGAAACGAAAATTGTAAGTTTAGCGCTTTCTTTTTAACGACGTCAATTACATTTTTTGATAATTTTTACATTTTTCAACATATTTTATATCATTTTACTTCCTTATAGATAAAGTATTGTAATCTAAAAATTTTTCGATTTCGATTTTTTGACATATCTTTATGTTGTTCGACCTCAGGAGTTCAAAAATGACATTTTAAAAAAATGTCATTTCGTATGTATGTGTGTGTGTGTGTGTGTGTAAACATCACATTTTCATAAATATCTCGAAATCATAAAGAGCTTTTGGGTTGAATTTTTTTTTTAATTGTAGATCTCACCTACGGACATAAAATGAGAGTACTTTCTGATATATTAATAAAGTTTAACTAAATTTTTTTTATTTTTAATTTTGAAAAAAAAAGTTTTTTGCCCATAACTTTAAAAAAATAATAGAATACCTATAAATGTTTTTCCATAATTTTGTAGAGTTTTTTTCGTTTTTTTCGTCCATATTGACCGGAGATAATAAACTTTTAAAAATCAAAAATTTTGGAAAATAAGACTTTTTTGAAAATTTTGTTGAAAAATGTAGAAGTAACTTTCAAATTATCGATACTAACTTGTAGAGCATTAAAAAACGCTTCGATTGACCTACTTTTGAACGTAATTCGATAATAAATTTCGAAATTATTGGTATTTTAAAAATCAAAAATTGTGGAAAAAGACATCTTCTCAACCTTTTTGTTTAAAAATTTTTGTTTAACTATTAAACTATTATAACTATTTTGTAGGGTATTTAAAAATACATTTATTGACTTAAAATTCAATCACTTTTACCATATTTATGAAAAGTTATTCATATATTTCTGTTATTATTACCTCTATGAGGAAGCAAAGTGTTCATGAAATGAGCACCAAAATTATAAAAAAACATACAACTTGGCAGCAGTTTTAAACTTTTAAGGGCTACTCTAGTTTACAATACTCTTCACTTATAACCACGCTTTTTCAAGAGTGTAATTATGTACATGTTATATTAAATTATTGTTTCGTTGTTGTCAAATCAATGTTAGCGGGGCTAACCGATACTAAACAATAACAAAGCATACACTGAATGTGAAATACATCAGTCTCTTGGATCTATTTTTATTTTTAAGGTTTTACGCAATTATATAATTATGTTTAAAATGATATAAAATATGTTAAAAAATGTAAAAATTATCAAAAAATGTAATTGACGTCGTTAAAAAGAAAGCGCTAAACTTACAATTTTCGTTTCTTTATAAGATATGTCTATATAGGGCTAGGATACAGAATCAACAAAAAAATTTCAGGTAATATCATTTTTCATTTAATTTTGACTAGACGCACCGTGCAAGATTAATTAGTACATTGTTTATCAAATACAATGGTTTTAGAGTAGTTCTGATTAATAAATACACACGTGCACATATACTGAGACGTTAGACTTTTAAAGAGAATTTTATTGTTACAAATTGTTAAAATTTCAAATAGGTTTCAAAATTTAGAATCACTCATACGTTTATTGTTAAAATTTTCATAAATATTTTTTTGTGTGGTATGTTAATATAAATTTTGAATTATACATACATTGATAAATATTTTGAGAATTGCTCACATTTCAAGGCAGGAGATGTTGATTTAGATTTAAAATCGTACATACATTTTCATTAATTTTGAATTTTTAAATTGAACAGTTAATGTTTGTAAATTTTAGTTTAAAATCTCACGCATACATTATGCAGTTTGAATTGAGAATATTCATGTTTAGGTTAAAAGTATTAATTCACATAACATTTTTAGGTTATGATTTGATGATTCACACGTCAATTAGCATAAAGATTTAAATATAACAATATTAATGACATTTTTTAGAATTTTTCATTTTGAATAATATTTATTTGTTATGTTAGTTTTTAGAAATGTCCAATGGAAATTTTATAAATTGTTTTGGTTTGAAGAACTTTTTATGATAATTATAATAATCATAAATCATACATTGGGAAAAATTTTTCGTTAATTTATTATTTGAAGAATTTATTTCTTTCAGAATTTTTTTTTTAAACATTTGTAGTCACCCTTCCCTTCCCTTAAAGAAAGAATACGCAAAAGAATTTTAAGTATTCTTTCTATATTGAGAAAAAAAAATTCGTATGTTTTCTAAAACTTTAGATAGAAATTTCATTTTTAGAGAAACAGATGTGTCTAAAATTTATAAAGAAATCTGTTTTTTACGAAGTTATCATATTTAGTTATCTGTCAAATATTTTTTTTTTAATTTTCTTTTGACTTATGTTATTTTAATTTGAAAGATAATCTCATTAAAAGGTGATAAAAATTTATAGTGCTTGTAAAATTAAGTTTCTTTTTTTTAATAAAATTACAATATTTTAAATAGTTATTTTTCAATTTTATAATATTAATAGATTACAATTTTAGTTTGTTAACAATTTTTTAGAAAAATTTATTTTATTATTTTTTTAAGGTAAAAAGAAGGGATATGGGTAAAAGAAGGTTAAAATATCATTTGTTTTTATATAGGATTTTCTGAAAAGATAATAAGATATTAGTAAAAACAATGAAGATTATATATCGCTTCTACGATGTTCCTGAAACACAGCAAAACTATATTAGATTTTATTCAATGATTTAACAATGATTGATGCAATTTTTAATTAAATAGAAGTTTGTGTGTTTTTGTTGTGGCAGAAAGAGAAATTATGTTAATTAAAATGGGTTATTATGTTTAATGTGAGACAAACGAAGTCTGTTAATGTGTACGATTTTAGGTGTTTTATTAATTTTTATTTTAATATTTCCCTTAGATAAAATTTCTAGAACCTCATGTGGGCCTGTGTATTGATTTCCTAGTTTCTTAGGTTTAGGACCTTGAAGTAAAAATACGCTATCTCCGACTTTAAAATTTTGAGGGTTAGTTTTTCGATCATAATAAGTTTTTGATTTTTCTTTAGATTGAATTAAGTTTTTTCGTGCTAGAGCCTGAATATCATGCAACTTTGTTACTAAATTTGTAAGATAATCGTCATATGTTTCTAGTTTTTCTTCTTGTAGCAAAGGTAAACTTGACGGTAATCGAGGTAATCTTTCAAAAACTAACTCATATGGAGTACATTTAGTTCCTTCATGAACACTCGTATTGTAAGAGAACATAGCTAATTCAAGTAAATCATCCCATTGAGTATTTTTATTAATGAATTGTTTAAGATATTCTGCTAACACGTGATGAGATCTTTCTAATGAACCGTTTGATTGTGGATGAAAAGAAGTGGTCTTAAATTGACGAATACGAAAACGTTTTGCGAGTCGTTTCATTAAGTTGCTTAAAAAATTTGTACCCTGATCTGTTAAGACACCTTTAGGAGATCCGAAAATGCAAATAAATTTTTTAACAAATGCATCTGCAATTGTACTAGCTTGTTGATTTGGCAAAGGTACTGCGACGGAGTACTTCGTTAAACAATCTTGTATAGTTAAAATACATTCGTTACCACTTTCAGTTGCTGGTAGCGGTCCTACAATATCCATTGAAATTTTCTCAAATGCACTTCCTAGGGTATCGGTAATAATCATTGGATTTTTAGTTTTTACTCGAACTAATTTCTTTAATTGACATTGCAAACAGATTTGAATATACTTTTGAATATCGATTTTCATGTTTTCCCAAAAATATTTTTGTCTAATTCTGTTATACGTTTTTGTTACTCCTTTGTGACCACCTAAGGCAGAAGAATGCGCCTCTTCTATCAAAATTTGTCTCTGTTCTTTTGTTGCATATTGCACATAACCTTTACAAATTATGATTGTAGTACTAGAATTCTGAAAGGTTTCCTTTAAAATTAATTCAATTTCTCGCCAATTAACATGATTTATGACAGCTGTTTTCGCAATACTAACCGATCGTATTTTAAGTTTTTCAGTTAAATTTTTAAATGATTGAATTGTTAATTTAATGTTATTTGTTGTTTGCGTAATACTTTCGCTTGAATCAGTGGTAATTGGTAATGCAATGTGTAAAAAGTTATTTCCCTTTTTAATTTCTTTAGCTTCATTTAGTAAAAGATTTTTAAATTGTGGGAGTTCATTTTGTTTAAATAGACTTGAAGATCCATTATCCAAAGGGATACCTGTTGTCGATAAAAAGTATGCATAATTATCTTTCCGCATTCTTAATTGATCTTTACATTCAACTACATTGCTATGCGAGGGTCGACTTGTTGATTTTTCTAAGTCATCTGTATCATGTGCGTTTAGAAGGGAACCACCCGGAGAGTCAGGAGGGGGTTCGGGCGGAGGACGTTCCTCTTCATCCGACAACTGCGTTTTCGTATAAAAATCAATATTCTCTGTATCTACTATTTCCCCTAATCTAACATTTTTAGCTTTATTTTCAACTTCATCGTAATCTTCGAAACTATCATCACTAAATTCTTCACTAGAACTAGAATTATTTTCACGAAAATCATTTTTTGTTTGATTAATATTATCATAATTTACAAATTCTAAATCACTTTCACTTGATTCACTGTCATTATCTTGAAAGTTTTTCTTCGTTTTCTTATAAAATTTTTCACTTTGCGAATTATCACTTGAATTAATTCTTTTCTTTTGATTATTTTCAATATCATTTTTACGCGGTCTGCCTCTTTTTCTTTTAGTTAAATCTTCATTAATATCTTCATTATAATTTATTTTTCGTAATTTTTCATGATTTCGCAGATTTCGAACATTTTCTTGAACTGAATTAGATTCTTTATTTTTAGAATTCCTTGTTTCTTCTTGAATTTGATTTCTTAGTTTTTCTTCGTTTTGCACTCTTTCTTGAACTTGATTTCGTATATTTTCTTGATTTCGATTTAATTTTTGATTTTGTAGATTTCGCTTATCACTTCGTAAATTTTCGACGCTTTTCGACACTAAATTTCGCACTTTATCTTGAACTGGATTTCGTAATTTTTTCGCACTTTCTTCAAATTGATTTAGTAGATTTTTTCGACTTCGTAAATTTCGCGTATTTTCACCAAATTGATTCAATGTTTTTAATTTTTCTTTCGATTTAGAATTTTTTACTTTTTCTTTAATGTTTTTCGAATTAGAATTTATAATTTCTTGACTCATTTTCTTTGATTTACCTCTAGTAGTAATAGCATTGAATTTTTCACTTTTCACTGGTAATTTCACCGCAATAAAATTTTGACAAAGATTTTTAACTTTTTCGTTTTTCGTAGGAACAGAAATCACATTAATTATTCTTTTAATAAGATTTAATTCTTTAATCGCGGACACTGTGTTCACATTTAGTATATCATTTGATTTTTCTACAATTTCATCATAATTAATTTCTTCGTCACTAAATAAATTATCATCATTATTTTCACTATAATAATCACTTTCATCATTTTTATCGTCATCATCATCGTAGTCATCTTCTTCATTATCATAATAATCTTCTTCTTCTTCGTTTATTTGAATTTCGTTTTGGAGACTTTTCACAATTTTTACTGGGTTGCGAGATAATGCATCCGCATTTACGTTCATTTTCCCTGCTTTATATACCATATCAAAATCGTATTCTGCTAATTTTAGTTTCCATCTTGTTACACGAGAGCAAGGATCACTTAAATTTTGAAACCATAATAGAGGTTTATGATCAGTCACAATTTTAAATTTTCTTCCGTAAAGAAAATGTCTAAAATGTAAAACACAATACACAATCGCGAGAGCTTCTTTATTATAAGTATCGTATTTGACTTCATGTTTGTTTAGAGATCTTGATGCGTAAGCAATAGGTTTATCTTTTCCAATTTCGCCTTGAGACAAAATTCCGCCGATCGCGAAACCTGATGCGTCGGTAGTTAGAATAAAAGGTTGATCAAAATCTGGTCTTTGCAATAAAGGTTCTTCGCATAATTCTTTTTTTAATATTTCGAAAGCTTTTTGTTGTTTTTCACTCCACTTAAAAGTTACATTCTTTTTTAGCAATTGGTTTAAAGGTCCCGATTTTTTAGAAAAATTTTCAATAAAACGTCTGTAATATCCTGCTAAGCCTAAAAATTGTTTTATGTTTTTAACGTTTTTAGGAGTTGGAAAATTTCTAACCGCACTAATTTTTTTTGGATCTGGTCTAACTCCATCCTTGTCAATAATGTGTCCCAAATAAACTACTTCAGGTCTAAGAAATTCACATTTATCCGTTGCAATTTTAAATTAGCTACTTTTAGTCGATTCATAAAGTTCATAAATTTTTCTTGATGTTCTTCTAAAGAATTTGCAAAAATAACTACATCATCTAAATAAACAAATAATTCAGTACCAATGAGACCAGATAGACAAGAATTCATTAATCTTTGAAAACAACTTGGGGCATTTTTCCATCCAAAAGGCATGCGGTCAAATTCATAGTGACCATAGGGTGTTGAAAAGGCAGTTTTATGTGAATCTTTTGGATTCATTTTTATTTGGTGGAAACCAAAAGCTAAATCAAAGACAGAAAAATATTGGGCATTTCCGAGGGTTTCAAGTACCTCATTAATATTTGGCAGTGGAAAGAAGTCAGAAATTGTTTTTTCATTTAATTTGCGAAAATCGAGTACCATTCGCCATTTTTTATTTCCTAAGGAATCAGCTTTCTTTGGCACAATCCAAACTGGAGTATTATAGGGAGACTGAGAAGGTTTAATGATTTTATTTTTTAAGAGTTCACCTGTTTGTTTTAAAAGTTCTTCTTTATGCACAGGTGGAAATCGATATTGACGAGTAAATACTGGTTCTTTATCTTTAGTAGGAATGTTATGTTGGAGAACGTTAGTGGCTGTAAGATATTCACCAGGCAATTGAAAAATTTCCGCGTATTCTGTTATTAATGTTTCTACGTGTTTTAATTCTTCTGGTTTTAAATGATTTAATCGAAGTGAATCTAATATTTGTTCAATTCTTTCTTTACCCGTTAATGTATAAAATCCGATTTCTGATTTTTGTGAATACATAAAATTATCTAATAATATTTCTGCTGTACAATTTTCAATGTTTAATTTATTTTGCTCATTTCTATTTGATTCTTCAAGATTTTGCGATATTTGACATTCTTCTAAAATTACTTTAGGGATTTGTAACTTTATAGAATTAGATAATGTGTTTGCTGCTTTGACATATGCTTTACCATTATTATTCGTGACTAAAGCGTTTCCTATGTAAATTCCTTGTTCGGTGTCTAAAAGAGGGATATAACCTTCTTTTAAATCAGTATTCTCAACAAATAAAAATTTGTCTGATATTGATCGAGGTGGTAAAATTATAAAATCTTTTGATGCGAAAGGGTACATTTTATTTTTAACTTCTAAACATTTTTCTGCATAATTAATTTTAACATTGTTATCAGTGAAAAATTCTGAGCCTAAAACTCCATCTTCTTCTATTTTGATTTTGAAAATTGTTTCGATTTTGAAAATTATTTTGATTTTGAGAATTGTTTCGATTTTGAAATTGTTGAAAATTATTTTTGTTTTGAAAGTGTTGATTTTTAAAGTCATTTTGGGATGATCTAGTAAAATGCATGTGTTGTGTGGGTTCCCTTGGTCGCCTATGCGAAAGGGAGTTCTCTCTTCTTGTGATATCGATTGGTTCTCTCCAACCTTGAGGAGATACGGAGGGTAGAATTTTATACTGCCTTTGGTATTGACTTTGTTTTGACCTACGACAAGTGTGTTTAGTGTGTCCTCTAATTCCACAATTTTCACATATTATAACTTCTTCTTTAGCAAAAGTGACTTCACTTTGATTTTGTCTGCAAGAATTTGTTTTTCTAAGATCTGCTACCGCATTTAATTTTCTTTCAGCCTCAAGTGCTTTATTTGTTGCTTCTTTTAAAATTAAACAATCTCCTACGCGAATTTCTAATTCTGGACGTAAACCACGATGAAAACATGAAACTGCATCTTGTTCTAAACTTTTCGATAATGCTTCGTCTAATGTACCATTGTTTTTTAATTTATACGCATCATAAATTTGATCTGCTAAATCTTTTATTCTATTAGCATAAGATAAAACTGATTCACTTTCCCACATAAATATATTTCCTAATTCACCTTGTAATTGATAAATACTTTTGTTTGATAAATAGATTTTCTTTAAGTGATTCACGAGTTCTGAAATTGTAATATAACTATAACCTGCAATTGCTTTTCTCGCTTCGCCTATTAATTTTGACCGAATTAATTTTACTAAATTTTCCTCTACTTGAGGTAATGGGGGTAACATTTGTCTCGCTTCACTACAACCGTCAATAAAAATCGATAATGGAATATTTGATCCATCAAAAATTGGCACTAATTCGAGTGCATCGCGAAGGGATACTTGTTGACTAGTGGGTAAGGACATGTTTGATTTTTAAAAATTTGGAAAAGATGCTAATTTTTATTTATTTGGAGATAAAGCAAAGAGTGTAGTTTGTGAAGTGTATATTTTTTTACACATAAATTATTTAATATAAAGAACATTAATTAAACCTTTGGATATATCTGTCTCCCTCTTTTAAGAAATGCTTTAAGAATTATACAAAGTTTATTGTTCATAGCGGATAATGTACTAAAAATTAATATTACAGTTACTCAATCTTTTTTGTTCACAACGGACGATGCACCAAAAATATTTGGTTACAGTTACTCAATCTTATTGTTCAAACCGGACGATGCACCAAAAATATTAGGTTACAGTTACTCAATCTTATTGTTCAAACCAGACGATGCACCAAAAATATTTAGACTATGTTACATCTTAATGACAAAACATATTCCAAATAATTTATATATTTAATTTGTCCGACATCGGTGATTCATACCTGATTTATTCACAGAGTCGAAACACTCTGATTTCAAGGGACAGGTTTTAAGAAAGAGTAACTGTTTAATTTAAGGAATATTATTAAAGTTTTTATTTGAATCTTTTACAATTAGAGTGAGAGAGAAAGAGTAGATCCAAATGTCATGTCTTCAGGGATACTGAAACAAATACAGACTTTGAACAATCAATCGAGAATTTAGATGGGGACGAAATGTAAAAGTATTAGTTACTTACCTATAAGAATTATTATTAGAGACGTGGACCCAACAGGGGATATTTCGTACAGTGTGTGGTCGAAGAAGTGACGTCGTCTAGCGTAGACAGAGAAATGTTTTCGGGCCAGCCACAGTGAAAGGTCCGGAGTCCAGGTGTCAAATTATTGATTTGACGTTGAAGTCGAAATAATGCAGTCCTCGGAAAAAAAAAGATGTGTCTCGTATTAGAAATTATCTCCTTGATTAAATTCTTCTTGAATGAGCTTGACTGAGACTTGAAGAATGTACTTGGTACTTGAAGAGATTTTGGATTAACACGAAGAATACGCTTAGGGGTAGTGCACGACTTGTTAACTTGGTCGCGGTTTCTTGAGTAACGAAGAACGCGGGTTTCAGCTTCGAGGGTGACTTCTGGACGAATATACTTGGGGGGTGATACACGACTTCTTAACTTGGTGGCGATTTCTGGACTAGTATACTTGGGGGCGACTTCTTAAGTTGGAGGCTGTTCCTGGACTGAAGAATTCGGCAAGGGTGGCTTCTTATATACTTTTTCGTTTGGCGGAAAACCACCCACAATTTTACTGCCACTGGGTCATTGCAATAACACGCGTAAAGGGGAGAACCAATCGGAAATTATAAAAATAGACATGACCATATTTGGCATCAGAGAAAGACTCCTTCGGATCAGTACATGCGTAGATTGGTCACTGTTTAGATATTTCAGCGACCTTACACAAGGGTGACAATCGTGAATAAACATATATAGAAAAGTCTGTCCAAGATGACACACATATGAAAGTCGATATGTCTGGGGTACAAGAATAAAAGGGGAAGGATTCAAATTCTAATTTTACAAAATATTATTTTACAAATATTAAATACGTCGCGATGACGTGCCATTAAAAACATTTTAAAAATTAAATTTTAAAGAAGTCACAAATAATTGTAGACATTCAAATCTTTTCAAAAGTAATAAAATTCTTCCTACAAAAGTCCAATTACGTTGAAACATTAAAAAAATAGTCAAAATCACAATTATCTTTATAAATTACAAAATTTTTCTCTAAAATTTAATCTGTTTAAAAAAATTTGCCTGATTTCAATGATTTTCAATATCTACTATTTTATTAAATTTTCCAAAAGAGTTTAATTTTTTAATAAATTATCCAATTTAATTCAAATTTAATTAAATCATTTACCATTTCATAAGAATAAATTTTTAGGAAGTTTTCGATAATTTTTCTAAAAAATTCCATTATGTATGTTAGTAAATTTTTTAAAATAATTAATAAATTTTTGATAAATTACACAGGCAGACAAAATTTTGGCTAATCTCAGAACCAAGAACCGGACAATACTTTTCCGAAGGTTTTTGACGTGCTGAATCCGAATCTGACCTCCAAATTGCCCCATCACGTCAGGTTTTTGAGATATTCTAACCTAAAAGTGTCAAAAACACGTTTTTTGGGCGTTTTTGAAGTCCTGTACAATCAACAGAAAATTTTTTTCTAAAAGTTATTTGCGGCATCTGAAAGTACTATTCTTCCCCTTTAAAATGCCTTTTGAAACTTGAAAAAATCTTTATTTTTCACTGAGATATCGTCATTTGAAGTTTTTGAATATTAACCAATTTATCACATTCAAAAACTTCAAATGACGATATCTCAGTGACAAATGAAGATTTTTTCAATTTTCAAAAGGCTTCTTAAAGGGGGAGAATATTACTTTTAAATGCTGGAAATAACTTTTAGAAAAAAAATTTTCTTTTGATTGTACAGGACTGTTAGAATAGGACTGTTAGGACTGTTAGAATATCTCAACAAACTGACGTGATGGGGCAATTCTGAGGTCAGATTCGGATTCAGCACATCAAAAACATTCGGAAAAGTATTGTCCAGTTCTCGGTTCTGAGATTGGCCAAAATTTTGCCGGCCTGTGTTATTAGGGTCCTTTGGGGTAAATGTAAACGGAATATCTAATTTTCACGAAAAACATTAGTTTTTTTTGTTAAAAGGTAAAACGGACGGATTTTTTTGCATGAACTTGTTACTAGAGTTCCCTAGAAAAATTTTATGAGGTTCAAAAAAATATTGATGCACCTGAATCGCCTAAAACTGACTGTTTACATTTACCCCGAGATTTTGAAATTTTCTTAAAATTCGGGGTAAATGTAAACACCACTGTAGTTAAGCGAGGTTTAAGAAACAAGTTATTTCAAGTATACTACTGTTTTAAGGGATGGAAAAACTGAAAAAAAATTCTTCGTAGATGTATAGTAAATCAACCAGTTGACTGATAATGTATCATATAAAATAAACAATCAACCATTATAAAATTAGTAATGTAAAAACTTGAACAAATTTTAATAGATTTTCATTCAACTTGGTAAAAAGAAGTTTTTAAGGTTGCTTAATAAGAATCTAAAATCGAATTTTTAAATTTCAAAATGGTGGATCCAATATGGCGGATAAACCTAAAAATAATATTTTTAAAAATTGATCAAATTTGCTTGAATCTGGCTACTAGGGGGTTTTTCAGGTCACTGAATACGAATTTGACGTCAAATTTTAAATTTTAAAAATGGCGGATTCAATATGGCGAATGAACCTAAAAATATTTTTAAAAATTGATCAAATTTTCAAAAAAAAAAATTTTTTTTTTATCAAATTTTTCTTTTCAAAGAGGACTTAATTTCCTTTTCTATGTAATTTTACATTGCCAAAATAATGAAATTGTAAAATAGAAGCAAAATTTCATTTTAAAATGTAGTTTAAGTTCTGTTTACATTTACCCCGAGTTTTCGAATTCTCGGGGTAAATGTAAACACTTAATTATTTATTAACTAAATTGACGAAAATAAAAAATCAAAGTAATTTTTTGTTAGGGCATTAATAAGGAAGAATTACATATTTTTGTTTGATTTTTTAATTTATTTTTATGCAAATGCGAGACAAAATACTGAAACAGTAAAACTTTGCTTTTCAATCTTTTTTGCATTAAAAATAACTTACACTATGGTATTGCCAATTGTAAAAGTAAAATATTGGCAACACTCAGAACATCTTGTAGGTGAGCTGAGGTAAAAATATTGACGTCGTACTTATTTTTTAATTTGTAAATTTAGCTGAAACATCTACTGTTTACGTTTACCCCAAATAACCCTAAACAAATGTACACGGAGAAAAATGAAAATTCAGATTTCGGACTGAATATAAAACAATTTGAATGATTTGTATTATCATAGGAAGAAATATTAAATTTTGGTTCTCTATCCTAAAAAGTTTAGTAACGATTTTCAATGAAGATATTTTTGTAATAAAGTTCTAGTGTTACAAATGAATGTAGAAGAATATCTACACCGAAAAAAATGCCTAGGACCCGTATACCAGGAATTGACTAGGTTTCCTAGTTACGAGAGGAGCCAACTATAGAATCCTGGTCAAAGTAATAAGATTCAAGCATAGTTAAAGTGACCAGGAAAATTAGTCGATGTAATCAGGAAAAAATAGTCAAATTGACTAGGAGAATAATATTAGATTTACACTCGTGTATCATAATTATTTGAAATTGCTAATCAAATTCTTATTATCAAATAAAAGAGAAAAACTAATTAAAAGAAAAAAATTAATTATTGTATTTGAACATATTTATATTTGACTTTGTATTTATATACCTTAGAATTAATTTAAACTTATAAAATAAATATTTGACGCAGGGGGGACGCGAACACCTGAACCTAACGAATACGCACTTTGAAACCCGGAACGATAACCACTACACTAAACACGACTTGGTATTTTAATTTTTTTAATAGACACTAGATTTTCGAGTCAAAATACAATACTTAATCAGACTGACGCGATCTGAAGAAAGGGACCTTAGAAGCAAATCATTTTAAGGTTGGGTTAGAGTTACTTTTTTCTTGTTTGAAAGTTTCTTTTTACTTATTTCGAATTAAAATCAGTGTTTATTAAATATTTTAGTTTTAATGAAGACTTAAACTTCAATGATTTATATTGACAGTTGATCCTTTTTTTGTATTTTCAATTAAAAAATTGCAAACATAACCTATAATTTTTTGCTTCTAAGGTCCCTTTCTTCAGATCGCGTCACAGATGATGTTTTATACATTTCGAGTACACAATTTTATACACTTGTCAAAAACTATTTATTTTTAATTATTTATGACATTCAAATGAAAATAAATTAAAATACACAAATTATTGCAAAGGTAAATTTTCAAACACACTGCGCGATTAAAATAGTAGAAATGTTGTCACCACGAGCGTAAAAATTTCGATGATTTATATTGAAACCTAACCAAAAAAGTCTGAAAGAATTGACTAATATAATTAAATAGTTTACTTTCTAAAACATGGACTATCTATATTTCTAGAGGTTCCGAGAAACCAGCAATTTTGATGTATTTACATCAACTCCATTTTATGTACAAAAAATAGACGCGAGTAATGATAAAAATCGTTTTACGAAATCACGAGAAATGACGCGAAAGATATAGAGGTAAACACTGTCAGAACAGAAGCAGACGCGTGCGCATTATGGAAATAGGCAAAATTACTAAAATCCTAGTCAATTTGACTATAGTCAAATCCTATAGGATTTGCAGGGTTGTTTTTGCCAGGCTTGAATTTGTTGAATCAACCTAGCGATCCTAACCATAATGATTAGGAATCCTTATTACTTTTACTAGATTAAGATTAACTATAGAGTCATAGTTAATAATACCATCGAGATTTTTTTCGGTGTATGTGAAATGTTTGATCTCATTTTGAGGTTAGGTGTGTGTTTATTTTGTTTTTAGCCGGTTATGCAATGCCTAATTGTTATTATATTTTATTGTAATGTTCAATTTAGGCAACTAAATGTAAAGTCTAAAATGAAATAATATTTAAAAAAATAGAGAATACTTTGAATTTTAAAAATCTTCGCATTGGAATTTTTATTTAATCTGTAGATATTCAAATAAAATCTCTTTCTTTAAACGTTTTAAAACAGATCATTTTAGTAAAAATGGCAAAGGACTTGTATTTAATTTTTAAAGAGATTCTACGTTTAAATATCTAAAGAATAATAAAAATCCCAGTGAGAAGTTTTATAAAATTTAAAGTACAGTCGGGCCGCAGAACTGCACGGTACCTCAGAAATAACCCCTCCACTTGATTTCAAACTGAACGCTGACGAACTCATCCCTACTATCTAATTCTCATGACCGTACTTGGATATTTATCCTCTGGGATTAAAATTGAGTTCATAGAATTTTAAAATATATGGCACTGAATTTAGTAGCGCCACCGTTCACTGTAGAGTACTTAGAAACTAAAGCCAGCGTGCAGTTTGGCGACAGCGTTCAGTTTCAAAGCGTGCAGTTCTGAGGCCTGACTGTATTCTAATATTTTCAGTTGTTTCATTTTTAGATTTTATATTTAGTTTCAAATTGAATATTCCAATAAAAGTAAATATTTTGACAAATAAAAGTAATAATGTAGGTCACTAGAAGATCTGCTCACATTACAGTGAGTTCTCGCGAGTCGTTCAATTCTCGAAAATTTTCAAGATCATAAAACTCACGAGTCGTTCAACGCATAAGCCACGCCTCCAAGGCGATTTCAGGGATGTGTGATACATATTTATCGCCCCGAAAGACACAATATTCAATGACTTTGGTCCGTTTAAATTACACAGCACTGAGCACCGGCGCGCGCATGCTAGAAATTGAACGACTCGTGAATCGGACACTGATCAGCTGTTGAACGACTGGCGAGTTTGAACGACTCGTGAGTTGAACGACTCGCGAGAACTCACTGTATAGTCAGTATGGGACTCGGCACTAGACTTGCCTTGGACTCCGCCCAGAAGAGCCTATCAATGTGTTTAGTCTGCTTTGTTCCGCGTATAAGTGTGCATAAGAACGAAAACATTTTAAGCCTACTGACGTGCTTTAAACCTTTTACGATTCATTTCCCTGTTTTTTATCCTGGAGCCGCAAAGGTAGACAAGTTTGGGAATGAAATCTAAGTTACTAGCGCTGAAATCCACAATTTTCAATCGGATTTTTCTGCGTGTACTTGAAAATTCTCAAAGAACTTTTTCAAAAATTATTAAAAATAACTGATTTAGAGGAAAATTTTAGTTACAAATTGTAGAAAATAATAATTGAATTGAAATGACGAAAATAATTTTTAAAAAATTACAGTAACAATACTCTTAATATTAAATAATTATGATCCTTCTATAAGTTGTTTTATTTCAAAAAGGTTTGAATTTGACATTTTTAAAAATCTTAATTTCCGTGGAAAATAAATAATAATTAAATATTTAAAACAAATTAAGAAGTTATTGAAGTTTTTAAATCATTTTATGATTAAAAAAATTCATATAAATAATAAATCTAAGAGCACATTTTTTGATTATAATTTTTCCTTAATTTTCTAAACATTTAAAAATTTTCAATTAAAATTTGCAATTGACACGTATAGAATTTATAAACATTTTTTTCTTTTATTTTTAAAAAACTTTAAATTTTATTAAAGCAATTGTAATTAACAAATATAAATGATGCAAATTATTTTCTTATAAAAATTTGAGAATTTTCTACAAAAATATTAAGAAACGGGAATATGTAAAAACAAAGGAGATTGAAAAAAGAAAATGAGATTGTAAACAATATTAAACAATAATAATAATAATTTTTTAACAATTAACAATTTTCTAATATATTTTATAAATATAAAGCAAAATAATCAATCATTTTTATTTTTCAATTATTTCAAATCTTTTTAATTGTATATTTCGAAACTTAAACTAAACAAATTATTCTTGAATAATTTTTTAAAGATTTGTCTATATAATATATATCTATTCTTCACACTAGAAAAATCGAAATAATTTCCAAGTTCTACTAAAATTGAGCCGCCGAAAAGAAAACTATACACATAAAATTTCCACAGGTGTTTGAGTTGGCCTCTGATGGTTGAAAAATCAATGGTCATAAAAAAGTTTTTTGAAATCATATTTTTAATTGAATTTTTGACTTCAACTCGCTCTAAAACATAAAGTTATGAATATTTTCTTTTATATGTACAGGGAGTATAGTTTAAACTATTCTTAAGACAACAAACTTTAACGAGAAGTGAAATATTTTGTTAAAAAAAGTTATTAATTTTTTTCATAAAAAGTGTCAAAATTATTATTTACAATGTTTGAGAACTTCGTTCATCTGAAAAATTTTTAGTAATCGAAAACTTCCAGTGAAGAAAATGTTTATTAAGGTATAATAAATATTTTTGACAAGTAGTTTTACTCTATAGGATTATCCGTTTACTAAATGTTATTAAAAAACTATTTTCTGACAACTGCGCGCGAGTCATTGTCAGCATAGCCGCGCGCAAAATATTTTACTTTTGTCAAAGTTTTTTGTCTTAAGGATATTTTAAACTATACTACCTGTAAATATCAAAAGAAAATATTCATAACTTTATGTTTTAGAGCGAGTTGAAGTCAAAAATTCTATTAAAAATGTATTTTCAAAAAATCCAGTTTTTTGCATTTTTCCCGAAAATGGTAAGAGTTATCAATTTTTGTAATATAAGAAAAAATATGCGGAATTGAATTTTTAATAATAATAAGGAAATGATTTTAAAAATTTGTTTATGACCATCGATTTTTCAACCATCAGAGGCCAACTCAAACGCCTGTGAAAATTTTATGCGTGGTTTTGCAGACGATTCAATTGCAGACGAGTGATTTTGTTGTGAAAACTGAAAAGCGGAGAGAATTTTTGGCGGCGATGGGCGGGGAGAAGAACAGCGACGTTGAGTGTAGTATGTATGTAGTGGGTCCTACATCGGATCAGTTCGGCAAACCTCGGATCTACTCGGCTGTATAGCCTCGCTAGTCGCTGCGTTGACTCAGCACACCGAACGAAAAAAGGCTGGAATGAATGAAATGCTTTTCTGAGCTATAGCAAGCCCTGGGATCGACGGTGAGATAATTGTTTCTGTAATTCTTTAATTCTCTTTTAGAATAATTAAATTGATTTGTTTAAATTATGAAAATGAAGAGATTAAAAGTAGTTTATTTATTTTAAAAAAATTATAATAATAATATTTTTTATAACAGTTTTTAAATCTTTTTACAAATATTTTTCTTACGGTAATAGACTTTTTGGTTAAATTAATTTAATTAATTATAATTATCTAATTGTAAATTGTTATTTGTAATTATATAATTGTAATTGTAATTAATTAGTTATTAGAAGAATAGCAATTAAATTTTTTTAAAAACATTTATTTCTTCAAAAAATAATATTCAGAATTATTATTAACATTTTGAAGAAATCAAAGTTTTTAAAAAATTTTAATTGCTATTCTTCCAATAATTAATTAATTAATTAAATTAATTTAACCAAAAAGTCTATTACCGTAAGAAAATTATTTGTAAAAAGATTTAAAAACTGTTATAAAAAATATTATTATTATAATTTTTTAAAAATAAATAAACTTCTTTTAATCTCTTCATTTACATAATTTAAACAAATCAATTTAATTATTCTAAAAGAGAATTAAAGAATTGCAGAAACAATTATCCCACCGTCGATCCCAGGGCTGCAATAGCTCAGAAAAGCATTTCATTCATTCCAGCCTTTTTTCGTTCGGTGCGCTGAGTCAACGCAGCGACTAGCGAGGCTATATAGCCGAGTAGATCCGAGGTTTGCCGAACTGATCCGATGTAGGACCCACTACATACATACTACACTTTGACTACACTCAACGTCGCTGTTCTTCTCCCCGCCCATCGCCGCCAAAAATTCTCTCCGCAACAAAATCACTTGTCTTCCGCCAGATTCATATCAAAAGGAGGCGTCGGTCTAATTATGATATAATATAAAAATTACGACTTTTTAAAAAATATTTTCTTCCAAATATTACAACAAAATATACAATTTTAGTAGAAATTGCAAATTATTTAGATTTTTATTAAAATTATTCAAAAATACGGTTATATTTCAAAATAATTTATAAAAGTAAACAATTAAAATTCATTACACTGAGAAAAAAGAGGGCGCGTTACAGCACATTTTTGATTCATGTTGCGCGACTCAACCCTGAATTCTTCTACACACTTTCTGGGGCGTGCAGCACGCCCCAAAGAGCGTGTAATACGCTTCAAATACAGCTCGCCTCGACTCAGGGGTCCGCTGCACGCCCCAGAAAAGTGTCTAGCAGAACACAGGGTTGAGTCGCGCAACATGAATCGAAAATGTGCTTCAACGCGCCCTCTTTTTTCTCAGTGTACGTATAAAATTTATTTTAAGACAAAGTTTTCCATTTTTCAATTTTTTATAATTGTTTTCAGAAATACAATTATTTTTGTAAAACTTTAATTATATTTTCAAAAGAAACAATTTTTTAGAATTAATGAATTAAATTACTCAAAACATTAATACTTTTTGTTAAACAAAAATTTAAAAACTTATTCTTATTTATTTTTCACAAAAAATAAAAGTTCAAATAAGTCAATGGAAAATATCATGAAATTTAATTATTTCTAAAAATTGTAAACGTAATTAATTTTCAAAGAATTTAATTTAAAAATCTTTTGAAATTTAATTAAGTAATTGTAAAAAAAATTCTTGATATAACGCTTTAAATAATTGAATACAATTATTTTCTAAAATTTTAGCTCAAATCTTTTATAAATCCATTGCTGTCAGAATTTAACTAAGAGAATTGAAAAATTTAAATGGAATAATTTTTGTAAATTCATAAAATAATGTATTTTAAAAAATACAATTGTATAGAATGATCATTTTTTAAAGAAGAAAAAATAAAAATCTTTAAAATATAACATTTTACAAAATTTCTAATTATTCAATAAATTTATTTTCGGGTATTAAGTAGGGGAGACCGGGGTTACTTGGCGCACTTTTTACTCTTTGTTGTTTAACTAAAAAATATTTGCTTTTTTTAAATTCCTATTGCACGGAAAACTTACTGCAACATCTCAGCTTCAATTTAAAACAAATAAAATTGCAATCTATTTGATAGTTTTTTTTATACCACTTTATTCAAAGCTATGTAAAGTGCGCCAAGCAACCCCGGGCCGGGGTTGCCTGGCGCATGACTAAAAAATAATTAAATTATACGATTTAAAGTTGAAACATTATATAATATAGTAAAATAAGTTTTTTACTGTCATTTTACAATAAAAAAATTTTAAAAATGGTCATATTTAATTACAATTAAGAACATTTTTTGTGTAATCGTAAAATTATAGAAAACTTTTATAAAATATATGCTGTGAATTTTTAAAAAACGCACCCTTCACTAAAATTTTTAAACAAAATAATTATATTTTTAATAAAAAAATAATAATTTATGAAATTTTAACATTTGAGATCTTTTATGGTATATATAACTAAACCAGGTAACCCCAGCCAAACCGCGCCAAGTAACCCCGGAGGTACTTTTTATATATTTATAAAGTTTTTACTAATAACATTAATAAAAATCAAAGATTCTTTATTGTCCCTAGAAAACAAATAGAGCTCAAAACTTGATATTTGAGCTTTATTTTAAATCATTTCCTAAAAAGATATAACAAAAAAATGAGGAGGTCAAAAATTTACTTTCGAGTACCAAAATCAATTATTTTAATTTATACGCCACAATAATTAATTAATAAAAATGAAACTTTATACAAACTTAGAGTTCATTAAGTACTTGAACTTGAGTGGAGAGAAAAAATTATTCAACTCAAAATTTTTGAAAAAACTCGAGTGCGCCAAGCAACCCCTGCGCCAAGTAGCCCCGGTCTCCCCTATATCTCCAAAAAATGTTAATTAATTTAATTTAAACTAATATTAAAAAACTTATTGCTCCTTATTTGCTTATTTTTAAAGTGCTTTCAATATGTAAAACCATTGCAAAAATTATTTATGAAAATTTAAAATTACCTGCCAAATTGTGAAATAATAATTTGAATTATAAAGCAAAAAATTGAAATAAAGACTGCTACTAATTCGGACAAAAAAGTTACAACCTTTCGAGTTTCTGAATTTTTAAATAATATTTTTGATTTTTTGGGGTCAATTTGAAAAATAACGAAGAGTTTCGAAAAAAGTTTTGAAAAAATTCCAAAAATATTTTGTGTTCAGTTACTTTTATTGTTTTTATTATATCACCCCCATTATAGGGGGTGAAAGGGATCGAGAGCGAAGGTTCTAGTTTTTTGGATATTGCTGAGAATAATAATTAAAAATTTTCTGCGTTGAAAAAATACCAAAAATATTTTGTGTTCAGTTACTTTTGGCGTTTTTAGTATATCACCCCCATTATAGTGGGTGAAAGGGATCGAGAGCGAAGATTCTAGTTTTTTGGATATTGCTGCGAATAATAATTAGAAATTTTCTGCGTTGAAAGAATTCCAAAAATATTTTGTGTTCAGTTACTTTTGGCCTTTTTAGTATATCACCCCCCATTATAGGGGGTGAAAGGGAGCGAGAGCGAAGGTTCTAGTTTTTTGGATATTGCTGAGAATAATAATTAGAAATTTTCTGCGTTGAAAAAATTCCAAAAATATTTTGTGTTCAGTTACTTTTGGCCTTTTTAGTATATCACCCCCATTATAGGGGGTGAAAGGGGGCGAGAGCGAAGGTTCTAGTTTTTTTGGATATTACAGGGTGTCTAGCGAATTATGATTTTCAAGTTCCCGGCAAAATCCCGGATTTCCCGGACCTAAAACTAATTTATTCCCGGATTTATTTTTAAGACATTAATGACTATACTATTAATTTTTTAAATACAGTGGAAACTGAATTATCCGAACTAATTCAGGCAGGATATGGTTTAGATAATCAAAAGTTCGAATAATAGAAATTGCAATTATTTTTTTTATATTTGTGGATAAATGATTGTTTCGGAATTATTTTGCAATATCCAATGGCATTTATGTCTTCTTTTAGATATTTACATTAAAAGTCACTGAGTTTCAACTGCAATAACTTAAAAACATTAGGATTTATAAATCCTAATGTTTTTAACTTATTGCAGTTGAACCTCAGTGACTTTTCTTCAATTGAAAGTTTAATTATATATAATTAATCTTTCAATTGAAGACTTTACAATGTTAAAAATTTATGCAACAATTATATAAATAATAATATACTATCCTTATTATTTGTAAGTATGTATTAGATAAGTTTTCTAAATTTAATAGTTTTAGAATTATAGATAATTGAAAATAAGTCTACTTTTAAAAATCCAAAAATTTGGTTACCTATAAAAAATGAAAAAATAGATTTACAATAATATATTTTCATCCTAATTGAAAATGTGGACTGGAATTTAACGTGAAATTGCCTATATACCTATAATATATCTTTTTTTTTTATTTTTGAAAAATATAAGACTGAAGGTAGTTCTCTGGCTTCTACTCTTGTAAAAATTTATTTTATATAATACATGCATAAAAAGTCCCACTTCTGGTGCAAGGAAAATGTGCGAGAAAGGGCTTTATAGCGAACGATCATATAAATATTTCCGCGCATGCGTATATTGTTCCTAGTCTCTTTATTTTACACTTTTTACTTTATTTCACAGTTTTGATTTAACAGCCAATCAGAAACGTTGTAGTGACTTGCTATTTAAAGCTGCGGAAGCACAACTAAAAATGCGCCATCTGTAAGAAGAAAATCAAATTAGAATGCATGTTGGTAAAAAAGTCTACACGACTCGCGCCATTTTCTGAGAGTTTCTAACCTTCTTGATGAAATCGCTCGCGTGAAAAATTCTGTTTTTATTCTTTTATCACACTTTTTATTGATACGTCTAAGTACGTGACTAGGTTTCGGGGGGCTTTGCCCCCCGACGCGTCCGGTCTCTTGATGTATTAGAAAATGCCGTTCTTTGAAATGTCATAAATTATTATTATTTTAAGTTGGTTTTTTTGTAGTCGGGGGGCTCCGCCCCCGAACCCCCCCGCGCGACCAGACGTTTATGAGGATTTGATAGTATAACAGTGCAATTGTTTGTATCCTTCATTGTATATACGTGCAATTTCTTTGACTTTTTATGCATTTATTATATAAAGTAGTATATGACACTCGTTCTCGAAAGCGGAGTTTATACAAGAGCGACGTTATTGCGCCCTTGTATAAACTCCGCTTTCTCGAACTCGTATCATAAAGTACTATTCTTCAAATTTTGAGGAAATGTTTCTTTGGGTGCCCTTTAAATGTGGTAAAAATTTCAAAACCCTTTGCGATGCTAAATTTTGACTTATTCAAGTTCAAACTTTCACTTTTCCATGCGTTTATGTTAAAAATAAAAAATGTCAACCACAATATCTCGTTTTTTGACATGGCAAAAGGTTTTGAAATTTTTATCACATTTAAAAGGCACCCAAAGAAATATTTCCTCAAAATTTGAAGAAAATCTATCGAAAATCAATTTTTAAAAGAGTAGCAGCCGGAGAACTACCTTAAATTGAAATTTTTTTATAGATTTTAATGAATTAGAGAAAATTTCCAAAAATTCCCGGATATTTTTTTCAATTCCCGGCAATTTCCCGGGTTTTTCTCGGTCAAAGTAAATTCCCGGCAAATTCCCGTTTTTCCCGGACGCTATACACCCTGGATATTGCTGAGAATAATAATTAGAAATTTTCTGCGTTGAAAAAATTCCAAAAATATTTTGTGTTCAGTTACTTTTGGCCTTTTTAGTATATCACCCCCATTATAGGGGGTGAAAGGGGGCGAGAGCGAAGGTTCTAGTTTTTTGGATATTGCTGAGAATAATAAGTAGAAATTTTCTGCGTTGAAAAAATTCCAAAAATATTTTGTGTTCAGTTACTTTTGCCATTGATAGTATATGACCCCTATTAGGGGTGCCTGTTTTCACCCCTATTGTTTAATAATTTTTGTTTTTTCAATGTATTTTGTATTCTGGCATCAGTTTGAGAAGTTTCCAATAGGAAATTTGAAATTAAAAAAATAAAAAAATTTCGTTCATTTGAACGTTAAAAACTTTGGTATCATATACAATTTATTAAATGAGTTAAAAGTTAACACCGAAATATATAGAATTTGTTTCTTACTGGCAGTGTTTCTGGCATAATTTAAAAATAACAACAAAAATTGGAAGCCTAAAGTGTTAATTCTTTTTATTATTTTTACTCTTTGGGTGGATCTTCTCGAATCATTTCCAAAGAACTGTCCGAATTATTGGTACTGCTTCCGCTACCAGCGTCGTCTTCTCGTTCCGTGGATTTTTCTTGATTTTGATTCGCAGTATGTAACTGCCAAGCAGGAATAGAAGGCGGTGCACTTGGAAATTGTTTTCTAAAAAAAAGTAATAAGAATGAAAAATATATATGAAACATATTTTTATCGAATAGAAAAGGAAATTTTCTTATTGCTACATTTGATTGTTAAAACATTATCAAGGTTGTGATTTAAAGAAACAGTGTCAGTGTTTGTGAAATGTGAAATTCTAATACATAATAATAAGTCAGCGAGAAAGAATTAAAATCCCTTTGAATGATGTCTGAGCAACTCATTTTCAATTGCAATAGAAATAATATACGATTGTCACTTTTACAAAACATGCTGTACTACATCATTTTATGAAATTGTACGATAATAAAAGAAAATGAAAAATTGAAAATTTATTTGAATAATTCTTCAGAATGTCAATATTAAACTGATAAACCAAATTAATGTTTAAAATTAAAAAAATTCAATGTTGGCATTGAGTCTGTCAATTTTTCTAAAATTTGGTGTAAATTTAGTGTCTCTGAGATTTTTCAATCGATATTGTGATTATTTATTTGACTAATAATTGTTATACCAACAATTGTAATGCAATAAAACACAAACAAAATTTTTTCAAAATTTGCCCCAAAAAAAGTAAAAAAAAATTTTGATTTCGGACAAAAGCACACCTTCAATTTTTTTGTAACTATGATATTTGGATTCCTTATCTTCTCCAGAATTTTTTGCGAAAAAAAATTCCTGGAGACTTTAACCCTCCTACACTGAGAAAACTGGAGTATTGGACTAAACATCTGGAGGGACAAATCGTTCATATTTGAGAGTTAGCTATTGGATAACAATCTAAATGTTCAAATACACCATTGGCAGATATTCGTGCCATTTCTCTTGGAGGTAAAATGAGTTTATAACAGAGGGACAAATTAACCATCTTGAGAAATCCCTTCCTTATCCGGCGCGAAATGAATAAATATGGCAACCTAACCCCTAAATTAAATACATAAAATGTCAGAAAAATAATTTCGCGCGCATCAGATCGTACACATTTTCTGCGCAACTTTTAACCCTCAGATATAGTGGGAGAGAATATACAAGTAGATTTCCATTACCAATTCAAAATTTATTTTAGAAGGACTATTTAACTCTCTTCATAAGCAAAGGAAACATACACTTTTTGAACCTCCGAATTTGACACTCCAGTTTTTTCAGTGTACGGTTTAATTAAATTGCAGAAATCGGCAATAAAATGGTTTAATTTACCCTGCATAGAAAATTTTATATCTCAACATGCTTTAATAGTTTTTGGGGTCACTGATTACGAATCCGGTGTCCATTTTTGAAAATTCAAAATGGCGGACCTTTTTCAAAAAATTTTTATTTTTAATCAAAACATTTTTTATAAATATCCGCCATATTGGATCCGCTAATTTAGATTTTGAAAATCTGATTCCAGATTCGTAATCAGCGACCCCGAAAACCCCGCGAGTATTGATTTTCATAAGCTGATTTTATAAACTTTTTGATTAAATGCACATTATCCACTTATTAAAAAACTTGCTTGTTTAACTAATATTTAAAGTTATGTAACTTTGATAAAAAAATTTTTTTTATCATTGCTAACAAATATTTTTGAAAAGCTTATAGCATTAGCTTCAATTTCCACTTTAGATCATGTAATTCCGATGTATTGTTGACGAGTTATAAAATATTTATTTAGTTACCCCGAGTATACTCGGGGTTAACCGTTTTGGTACAGTCAATTTACCCCGAGTTAACTCGGGACAAACCGTAGGGAGGTTATAACTAACCGAATTATCGAATTTTTTGTTCTGCAGCGCACATTGCACTTACGCGAATGTAAGTGTCATGACTCACAAAGTGTCGTCCTTCGAGACCCGACAAGTGTCACTTTCCCCACTTTTTTTACCCTCTCCAATGCTAAAAATGGACTTCCCCGAACCGGTTTGCAACATAAACCAATGAAATGACTACTTTTATTAAAGGGGCGTGGCTTAGGCTAATGACACTTACTGAGACAGCCATAACCTATAATTTCTTGCAGCATTTTTTGTTAAAAAATTAATTTATAAATAAGAAAATAAGATTTTAAAATAATTTTTTTATCCTTCAGTATATTTTTAATAAATAATATTTGTTCGATTCAAGGAAGATAAATTAAATGAAACAATAAATTTTCATTTTTTTGACAACGTTTCGATGGACTGGTTCGCCATCATCATCAGGTCACTTTAATAAACAAATTCACAAGTCACATAAAATAATTAAAAAATAATATATAAAAGAATATAAATTTAAACAAATTCGAAGATATTTACCTCATTATAAAATTATATAAAATTTTGGTCACAATCAAAATAATTATAAAAATAAATAAATAAAACTTGTTAATAGTAAAATCATTACATTTAATATGAATCATTTCGGAAACTAATCTTTTTTTATGAGAAGTTTCATTATCTAAAATTTGCACATTGCACATCATCTCTCCCTAAATCGCATGTAAACAATAGTTTCGAATTGAGAGAGAAATTAAAAAATTTTATTTTACCAAACGATTCTGTTTTGCTTTCACTCGATGTAACTTCACTTTTTACCAATGTTACTTGTGATTTAGTTGTTCAAAGTCTAGATAGAAGATATAACACCATAAATAATAGAAAATTCCTTTTAATGACATTGTCCATTGTACGAAGTTTCTTTTTGATAACACATTTTTTTCATTCAATAAAAAAATTTATCAACAAATAGAAGGTACACCTATGGGTTCACCAATATCACCATTTTTCGCAGACATTGTAATGGATGATATGGAGTCAGATTGTTTATATTTACTAAAAAAGAATTTTAATTGTATTCCTCATTTTTACTTTAGATATGTTGATGACACTCTCTTATGTGTTCATAAAGATCATGTTCAACTTGTTATTGATACTTTTAATTCCTTTAATATTCATCTTAACTTTACTCATGAATTAGAAAATAATAATCAGATAAATTTCTTAGACATGACTTTAATTTAAAAAAATAACAACCATCTCCACGGTGCGCCTGAAATTGGTTTTTATAAAAAGTTCCTGCACTCGAAATTTTCTTGTCAATTTTGAATCTGTGAAGTTTAAAGAGTATTTTAAGACCAAAAAGAAAATAATCGCTGGAGCCCTTTTTGAGAAAATTAACTTTAAATATATTTTTTAATTTTATATTTTTAAATTGTTTAAAAAATCGACTTTGATTCCATAGAAACAGTGTGTTTATACATATTGCTAAGGTCAGTCTGTAGAGAAAAAGTCTTGAAAGGTACTTAAGAGGCAAACAAATTATAGATTAGGTTCGAGTTAGATTTATCTTGATAAACAGTTTATTTCTAATTATTTGAATTTGAAACAAATTTTCATTTAATATTTTTTATTTGATGAAGATTTAAAGATCAATAATTATTAATTAGTAATTGATTTTCTATCCGTATTTTTACTCAAAAAATTGGAAAACATAACCTCAAATTTTTTGCTTCTTAGGTACCTTTCTTCGGAGCGTGACATACATATGTTAAAAATACATATCACAAATTTTGATGAAAACTTCTTTGACCATATCAAGTTACCTACTTACTAATTTTCGGCATCTTAAAATTACACTCGACTCTCGGATCTTTTGCATTCAGATCTTTTACACTCTCGATTCTTTTGCAATTTTTCTCTTGCACCTTTTACCTTTTACATTAAATAAATAAATGACTATCAGAGTGTCAAAATATATTTATATCACGATAACTTAGGTTATCTAAAGTGGATTATAGCAGTTCCTCCATTATGTGATTAAAATTACATTAAAATTTTAATTACTATAAATGTAAATATTAAAACTAAAACATAAATACTGTCATTAATTTATATATTTGGTTATACATATTGTATTGTTTTGCGTTACCATGGCATTTGTTTTGGTAAAAGATATGCCATAAGATACTTATCCCATAAGTGCAAAAGATCCGAGAGTCGAGTGTACTTGAAAGACCGTAAGAACACAAAATTAATTAATCAAAAATTAACATTAAATTTTCAAGACTTTTTCTCTACAGACTGATCTTAGCAATATGTATAAACACACTGTTTCTATGGAATCAAAGTCGATTTTTTAAACAATTTAAAAATATAAAATTAAAAAATATATTTAAAGATAATTTTCTCAAAAAGGGCTCTAGCGATTATTTTCTTTTTGGTCTTAAAATACTCTTTAAACTTCACAGATTCAAAATTGACAAGAAAATTTCGAGTGCAGTAACTTTTTATAAAAACCCATTTCAGGCGCACCGTGTCTCATTACCAATTGGTACCAAAAACCAACTTCATCTAACAGAATAATAAATTATGACTCCTATCATCCAATCCAACAAAAAAAGAACATTGTATACAATTTGTATGACAGGGCTATTTTGTTGTCTCACGAATCTTTTCACAAGGAAAATATTAGGAAAGTTAATGATATTTTGAAAAACAATAATTATCCATCAGAATTTATCAAAAAACATATAAAAATCCGATCTTTCATTATAGGTACATAAGAGAATATTAAATAACATACAATCTAACAATACTTCTTCGATTTATAGTCGATTACCAAAAATTTGTATTCCTTATAATAACAATTACTTTAAGTTATCTTATATTTTAAAAAAATATAACTTATTATCGATTCCGATTGTTCAAAAAACCTCCCAGTAAAAAAAATTCGATACACGGACCGCGGAGTTCGTATACGAGCTCGGTAGCTCGTATGAGAAATATGAGAAAACTCTCATACGAGCCTTTTCCATAATGAGAAGTGTATAGATGCTTGTATACGAGGTGACTTTTAAAGCATTTTTCTTATTATAACACTATTTTAAAGTAAATGTAGATAATAGAAATGAATTTTCAAAGTAAAACAAAGCTAAATTTATAAGGGAAATGAAGTTTTAAGAAAAAAAAGAATAATTTTATTCAAAAAATTTATTCACACTGAAAAAAGGATAGAATTTGATAATTCCTTGTTACTCTAACTAACCGACATTAGATATTTCTCGTATACGGTAAGCAGATTTTGTATTAAAGGGCCTAGCGGAGTAAGCATGCAAAATCTGCCCCCGCTCAAAAAAATTTGAAATTCTTGTTACTTTTTGGCAGCATTAAGACAAAATTTTTCACAAAATATTTTTTCAAAAAATGTATTTTTGTAAGAGTTATGGAGGGGGAAAGAAAAATCAAAAAATTTGTTTTTTCTCGAAAACCACTGGATCGATTTTAATGAAATTTATACGTGTTTTATAAATTAATAAGAGGAATTTAAAAAAAAAATTTCAAAAAATTTTGCTTGAAAAAAACCTAAAAAAACCCCAAAAAAATTTTTTTAATTTTCAAAAAAAAATTTTTTGGTCTTATTTTGGAGATACTACTTTGCAATTTTGACAGAAAATTTTCCTAAATGTGTACTTTTAAAAAATATTTTTGTCGATTTTTTTAATTGGGTACCACATAGTTAAAAAAAATTAAAATCCTAGGTGGCGCATCATTCCGGCTGAAGCACAATGTATCCGGTAACTGATTATTTTTAAATTTTCTTGAAATTTAGTAATTATGCGTTTCTGGGGTCACTCAGTACGAATGTAATATTAAATTTTCAAAATTCAAAATGACTTGGTACATTGCGCTTCAGTCGGAATGATGCGCCACCTAGGATTTTAATTTTTTTAACTATGTGGTACCCAATTAAAAAAACCAACATAGTATATTTCGTAACGAGTGCGAGTAGTTGTCAATTTTTAAATGAGCACTTTTTTTGGAACAAACTGTAGGCGAAGCGAAGCTTCGCCTACAGTTTGTTCCAAAAAAAGTGCTCATTCAAAAATTGGCAACTGCTAGCACTAGTTACGAACGATATTTTTCATAACAAGGTGCAAAAAAGTGCCCTTTTTTGCACCGCGTTATGAAAAAAATATTTCTTAACAGTACACATTTAGAAGAATTTTCTGTAAAAGTTCCAAAGTAGTATCTCTAAAATAAGACCAAAAAATTTTTTTTTGAAAATTATAAAATTTTTTTTTGGGTTTTTTTGGGGCAAAATTTTTTGAATTTTTTTTTTTAAATTTCTCTTATTAATTTATAAAACACGTATAAATTTTATTAAAATCGATCTAGTGGTTTTCGAGAAAAAACAAATTTTTGATTTTTCTTTCCCCCTTCATAACTCTTACAAAAATACATTTTTTGAAAAAATATTTGGTGAAAAATTTTATCTTAATGCTGCCAACATGTAACAAGAATTTCAAATTTTTTTGAGCGGGGGCAGATTTTGCATGCTTACTCCGCTAGGCCCTTTAATTATTTTATATAAGAACATTTATATAATAAATAAATAATAATATATTATTAATTAGTAATGAAAAAAACTTATTTATTCTACCGCCAATACAAAATCGTGCTTACCGCATCCGAGAAATATCTAATGTCGGTAAGTTAGAGTAACAAGGAATTATCAAATTCTAACCTTTTTTCAGTGTGAATAAATTTTTTGAACAAAATTATCCTTTTTTTCTTAAAACTTCATTTCCTTTATAAATTTAGCTTTGTTTTACTTTGAAAATTCATTTCTATTATCTACATTTACTTTAAAATAGTGTTATATTAAGAAAAATGCTTTAAAAGTCACCTCGTATACAAGCATCTATACACTTCTCATTACGGAAAAGGCTCGTATGAGAGTTTTCTCATATTTCTCATACTAGCTACCGAGCTCGTATACGAACTCCGCGGTCCGAGTATCGAATTTTTTTTACTGGGCTTGACTTCTGTTGTAAAATTGGGAAAGGACCTTACAGATAAGTGGGATAAATCTGGTATTGTCTACAAGTTTAATTGTAATGATTGCAATGCAACGTATATTGGTGAATCGAAACGTACTTTAAAAAAGCGAATCGACTAACATAAAAAGAGTAAAAATTTAGATTCAGTTGTGAATAAGCACCAAAATGATTATGGCACTGCGAAAACCAACGCGGCCCAACACTGGCCCAGTATTGGCAAAGCTGGCATCGAGACTTGGCAGACAATATTGGCCCGACTTTGCGCCGACTCTTGTGGTGTTAACAGCGGTTGGACGTCGGCAGCCAGATTTCGGCAGACATTAATGGCCCAATATTGGCTGCCATTACTCCCCCAGAGTTGACAAAATTAGAAAAAAATTAAAATAAATTTTTTTTTATTCAATTAACTAATTAATTTATAAGGCTTATTATTCTAAATTAAACGCAAACTTACAAATATTTGAAAAATTCTTACCTCTCGCGGGGATCGATACCTGAACCTGACGCACCACAGCCTAACACTCTGACCACTCTGACTTTAAGTTGAGGAAGCAAAAGGGTTCTTATAAGCTACACTACACTGGCCGATACTCTGCCATTATTGGGCCGAGCTACGTCCCAATATTGGCAATTATAATTTGCCATCATAGATACAAAATTTTTGCCATTAAAGTGACACTAATGAGCCATTAATGGACCGATCTTCGTCACATCACTGGCAATTGAATTTCGCCATTAAAGATTGATCAACTTTACCAATATTGTGCCGTTATTGAGCCAAGCTACATCCCAATACAGGCAATTATAATTTGCCATGAAAGATACAAATTTTTTGTCATTAAAGTGCCAATAATGAGCCATTAATGAGCCGATCTTCGTCACATCACTGACAATTGTCTTTTACCATTAAAGATTGATCAACTTTGCCGTGAATGTGCCATTATTGGGCCAAGCAACGCCCCAATTCTGGCAATTATATTTTGCCATTAAAGATACAACATTTTTGCCATTAAAGTGCCATTAATGTGCCTTTAATGGGCCAATCTTCGTCACATCATTGGCAATTGAATTTAAAAAAATTTTAATATCAAAATTCATGCTATGTTTTTAATATTTAATTATTATCTAAAAACTTGACTAGAATCCATTTTGAAATCAATTTTTACTACAAAATTCTACGAGAATTTAATTATTTAAATGCAAAAATAAATAATTTATTGAATAAATTGAAAATTTCTTAATTTTTAGATAACAAAATAAAAATTTTACTCAAAAAAAGGTTTCTGTTACATTTATTTACGAATTTCTTTAATCGTAAAATTATTTGAAAACATTAATAACTTCTTTTTTAAATTAACACTTAATTAAACTTTTTCAAAAAAATTAATTCTTTAAAATTGACAGTAAAAAATATAGAAAATTCAAAGTTTCGAATATTTTAATTTGAATCCTTTTCAAGCTTATTCAATTATTTAAATACAAAATAAATAATTAATTGAATAACTGAATGTTTCTTAAAATTAAATTCTTATAAAAAATTTTACCAAATTAAAATGCCATTAATGTACCTTTAATGGGCCGATCTTCGTCACATCACTGGCAATTGTCTTTTACCATTAAAGATTGATGAACTTTGCCGTGAATGTGCCATTATTGAGCCAAGCTGCGCCTTAATACTGGCAATTATAATTTGCCTTTAAAGATACAAAATTTTTGCCATTAAAGTGCCACTAATGAGCCATTAATGGGCCGATCTTCGTCACATCACTGTCAATTGTCTTTTGCCATTAAAGATTGATCAACTTTGCCGTTATTGGGCCAAGCTACGCCCCAATACTGGCAATTATAATTTGCCATCAAAGATACAAAATGTTTGCCATGAAAGTGCCATTAATGGGCCATTACTGGGCCGATGGTCGGCACATCACTAGCAATTGTCTTTTGCCATTAAAGATTGATCAACTTTGCCATGAATGTGCCATTATTGGGCCGAGAGCTGGCCCAGTCTTAAAAAATTTGAAATTCTGACCATCGGCGCCATCATTGGCCCAGTAATGGGACGTTTTGAACACCAATAATGGCCCAGTAACTACTGCCAATTCTCGGCAGACATTACTGCACCAATGATGGGCCGTATTTGCAGTCTTGGCATTTCGCACTTGGGTGGTCATTCTTTCAATTTTGATGATGTGCAAATTTTAGATAATGAAACTTCTCATAAAAAAAGATTAGTTTCCGAAATGATTCATATTAAATGTAATGATTTTACTATTAACAAGAAGGAAGATACACAATTTCTTAGTAATGCATATTTTCCTTTACTTAATAAATTGAAAGAGTGATCATTTTCATAATATTTCGACTTGCGATCATTGAACTCGTCTCCTGTATATAATATTAAGATTGTCGTCTAAGCAGTCAGTCTGATTAATCACTCATTGAAAAATGTTTGTGATTTTCAATTTTAAAATTTTATTTTTCCGTCTAGTTTTATTTATTTATTTTTATAATTATTTTGATTGTGACCAAAATTTTATTTAATTTTATAATGAGGTAAATATCTTCGAATTTGTTTAAATTTATAGGGAGAGGGCCCTAAGGTGGTAACCCATATCTTTTGAACTTCTGTAGATTTCAAATGGAATTATATATAAAGGTCAATAATACGGCGTTTGAAACTTTATCTTATTACCTAACTTCCTATCATAAAGTTTTTTTTAGTTCATTAATAAAAAAAGTTATGGTACTTTTTAAAAAAAGTTGAAAATTCGACTTTTAAAAAAGTGGCCCCAAGGTGGTCACCATACAAAAATTCACTAAAAAAGTTTTAAAAAAATATAAAAAACGTATTATTAAGTTGTTTATTTAATATTAATTGTTTTTCAGAATCACAGAAACATATTACATATTTTTTTTGCACTTTGTCCTTTCGTCAAAAATGATACTTTTTGTGTATGTATTAGACAGGCAAAATTTTGAAAATAATTTAATTCATTATTATTCATCATAAAACTTAAAAATTGATAAAATTCACAGTGATAAATGTTGATAAATATAGCGTATAAACACATTTTCATAAAAAATCAAAAGTGACCACCTTGTGACCAAAAAAGTGTCCACCTTTGGGCCAAGACACAATTTTTTAAACGTTAATGAAAAAATTTTTTAAAGCACAATATTAATTATATTCATTTGGAATATTATTGTACGATATATAAAGTGACCATACGTCCCGGATTGTGCGGGACTCTCCCGGATTTTTGCCCTTTGTCCCGCAAAGGCTAGCGTCCCGCAAAACGTCCCGCATTTGACATAAAATGTCCTGCATATCCCGGAAAATAGTTAAGAATTTCCTACATCTACAGGTTAGCACAGTAGCGTATAAGTGTGAGAGAGATAGACTTCGTTACATCAGTGGTTGCCGCTCTATGCTGTTGTTTGAGTTTTTACCGCATGTTACGTACTTTGCATTTAGATACAAATGCAGTTTCCTATCTCAGTTTTCATGTTTATGACTAATCTTACGTTTATTCTTGTCGTAATTGCGAAACTTTATAAATATATTCTGAATATATATTGTCGAAATACAAGTTTTATTGATACAAAATCAGAAACTTTTTTGAGTTTTCTTAACAAAATATGAAACAAAAATGTTCTAACACGAGGAACAATGATGGCCGTTCAAAATTACAAAGACAACAAGGTAATAATTATTATCATAACTCAGACTGAATAACTTTGTAGAAAATTATTTCCTGACTTTAGTATTTTCTTTATCAGGCAATTTTTTACATTTGAATAGCAATGATTAAATTTCTTTATTTTCAAAAAGATAAACTATAAAACTTAAAATATATGTTTCAATTCTAGCAATGGTTAATTATAATTATGAATTTTAATTTGAGGTTATGTTACTTGCGAATATTCTTTTTCGAAATTTTTGTAACTTTTTAATTATGTACTATTTCACCTATCAACAGCAAGTTGCATGACATGTTTTTTTTTTAGGCTTTCATGGATTTAACGTTATAAGATAATAATTACAGATAATTAAACGAAAATATAGCTGTTCAAATTTTTCTCTTCTTCGCCTGTTGTGTACCTATTTATAATACTGTGGTAATAACAAAATAAAATGCAACCAGTCAACAAATCTAAACGTTCCTGTAAATTTACAGAGCAACTTGGTGTGGAATATCCTAATATAAAAAAATTTAAAACGGATTCGCAAGTTATCTGTCAAACGATGTCAAAGCACCTTCTCCATTTCCTCAGGTGGAAAAAATGACATTGTCAGACACAATGCTTCAGATAAACACAAAAATGCTTTAAAAGAATCTGCATCCAGTAATCAGGTAACAGATTACTTCAGAAAAAAGGACGTTTTCGGGTCTAAAGAAAAGGAACTTCATACTGTCACTTACAATCATAGTTTTAGATCAATGGATTGTACCAGTAGAGTCATACAATTTCTTTTCGAAAAAAAGTTTGCCTATAAAAGAACAAAGACTGAAGCTATCATTGTAAACGTTTTAGCACCTCATGCTGTAATGATTTTAAAACCGGCAGTAGAACGAATTCTCAAATTATTTGACGCGTTGAAATCTTATTTTTTATCTTTAGACAAATGTCCAATTGTCATTCGAAATTTTTTCAATGATGAATCGTCTGAGTTATGGTTACTTTTTATTCACAATCAGGCTGCTTTATTTTCTAATACTGTTGTTAATCTAGAAGGACAAAAAGTAACAATTATGGAAACATGGCGAATTATCAGAGATTTAAAAAGAAAATTAAGCGACAGGGAAGAAAGTGCTTTTCTTCCACTAACGATGCGACAAAAATTGAATTTTTTAATTGAAGAGGGACAAATAAATGAAGTTTGGTTTAAATCACAAGTAAAATTGTTTTATAACAACTGTCTAAATTATTTAGAAAGTTGGTCCGAAGATATAGAAATCGGTAGTAGCTTTAATTGGGTAGTTTTATCTGCAGTTCCGAAATGGGAAGAGGTATCGGTTACTCATGAGCAAATGGCGCGTACATTAAATCTTCAAATAAACGAAAATGATTTATTTGACGAAGTTTCTTATGTACGAGAATATGCTTTAAACGAAGTTAATAAGTGGAATGAAACGAAACTCGCTGTTGACCAAAGATGGGTTGAAATATTTCAACACTTTCAGACAAATCATGTGCCTTACTCAAATATTATTAAACTTGTTGAATATTGTTTGTCTTCCTGGAACAAATGCTCCAACTGAACGAGTTTTTTCCGGAATAATTAAAATCTGGACTTCGGAAAAGTCTCAGTTAAACGTTAGCACGCTAAAATATACGTTGTTGGTAAAATATAATTTAGATGAAAGCTGCGAAGAATTTTATCGTTTTGTTAAAAATAATGATGATATTTTAAGAAAAATTCAATCGTCCGAAAAATATGTGATGTAAAGTAACAGAATAAGCATAATATAAATATGTAAGTAAATTTCATAAGACGCGCGCTGTTTCAATTCCACTCCAATTTACTCCTGCAAATTCCATGTTCCTTTTTTCTTGTGGCAAATGACCTTTTTTTTACTGAATGACATAAATAACCGGGTGTCCCGCATTGACACTATTTCCATATGGTCACTTTAACGATATATAAAGATAATTATAACGATTTTTACTAATTTAAAATGGTTAATTTCGATGATTTTAACACCCTGAGAAAAAAAATTTTCGATCATTTAAAAACAGAAATTTTATGACGTTCACGTTACAACGAGACTCATACGACTATTTACCTCAAAACATTACTAAAATCTTTGTCTTCTCAAATAATAACAATAACAAAAAACATTCGAAGATACTAACTAATACACGGAAAAAAAAAGTTGAAGAATCTCTCGTCAACTAGTATATCACTTTTGGATGGGACACAAAAAATCAACAAACACAGTTCGTCAAAATTTCATAAACTCCTTCACTAGATACATAGTACTGTTTCCGAACTTTTCGCCAAAGTTAAGGGGTCGTCCATATACCACGTGGACAGTTTAGGGGGGAGGGGGGGTTCGCAAAAAATCCACGATTTTCCACGAGGGGGGAGGGGGGGTCAATACAAATGTCCACGTGGACACAAAATTTTAATTTTATATCTTTTTTTTCTTTATATTCAACTTTATTACTAGATTATTATTAGATTGTGATCAGACAATATTTGTAATCCGAAATTTATTTAACTGTCAAAAAAACGCCAAATTCTTTTTTAATTTATATTACAATATCATTATCGTAAATGCACAAATATGAATATATGCAAATTTAACAATTAGGAATACAAAGCAACCTCTACAAACTCTTACAAATTCTAAAAAAAATAATTTCTATTATTGTTTATGTGAAGGCTCAAAGCTATTGGATTTTAGAAAATTTTTAGATTTGTTACAGAAGAGATTAAGTATTTCTACTAATATAATAATTGAAGATATATTGCTGCCAAAGTCCTCTCTACGATACTAAAAATGGTATTTACCTATTTAATAATATTTTAAGATAATTTAATCTTTATTGAATTTTAAAGAAGTTTGTTATAAAAAAATTTAAAGAATTTTTTAATTGTATTTCTTATTAAATATCTTTTTATTATTCACTATTTTAAAATAAAAAACCCGATTGTCCACGTGGACAATCAGGGGGGGAGGGAGGGGTTCGTCAAAAATCCACGATTGTCCACGAGGGGGGAAGGGGGGGTCAAAAAGTGTCTAAAAAGTGTCCACGTGGTATATGGACGACCCCTAACGAAAAATTCGTGAACTTTTAAAAAATGCTAAAAACAAGAAAAAATAATTTCCAGGCACTACTTTTTTATAGTATTTCACTTAATTTGATAACTTGACGCCTATACGCACCCAACTACATAGAATACACAATTTTATCGCTATTAAAATTCGTAATTCGCTTCACGGGATTCGAACCTAGTACCTATACCCTATAACATAATATTCCTAACAACTAACCGCCACGGCTAAATCTAGATACACTGTCCTTCGACAAACGAAACGATTAGCTTTGTCTGCTGGAAAACTCAGGGCCGTGGAAAGTAGAAAAAGTCCCTGATCGTAACTTTTAATTCATTTTATGAATTATTTGTTTCACAAAGGAAATTAGCAAACAAAAATATTCACTAAGTAATAAAAAAGACTGATTCTAAATAATAACTTTCATCAAAGAATTTACCCGAATGTAAACACCGATGACACCGACTGAATGATGAATGCTTGATCAGCCATATTTGATGCGCATTACGAACTGCGCATACTACTGACACTCGCGAGTTCACGATTTTTTCGTCAACTTGTACCTCTACTTTTGACGAACTACTCATCCTTAACACAGTTCATCAAAAATTCATTAACTTTTGTTTCAGTTTTTCGTTGACGTTCGCCATTTCTAATCAAAAGTGAATGAAAATTTTGAAATTTTGTGTCCCATCCAAAAGTGATATACTAGTTGACGAGAGATTCTTCAACTTTTTTTTTCCGTGTATACAAAAATTTTCTTGGGGTGACCACCTTAAGGCCCTGACAACCTTGGGGCCCTCTCCCCTATTCTTTTATATATTATTTTTTTAATTATTTTATGTGACTTGTGAATTTGTTTATTAAAGTGACCTGATGATGATGGCGAACCAGTCCATCGAAACGTTGTCAAAAAAATGAAAATTTATTGTTTCATTTAATTTATCTTCCTTGAATCGAACAAATATTATTTATCTATTAGCTGTCGAACCCGTCTTCGACGGGTTTTAGTTTCGGCTAATACATTTGATAGGGTTTCTACCAACCGGGAAATAGCCGGGAATTAAATTTTACTGGGAAAAACTAATAATTAGTTACCATTAACTATTTCGTGAGGAAAATATTACTATTTCAATCAGTGACAGATTTTTTTCTATCAAATTTGATATTCAGGAACAGTATTTGGCAACTTGTAGTACTTTGTGCGTTTGTAGTACTGCAATTAATGTATTAAAAATTAATCCTAAATTTACACCAGCTTTTGGAGTCAAAGAAGAGTCTAATTATAAATAATTGTGTCACAATTAGACAATTATACAATAAAAATTAAAGTAAAAAGCAGTTTTTAAAATTAAATTAATATAATAAAACTTTTTTAGTTTGATAAGAAAATTCCCGGTTTTTCCCCAGGTAGAAAAATTTAATGGAAGCCTAGATATATGCTAGCGCCACCACTGGAATTTGCATGGCAGTTTATCTCGCCGACGTCTTCTAGCGCCTTGAATGGCGCGAGCACTTTCCGCTAGAATGCAACATAACCTCAAATTTCTGTTGCATAAAGTGTCAAAGGTGTTTGTTTTTATTTTTAAAGTAAAAGTAAATGTTTGCTTGTAGAATATTGTGGAATTTAAAAACAATAATAGTAAAGGATTCTAAGTATTTATATATTTGTAATTGTATTAAATTTAAATATAAATTAATAATATAAATTAATATTGCATTATAAATTTCTTGTTCATTCGTTAATTTATACACTTATTTATAAAAGAATTTTTAGTATCCCTGTAAAAAAAAAGTATTGGGAGGTACGGGATTCTGTATTGCAAGTGCCAACCTGCCAATGCGGCATTCGCGAATTACCGCATTGGGTGTCGTGGTGAATACGGAAATCAAGGGGTCCCAATGCGGTGCCAGTTTTAAGCTTTAAAAAAACGAAAATTCGTGACAGGAGGAAATAATTAGTGTCAGTGGAGAAATATGCGAGTTAAAGGAATGAGAAAATAATAATAGTGAGTGTAATTTTAAGAAAAAAAGGTAAGTCGAACTGTCAAATATGGGCCCAATGCGGCATAGGCTGATTTCAATGCGCCACAGCAAAAGCAACTTTGACTGGTTTGAATGGTGTGAAATAGGTAAACAAACATTTTTTAACACATTTGTCTCCGTACACAGACACTTTTCACTAAATCTGCCAACGTACAATTGGTAAGCATCTTCTAAATTACAATAATCGAAAATATTGTTTAGATTCATGCAGAAACGTGGTTATAAAATAAAAAATTGGAAAGTAATGTAATGCAAATCATATGTCAGCTGGGCCACTGTGTTCGCTCGATTCGCTCTGCTTGCTGCTGCTCTCTACTGGCGACTTGCACTATGTACCGATTGTGTACCGCATTGAAAGCAGCCTACGCCGCATTGGACTCATATTTGACAGTTCAACTTACCTTTTTTTCTTAAAGTTTCATTTTTACACTCACTATTATTATTTTCTCATTCCTTTAACTCGCATATTTCTGCACTGACACTAATTATTTCCTCCTGTCACGTATTTTCGTTTTTTTAAAGCTTAAAACTTGCACCGCATTGGGACCCCTTGATTTCCGTATTCACCACGACACCCAATGCGGTATTTCGCGAATACCGCATTGGCAGGTTGGCACTTGCAATACGGAATCCCGTACCTCCCAATACCTTTTTTTACAGGGATATGAATGTCTTATTCAACCTCCAAGAAAATTTTTAAATATATTTTAAGTAATTAATCTAACGATTTATCACCAAGAATAACAATAAATACTTTTTTATGGATAAAATATATTATTAATTTCTCTCCATTCGAATTAGAAAACATAACCTCAAACTGGATTTATTTTTTCTTTATTTTTAATTGACCTGACAGAAAATATTTACTGATTTTAAATAGGAACTTAATTTTTGCAATTATTATTATTATTATAAAAAAAATGGTTAATTTCAAAAATTTTAATTTTAATGTTTAACATGTGTAACTATTTTTGACACTGTTACTCTAAAGAAATAAATAATTTTTATGGAAATTTAATAATAAATTTATTCTTAAAATTTCCATATTTAAAAAACAATTTTATACACCAAAAAATAATCAAAATTATTATTAGGCTTGGGATTAAGAAAAGTTTACCGTTTTCTGAATTAAAATCTTACCATAACTTTAAACGAAACGTGTATTAACTCTTCAAATACGTTAAAACTTCATTGTTGGCAGATAATTAGTAAATGTTTTTTATATGTACACGATTTTTTAAATTATATTCGTCAAAAGAAATGACATAGGAATCATTTTTTAATTCGTGAAATAAAGTATTGGCAGGTGAGGTTATATTCATTCTAGCACTGCGAGCAGAATGCGAGAAAGGCGCTAGACTACAAAAGTGTTTCAAATGCTCTCAGCGCCACTACAGCGCAATGGAACGCGAGAGTGGCACCATGCTAGCGCCACCAAATTTTTCTACTAGGGTCCTGGTCAAATTAAACTCCCGGCTATTTATCGGTTTCCCCGCGCAATTGGTAGACACTCTCTCAATTCTATTATGATAAACTGAATCCCGTCAGAGACTGGTACTGGTATATAACATATTTTCTTAAAAAAGAGTATTTTCATAAAATAAAAATAACCCTAAAAATACTACTGAATTAAACTTGATAGTAATTAATAACAATTACAATTTTTTCGATTATTTGATATGGAAAATATTTTTATACTTACATCTTAGTCATATCACTTTTTGTGCAAAATTATGCTAAAATATGACTAAATAACATGTAACACTCAATTATACAGAGTTTAAAAGCAAATCATCAAAACATGTAAAATTTGTGATTTTTAAAATTTTTTGAAAACATTTTTATACTTTAATCTTAGATATAAGATATTATTTTTTGAAAAATTATGCTAAAATGTGACTAAATAACATGTAATGATTAATTATAGATAGTTTAAAAGCAGTCCATTAAAAAATATAAAGTTTGGAAATTTGCGATTTTTTGAATTTTTCGAAATCATTTTTATACTTACATCTTAGTTATAGAACAGTATTATTGGAAAAATTATGCTAAAATTTGACTTAATAACATGTAATACTCAATTATAGAGAGTTTAAAAGCAATTCATTAAAAAACATAAAATTTGAAAAATTTCGATTTTTTGAATTTTTTAGAAAAATTTTATACTTACATCTTAGTTATAGGACATTATTTTTGGCAAAACTATTCTAAAATGTGACTAAATAACATGTTATACTCAATTATAGAAAGTTTAAAAGCATTTTTTAAAAGAATGTAAAATTTGAAAATTTTTGGTATTTGAACTTTTTGAAAAAATTGAATATCTCCCGTTCTAATTAATATTTTTCAAATCTGTAAATTTATAAACCTTCTTTGGCCCAAGGTCTAACATTCTGCCAAATTTGGTTTCAAACGGATCAGCCGTTTTTAAGTGATGCGCGGACAAAGATTCTGTGACTTACATACATACATACACACATACATACATACATACATACATACACGAAAATTTTTATTGGTATATTTGGAATCCTTGATGCCTAAAACGAATAATTATGTGCAAAATTTAAAGTTCTGAGCAATGTACAGACAAAAGTCTGATTTTATATATATATAGATATTTTATATTAAAAGTCTGATTTTATATATATATATATATATACTAGCTGTCGTACCCGTCTTCGACGGGTTTTATTTTCTACCAATACATTTAAGTGTGTCTACTAATCTGGAAAATCAGAAAATAGCAAGGGAATTTAATTTGACCGGAAAAAAATAATAATTAGTTACCATTATAGCTATTTTAGTAGGAAAATATTACTATTTGAATCAGCTTAAATTTTGACTCGGGTCTGTTTTCATAAATATTATACATCAATAAAAATTAAAGTAAAAAGCAATTTTTTAAAAGCGAATTAATATAATGAAACTTTTTCTTAATTTCATAGGAAAATTCCCGGTTCGGCATATTCCCAGCTTTTTACAGTGTTTCCCGTTTGGTAGATACCCAGTTAAATGTATTAGTAGAAATAGAAAACTGTACGACAGCATACTAATATAATCTATATTTATAATTATGAACTTAAGAAACAGTATTTTCATAAAATATGTAAATTTTTATAGCCATTTGTAGATTTATTTATGGATAAAATCAAGTAAATTTAAATTTGACAAAAAAGAGATAAACCGTGAAAAATTTGGACAAAGCAGGAAATTTTGTTAAACAAAAATAGACACCGTGTTAACTTTTGTCCTTACATTGCTCAAAACATCTCTTAAAGTTAAATCTAGAGTTAAAATGAAAAAACGTTTTAACATATAAGTTTTTGCCTAGTGGCATAATATGCTTGTATTGTATCACAGGTGACTTACAATTCTTGACATCCTGCAAAATCATTTTAATCATAAAAAATTTGCATTTTCAATATTTCTGAACTTCTTGAAAATATTAGATTGATTTGATAAATAATTTTGAATTGCACTATTTTGACGTCAAAATATTAATCAGAGACTCCAAAAATACTACTGAATTAAACTTCATATAGTAATTAGTATCGATTTTTTGATATTGAAAATATTTTTATATTTCTTGTAGGATAGTATTTTTTTGCAAAATTATGATAAAATCTGACTAAATAACATATAATATTCAATTTTAGAAAGTTTAAAAGCTATTCATTAAAAATTGCGAAATTTTCCATTTTTGAAGTTTTTGAAAATATTTTTATATTTATATCTTAGTTGTAGAATAGTATTTTTTGCAAAATTATGCTAAAATGTGACAAAATAACATGTAAAAACTCAAATATAGAAAGTTTAAAAGCAATCCATAAGAAATGTAAAATTTTGAAATTTTCGATTTTTTGAAAACATTTTTATACTTACATATTAGTTATAGGACTTTATTTTTTGCTAAGTTATGCTATAATGTGACTAAATAACATGTAATACTCAAGTATAGAAACTTTAAAAGCAATCCATGAAAAATAAAAAATTTTGAAATTTTCGATTTTTTGAATTTTTTGAAAAAATTGAATATCTGCCGTTCTAATTAATATTTTTTAAATCTGTAAATTTATAAACCTTCCTTGGGTCAATACCTAATAACCTACCAAGTTGGACTTAAATCGATTCACATGTTTTTGTGTGATTGGGGTACAAAGTTTTTGTGACAGACATACATACATACATACATACATACATACATACATACATACATTAAATTTTTTAAGAATATTTTTGGAATCTCTGATGTCCATAATAACTAATCATGTTAACATTTTTAAGTTTTAAGCAATGTACAGACAGACATCTGATTTTATTAATAAGGAAACTAATCATGTTAACATTTTTAAGTTTTAAGCAATGTACAGACAGACATCTGATTTTATTAATAAGGATATATATATAAAATCAGACTTTTGTCTGTACATTGCTCAGAACTTTAAATTTCGCACATAATTATTCGTTTTAGGCATCAAGGATTCCAAATTTACCAATAAAAAATTTCGTGTATGTATGTATGTATGTATGTATGTATGTATGTGTGTCGGTATGTCACAGAATCTTGGTTCGCGCATCACTTAAAAACTGCTGAACCATTTCAAACCAAATTTGGCAGAATGTTGGACCTTGGGCCAAAGAAGGTTTATAAATTTACAGATTTGAAAAATATTAATTAGAACGGGAGATATTCAATTTTTTCGAAAAATTCAAAAATCAAAAATTTTTAAATTTTACATTTTTTTAAAAAATGCTTTCAAACTTTCTATAATAATTTTTTAATAAATTGCTTTTAAACTCTCTATAATTGAGTATTACATGTTATTTAGTCAAATTTTTGTATAATTTTTAAAAAAGTACTGTCCTATAACTAAAACGTAAGTATAAAAATGATTTCGAAAAATTCAAAAAATCGCAAATTTCCAAATTTTATATTTTTTAATGGACTGCTTTTAAACTATCTATAATTAAGTATTACATGTTATTTAGTTACATTTTAGCATAATTTTAAGATTTAAGTATAAAAAAGTTTTCAAATAATTAAAAAAATCGCAAGTTTACAAAGTTTACATTGTTTAATGAATTGCTTTTAAACACTGTATAATTGAGTATTACATATTATTTAGTCACATTTTCGCATAATTTTGAACAAAAAATGATATGACTAAGATGTAAGTATAAAAATATTTTCGATATCAAAAAATCGAAAAAATTATAATTGTTATTAATTACTATCAAGTTTAATTCAGTAGTATTTTTAAGGTCTCTGATTAAGATTTTAAAGTCAAAATAATGCAATTCATAATTATTCATCCAATTCATCCAATATTCTTTAATTGAAACTTAACTTCTAAAGATATTTTGAGCAATGTAAAGACAAAAGTTAAGCATGGGATATATGTTTGTTTAAAAAAATTCTTGGCGTTGTCCAAATTTTACTCGGTTTATTTTTTTTAAACAAATTTAAATTTACTTGATTTTAAGTTTTAGCCATAAATAAATCTGCAGATGGCTACAAAAATTGACTTATTTTATGAAAATACTCTTTTTTAAGTAAATATGTTATATACCAGTACCAGTCTTTGACGGGTTTTAGTTTCTACTGAAATACATTTGACAGAGTGTCTACCAATTGCACGGGGAAACCGATAAATAGCCGGGAATTTAATTTGACCAAGAAAAACCGGGAATTTTCTTACCAAATTAAAAAAGTTTTATTATATTAATTTGTTTTTAAAAACTGCTTTTTACTTTAATTTTTATTGATGTAATATTTATGTAAACAGCCCCGAGACAAAATTTAAGCCCTACTTTCAGCTTAAACATATAGATTTTATTTAGGTTTTAGCAATCGTAACGTGTAGGGTTTAAATGCGACACAATTATTTATAATTAGACTCTACTGATTACTATAGTAATATTTCCCTAACGAAATAGTTAATGTTAACTAATTATTAGTTTTTGCCAGTAAAATTTAATTCCCGGCTATTTCCCGGTTGGTACGTAGAGACACCCTATCAAATGCATTAGCTGAAACTATAAAACCCGTCGAAGACGGGTCCGACAGCTAGTTAAGAAAATAAGATGTTACGTTTTTTTAATAAGAATTTAAAACTATAATTACTTTTGTAAAATTAATGCTTTTAATTTTATGTGTCAATTTTACAATTTTCTACTATGTACTCACAAAGTATAGGTTAATATATTTGTCTTTTTATTACCTACTTTCAGAATAGTAAATTTACAGAAAATTGTGAAATTGACACATTGAAAATATATATTTTACAAAAGGGATTTTAAATTCGCTACTTTTAAAGACGTTAATTTACAAGTTTCTATAAAATTCCATAAAAAAAAGTGTTAACTTACAGAAAATTTTTTTCAGTGTAAAAACTGCCATTTTTTCGAATTGTCATTTTTACGAAATGTCACTGTTGCGAGTTGTCAGTTTTGCGAAAATTGCTATAGTAAATCTATATATGCATAAAAGTTTACTATATCAATTTTCGAAAAAATGACAATTCGCAACAGTGACAATTCGAAAAAATTTTAGTTCACATAAATGACAATTCGCAAAAGTGACAATTCGTAAAAATGTCGATTCGCAAAAGTGACATTTCGTTAAAATAACATTTCGGATAAATGCATTTCGGTAAAATAACAGTTCGGTCAAATGACATTTGGGGAATAATCATGCGCCTCACGTCCTTAAGTATAAATACCTCAAGAATAAAAAAAAAGTTGAACTATATTTATGATACCTATAGAATTAATAATTATAAATGTATTTGTATTTACTTGGATAGAAGTAACGATTTTAGGCTTGCCAAGTCCTGTTTCAATTCTTGAACCAGCTGAGGAATTGTTGGATCGACTGAATGGCTTTTCGCCAAATTTTGAACATCGACTTCTACTTTTGTCAGAGATTCCTTAACTTCTTTCATTGAACGTTGAATGGTTTGGTCTAATTCCTTTACGGAATCTCTTGGATGATCAGGTTTTTTACGCCCGAACAACAGGGGTGCAATAAATTTCTAAAAAAACAAACACTATTAAGGGCATGTAGGAAAAACCCCTTCAAACAAGTGATTTCCCGCGTGTCGTCTCACTCCTAAATAAGTTGAGATATCAAGTTTGGATTTGTCAGGATATATCTTTAATAAAATAATTTCTTCGCAAAATTATTGTAAAAATAAAATAATGATAAATAATCAATTATCAAAATTTTGCAATTGTTTTTTTTAGTTTTTTCTTAAATAACCAGAAGAATTTTTAAATGTGTTTTTTTTTTGTTTTCCTGTAAAATCATGAAATTGGCGCTTGACCTCTTATTTTTTCATGTCGCCATTCATTTAATCCTTTACTGACAATTTAATACAACTATTTGTTTTCGGGAAAAATGTCTATTGGAAAGAACAACCATTAGAAAAATATTATTTTTCGAAATTTGACATGTTTAAATCATAACGAAATAGATGTGTAATACACATGTAAGGCAATTAATGTTCCAATTTGTGAACATTTGCGCATATATGTGCAAATTTAAATATAATTATATGTTATTTTTTTCGTTTTTTATAAAGAAGAAGATAGCGTTTTTGGTTTTTTGATTGCATTAAAAATATGGCCAAAAAATTAGAAAAACCAAAACAAAATACTAGCCTTCCAGGGCCAGAGCCGTAAATTGAATTTTCTTACATATAAACTGCATACGAAAAAATTGTATACGAATTAAATTAATAATATTGTATTTACAAAATTATTTGCTATTTAACTACATACCGTTAAACTGCATACATTTCAACTGTATACAGACATATTTTCAACTCTCAATGCTGAGAATTTGGCTGTATACAGTTGAAATGTATGCAGTTTGATACAGGTCACTAAATGGTAGGGAAAAAACAAAACATTATTTTTCGTTCCCGTATTGTCTTGACCGAGCCAATGTTACTATCTTAAAGGAAAATTGTAATACCGTTTTTTTTAGTTTTCTTTTTAGACTTTCTTTCGAAGTAAATTGTTTAAACCAAGGGTTTTTCGAAGCAATACTAGTAATTAACATTCATTAACAATTTTAAATGTATTTTAGCGTATAATGATGAAGGGTTATTGGGTTATATTTTAATATGTGTATTTTACGCTATGTATTATATATATATATATATATATATATATATATATATATGGGCAATTCCACGTGAGATTTTAGTCGACCTCTTAAAATTCGCCAAAAATATTTTTTTTCTATTCTGTATCGAAAAAAAACAGATACGTATTTTTTTATTTTTGTTTAATTTTTGTTTAATATAGAGAAGATTTTCCAAAAAGTCCCGAAATGGGCCTGATGTGTCAAATGAGTTTTAAAACATTTTTAAAAATCACTTACAAGCTTCACAGTGGGATATTTTTACAATTAAGGGGAGACCCCACCTTAATTTTGACCCCTTTAAAATAAAATTATTAAAGGAGGTAATATTTTTTTTCTTGCATCATTTTTAACCTGAAAACATATAAGATGGTCAAAAATATTTAATTTTAATTTTTGAAGAGGTTAGAATTTTTTTCTTCTGACCTATTGCATATTATTGCAAATCCATGCGAGAAGTTGTTTAGAATGGAAAAATATGCATGGAAAAAAATTTTAGTTAAAAAATATTAAAAACTGTAAGAGAAGATCGATTTTTAATATTCAAATCTTTAAATTTTGCCGAAATTTCGAAAGCCGTAAATCTTTAATTTTTTTCCAAATTGTGTATATTTACGTAATTTGATGCTATTATTCAAAAAACATTGTTAAAATTTATATTTAGCTCATTTTCTTGGTAAATTCCATAAAAATCATAGTCCGAAGCTTTTATGGTATACTTTATATATACCGAAATAAATGCAAAAAGCCATGATTTTGATAGTTTTTACCATGAAAATGAGCTAATCGTCAATTTTAACGATGTTTTTTCGACTCAGAGCATCAAATTGGAAAAAAATAAAGGTTCAGGACTTCCGAAATTTCGGCAAAATTTAAAGATTTGAATATGAAAAATCGATCTTCTCTTACAGTTTTTAATATTTTTTAACGAAATTTTTTTTCCATGCATATTTTACCATTCTAAACAACTTTTCGCATGGATTTGCAATAATATGCATTAGGTCAGAAGAAACAAATTCTAACCTCTTCAAAAATTAAAATTAAATATTTTTGACTATCTTATATGTTTTCAGGTTAAAAATGATGCAAGAAAAAAAATATTACCTCCTTTAATAATTTTATTTTAAAGGGGTCAAAATTAAGGTGGGGTCTCCCCTTAACTTTTTAAAACTGTTTACAGCGTATAATTTTTAATCTATTTGAGTGTTCTTTGTTTTAAATTAAAGGGTCTACGCTGTAGACAGTTTTAAAAAGTTAATTGTAAAAAAAATCCCACTGTGATGCTTGCAAGTGATTTTTGAAAATGTTTTAAAACTCATTTAACACATCAGGCCCATTTCGGGACTTTTTGGAAAATCTTCTCTATATTACAAGGTATAAATAAATTTAAAAAAAACAAAAAAAAATCTGGCCAAAAGTTAAAAAAAATTAATTTGTTTATAAAAAAAAATTTTTTTTTAATAAACAATAAAAAAAAAATTTTTTGTTTACATTTCTTAAAAGTCGAAAAAAAACTACAACTTTCATTCTTTGACAACTTTTTTTTAAACTCAATATTTTCGGACTTATAAGCTACAGAATATAGGTCTACAAATAAAAATTCAAAATTTCGAAAATTCATAACTCGAAAATTTGGACAATTAAACAAAAATAAAAAAATACGTATCTGTTTTTTTTTCGATGCAGAATAGAAAAAAAATATTTTTGGCGAATTTTAAGAGGTCGACTAAAATCTTACGTGGAATTGCCCATATATATATATATATATATATATATATATATATGTATGTATATGTGACGCTCCACGGTGAAAGGGACCTAACGTGACAAATGCTGATTTTTCAGAAAAAGCATTTAAAGTCGAGCGTTCCGATTGGTTGAGATGCTTTAGCGAAAATCAGCCCCACTACTCACTACACATTGATAGCTGTCCGTGTTACACGAAGCGCACGAATTGTACGTACAAAACCAGTGTAGTAGTATTGAAAAGTAGAGGGGCTGATTTTCTGAACAAGCACGTGTAAACACTCAACAAGCTCATTTTTAAACATTAATAACAAAAAAACCTGTAAGTAGAAATTATTTTTGCTTTTTGTATATGAAAGAGCAACTCAAAAATTATAGAATCCTATTTAAAAAAGAACATGAGTGTCACATGTCACATATGTCACATGTCACATATGTCACATGTCACATATGTCACACAAGTCACATGTCACATGTCACGTGTGTCACATATGTCGTACGTGAAGTACGTCACATGTCACGTGTGTCACATATGTCGTACGTGAAGTACGTCACACGTCACGTGTGTCACACATGACGTATGTAAAATATGTTTGAGGTAGGTTTTGCCGTTAGTAGTAGGGGAGAGTGGGGCAAAGGCGCTAGGTTTACATTTATCGATGTATATTTTTTAAATTAAGCAATTAATTAATGCGGTCTTTGTTTTTCATTATTCTAAAACTAATCAACAAGAAATTTTAATAGTTGTTATTTAGTATATGGTGGATATCACGTCAAAAGTCCACCCAAAAAAAATGTTGTCCAATTATTCCCAAATTTTTTTTGTGATATGCCCTATAGGTTAGTAAAAAATCGGATAAATTTTTTTGAATTTTATAAAAAAATTGTTCGAGGGGGAGGGGGTAGAAGTTCTGAACTTTTGCGACACGCTCCACTTTGATTATTTCTTATAATTAGAGGAAAAAATTTAAAAAAAAACTAGGATATGGGTTTTTTAGATTTTTTCATGGGCTTTCGAATGGCAAAGTCTATTTTCAAATGTTTTTTCATTTTGACACAAATTTTAAAAAAATAAAAATAAATTTTCACTTTTCGCATCTTTGGGTCAATTTTTTTCCTTTTATTTTTAAATGAAAGCTGAGCTTTTTTCTGATGAAATACTTGTTTTCCAAAAAACCGTTTTTTTTTTGTTTTCGAGAAATGAATTTTTGAATATAGCGCATCACGTCGTCGCGCCGCAATTTAATTTATAAAACGTTACATTGAACTATTTTCTGCATTTTACAGGGTTGAGATTGACATTAGAATAATATAATGCCTGCATTATAGTTTTTTTTTATTTTTTTTAATTAAAAAAAAATTTATTTTTTTTTAATTTTTAACAAAATTTAAAAAAAAAAATTTTTTAGACTTTTATTTCTAATTTAAAGCCTACAATTTATTTATTTTCATTTCTTCCCATTTTTTTATTTTTTGATGTTGAAAAATTTCCTCCGATTTTTAAATATTTCAAAATACTGATTTCGTTACATTTTCAAAACAGGTATTTTATTATTTTTTTTGCCTTTTTTACTTTAGCTGTTCCCGACTTTGTCTCTGTACTTTTTGTTTTCGTGCACTTATTTTTCTAATCTTTTGACTCGACAGGATATTCCTACAAATGATGAAAAATTGTTCCTTAAAAAACTTCGTAGGGTTTAAATTAAGTGGAGTTTCCAGCATCAAAAGATTCAAAAAGTAAGGGCACTAAAACAAAAAATGCAGAGACAAAGTTGAGAACAGCTAAAGTAAAAAAAGCGAACAAAAAAATAAAATACGGGCATTAAATTAAAAATAAAATTGCAAAAAAATTTTGTTAAAAATTTAAAAAAACTAAATATTTTTTTTAATTTAAAAAAACTAAATATTTTTTTTAATTTAAAAAAATAAAAAAAACTATAATGCAGGCATTATATTGTTCTAATGTCAGTCTTAACCCTGTAAAATGCAGAAAATAGTTAAATGGAACGTTTTATAAATTAAATTGCGACGCGACGACGTGATGCGCTATATTCAAAAATTCATTTCTCGAAAACAAAAAAAAAGGTTTTTTGGAAAACAAGTATTTCATTAGAAAAAAGCTCAGCTTTCATTTAAAAATAAAAGGAAAAAGAAAAAATGGACCCAAAGATGCGAAAAGTGAAAATTTATTTTTATTTTTTCAAAATTTATGTCCAAATAAAAAAATCTTTGAAAATAGACTTTGCCATTCGAAAGCCCATGAAAAAATCTAAAAAAACCCATATTCTAATTTTTTTAAAAATTTTTTCCTCTAATTATAAGAAATAATCAAAGTAGAGCGTGTCACGCATAAGTTCAGAACTTCTACCCCCTCCCCCTCGGACAATTTTTAATAAAATTCAAAAATATTTATCCGACAAATTACTAACCTATAGGGCATATCACAAAAAAAATTTGGGAATAATTGGACAACATTTTTATTTTGGGCCTTTGCCCCACACGCTGGGGCAGCGACGTTTTCGCTTATATTTCTAAAAGAAAGCATTTATAAGCCTTAAAAAAATTAACAAGTGATATTTATTAGTATAATATTTACGAAACATAAGGTTAACAACATATTATTAAAAGAATTAAACTATTTAAATAAAAAATAAAAACTTTTAGTGATTTTAACCTTATATTGTGAATTAATACATAGAAAATTAGAAATTTCAATTGTTTTTAACCGAATTATGTTCAATATTGCCTTTGCCCCACATAACAAACTTTTTTTTTTACTTTAAATTTCAAATATTTAGATACAAAATTAAACTAAAATACCACGCCAGTTGTGTAGAGAAATATTTAATTTATTTACATCCCGTGCAGAAAAATGGTGAGGGCCCCCGGCGGGGCCCTCGTGGATTGCCCTCTTGCCATGTGGAATCCGCAGGGGCAATCCACGCGGAGCCCTCGAAGGCGTGACATGCTTTCCCTCATGGGTGCCCTCGAGGAAAATCCTCATGGATTCCATATGGATTTTCCACGCGGTGCCCTCGTGGATTTCATAAAATGCCCTCAACTTTATTTTCAATTAAATTAATAAATTAATTATTTATTAATAACAAATTAGTCCAATTATTGATAAATAACATTCTTATTTAACAATTTTTACTTTTTTAATTAAATCGTGACCAAAAAAAAATCTGACGCACGTGGGAATTGAGCCTACGACCGACTGACTACCAGACAACACTCTTACCACTATGCTACGGGACCTACTTGAAAATTATTGCTTTAATGTAGGTGACTTACTGACTTGCTTTTGATGATTCAATAAATTATTTATTAACACTAATACACCATGACAAATAATTAAATAGTTTAATAATAATAATAACAATATCAATAATATAATAATAGACCATAAATATTCATAAATTAATATTTTTATAATTTCAAAAAAAAAAAAAATGTCAAAACATTTGTGTTAAAAACGCGTTTTTCATAGTTTAAAATCATTATAAACATTAATTTTTTTATGTAAAAAAATTTTTTTTTTGGACTTAGAAATTTTTTCTAGTTAATGATGTGGGCAATCCATGAGGGCCCTTGCGTGGGCCCTCATGGATTTGCCCTTAGGTAAGTTCAATATTTTCAAAAAAAGTAACATTAAACATTTGTTAAAAACGTGTTTTTCATTATTTAAAATCATTATAAACATTAATTTGTTGATAAAAAAAATTTTTTTTTTTTGGACTTAGAAATTTTTTCTAGTTAATGATGTGGGCAATCCATGAGGGCCCTCGCGTGGGCCCTCATGGATTTGCCCTTAGGTAAGTTTAATATTTTCAAAAAAAAGTAACATAAAATATTTGTTAAAAACGTGTTTTTTCATTGTTTAAAATGATAGTAAACAATAATTTTTTGTTGTAAAAAAAATTTTTCGTTTGGACTTAGAAAAATTGTTGAGCAGGGCATTCATAATGGCTAAGAGCAGGGGCCCTGCTGGTGCCCTCGTAAATTTCCATAACTTTGTGATAGGATTTCTGAAAAAATGTCACTTAATGTTTATTTCAGGTGCTTTAAAACGTAATTTAATGCATTCTGAACTAAAGTTTTTCAACAAAAAAATTTTTTTTTTAAAACTTAGATAAATTTTTGAGCAGGGCAACCGTAAGGGCAAAGAAAGGGGCCCCTGCTGGTGCCCTCGTGGATTTCTCCTCATGGATCTTCCACGAGGGCCCCCGACGGGGGCCCCGGAGCTGTGGGGCTCGAACGTGGCTTTTTCCACACGGGATGTTACGTTTTTAAAAATTAAATACTTAAACTTGTGTTTTAAAAAATAAAAGTTTGTTCAGTAAAATTATTATTTTATTTTTGTAAAACAATTTTTCTGTTATATTTCTTAAAATATTTGATATTTTTAGGTTTTTCTTTTCTTAATCAATTGGTCTGATTGCATTGCAACTTTATTTTTAATACCAATTGGAATAGACAGAAAATAAAGGAGATATATTAAAAAACGTCTTTGCCCCGCATAGCGCCTTTGCCCCACTCTCCCCTATCTAGGAAACAAAATTTTTTTTTCAATAAGGAATAATAATACGAAAAGTATTAGCTCCTACGCAGTTTTGAGTAGAACTAAGATGTCGCAACCGATCTGAAAATTTGTTTTTTAAAAAAAAGTTAAATTTAATTAAAAAAAAGTTAAATTTAATTAAATAATTAAATAATATTTAATTTATTTATTATATTATAAAAATTATTATTATAACCGACAGATTAGCTCAGTCGGATAAATGCCTCGCTCGGCGGACGCTTAGGACCAAGGGTACTTGGTTCGCGCCCATTAGCCTGGGATTTTTCCGGCACGTGAGATAATCTGAGCGGGAGATTTTAACGTCGAGGACTTGGTTGTGTAATATTCGAGACTTCGAATTTATACATCCAAGACTCGGCGTCGATAAATCGGCTGTACTCAGTTAAGGTTTTCCGTAGTTTTTCTTGACTATGGCTAGAGAGGGCCATGTGAATACGAGTACTTCTAATAAAAGCCGGCTACGGACCGCAAATAGGGGGTATTGGGAATCTGGGAAAAATTGGAGAATATTTAGGGGTTGTCGTATATGTAAAAACCCAAATAGGGTATACATGAAGAACAATAAAAAAAATTATTATTATTATAATATTTTATAAATATAATTAATAAATTAAATTAATTTTATTATATATATATATATATAATATAATAATATAATATAATAAATATATATTAGGGGAGAGTGGGGCAAACCGGACCCCCTAACGGTTTTTTTTTACTCTTGTGACTAAACGAATCAACCGATTTTATTTTCCGATGGCTTGTTTGAAAGATCATTTAATTGCGCAACTTTTTCCAGAGACACCTATACTTCATCTTTTATTGTATAGTTGCTGTGTTAACTTTAAAAAATTTTGCAAAAGGTCCGGTTTGCCCCACCCCCTGGGGTAAACCGGACCGTTTGGTTTTTTATTTATAATATTACATTTACATAATCTACAATAATAAAAAACATAAAGAATCATATAAACAATGGTTGTAGTAATAAAAATAATAATACTGGATTGAATTTTAATTAAATAAATATTTTTTTTAATTAAAAAATAAAAATGTTTGTCATTATCAGAGAAACAATATTAAAGGATCCAATTCTCATTAGAAGACAATTATTTTTCATTGTAAGTAAATATTTTAATGAAAGAAACATTTTATTTAAAAATAATTTTTATGAAACTTTAATTCAATGGAAATATCCTATGGCCGGTTTGTCCTACCGAAAACGGTCCGGTTTGCCCCACAGGCCCATTTTGAGAATAAATGTTTGTCAAAAAGAAACGCTTTGCAAATTAATTAAAGTTTTTGGTGGTAAATATTCTTGAGGTGTGTACCTTCAAAAGCTAAGATCTAATATTTAGAAACATTACTTTTAAAAGAAATCAGTTTCCAATAAAATTAGCATTTGCAATGACAATTAATAAAAGTCAAGGTCAAACTTTCGATACGATTGGAATTGATTTACGAAAAGATGTATTTAATCACGGACAATTGTATGTTGCGTTTTCACGAGTTAGATCTTAGCAATCTCTTAAAATTTTTCTAGGAAGTCGGCGAACATCTAATATTGTTAAAAACTATGTATATAAAGAATTGTACAAGTAATAATAAATATGAATATTATTTAATAAAATTTTTAATTATTAAATTTTTGTTATTATTTAGTAAATTTAGTAAATAAAATAAACACGCGCGCTCAAGCGCGCGGTTGGTCTCGTAATATAAATAACTCAAAATTAATTTTTTGTCACGTAAGGTCCCTTTCACCGTAGAGCATCACATATATATATATATATATATATATATATATATATATATATATATATATATATATATATATATATATATATATATATATATATATATATATATATATATATATATATATATATATATATATATATATATATATATAAATATATATAGTTTCATATATAATATTTTATAATCTAATAATACCGTACATTATGACTTAGTTATAATTTTAGTTTTAATTAGAAGTTAAGTAAATTTAGTTAATTAGTAATCAGGAAAGGCTAAGTAATTTTATTTTATTTTAAGAGAAGTCTTTGAGGTATAGGGAAAACTCGCGAGAAGACGCGCGACTCTACCTCTGGTCCAAGCGAAACGCGTGAACCGTACGCGCATCGTTTTGTGTCAGAGATAGGGAGCGCAGACGCGATCTTGCCCTCTTTCTTAGAGAAATTCTCCCACTGTACATTTTGGGAAGTTGCGATCAAGGGAGCTCGATGCACTGGACCAAAACGTCAGTTCTATCCTGAGCTCACCTAGAGGTTGGTCTTTCTCCTCCGCTCAGCCAAACCACTACATTATAATTATAGTGGAATTCCGAAGTTTGTACTTGGGTGATTTTCACGTAACTGTGCAATTTCAAGATCAGTTTTAAAAGAAAAAGAAATTTTGTAAGATATTGTATATAGGTGTGTGTATGTTGTGTACCTGTGTGTGTTTAGACTTATGAGTAAGTGGGGACTGCGATAAAAGGGACGAATGATTAGACGAGCAGTTGGGTGAAGATTCCTGAAGTGGCCCCCTGATTTGCAATCATGTAATGAAATTTGGATTTAATGTTATATTTCTATACTACTATATTAGAGAAACATTAGCTATAAATATTTTTTTAAAATTCAATTGTTATAAAAAGTTATAAACAAATTAGTTTTTGAGTAACATTTTTGAAAAAAATTTATATCTGTGATTGCTATTATTGAATTTAAATGCCCATTTGATATTTTATATAGAAAAACATATACTTTAAAATAAAAAAAAACCGAAGAAAAAATTTTATTTTTTAATGAAAAATTAATTGTTTTTAATAAACAATTAAAAAAATTACCATGTTCTGCGCTAGCTAGCAACTTTTTTCAAAAATGTATCGAATCTATATAGATTCAAGTTCATTTTGCAAAAATAAAAAATTAGTTAGGTCCATATTTGTCCAAATGGCGTTTATTTGTTTATAACGGTGAGCGAAATATGTCGCGAATGACTTCGTGTTGCGCGATGCTTGGTTATCCGCTGTTTATAGTATCTTTTACACTTGAATTAAAATAATTAAAATCTACTTAATATAAATGCAAACTATCTTTGTTTATTTATAAAAATTACATTTTTATTATAAAGTAGACTAATAAATAATGAAAAAATGGTCTAATACAACGTTACACTACTTTCGAGGTTCTTTTATAATTATGTTCTTTACAGTTTTTGAATCCTCTGAAAATATTTTGCACAGCAATTGACCTTCACTTGGTTGAAATGAATGATACTGTCGCGTACCGTTTACAGTTTTTGCAAGTGTACATCGAGGCGCTAAATAGTTTTCATTCAACACATGGTCGTTTTCTGTGCAATAGCCAAATTTGATTTTGTGGAAAAATTGGGACGCCCATTCAAACAATTTTTTTGGGGTTGTAATTTCGTTTCCATCTACAAGTTTTAAACTTGCTGTTTTAGCTAGTCTTTTAACGGTCCCTCCAATCCCGTCACAAGCCCCTTTACCGTGCGAAGTGGCGAAAAAATGCCACTCCGCTACAACCCCAAAATCATCTTCATGTTTTGTCAAATTCATGAAATTTATTTTGTTTTTGTATTGGGAGCCAGCTCCATCCGAAAAGTAAAAGATTTTTTTCACATTGCGAGTACCGAAAGTTGTTTTCAAATGAGAAATCATTTTTGTGTTAAATAAATGAACACATGAAGCATCGTGTTGAGCATGTTCCGAAATTACAACATAGTTTATATTACTTACTTTATCATTTTTTTTGTAATAAATGACATATGGATGCAGAGTAGCTTGTTTAGCAGCCCAATGAAAAGACTGAATCGCGTTTTGAACGAGGCATGTATAGTTTTCTGCGAAGTCAAGAGAAATAGCAAATTCGCCATCAGTTAGTGAATTTTTAGTTTTATTAAAAAAATCTGCCTGAGCTCTAGCAATAAAATCGTGTTTCATAAATTCTGGCAATTCTTCCACCAAATCATGCAAAAACTTCTTCCTGGTTTCGACTTTTTTTACGATATCACACCTAGAATAATAAAAATCCAAAAAATTATTCACTTTTTTTATTTTAATTTTGCTAAATTATAATTTTGTTTCATTCTTTATTATTAGTATTAATTATTATATTAATATTTATTGCATTAAATATATTCAATTGTAAATATAAAAGTAGAAATTGAGGTGAAAATCTAGAAATTGTAAATACAAAATTCATTTAAGATCAAATAATTAAGTAGGAAGTATAATAAAATTAAAATATAAAAAAAGTTATAATTAAATGTTGTATTTATTATGTAAATTATTAACCTGTCAGTCTGAATCTATTGACTGAATTTTATTCGTTTGATTTTGTTGGCCTGAAGAATGGTTTCTAATTTATTTAAAATGATTTTGGTTCCTGGGCACTCTTTACATTTCGATAAAAAAACAATCGGCTTTTGGATTTTCGCACACCATTTCATCGAGAAGGTCGTGATAAGTGCTGGAAAAATCTACGTTCTTAAGTTTTAGCTCCAATTTTATTCCAAATAGTTTCAGCCTCATATTTTGGTGTATTTTGCATACACATACATTGTGCATGCCTTTTTTATCTGCCAAAATACACTCTCGAGGTTTCAGTTTTTTAAATTTTGACAGACATATTTTTACGCCTGGATTTTTTGAAATAAACTGACTATGAGTTTCAGAAACACTAAACAGTAACAATCTTTTCTGTTTTTGAACTCGTTTTCCATTTTCAAGAACCGAGATGCAATCTTTAATTCCAGGTAATGTTCGACTAATATCTTCGGAAAAATAAAATGCTTTGACTTTTTTTAAAGTTTCTGCGGATAAAGGACGACCTTTTTTAGCTCGCGGACGAGATCCAAATCCTTCTAACCGCAATTTTTTTGATCTTCGTGCCATTCGTCGTGAAATATTAAAAATTTCCATGATTTTTTTTATTCCCCAATCATTAGGTACTGTTGTTAAAAGATGTAGTTTATCACTTCGATTTGTCAATTTTAAAAATGCTGCTTTCAATTCCTCCAAAGATTCTTCACTCAGTTGACTACATTCGACACTGCTACTTTCATTTGATAAGAAACTTTTCATTTTCAATACACAACTATCAATTTTTTTCTTTTCCGTTGCTGAAACATTCCCACGTTTGATTTTTATCGGTGGTTCTCCACATTCCGTTAGCAGATTGTTGATTTTTTCAACTTTAAAAGCATAATCTACTGCTTCACATTCATAAGAAATATCCTTTGTGACATCGTCTTTAGTCGTCATTGTTACGTCGAAATCGTCAAAAGAACCATTTTCACGCTCATTTTCAACAATATTTTGCTCTTCACATCTTTCCACAATGTTAATGTGCAATTTTTTTTCTTTATCATTGTAAATTAAGCATTTACAAGAATTACAAATATATTGCCTAACAATATTTTCGAATTTCTCGTCCCACTTATCACTCACAATTTGAAGACACTTATAAATTCTATTATGCTTACTACGATTCAGAGGATTGCAACATCTATTTGGATGAGGCATTATTAATTAAAATTATAATAAATTTATTAATTTTATTAACCAACTGCTTAAATCAATTTATGGCAAACTGTCAAACAAACATGCGGCGCGCGACGTAATCTGCGCAACGTCATAAACAAATGAACGCCATTTGGACAAATATGGACCTAACTAATTTTTTATTTTTGCAAAATGAACTTGAATCTATATAGATTCGATACATTTTTGAAAAAAGTTGCTAGCTAGCGCAGAACATGGTAATTTTTTTAATTGTTTATTAAAAACAATTAATTTTTCATTAAAAAATAAAATTTTTTCTTCGGTTTTTTTTTTATTTTAAAGTATATGTTTTTCTATATAAAATATCAAATGGGTATTTAAATTCAATAATAGCAATCACAGATATAAATTTTTTTCAAAAATGTTACTCAAAAACTAATTTGTTTATAACTTTTTATAACAATTGAATTTTAAAAAAATATTTATAGCTAATGTTTCTCTAATATAGTAGTATAGAAATATAACATTAAATCCAAATTTCATTACATGATTGCAAATCAGGGGGCCACTTCAGGAATCTTCACCCAGTTCCTAATTAGACACGAAATATAATACTCGTAATTTATTGATATAATAATTGTTCCAAGTATTTCTGTTTTAAATATAAATACGTTGCTTTGTGATCACTTTGTTTTATTTGTTGGCCCTAAAAGTACCTTACAGAATTCAGAAGTGGGATCTGATCATAATAATGACAAAAAATTTATAATTTTGACTGACCGCGTGGCTAATGGCGTCCCTTTTCGAAGCGTCGCGTCGGTGATCGCGAATATGAGTTCCTTGTGCTAAAGTGCTGTGGTGAAAATCAAGGGGAATACGTTTCTATTGTGCTACTTGAAAAGGTGTAATTTTTTTTTTGCAAGTGAGGCAAATTTAAAGAAATTGGAGTTTAGTGCAGTGTCTTAAGGAGTTATAGCAAGTTGCTAACAAGATGGCTGATACGTCTAGCACGGAAATGTTGAAGAAATCACCACATGATTTTTTGGTCACTGAGTTGAAAGAGAAACTTAAGGCTGCAAATCTTAGCACAGCTGGAAACAAAAGTGAACTCATATTGCGACTTCAGGAGAATTTTCCGGATGGATCATGGCTACTGGAAAAAGGCCGGTTGGAATCAAATCACGAGGAGAATAATGAATTTGAGGAGGAAGATGAACCCGAATTGGCAGCGAAAGAAAATGAGACCCTGTTGATGGATCTAGCAGAAGCTAAAAGGCAGATTGATGAACTTCGTTTGATAGCTGAAAAAAAGAAGCAAGATGAGGATTATCAGCAAAAATTAAGAGAAATTGCAGAACAAAAGGCAGCCATATCTCGACAATTGGAGCAAGCGAGAAATGAGTTGGAAGCTTTGCGACTTTCTGTTGCTGGAAATATACAAGGAGAAGGAGAAAACCACAGGACAGGAGGTGGGAGTCACAGAGGATCATTGCGAGAAAGCCTGGACACAATCGGGGGAAATGGTGGGAGAGGGCTCCAATCACCAAGAGTCTTTTCAGGAAATTTTGTACCTCAAGCGAATTTGGCTGGAGCTTCAAAAATAAGTATTTCTGCTATTGGAGACCTTCTGAGAGTCTGGAAGGTTGGAGAAACATTTAGTGAATTCATACATGAAAAAATTATCCTTGCTAATAGAGTGCCTATTCCTGAAGAAGAAAGAATCGATTATGTCATAGAGGGGATTCCGGATGTACAATTACGTGATCAAGCAAGAATACATCGTCTTCAGTCAATCCAGGATTTGTTGTCGGCTTTTGAAAGAGTGTCTCTGTCTAATAGAGACAAGCAGAGTAGCGCTGATTCGGAACCACCAAAAACGAGTCGAGCCGAGCAAACACCGCAATCAACCCAACGAGATATCAAGTGTTATAACTGTGGAAAGTGGGGACACTTGGCATCTATTTGTACAAAGGAGAAGCGGCCGAAGGGATCGTGTTATGAGTGTGGGCAAATGAATCATGTTATCAGAGACTGCCCCCAACAAAAGCAGAGAGTGGAGAAGGAGGTAGCCATGGTGGAAAAGGAAGACGACTATCATCGCGTGGTAGAATTCGAAATAGAAGAGGACAGAGAGATTTTTTGTGTAAGATATCGTACTCTCTTAGACAGCGGCAGCGCGGTAAGCTTGATTAAAAGAAAACTTGTAAAGCCTGAATGGATTAAACAGTTAGATTATGATAGTTATGAATATGTAGGAGTAAATCGATCAAAATGAAATATTTTTGGGGTTCTTGAAGCAAATGTTAAAATGAGTGGTAAAATTAGGAAACTTAATCTTTTAGTAGTCGAGGATAATACAATGTCATCGCCTGTTTTATTTGGACGTGATGCTTTGAGTGCATTTAATTTTATAATTGTAGAAGAAGAGCATATTGATTATAATGTTAATCATTTAGATGTATAGATTTCAAAAAATTATGTTCTAATAATTGTGGAAAATCGAGAAAGTCGCTGAATATAATAAAGAAAAAAGACATGAGTGTGTTTACGAACCGTCAAATATGAAACCTTGATATGTAGTAAATTTAAAAAAAAATTTTGATCCTAGTTTCTTATTGAATCTCGTCCGGGAACGGACGTTAGGTCAGGACGGCCGAAACTGTAAGATATTGTATATAGGTGTGTGTGTATGTTGTGTACCTGTGTGTGTTTAGACTTATGAGTAAGTGGGGACTGCGAAAAAAGGGACGAATGATTAGACGAGCAGTTCCTAATTAGACACGAAATATAATACTCGTAATTTATAGATATAATTATTGTTCCAAGTATTTCTGTTTTAAATATAAATACGTTGCTTTGTGATCACTTTGTTTTATTTGTTGGCCCTAAAAGTACCTTAAAATTTTGTTTTTTTTAATGTTAAATATCACTTTTCCTCATCATTAGGGCATAATATAGTTGTGATTTGAACGGTTTTACTACAGCTATAATTATAAAAAAATTATAACAAATTTTCGAAAATTGGCTGCCACGGAGCTGACCACCCTATGCATTGAATAATACTGCCGTCAACTGGAGCTACTTTATGTACGAGGTATATTTAATAAATAAAATTATTAAAAGAACTTCTTTGTCAAAAAACCAAAAATAATTTAATTAAAATCCTTAAAATGATTAAAACTTCAACCGGTGAGGAACATAACGGCAAAAAATTAACTTTAATTAATATTTATAAGTTTTTCAAATTAGTTTTAAAACTATTTCTCTCGTTTCTCTAATAACTTGAAAAGTGTATTAGATATTAAATTGTTATTCATTTAACATTAAAATATTAATTTCAAGTTTTTGAAAAATATCATATTCAAAACGTTTAAATAAGCTCCTATTGAAATGATGAGATTCAAAGTTATTTACATGTGTTTAAATGATAGTATTATAATTATCATAATGTATTATTGTAAAATGTATATTTAAAAAGAAAAAATGTTATTTATTTTCTGAGTAATATAAATTTTGAAGAAAGGTTGTTAATTTTTAATAAATCATGATTTTAGCAAAATCTTAATGTTTTATTTTACATTTTGTTGTATAAAATTTACAAAATTTTTTGTTTACTATCTTATTCTTTTTTAATTTACTCTGAAATATCTACACAAAAGATTTAATGAATAAGAAAGGATCAAAAAAATGTTTGACTGAACTCTGTGCAGATGGACAAAACGTCGAATGCTAAAAACATCGAATGGACAAAACGTCGAATGCTATAAACATCGAATTGTCAATACGTCGAATGTTCAAAACGTCGAATTATCAATTCGTCGAATGTTCAAAACGTCGAATGATAAAAATTTCGAATGCTAAAAACATCGAATCGTCATTTAGTCGAATGCTAAAAACATCGAAACTTCATTTAATCGAATGCTAAAAACATCGAATTCTCAATTCGTCGAATGTTCAAAACGTCGAATGCTAAAACACGGTGCGTCTAGTCAAAATTAAATGAAAAATGATATTACTTCAAATTTTTTTGTTGATTCTGTATCCTAGCCCTATATAGACATATCTTATGAAGAAACGAAAATTGTAAGTTTAGCGCTTTCTTTTTAACGACGTCAATTACATTTTTTGATAATTTTTACATTTTTCAACATATTTTATATCATTTTAAACATAATTATATAATTGCATAAAACCTTAAAAGTAAATATAGATCCAAGAGAGTGATGTATTTCACATTCAGTGTATGCTTTGTTATTGTTTAGTATCGGTGAGCCCCGCTAACATTGATTTGACAACAACGAAACAATAATTTAATATAACATGTACATAATTACTCTTGAAAAAGCGTGGTTATAAGTGAAGAGTATTGTAAACTAGAGTAGCCCTTAAAAGAATAAAACTGCTGCCAAGTTGTATATTTTTTTTATAATTTTGGTGCTCATTTCATGAACACTTTGCTTCCTCATAGCGGTAATAATAACAGAAATATATGAATAACTTTTCATAAATATGGTAAAAGTGATTGAATTTTGGGTCAATAAATGTATTTTTAAATACCCTACAAGATAGTTATAATAGTTTAATAGTTAAACAAAAATTTTTAAACAAAAAGGTTGAGAAGATGTCTTTTTCCACAATTTTTGATTTTTAAAATACCAATAATTTCGAAATTTATTATCGAATTAGGTTCAAAAGTAGGTCAATCGACGCGTTTTTTAATGCTCTACAAGTTAGTATCGATAATTTGAAAGTTACTTCTACATTTTTCAACAAAATTTTAAAAAAAGTCTTATTTTCCAAAATTTTTGATTTTTAAAAGTTTATTATCTCCAGTCAATATGGACGAAAAATGTTCAATTAGGGCTCAAAAGATGCGTCTAAAAAAACTCTACAAAATTATGGAAAAACATTTATAGGTATTCTAACATTTTTTTAAAGTTATGGGCAAAAAACTTTTTTTTTGCAAAATTAAAAATAAAAAAAATTTAGTTAAACTTTATTAATATATCAGAAAGTACTCTCACTTTATGTCCGCAGGTGAGATCTACAATTTAAAAAAAAATTCAACCCAAAAGCTCTTCATGATTTCGAGATATTTATGAAAATGTGATGTTTACACACACATACACACACGCCTACGAAATGACATTTTTTAGAAATGTCATTTTTGAACTCCTGAGGTCGAACAACATAAAGATATGTCAGAAAATCGAACTCGAAAAATTTTGGCATTACAATACTTCATCTATGAGGAAGTAAAATGATATAAAATATGTTGAAAAATGTAAAAATTATCAAAAAATGTAATTGACGTCGTTAAAAAGAAAGCGCTAAACTTACAATTTTCGTTTCTTCATAAGATATGTCTATATAGGGCTAGGATACAGAATCAACAAAAAAATTTGAGGTAATATCATTTTTCATTTAATTTTGACTAGACGTACCGTGAAAAACGTCGAATGTTCAAAACGTCGAATTGTCATTTAGTCGAATGGTAAAACCATCGAATAGTCCATTCGTCGAATGCTTAAATAGTCGAAACGCCATCTGTTCGAATTATCAAGTAGTAGAATGGTAAAGTTGTCGAATGTTCAAAACATCGAATCGTCATTTAGTCGAATGCTAAAAACATCGATTCTTCATTTAATCGAATGCTAAAAACATCGAATTCTCAATTCGTCGAATGTTCAAAACGTCGAATGCTAAAAACATCGAATCGTCAACATGTCGAATGTTCAAAACGTCGAATTATCAATTTGTCGAATGCTCAAAACATCGAATTGTTCATTCATCGAATGCATAAATCATCGAATTTTCCATTCGTCGAATGTTCAAAACGTCGAATGCTCAAATAGTCGAAACGCCATCTGTTCGAAATGTCAAGTAGTAGAATGGTAAAGTAGTCGAATGGTAAAGTAGTCGAAACGCCATCTGTTCGAATTGCCAAGTAGTAGAATTTTAAAGTAGTCGAATGTTCAAAACGTCGAATGCTAAAAACATCGAATCGTTAAAAGTTCGAAAAAGTTCTTTGTTTTAAGTTAATGTCTACTGAAGACAAAAAACTTTTTCGAAATTTGACGATTCGATGTTTTTAGCATTCGACGAATTAACAGTTCGATGTTCTGAGCATTCGACGTTTTGATCATTCGACTACTTTACCATTCTACTACTTGGCAATTCGAACAGATGGTGTTTCGACTACTTTACCATTCGACTACTTTACCATTCTACTACTTGACATTTCGAACAGATGGCGTTTCGACTATTTGAGCATTCGACGATTTGAGAATTCGACGTTTTTAGCATTCGACGTTTTGATCATTCGACGTTTTGAACATTCGACGAATGGAAAATTCGATGATTTAAGCATTCGATGAATTAACAATTCGATGTTTTGAGCATTCGACAAATTGATAATTCGACGTTTTGAACATTCGACATGTTGACGATTCGATGTTTTTAGCATTCGACGTTTTGAACATTCGACGAATTGATAATTCGATGTTTTTAGCAGTCAATTAAATGAAGATTCGATGTTTTTAGCATTCGACTAAATGCCGATTCGATGTTTTTAGCATTCGACGTTTTGTCCATACGATTACTTGGCATTCGACTATTTGATCATTCGACGACTTGGCGATTAGGGGATATGCATGCGTCTCGAAAAGTGCCAGGTTCGATGCGTTCTAGTCGACCACCAAATAAGTTGATCATGCGCATAAGCTGTGTTGTGTCTCTGTTTCTCGTAAAAATTGTGCGAGTGAGATGTAATATCTAATGTTTACATTTAGCCGGTCTTAGTGAGATACATATATAATACATTTCGTTTTAAAAATTATTTATTTATTTTATTTAAAAAAATGTCGTGTTGTGTGCCAGGATGTAAAGAAAGAAAAAGAGTCTAAAAACATTAGTCTCTTCTATCCTTCTACGGTATGTAAATATACTCTACTTATAAACACAATTCTTCTTAATAACCATTTTCGCAAAATTTTTCCCTTTTCATAAATATATTATTAAATTATTTCGGAAATCTAAATAATATCACAATTACAAATAAATAAATTTTCTTTTCAAATTAACACAGTTTAAACTATGTAATATTTACCTTGACATAACCACACTTTTCATCTATGTCAACACTGAACTTTATAGTTCAATGCGCATGATCGACTTATTTGATGATCAACTAGAACACAGTGAGTCTGGCACTTTTCGTGCATATTTTTCAGACATTTTTAGAAGCAGAGTTCGGTCTCCTTACTCTTCCTTCCTGGTCCAAATGTTTATTTTCATATTATCATTTGACAGAATTCTTAAAAGAACGAATGCTCATTTGTGCGAATTTGCAAATGGTCGACATAACAACATGCCGAAAGATTTCTGCGCCAGTTTCAAAACTGACCAATTAGAAAATGTTAAGAAAATTGTGATTGGTCAGTTTTGAAACTGGCGCCGAAATCTTTCGGCATGTTGTTATGTCCGCCATTTGCAAATTCGCACAAATGAGCATTCGTTCTTTTAAGAATTCTGTCAAATGATAATATGAAAATAAACATTTATACAAATAAAGATTCGCCGAAATGGAAACTTTGTCTTTTCAAAATTAGACTAAGTAGAAATAATGTAAAATAAGAGTTATTGTAAATAAAAATTCGTATAAATAAGAATTCATTTTAATGGAAATTGTGTTAAATGATAATTCTCATAAATAAAAATTCGAGTATTTATAAATCTGTTAATGTAAATATTCGGGTCAATTTAAAATCGATTAAACAAAAATTCGAAAAAAATGAAATTCTGGTAAAAGAAAATTCTAATAAATGAAATTCAATCATTTAAAACTTCTAACTAATGATTTCTAGAGATTATTCATGCGTCCCGAATATTTTCGTCCAACTTCGGACTTAGAATATTTTCGTTCAACTTTAGACTCAGAATATTTTTCGTCCTTAGGAACTTAGAATATTTTCCCGAGCTCCGATACTTAAACTTTTTCATTGACTTGTACTTTTAAAATAAACTGTCTTTGAAATTTTACATGCTTTTGACTCGATTCAATTCATTTATTTGCATGCACCCCCCCCCCCCCCCGCGTCTTTAAACATAGCATAGTATTGAGTTGGATATCCTCTCAATACCAGTGCACTTTATTACATTGAGTTGGTTATCCTCTCAATATTAGAGTAACACCGAGCTGGTTATCCTCTCGACACTCTAATTGTCAGAAAGTATCGAGCTGGTTATCCTCTCGATAACTTTACATCTCTGTTACTTCAAGTTGGATTCCTCTCGAGCACATTCACACACACACACACACACAACACGAATACCGAGTCGCGCCGTTATGGTTATTTAATTCGAGCCTTTTACTCTTTATAAAATTTTTCTGATTTCGAATTTTATTTAAAGAATCAAACTGGCCTTTGATCCAGTTACTCCCCTCTACAGTGACCGGTATCAAGATAACGGTATGCAGTTAAATAGCAAATAAATATACAATATTGATAAATATACAATATTATTAATTTAATTCGTATACAATTTTTCCGTATGCAGAATTTAAATGTATGCAGTTTATAATTTTAATTAAAAAAATTTTATGAAAAAATTAGCTCGTATAAACTTTTATTTTGTGCAGTTTAGTGTCAGCAGTTAAATTGTAGGCAACAAAAACCGCCCCCATTTTATAACCGTATAGTTAATCATTGAACGATTTAAAATTGATGATTACAGGACAAAACATCCAATCCAAAAAATCCAGACCATAAAGTCAAAGAAAAAAAGTCCAAAGTACAAAAAATCCAAAATAAAAATGTCAAAGTCAAAAAATACATAAATAAAAACGTCCAAAATAAATAATCAAACATGTGAAAAAGCCACGTTTTTACTTTTTACGCTATAAAAAAAAAAAAAAAAAAAATTTAAATGTTAATGTTAAAATCGCAGAATTTTAATTATTTACATAAATATTAAAATTCTTTACAAAAATTTAATTATTTACATAAATAATAAAATTCTTCACAAAAATTCAATTATTTTCATAAAAAAATAATTTTTAGAAAAATTTTAATTATCTATATAAAATTTTTAAAATAATTATACAAAAGAATACGATTATTTTCAACAATTTTGATAACATTCTTTACAAGAATTTAATTATTTTTTTCAATATATGTAATTTCAGTTAAATTACTCGATTAATTTAATTATTTTGAGCAATTCCACGCCAAGTGATTAGGGTGAATGCACCAGTGAATGAACACTCACCAGTGAATGAACACTTGGCGAAAAAGATAAATAACTAAGGTTAAAAACTATTGTCTAATATAAAAATTGGAAATTAATAATTTAAATGATTCCTTTTATCAAGTTATGCAAAAATTATGAAAAGTTATATTACAATTTTTTTATAATAAAATAAATTTTAAAGGACTTGCTGTTTTTGCGATCTACGAGAAGAATTCTTATTACACGATAGAGAGTGCATCTAAAATTAAAACGTATATTTTACATAAAATTATTTAATAAAATATGCAAAATATGGTATCAAAAAAATTTTGAACCTTCAAAGTTTTATTTTTAAAATTTTTTACAACAAAATATTAATATCATTAAAAGTTTTAAGCTGTTCAATCACTGGTAAATTTTTATGTCAATGTTCCAGTAAAAAGACAGTGTGCATTTATTGCATGAAGTAGTATAAGGAGACCGAACGAAATACATTATAAATGGGCCAGATTTCTGTACCCGCTTAGTAGGTAAAAAATACCGAAAGGAACAATAGCGCTGCGCATGGGAAAAATGGAAAACACAGTTCATTCACAATTGATAGAATTATAACACTGAAAATAACACTATAATTATTTTACTTTGATAATATTTAAAAAATATGAGGAACACGTGGAAACATATATGACACACATGAATTAGTGAAACATGAACAAATAATATATAGGTTATGTTTTGTGCATCTCATAGTCAACAATTTAACCACATGCAGCGCTGGTGTTCCTTTCGGTATTTTTACCCACTATTCAGGTACCGAAATCTGTCCCACTTTCAATTCAAAATTTGCACGGTCGTTCGATCTCCTTATACTACTTCATGATTTATTGGTGTTACCGGTTTTAAACTAGGCGACGCGCAGGCGCAAAATCGAAAACAGCTGTCACAGCAAATTTAAGGTTAGATTAATATTAACAAGGTTTTTTTAACAAACCTAAGTTTTTCTAAAATGACATCCACGAAAAAAAATATGAAAGGTTTCGTTATTCTAACGAACAGTTAATGCAATTGAAGATGTTAAGAATATAATACTTTTTCTTTAAATGTTGCAAGTAAAACTTATAATATGCCAAAGGTGTTCATTCACTGGAGCACTGTGTTCATTTACTGGCTTAAGTGTTCATTCACTGGTGATTTCACCAATAATTTATATTTTTATTTATTATTAACTAGCTGTCGTACCCGTCTTCGACGGGTTTTAGTTTCTACCAATACATTTAAGTTTCTACCAATCTGGAAAATCAGGAAATAGCTAGGGAATTTAATTTGACCGGAAAAAAATAATAATTAGTTACCATTATAGCTATTTTAGTAGGAAAATATTACTATTTGAATCAGTGATTGACTTTTTGTTATCAAATTAGTTATTTTAACCAATTCAAATGCAGAGAACAATATTTATCAATTTGTAGTACTTTAATTAATGTATTAAAAAAATTAAATTTTCCATACAGTTTTTGGAGTTATAGTAGAGTCTAATTGGAACTAATTGTATCGCAAGTAGACCCTACGTTACGACTGCTAAAACCTAACATAAGACCTAAATTTTAGGCTGAAAGTAGGGCTTAAATTTTGACTCGGGTCTGTTTTCATAAATATTATACATCAATAAAAATTGAAGTAAAAAGCAATTTTTTAAAAGCGAATTAATATAATGAAACTTTTTCTTAATTTGATAGGAAAATTCCCGGTTCGGCATATTCCCAGCTTTTTACAGTTTTTCCCGTTTGGTAGATACCCAGTTAAATGTATTAGTATAAACAGAAAACTGTACGACAGCAAGTAATACAATCTATATTTATATGAACTTAAGAAACAGTATTTTCATAAAATAAGTAAATTTTTATAGCCATTTGTAGATTTATTTATGGATAAAATCAAGTAAATTTAAATTTGACAAAAAAGAGATAAACCGTGAAAAGTTTGGACAAAGCAGGGAATTTTGTTAAACAAAAATAGACACCGTGCTAACTTTTGTCTTTACATTGCTCAAAACATCTCTTAAAGTTAAATCTAGAGTTAAAATGAAAAAACGTTTTAACATGTATGTTTTTGCCTAGTGGCATAATATGCTTGTAGTGTATCACAGGTGACTTACAATTCTTGACATCCTGCGAAATCATTTTAATCATAAAAAATTTCCATTTTCAATATTTCTGAACTTCTTGAAAATATTAGATTGATTTGATAAATAATTTTGAATTGCACTATTTTGACATCAAAATATTAATCAGAGACTCCAAAAATACTACTGAATTATACTTCATATAGTAATTAGTATCGATTTTTTGATATATTGAAAATTTTTTTATATTTCTTGTAGGATAGTATTTTTTGCAAAATTATGATAAAATCTGACTAAATAACATATAATATTCATTTTTAGAAAGTTTAAAAGCTATCCATTAAAAATTGTGAAATTTGGAAATTTTCCATTTTTCAAGTTTTTGAAAATATTTTTATATTTACATCTTAGTTGTAGAATAGTATTTTTTGAAAAATTATGCTAAAATGTGACCAAATAACATGTAATACTCAAATATAGAAAGTTTAAAAGCAATCCATAAAAAAATGTAAAATTTTGAAATTTTCGATTTTTTGAAAACATTTTTATACTTACATATTAGTTATAGGACTTTATTTTTTGCAAAGTTATGCTATAATGTGACTAAATAACATATAATACTCAAGTATATAAACTTCAAAAGCAATCCATGAAAAATAAAAAATTTTGAAATTTTCGATTTTTTGAATTTTTTGAAAAAATTGAATATCTCCCGTTCTAATTAATATTTTTTAAATCTGTAAATTTATAAACCTTCCTTGGGTCAATACCTAATAACCTACCAAGTTGGACTTAAATCGATTCACATGTTTTTGTGTGATTGGGGTACAAAGTTTTTGTGACAGACAAACATACATACATACATACATACATACATTAAATTTTTTAAGAACATTTTTGGAATCTCTGATGTCCATAATAACTAATCATGTTAACATTTTGAAGTTTTAAGCAATGTACAGACAGACATCTGATTTTATTAATAAGGATTGTTAGTTATTTTATTTAAAAAAAGAAAAATTTTATCAATAAGTTAAAGTATTCTAGAATATAAAAATACAGTTCTTAAGTGTAATGGAACTAGTATTTAAAAGTAAAAAATAGACAAAGTTAGGAAAATCACTAACTGTTCATTCACTGGTGCATTTACCCTATAAGAATTGTCGATGATTTTAGCAATATTAAAAATACTTTCTGAATTTATTCCTTTATTTATATACATGGAATTAAAATGTATATAAGTTTTTTCAAAATTTCTTGAGTTACCTCTTACTGAAAATTTTGGTCGGTTTTTCAAAAAAGGCACATAACTTTTTTTTGTTAACCGATTAAATAAGTTAATTTTTTTGGAAAATACTCATAATAAGTGCAGTAATCGCTTACGGCGGCGCAATTTTCTTTTCAAATCACTCTACAGGTCACAATTCTTTACCAAAACGCTTTTTCTTTTATTCTAAATCTTCGAAATTAAATTCTCTATCTATCGATCTCTCAATCCCTATTTTAAAATTTTTGTTTTTAAACATTTTTTAAATAACAATAAGTATTAACAAAAATCGTAAAATATATTTTTTGAGCTTTATTGATTAAGAAAATTAATCAAACAACCTATTAAAATAATGTTTGATTGATAAAAAATAAAAAATAAATTAATTAAACAATGTTTAAACAATTAATTGTTGTTATTTTTTATAAACTACTTAGGCCTAGAAATTACTAGTTTCTTCTCAATTGTGCAATTTTTCATGAGTCATCAGTTATCTACTGATGATAAAAAATAAAAAATAATGAATTGTTTAACCCTCTGCTGATGCTAACTTATCCCCACTCTATCGCCAAAGCACGTAACTCCCATAGTCCCCACCAGGCGTCCGAAATGACGATTTTTGACGATAACGGTCGTTAGCATCAGCAAAGAGTTAAACAATTAATTGTTGCTATTTTTTTCATAAACTGTACTTAGGGTTAGAAATTTATATTTGTTTCTTATACTGGGTCAGAATTTCTCAAACGGATCACCTAAAACTAAAAAATTTTCTTTTTTAACCAAAATATTTTTTTTTTACTCTTAATATGGTTAAGAAGAATCCCTGAAAATATTAAGCCAAAAAAAAAATTTTTGTAAAAGTTATTAACAATTGAATTTTTTAGTACTGCTAAATTAACAAATTTTTTTCTCGAGTTCTAGTTGACGGATTTTAAAATTAAAATATGGGTTTTTTTCGTCTCGAATTGCACTATTTGAATATATTTTTTGTTTTTAAATTTTTTTATATTTTATAATTTGTTTATAAAATGTTAATAAACAAATATGTTCTTCACGTCCTAACAAAAAAATTAAAATTGTATTCTATTCCTTAAATGTCTCCGAGTGTAAAACCGTTTCGAAAAAAATGAGCCTCAATTAGAAAAAAAGTTATTAATTAAAAACTGCAGCCATGTAGGGCTTTATATGACGTTAAACTCGCCCCGCGCGCATTGGCATTTTTTCAAAATTGTCTGTATCCTACAAATTTTATCGGATTTTCATGGGCTTGGTCTTAAATTAAAGGGGATAAAATTTCTAAGAGATCCCATTAAAACAATTTTTGAATTTTAAATTGTTTATATTTTTTTGTTACTCAAAGTTAACAATTTACAATAGGGGAAGAGGTTCGGTTGTGGGCATAGTTTCGTTTTTGACTCATAATTTGTGTTCTTGTAGATATTAAGCAAACATATGTATATGTATTTAAAGCTAGGGACCTTAGCTAACTACTGATGAAGAAACTAAATTGATTCCATTGACTAGAAAAATTTTATTAAAAATTCAATAAAGTGGGAATTTTTCTAACAAAGAAAATTTTGTTTCAGTTGTCGGCAGTCTTGAAAAATTAAATGCAAATGCAAAAAAATTAACTAAGTAACCATTCATTAACTACGTAAGGATGATTTTATCTAATTTTGACATTACTTCCTCCCCATGTAAGGACATATAAAATTTTTAATACTGAACCTCAGCAGCACAGTTACTATAGCTACGAACGACGCATAAAAATCAAAGTCTTGTTATATTAATTTTCGTAATAAACTACGAAACTTTTAAAATTCGTAAAACACTATTAAATGTTGTGAGGAATTACTTATGATTATATCGACTACGATATTTCACGATTTGTCAAGAATAAGAGTGGTGTCCACAACCGAATCAATTTAGGTGCTCACAACCAAACTTTACCATCATTTTGAAACATCATGAAAAAAATTTGCTTGTGAATATGGTTGTGATACTTGGTATTGGAGCACAAAATATAACATATTTACTGTGTAAATATGCATTGAACTTATCATTTTAATTAATTCACTTCCATTTGTTGAATATTTAACAATGTTTAAAAATACATTTTTGTTATATTCAACGTGTCGAAAAATTAATTTATATATAGTAAAAAGCACAGTTGTCTAATCACTTTTGTATTCGCATCGATTACTACGTTTGGTCAAAACACACACGTGACATTTGTCAGATTAGAAAAATCTCATTTCTGTCAAAAGTTCTGCGGGGGTGTCCACAACCGAACCATGCCCACAACCGAACCTTTTCCCCTATTTTTAAAAAAAATCATGTTTACTTTTTTATTTTTTTATTGCAGATGATTGGAATCAATTTTAATTAGTCCGGCATGACCACCAGACAAATAATAATGTATAATACAATTTATTTAAATTGTTGCAAACAATGTTAATTAACAAATAGATAACTTTGGTTCTTTTTTATAAACAAAATTTTTTTTTAGATATATTTATATTTATTTAAGTAATCTATGTCGATTTTGATAAAAAATTATTTTAAATTTAATAATTACTATTGTTATTAACAATCATAAGGACAATAATCTAGTTATCAATAATCAAGTAGAGCTTTACATGACTTTAAACTCGTTAAAATACGAAAAATAATTTTTCTTTTTGCAGAAATAAGCCATTTATTTGTTTAAAAAGTAAATAATTTGTTTACAACAAATGTAATTGTTTATGCTAAGAAATTTTTAAAGTTTTTGAAAGAATATATATATTATATAGACATTTTATGTTTAAAAAATGCCTAAAATGTTTACAAATGTCAAAAAAACTAGATTATTGTTCATATGATTGTTAATAACAATAGTAATAATTAAATTCAAAATAAATTTTTACCAAAATCGACATAGAGATTACTTAAATAAATATAAATATATCTGAAAAAAAAATTTGTTTATAAAAAAGAACCAAAGTTATCTATTTGTTAATTAACATTGTTTGCAACAATTTAAATAAATTATATTATACATTATTATTTGTCTGGTGGTCATGCTGGACTAATTAAAATTGATTCCAATCATCTGCAATGAAAAAATAAAAAAGTAAACATGATTTTTTCTAAAAATATTGTAAATTGTTAACTTTGAGTAACAAAAAAATATAAACAATTTGAAATTCAAAAATTGGTTTAGTGGGATCTCTTAGAAATTTTATCCCCTTTAATTTAAGACTAAGCCCATGAAAATCCGATAAAATTTGTAGAATACAGACAATTTTGAAAAAATGCCAATGCGCGCGGGGCGAGTTTAACGTCATATAAAGCCCTACATGGCTGCAGTTTTTAATTAATAACTTTTTTTCTAATTGAGGCTCATTTTTTTCGAAACGGTTTTACACTCGGAGACATTTAAGGAATAGAATACAATTATTTTAATTTTTTTGTTAGGACGTGAAGAACATATTTGTTTATTAACATTTTATAAACAAATTATAAAATATAAAAAAATTTAAAAACAAAAAATATATTCAAATAGTGCAATTCGAGACGAAAAAAACCCATATTTTAATTTTAAAATCCGTCAACTAGAACTCGAGAAAAAAATTTGTTAATTTAGCAGTACTAAAAAATTCAATTGTTAATAACTTTTACAAAAATTTTTTTTTTGGCTTAATATTTTCAGGGATTCTTCTTAACCATATTAAGAGTAAAAAAAATATTTTGGTTCAAAAAGAAAATTTTTTAGTTTTAGGTGATCCGTTTGAGAAATTCTGACCCTACTTTTTTCATTTTTTCATAAGTTTCATTTGGGTTAGAAATTTCTATTTTTTTCACAATGTACTGTTGTCATTTTTTCGTAAGTTTCATTTGGATTAGAAATTTATAATTGTTCTAAGTAAATACAATCAATTGAAAATTTTAAAACTATAAACTGCTTAAACAATGGTTAAATAATAAATATTTAATTTTTCTTTTATACTTGAATGTTTTACTTATGAAACATTTCTTTTTCTTATTATGAGTATTTTCCAAAAAAATTAACTTAATCCGTTAACAAGAAAATTTAATAAAGTTATGTGCCTTTTTTGAAAAACCGATTAAAATTTTCAGTAAGAGGTAACTCAAAAAATTTTGAAAAAACTTTTATACATTTTTATTCCATGTATATAAAGGAACAAATTCAGAAAGTATTTTTAATATTGCTAAAATCATCGAAAATTCTTATGATCACTTGGCGTGAAATTGCTCTTTTCAGAAATTTAAAATGTTAAGTTTACATACTTTCGATTCACAGTCATTGAAATGAGAATCACAAAAAAAAACGATTTCAATTAAGGCAACCATTTAAATGTTTATATCTCAAATTTTTTCTTTGAATTTTTAATTTCTTTAGACTTTTTGACCAGGACAAAAAATCCAAAATATATGTCGAAAGTGAAACTATTCTTTTTCCCCTTTTTCGGATTTCATTTGCTTTGGACTTCTTGTCCGGATACCAAAATTAATAATATTAAATTATTGCAATAAATTAATAAATTGACTAAAATATTTGAAAGTGCACTAATTGGTACACGTCTTTTCACAAATTGCGACAATTAGATTGTAAGTGTTTACAATATTTCAGGGTTCCTACAGAAATCCGAATTTAAAATTCCATACTTTTTCCATGATTTCCAGGTCAAATTTTCAGGAAATTCCAGTGGAATTTTAAATGTAATTTCCACGATATAATATATTATATCTGAAAATTTCTAATTGAATTTCTATTGAAGAGAAAAAATGAAAAACAGGAAAAATTTAGAAACTTTTAAAAATTCCAGGCCTTTTCCATGATTTCCCTGATTTCCAGAAGCCTTTTAACTCTTTGCCGTACATATAAGTTTTCCCCACCTCAGAAACAAGCAGTTTGACAGTTGAATCACGTGGACAATATCAGGGCCGTATGTTAGTTTGATTTTGAGGTTATGTTTACATAGGATATTTATGTTTGATAAAAGTCTTTAACAATCAAATTTACCATTTTTAAATTGTAATAAATTGCAAATATACATTTGCACTTTACACAAAAAATCGTATTTTTAGTGATCAATTAGTATAATTAAATATAATTTATTGTAAAATATAAATGGGTTCCAATTTTAAGAAGGTACGATTCTGCAAGTTTAGACACTTACATACTCACACATAACTAACTTATCAACACAAGCATAAACGCCTCTTCTCATTGGCTGTTCCCCCAAAAAGGACTCTAGACGACATTTCGTAACATATCAACGGCAAAGGGTTAAAAATTCCATACCATTTCCATGATTTCCAGATTCTGTAGGAACCCTGAATTTGTGATTTAACACTTTTTCATAAAAACGCAATATTTTACTGTATTTTGACATTAATACTTTACAGGGTGTCTACAACTATTCTAAAAAAAATTTCCCTGACATTTCCAGGTTTTCCAGGCCTTCTAAAATTTTTTTTCCAGGTTTTAAGAATTGACATAATAAGGGATTACAAAAAATGCATTGCTTAAATTTTATTTGATAACACTTATAAATTAAATGGGAGAAGTTCACAACGTTTGTCATCAACGATTTAAAAAAAAACTGTTTTTCACTCAGAAAACAATATTTTACGTTTACAAAATTTTCTTTTATAACTTTTTGTTTAATAAACATTGTAAAAGTTTTATTAAGACAAAAGTTTGAATCAAAAATTATTTTTTCTTCTAAATCTTGTAAATGTCACCAACGTTATAAGGGGCCATTCATAAACTGCGTCACACAATTTTGCATAATTTTTCCACCCCCCCCCCTACCCACGTCACAAATTTTACACGCTTTAGCGCCATTTTTTCTACAGAACGTCACAAAAAATGAATTCCACCCCCCCCCCCCCTCTAAGGCGTGACGTAGTTTATGGACGGCCCCTAAATTATGAATATAAGTAAAGATTTTTAACAAAATTATCAGGGCTTAAAAAAGTTAAGTTAATTTCAAAATTCAATTATTTATAAAAATTCACGCTATATTGCTTTTAGTATTCAATTATTATCTAAAATTTTAATTGAAATTCATTTTTTAATCAATTTTTATTGGAATTCAATTATTTAAGGGAGATTACTCATGAGAAAAAAAATTTTTCGAATTTTTTTTGTTGCTTTTTTAAAATCCTTAATATCTCTAGAATACAGGTTAATAATTTTATGACGAAATTTAACTCCTATCAAAAATTATAATACATCACACTACCACTGGTATGGCTCCACGCGCATGGCCCAAAAACATACCAATCTTTAAATCATGATATTTCTGTAAAAATTAATGTCAGAAACTTAACAAATCTACCGTTTGAAAGCTTATAATATTCTATGTTAAATGATATACAATTCGAAATTTTAGGAAATTATACAAAAAATTGAAATATTGCAAAGAAATTTATAAAAAATTTGTAAATAATTGAATTCTTGTAAAATGTTTATTATTTTGTGAAAATAATTAAAAAAATTTTAAATAATTAGATTCCTTTGGAAAAATTTTATTAAAATGGTAGATATTCAAGGCTCCAACCAGTCAAAGTAGGGGAACATAGTCGAAGTCGGCCCACTTTTTGACATTTGTTTATAACTTTTTTTTAAAAATGAATTTGGACAATTGAAGTATATGGTTGGAAAGTCCTGTTTAATAGGAACATTTTTTCTGTACAAAGTAAATTGATTGGTTTTAAAATGAAAAAGTTATAAAGATTGAAAAAAAAATTTGTAGTCCAGGTTGATCCTTACAGACAAGGTCGGTCCATGTTTAAAATTCAAAGGGCATTAATCGTTAAAAAATAAAATAACCTGTTTGGAGTTACGGAAAATTGATTCTTTATTGTTTACAGCTTGTAACTTAATGAAATAATAAAATAATAAAAATAAACAATATAAAAAAATAAATATAAATAAAAACAAAATTTTGCACTAAAATATTAATAAAATTAAATAAAAATATTAATAAGATCATCAATTATATTATGAGTTATTCAGAATTGCAGTTTTTGCAAATGAAGTAGCTCGTCGTCATCTTTGCGCATTTTTAAACACAAAGTGGCCGACCTTGACAGTAAGTAACATTACCGAATTGTTGTAACCATAAAGAAATACGTTTCGGGATTCGATTTTCACTTTGTTTTTCTTTCAACCATAAGTCCCACAAAATTTCTGTATGCTTGCCTTGACGATTCAATCTTTTTTATCTTTTACACGGAGAGACTTTTAGTTACAAAAATTACTTTATTGTATTTTGATATTTCTAATAAAACTTAAGAATTTAGGGATAATCGAGGTACGATGATGATAGTTCTTATTATAATAATAAGTAGTGTTATTTTTTGTATCTACTATTGTAATTTTTAGGAAAAAGAAGTTAGTATAAAAGTTTAGAAAGAATATCATTTGATGTTAAGACAATTGCAAATACGAGAATATGGAACTTATTTATAATACATTCTGATATTTTTATTTGTAAACCCACTATTTTGAATACTATTAAATGTAAAAAAATTTTAGATACTGTATTATTTTCATTACTAATACGCTCTGAAATAGTAAGCAGTTTGCATTTTTACAAAATTTTATTAGAATATTTTCACGAAGGTTTCCGAACAGTTCCGTCCACAACCGAAGACCAGTTAATGTTGGGCGAACACTCAGCAAACCACCGAGCGTCATCATCGTCTTGAAAGTATTTTGTTAAAAACGTTTCAAAAGTTATTAGTGATTAAACAATTGAATTGTGTAATAATATTATAATAAATCATGTATATATTTATATACATATATGTATTATATACGTATACACGTGCCTAGTAACGCATTTTGTATACCCCTACCCTATATATATATATATATATATATATATATATATATATATATATATATATATATATATATATATATATATATATATATATATATATATATATATATATATATGTATGTAGCGTCACCTGATCTTCACTTTTAGTATAATAAGCTTTAGAAAAGATTCAAAAAACTTTGAGACTTATTACCAAAAGTGACGTTGACTATGTCTTTTCATAATCTTTATTAGAATTCTTCTAACTATACCTCGATTATCCCTAAATTCTTACGTTTTATTAGAAATATCGAAATACAATAAAGTAATTTTTCTAACTAAAAGTCTCTCCGTGTATTAATGATTTTTCACATGATGCACAAAACTTTTTTTTGAGCTTTTTTTGTACCGAAGTCACAGAAAACACAATTTTCGATTCTCCGAAAATGTAAATGAACAAAAAGTTAGGTTTTACTAATACAAGCTTCAACAAGCATGCGCGTAGGTGGCGCTAGTAAACTTGACAAAAATACGCAAATGGCCTACCTAGACAGTGGTCCAACCTCGACTATACTCCCCTATTTAAAAATACGGACCTTGCGGACCAAAAATGAAAAATTACGGACCATTTACGGATTAATTACTGAGAAAAATATAACTAGTCGGAGTCAAATAAAAGAAAATTTTACTTAACCCTTTGAGGGGCACATTATTCATATAGACGGATTTTCTTTACAACTCATGTCTTAATATTTTTGGGGTCGCTGATTACGAATTTGAAGTTAGTTTTTAAAAATTCAAAATGGCGGATCTAATATGGCGGACAATTTTTTTTAATTAATCGGATTCATTAGAAAATGTTTACTCGGAGGTTTTTGAGGTCGCTGATTACGAATCTGATGTTAGTTTTTAAAAATTCAAAATGGCGGATCTAACATAGCGGTCAATTTTGTTTTAAATTAATTGGATTTACTTAAAAATTGTTATTTGGAAATTTTCGAAGTCACTGACTTAAAAATTTCTCCGCTAATTATTAACTCACAATCTAAATTTAAAAATAAACTAAACATTGGTAAACAGGGACTACAACAACCTTCGAATAAAAAGTTTCGTGACAATCTAATAAATTTTTACATTTGTCATCTGACATATAATATTGGATCCGCCATTTTGAATTTTTAAAAACTGATGTCATATTCGTAATCAGCGACCCCAAAAACCCCCGAGTAACAATTTTTAGTCGATTTTAAAATGTTTAAAAAATTCGTGATTTTTAACAATAATTTATGAATTTTTTTAAACTATAGGGATTTTTTTAACATGATCTAGGTTACATATTTTTAAAGCCCTATTCTTCCTGAAGAAAACGCACTAAATTTGACTCAAAAATATTAATTTTCGTCAAAGATATTGAAGATTTTAAAGGTGGGACGTATACGTCCCACCGCCCTTCAAAGGGTTAAAACTATAAATTAAATTTTTCATAACTATAAAACATGAAGAAATCGATCACTTCGAGTCGAAGACTCGGAGTTATCGATTACTTCATGTTTTATAATAATTAAAGATGACGGAGTGATAAAATCATTAACAATTCAATTATTATTTTTAATAATTTTCGAAAAAGTTCTTTGACAATTTTGAAATCCATTTTTTTACAATATTCAACTTTACGAAATTTCAATAATTCGTAAATTCTTCAATTAAATATATATATATACATATATATTAGAAAATAAAAAATTCAAATAATATAAAAAAAATTCGCAATTAAACTTTCTCAAAAAAAATTAATTTTCCAGAATTGTTAGTTAAAAATATGAAAAATTCCAATTTTCAAAGATTCTAATCTGAAACCTTTTCAAAATTCAATTATTTCTAAAAATTTACGCTCTAATGCTTTTAATATTCAATTAGGGTAAGTGTGGGTATTACCGTGGGTGCGTGAGTTACCGTGGTTTCGCTATTTTTGTCAAATTTTACCATTTATATTCCAATTTGTTAATCAAAAAAATTCAGATAGTTACTTTCATATCGTACGTGTTTAATAAATAAAAAATTATTGTTATTTAACTTACATTTCTCGATTTAAAAAATTCTAAATTTTGTAGGTGCGGAAAGTTTGATAAATTGCTCATTGTAATGCAAAAATACAGTTTTATATAAATCGCTTTTTTCATTATTAATACTTTTTAAACTTGTTAATTTTTGTATTTTCGATTAATTAATGTATTTTTAAAGTCAAAACTTCGTGGTAAATTATGATTCAATGTATTTTTATTTTTATTTTATCAACACGGTAATTGGATAACGTTTTGAACTTGTGCGCCAAATACCGTGGGTCGTTATTATTATTAAAAATAATATGTAAAGTGACAAATCGTGCTTTTCAAGTTAAAGGAGAACCGCAGGAATTAAAAAATAATTTCAAAATGATTTAGACCAAATACAATTGTTATTTTAATAATAATTACTATTTTCATAAAGAATATTTAATTAAATATTATTACGTATATATGTACTAAATAAAGGCACTAAATAAAGTTATTAATAGATTTATAACGAATTCTGTGATTATTATTAGTATCTGCTAAAATATAAGAATATTTATTGTTAAATTAATAAACCATTGTTTCAAATTTGCTTAATTTCATTCAACCGTTTGCGAATTCTACAAGTTAAAATTTAGCGGTGTAAGGCACACGGTAACTAGATCATCCACGGTATTTGGCACACGGTATTCCGATCATGAAGCTTTGAGCACCACGGTAATACCTGCACTTGCATTACTTTCAAAAATATTTATTATTTAATAAAATATACGCTCTACGACATTTTCAATTTTTTTATTATATCAAATAAAGTCAAAGATCAATTTAAAAAAAAAATTATACAAATATCTTGCGAGGTTTGTTCACAATCTATTGACTAAGTCTGCATTAGATTTTAAACCACGGTAATACCCACATTTACCCTATAATCCAAAATTTTAACTGAAATTTTATGAGAAAATTCTACTATAATTCAATTATTTAAATAAAAAAAACAATTTATTGAATAATTGCATGTTTCTTAAAATTTAATTCTCATAAAGAATTTTATAAATAAATTTTTAAATAATAGAATTCTTTTGACGAATTTTAATAAAATTTTTAAGAATAATTACATTTTTTCGAGGAATTCGATTAAAATTGTATTAAAAATTAATTGAAATTCTGCAATGAGTTTTATTATTTATCAAAATAATTGAATTCCTAATAAGAATTTTATTATTTACAAAAAAAAATTGAATCCCTGTAAAAATTTTATTATTTATGAAAATAATTGAATGATTCCGAAGAAATTTATTAAAATTTTTGAGAATAATTGAATTTCGGAGAAGAATTTAATTATTTCTAAAGATAATTGAAATTTTGACAAGAATTTTATCAAAATTTTTGAAAACAATTTAATTTCTTGGAAGAATTTTATTATTTGAAAAGATAATAACTGAAATTTTGACGAGAACTTTTTAAAAAAAAATTAATTCTACAGAAATGTTAGTTGAAAAGTTTGAAATTACTTCTTAAAAATAAATTCTCATAAAGAATTTTATCAACAAATTTTTAAATAATTGAATTCTTTTGGAAAATTTTATTAGAATATAGTAGATACCTATTAAAATTCATTGAATTGAGGAAAATTTTTGAAAACAATTGGAATTTTGACAAGAATTTTATTAAAATTCTTGAACATAATTGAATTTTTGGGAAGAATTCTATTACTTTAAAAAAAAATTGAATTTCTACAATCATTTGTGATTTCTCTAAAATTATCCAAATTATATTGTACAATTTACGGACCTTTTTTCAAAAAAATGTACTTTTACGGACTTCAAGCAAAGTTACGGACTTTTACGGGATTTATACGGACCTAGTTCGAGTCCTGCTGACATTTCCCGGTTTTCGAGGTGTTGTAGACACTCTGACTTTATATAAAGTTATATTTGCTTAAAAAATTGATATATCTTCTTATATCATAGGAAAAAGATTTTTGTAACACCACTTTGAAATTTTCAAAAAATTGAAAAAAATTTTTTTGCTTAAAATACTCTAGATTAGATTAGATTTATTTAATGTCTTTGGCCAAAAATAGGCTCATACATAGGAGTACTACTATATGCGTACACAAATAAAAGGAAAAAACAATAAGATACAATTGATTAATTTAAATTGAATATAAATCGCCTTATAACACACACATTACAGAAACATATATAACTCGGATCTTAAACGTAAAATTTCTAAAATGACCACAACGAAGTTTTTAATAAAAGAGGGATTTCTTGAACTCATACACTTTAACCAAGTTTCTGGAGTACTAAAATTATTATTAAAAATTTGCGGATATTTATACCTAATATTATTATAGGCTGGACACAACATTAACATGTGAATGAGATTTTCTGAATCTAAAGAACACAGGGGGCAAAGAGATTTAAACTCTAAAATATATTTTTCTTTTTTTACTGTAATTCGAGGATTATAACTGTTTAACAGCCGAATTTGGGCATATATTCTTTTAATAAAAATTGGTAATCTTTTATAAATATAAGAATCTTTTGGAGTTCCGAAAGTAAGGTGAGGCCAGAATAATAAACTCCTAGAGACTGTGATATAACCCTCGTCATGCTCTCGCAAGCCTTTGCCATAAGAATCAAGAATCAAATCGGAATTGATTGCTATTTGTTCAATAGAATAAGTGTCGCTTATCTTCGAGAAAACAGCAAAATTAAATGACCTCTTAATTTGATTATACCAGTTTCTCCTGTTTCCTTGGTTCAGTTGTGCTTGTCTTAACAATTCTTCGGCACAAATTCTCGGATACCTTGATTGATCCATGGAGTGCAGCTTTTTAAACCAAGAAAGGGTGAGCTTTAATATTGTTTAGGATAACGGGAGAACATTCGTTTCGCATCTTAAAGCTCTCGAAGGGGTATTTCTAGAAGACCCAACAATCCCTTCAAGAACGACAATTGAACCGTCTCCAGCTTCTCCACAAACTCCAATCCCCAAATCTGCACTCCATAGGTCAATACACTTATGACAAAGCTCTGAAACAATTTATCACAGGCATCCCAGTTATCCACTTTTATATTATTAATAATTATCAAACAAGAAGCAATTGCTAAATTAGTAGAACTAATTACTTTTTTTGTCATAATTCCGAAGTCAAGAGAATTGGAAATAGTGAGACCAAGATATGTAAACTCACTTACTACTTCAATGGGTTTATTTTCGTATAAAAAACGACTTTATATTAATAGAACGACTTCCCCCCTTCTCAAAGATCATCACCTTTGTTTTGTTAGTATTAACGGACAACCCAAACTCCTTACAATATTTCGATAATGCTTTTAGCTTGCGAGCACATTCCCAGGGAGTATCAGAAAACAACACCAAATCGTCCGCATACGCCAATAAAAAATTTTTTTTAATTTTGTTAATTAAAATTCCCCTACAACCCTCTTTTATCAAAAATTCTTCCAAGTCATTCACGAACAATGTAAATAACAAAGGACTTAGCGTTTCGCCTTGAAGCACACCTTTTGAGACATTCACTGATTCAGATTTTCCATTTTTAGTTATTATACATATATTCGCTTTTTTATAAAAATCTATCAATATATTAATAATTTTCGAGCTTATACCTAAGGCGTGCAATTTCTTCCATAATGTAATATGAGGAACTGACGGAAACGCATTTTTAAAATCTACAAATATTGCGAAGAGTGCTTTGTTTCCATTATATTCATGAATTTGAACCAAAGATATAAAGGTAAATAGATTGTCGATGCAGCCTCTTCCTCTTCTAAAACCCGATTGAAATTCTGCAAACAAACCCCTGTTCGAAATCCATTGAGTTATTCTATCAGCTAGGATTTGAGTAAAAATTTTTGTAATCACATTTACTAAAGTTATAGGCCTATAGTTTACTGGATCTGATAAATCTCCTTTTTTAAAAAGCATAATCATTTGAAGCTGACCCCACTTCCGCGGAACCCTCTCCCCCTCTAAGATTTCATTAAAATATTTACATAAAAAGGCAATCCAGGATGGTGGTAAATTCTTATAAAAAATTCCCTTCACATTATCCATACCAGGTGCCTTATTACTTTTACACTTCAACAAACTTTGAATTATTTCACTAATTGTTATTTGCGCATCTAAATAAGGATCACATTGATAAGTTAAATTAAATTCATACGAGTCCCGGGGGGGGGGAAGAATCCCGCAAATATTGATTCCAGATATCCAAACCCAAATCATTAGAAACAACATTTTTTGCTCTTACTTGATTTATTATTTTCCAAAAATCAACCGGATTATTTGCCCTTGATAATTGTTCAATCCTCTCGGTTTCATAACTCAATTTTTTCTCTCTAGAAGTTTTTTATAATTTTTTTTTTGATGTCAAATACTTTAGTTTACAGTCTCCCATAAAGAATTGTTTTTTACATTTATATAAAAGAGATTTAACATATTTCTTTTGAGCGACACACTCTTTGTCAAACCATGGTTTGTTTTCATGACAATAATTATAAGTTTTTCTCTCTCTCTTCATATTTAAGAAAGAGGCTACGAAATTTATTGCTGACAACAAATAATCTCCCATTCGATCAATGTCATTCGGTAAACTCTCATCACAAATAAAATTTTCTAACATGAAATAATAATCATTTTCCTTACTATTATCGAATATTAAATTATAATCTTTAATATTTTTATTGTTTTTATTCTTATTTCTACAGTTTAACAAATTAAAATTAAATAAAATTATTACAGGAAAATGATCAGAGTTTGTTAGTATTGGAGATACTTTTAAATCATCGATCAATTGCACACCACTCAACGATACCCATACCAAGTCGATTACACTACTACCGATAGAACTCACATAAGTAAAATTTCCCTGAGAATCATTCTTAGTTCTTCCGTTAAGTAATAAAAAACCGTACGATTCCAATACTTTTGTTAATTCATTACCATTGCTGTTATAAACTATATCACAAGAAAATCTAGATGTCGCAAAATTAAAATTATTTCCAATAACATTATCATTTATTTGATTCAGTTGTGCAACGCGACAATTAAAATCCCCACCTAATATAATATCCAAGCTCGGAAATGAATAAAATAATTTTCTAATGACAGCGATAAATCATCCAAAAAATTTTGTATTTTTACTGATTGCGGACGGTAAACGACCCCCAAAATAAAATTGTTATTTATCGTACGAACGTTTAAAAAAATAAAAACATCGGATTTTAAAATCACATTAATTGTATAATATTTATCATTATATAAAATTAAAATTCCTCCGCTTGCTCTTCCGTATAACATCACTTTTCTTGCAGGAACATGTACATACCGATAATGTGGAGGAATACTCGGGAACGTTGAATCCAATATCCAAGTCTCGTATAAACAAATAATATCTCTGTCACTACTCACACAATAAATATCCTTAAGGTTCCTAAGGCCATGGCAATTCCAGAAGAGACACTTCCCCACCACATCGAAATTCAAATTGAAAAATAAAGTTGACTTTACCGAGTTGTTAATTTCACTAGCGATTTGAAGCTGCTATTGCGCGCTCTCATCAATTGTTTGCTTCCTTGATGGTGTCTTGAAAAAGTTTGACAGCTGTTTACTGACTGTAGACTTGTTCTTTCGAGAGCCCTTCGGACGACCTTTGCCTGGTTTAGTTGATTGTGTATCTGGTGTTTTGAAGTCTTCTTCCTGACGAATGTTCGAAAATGACTGGACTTGCTTTCCGTCTTTTAATATTTTCTCGATTACAGATAGCTCCATAATTTTTCCGTCAATTAAGATTTTATTATTTGTTATTTTCGGATTGAAATTTAACTCTTTAAGCTTCTGTACCTTTTCACGTAACTCCTTCCAAGCAGCTCTCTCCTCTTTGGAACGATCTCTCGAAATATAAACTCCACAATCTCTAAAGTCCTTCGCCTTTGAAAATATCAGTCTGGACCATCTTGAACCAGCGAGTTTGATTAAAATAGGACGAATAACACCCTCAGATTTTTTACCAAGACGATAGAAATCTCTAACCGCATAATCCGGAATGTCCAACTCGAGCTTCTCAAAGGTAGAAAAAATGATTTTTATCAGCTCCAAATCATGCAACACATCTTCAGGAATATTATACAAAATAATATTATCTTCTCGCAACTTTTTTGAAATAAGAGAAATATCCGATTCCAACGATTTCACATTTATTTCAATACTCTCACAGTTCTTAAGCGCTTTCTTTGCATCAGAATGAAACTCCGAGACCTCTTGCCGCAGTTCTGCATGAGATGCAGAAAGTTTTGCTATTTCAGATGTTAGCTTCTTTAGAGAAGCTGTTAAATTGATATCTGTTTCATTAGTCATAATGAAACTAAGCACAAGAGAAATCACAAATTCGAGACACTCAAAAACTTGATAGTAAAATCACTTTCGATAGAAAAACTAAGTAAATATTTATTACAGAGAACGAGGAGCTTCAAAATAAAGCGTCTATACTGCTTGACGGCTCAAGTAGAACTCGCTTAAAATACTCTTTATGGACACCAAAATGATATGTCATTAGTTATATATCGATATCTCAAGTAAAAAGACAATTTTAGAACTGTTCAAGCAGGGTCGCGCGCTAAGGTTTACATTGTAATGAAAACTTTAAACTCGTTTTTCTCAAAACTGTATTTTAAAAATCGGTGGACACTAGCTGCCACAAATTTCAATCGATCAAACCGACAATTTAAAAAAAAAGAAATTTATATATATTTTTTTGTAGTTCAAGAGTAGTACAATACCCTACTGTAATTTAATTTTCCTAAAAAATTTTCTATTCTTCAATAAAAATTGTTGAAAAAGCTTATGTTTTGAGAGGGTCAAAGTGGTGTAACCCCTTAAGTGTAGTTGAAATTTAAGTAGTCCACAAATTGGGACATTTACCTTAAATACACAAGGAAAAATTATTAACACGTTTGTTAGACATGTGGGATACCCGACATGTGTTACATGTTTAAATCGATACGTGCAAATACACGTGATTACTTGCACGATAACTTAGGATAACTAATAGAGTTGTGCAAAATTCGAACCGAACCGAGTTTAGAATTCGACATTTTAGCGTACTAAAACCGAACACAATTCGGTTCGGTTCGAATTTTGTAGTAACTCGAATGTCGAATATTCGACATCCGAACTGGACTAGTTCGAATGTCGAAAAACCGACATTCGAACTAAGCTAACTCGAATGTCGAATTTTCGACATTCGAACTAGGCGATAAAATTCGAACCGTTCGGTTCGAATTATTTTGCACAGCTCTAATAACTAATAGAAAATAATCATAATCTAGTAATTACTAATATTAAAATAATTAAAAAATTGAGAATTTAAGTTGTAAGATTTTACCTTATAAAACCAGTAAACACAATACGCAGTAGTACCAATTAAAGCTGCAACATTAAAAATTTCTTTCACTTTAAAAAATAAACTCGGTTGATGGTAATTTGGGTAATAATATGGATATAGTTGTCTTGGAGGTTGTATCGTCACAGCTGTGTATTCATTTTGACTTGAAGATTTTTGTGGCAAATTCGCCAAATCACAGGCTCTTTGTATTTCCTTATCGGTGAGACCTTTTCTTTTTAAAAAGTCTTGTTTTTGACTTAAAGGACTAGCTGAGACTTTTGGATTCTGCAGAAATTTCACTGCCGTGCTTATCTAAAAAACAAAAAATTAAATTTATTTCTAACATATAATTTATTAAAAATTTGCGTGCAAATGTCAATGCGGCCAACTTATTTCTGCAATTAATTATGTTATTTTTCTTATTATTAGTACACTATAGAATGGCACAGCCCGTATATATTTGAATAAATAAATAAATATATGTACAAAAATAACTTTCTTTAATAGAGTTACAAGAAATAAAAAGAAAATATTAAGCGGTATTTTCTTAATAAACAAAAAGAAACTAAATGAATAAAATAAAATTATTTCTGAAAATAAACTTTCAAATTCTCTACAGGTTCAAAGGTTATAGTTAGGATACTCTGTAATGGTTATGTTAAACAACTAATTATAACAATATTTAATTTATGAGTGCCTTAGAAAGAATATGAAAAGCAATTATGGAATTAATTTAAATTTGGAATAAAGAAAATATACTTACTAGTTGTTCTCGAGGAGGAGTTTCATTGTTTGTATTATTATCTGCCATTGTTGCACTTTATAATTATTTCCCTTTGGTTATGTATTCCTTATATTTTTTAGCCTTTGAACGTACATAATTATGCAATAAACTCTGAAGCAAGCTGATTAATCAGATTTTAATTGAAAGCATAAAAAAGCACAATAATTACCTGTCATGTCTTATGAATATAGGTTATAAAGTAGCGCAAGTACACCTGGAACATGAAGTAGTATAAGGAGACCGAACGAAATACATTATAAATGGGCCAGATTTCTGTACCCGCTTAGTAGGTGAAAAATACCGAAAGGAACAATAGCGCTGCGCATGGGAAAAATGGAAAACACAGTTCATTCACAATTGATAGAATTATAACACTGAAAATAACACTATAATTATTTTACTTTGATAATATTTAAAAAATATGAGGAACACGTGGAAACATATATGACACTCATGAATTAGTGAAACCAGGTCCGTCTGTCTCTTCTGTTTTTGTACGTATTCTTGTGGACCTTTAATTATTCCACGCCAGTAGAGGCGCCACTTTCGTAGGAGGCCTAGTTTTGTTTGTTATTATCGTTATTATGTACATAAATACATGCTGCAGTGGGTATTCTGTTGCTTATTTACAAATATTTATAAACATAATAAAATTAAAGAATCATTCCTAACATAATAAGTGTTTTTTTTTAAATGGGCAGAAATGTTAGAAAGATCTGGACGTTTGTACAACTCCGTAATTTAAAAATTCTAATCTAATTTTATCCAATTTAAAAGTTTTAAATGTTAAATGTCCAAGAAAATAAAGTTTTTATTTAAGATAAATATTTTATTAACTTATATTTTGAAGAATTCAGCATTTGAATAAATAGCAACTAGAAAATATTACCCTAAAATATAGAATAAATAAAAATTTTACCAGCTTAATTTTCATCTATTCTAATTATTCAACATTATAATTATGATTCAATATTTATTTTAAAGTGTTTTAAAATTATTGTTAGTGTATACCCTGTATACTTTTAAAAAATTTCATTTTATTAACTGAATCACGTATTGCTGCTTGAATAAAATTTGTTTTTATTACTTGTAAATTATTTATTTCATACATAATTCTCTGCAAATATTTTTTATTTAATAATATAAATAAAGATATTTATTATTAAAAATTAGTTATTTAAATGCAATATTATTTTTTAATTATTTAATTTTTTTTTTTGTGTAAACTGTTATATTTCAATGCATTTTTGGGCCCCCTAAAACAGTGGCGCCTCTATCATTGTGGAATATTTATAGGTCCACGAGTTTCACAGAAGACAGACGGGTCTGCTTTCGTGTAACGAGCGACTGCCATCTCGCTCGACTTTCGATATATCGATTAATGATAATCAACGCGGAAAATTTAAATAATTTATTAATTTAAATTTAAGTTTTTAACGACATTTCACACGGCTTTAGATAAATATGTTTCATTAGAAAACACTGTGACTAATTTTTCAGTTTGAAATTTCAACCTCATATGGACTATGTTTCAATATTTCTAAGAATTCACATAAATTAAGCACAATAACAAGAAAGAAAATATTCTTTAATTTTCCTTATTTCCAAGCGTAAAAATCTAAACTCTCGAACAATTAACAGGAAAATAGAAAAAATAGAAAGAGAATTCAAATAATATTTACAATTTCAAACGAGCCTGAGAAACGTCGATCTTATTTGAGACGTCTTTTGTAATACGAGTTAAAACCATAAATTACTTCTAAGATATTGAGATAAAATCCAATGAGTAAAAGAAATAGAAAAAACTTTCGGTAATAAAACCCAACTATAAGGGATACGAAATAGTATCCCTTGACGCTGGGAAACTTATAAAAAATCAACTAAAACGCACAATGAGTTAGAAACACATGTTGACCACTCGGCGGCCTGGGACCCTTACACTTGAGAAATGTCACGTAAACTTCAATCCATTGTTAAAACATACCACCCTCTATCAAAAGAGTTTTCTTAATTATCTCCGATAAAATAATTGTGTTTATATGTATATGTATGTATGTATGTATATGTATATATATATATATGTGTATGTGTGTGTATGTATGTATATATATGTATATATATTAGTATTGATAAATATTGTCATTAGTTTATATGTACATTTGTTATTGTTAATCGTCTAACGTTATGTACTTGTATGAATGTGTATGTATATAGTTATGTATGTGTATATTACATTAATTTCATTGATAAAATAATTATATTAATAATATAATTATGTTAGAATGTTGATATTTTACTAGATACCAAAGATAAGATCAGTCGTTAAAATGTAATTTAATATTTGTTAATTGCATTTCATTTATAATTCTTTCTTTTGTAATAAGTTGTACATTTTAATATGTTATTACGAATGAATAAGTTACAAATAAATATATAGTATGTACAGTTTGTTTGAATTGTATAGTGTGTAGTATAAAGTGGGGATGCTGGATGCATCTCGCGTAGACTGTGCATAGACTATGGAGCATGCGCAAGAATGTTTTTCGTAGACTTAGAGCGGAGTCAGTCTCCTCTAAAAGTTTAGTCTTTAAGGGCCAGTTTCACCAACTGGCGGTTAAGCTTGGTTCAACTGAACTCGTTCAACTCTTGATCGTCAGAGTTAACCGCTAGTGCGTTTCACCAGCCTAATCCCAGTTTAAAATGAACGCGTTTAGTTAATCTACATTCCCTAGAATTTCCTAGTGGTTATGGCGCTTAAATCTAACCACGGAATGTAAATAAACAACTGAACTAACCTAAAATATAAATGTCGCATAGGTTCTTTTGAGCTTAATATCTATTATTTTAAATTAAAACCTTAATAAAAAATGAGTAGTGGAGTAAAAAACAAGTTGTTCTTTTCATGATCATTTAGCTTCCACAATATAATATATACCAATTGCTTAATTTCTTATTCTAGAATAATTATTTAAAAGTATTTTAAAAAATACAAAATTTGAATTTTTTGTTAAAAATAAAAATATCGTCCGATTAATTTTATAAATATTGATAAAATATATACTTTATATACATGAATCGATTCGTTTTCATGGCAGAAATACAATTTTGACAAGAGTAAATTAAAATTTTAATAAAGAAAAAAGTTATTTCAAAAATTACAAAATATAAATTTTTTGTTGAAAGCAAAATTAGACAGAGAGAGCCAAACTTTTTTTTAAAGTCCTTTTTTATATTCCCAAGCAGCACGGAATATACCCTGAAGATGAAGGGAATATTACATTTCATATTCGGAGTATTCCAGTGGAATGTTCCAGGGATCTTAAAGTAATATTAAAATGTCCGCCCCACAGGAATATTCCAAGATAACATTGAGGGAATGTTCCACGGTAATATCAAAGCAATATTCCAGGATGATGTTGAGGGAATGTTCCACCGTAATATTAATAGAATATTCCAGGGTCATGTTGAGGGAATGTTCCCAGGTAATATTAAATATGTTGAAAATGCCATTGAATCTCATTTTTACTAAAGAAAGAAGAAAAAAAGAAAAAAAAGTCAAATTTTTTCAAAGTATGAAATTTTGGAATGTTCCCAGGGAATATTCTTGGAACATTCCCTCAATATTCCCTCAACATGAACCTGGAATATTCCATTAATATTACGATGGAACATTCCGTCAACATCATCCTAGAATATTGCTTCGATATTACCGTGGAACATTCCCTCAATGTTATCTTGTAATATTCCTGTGGGGCGGACATTTTAATATTACTTTAAGATCCCTGGAACATTCCACTGGAATACTCCGAATATGAAATGTAATATTCCCTTCATCTTCAGGTTATATTCCGTGCTGCTTGGGTTTTCTTAATTTAATAACATAATAGTACATACATATTTTGTGATTGTGGTGTAGTAGATCAGATTTGTAAATTTCAATACGAATGTCAATTAAATGACCATTTAAAATTTGTAATGGCTTTTATATGAATATTTCTAAACATTTGTCAGATTAATTTTTCTTTTTTGAAAATCCTTCTTTCTTTATATTTTTTTAATTTAATTTACATTTAATAAAGTTAAATCTGTTGAAACAAAGCATCTACATGCTATATTGTTTTGATAGTGGGTCAGTTTGGGATAGAATGCTTTGTATATATAATGATTCCACTTATTTTGTTAAGTAAATAATACACTGAATGTTAATTAATTTTTTATATATAGGTAGTAGTCCCTTAAGAAAATCAACAAATCGTAAAAGTTCGCACTGCGCTTCGGGAGAGTTCGGCAAGTTGAACGCGGTCAACTCTGCTTAAACCGACAAAATTCAGCGATTAAAATATAAACTTAGTTCAACCGAGTTGAACGTGGTTAATTAGATGGTGAAACGTACGCAGAGACTTGATCTCGTTCAACTCATACTTTGAACGAGTTCAGTGCTTGAACTAGTTTGGTGAAACTGGCCCTAAGCTAGTTCTAATACCGACCTCGAACTGGAAAGTTGTCTCCAGAATTCGATCCTCTGTATACTTTCTCTTTTTATTAATAAATTCTTTGGGTTTTAATCTCGAAAAGATTGGATTAATAATTAATTAATATTATTAATTATTAATTGATCCCTTCGCTTTCGAGAGGATTTTCCCTCCGTTTAACGGAAATTATAGTTGTTTTCATTTTAAATATTTCCCGGTCCTCTTTAGAGGTTTACATCGAAAAGAATTCAACCAACCGCTTCATGCTAGAGGAGTTTGCGCAACATGTGCTAACTTCGCACGTAACATTCGGTATATTTACCCACTATTCAGGTACCGAAATCTGTCCCACTTTCAATTCAAAATTTGCACGGTCGTTCGATCTCCTTATACTACTTCATGACCTGGAACTTGCAACTTTCAGGCAATTTCTCTTGATTGTTTAAAATTATATTAATTCTGGGGAAATAATATTGCCCTTATTTACAAAAAGAAATAATTTTTTAAATGAAACGAGTAATAATATATAAATTTTTAAAACATTACAATTTTTTGATTGCTACCACGATTGCTACTGTCTGTACCAAAGACTAGAGACAGGAGGAGTAACTCAAGGAGTGAGGGTGACGTAGAAAGTGAGGGCAATGTGGTAAGAGAGAAATTTAATTGTTATATATATTTATATAACAAATACGCTTGTGAGTAAAGTGAGGAAAAAAACGTGATTTTACAATAATACTACTCTTACAGTTCTTGGCGAATTCGCAAAGATTTATATAATTATGCTTTTGCATATTATTCTTAATTTTATTAGAATATATTTACCATTTATCATGCCACCATCACATCCACAATCTATTATGCTGCAAATAGCAGGCATTTTTATTTTTTAGTTAAATTATATGTGATTCAATAATTTTATTTATTTATTTTTTATATTTTTCAACCGGTGAAAATTCTCGACATAACCACAAATATAACAATATTTTTGGTATCAACCGTGCAAAACAGATAAATGTGTTTATATGCGCAGAAGACTAATTTTCGTCTACTGCACTAGCTACTTGTCAAGACACCACCTGCATTGCCCTCATATTTTACGTCACCGTTCTCTGTGGTAATACAGCGAACTGTATTAACTGTATTAACTGTTCGCTGTATTACCACAGAGAACGGTGACGTAAAATATGAGGGCAATGCAGGTGGTGTCTTGACAAGTAGCTAGTGCAGTAGACGAAAATTAGTCTTCTGCGCATATAAACACATTTATCTGTTTTGCACGGTTGATACCAAAAATATTGTTATATTTGTGGTTATGTCGAGAATTTTCACCGGTTGAAAAATATAAAAAATAAATAAATAAAATTATTGAATCACATATAATTTAACTAAAAAATAAAAATGCCTGCTATTTGCAGCATAATAGATTGTGGATGTGATGGTGGCATGATAAATATATTCTAATAAAATTAAGAATAATATGCAAAAGCATAATTATATAAATCTTGGCGAATTCGCCAAGAACTGTAAGAGTAGTATTATTGTAAAATCACGTTTTTTTCCTCACTTTACTCACAAGCGTATTTGTTATATAAATATATATAACAATTAAATTTCTCTCTTACATTATTCATAACCTCTCTATCATACATTGCGTAGTTATCGTTGTTATGCTTTTCTTGCTCTTCTGCTATACTATAGTTCTATATATACTTGCGCAGAAACCATTTTTGGTTACTGCACTAACTACCTACATATAGAATATTCCTCCATTGCCCTCACTTTCTACGTCACCCTCACTCCTTGAGTTACTCCTCCTGTCTCTAGTCTTCTTGCTTCTTGGTCTATCGTCTATAGGCCAACGCAGAATTACGGAAGCTTCTACGCGCCACCCTGCGGCACTCACTCGCTTTACGAGGCACAAGGCAAATGTCGTTTGAAGCAGCCTGCTAGTGAATGCCTTGTACGATGCCTCGTTGTAGGGATGTTCGATTTTTTCAAAAATATCGATTTTTGAATCGAATCGGAATAGAAACGAGTAGATTCGATTTTTTAAAAAATCGACCTCAAAATATTCGATTCGCAAAGAATCGTATAAAAAATCGATTCAAAAAAATTAATTAATAATATTTTATTTTATTTAATAATTTAAAACAATAAATAATTGAATTGTTATTTAAAAATTGTTGGTTAAAAAAGAAATAATTTTTAAGGGGACCCGCACCCGAAATTTCAACTATAACAGAATATAATTGAAAAAATTTGGTATATTTTTTTTCTGACACTATTTTGATTCAGAAATAAGGTGAACAAAGAAAAAAAAAATTTCATGATTTTTTCGAAAATTAAAAAAAAATTTTTTTTTAATTTTTTTTGTAACTTTTGACAAAATTAAAATTTTACAAAATCCATACCCTTAATTGTACAGGGGGTTGTAAGGAACTCATTAAAACAAAAACCATTAAAAAATAATAAAATTTGTGAAAGAAGAAGCATTTTTTATAAGTTTATAGTATAACATTATAAACCATAAATTTACAAACAAATGCTTCTTCTTTCACAAATTATATTATTTTTTCATGGTTTTTGTTTTAATGAGTTTCTCACAACCCCCTGTACAATTAAGGGCATGGATTTTGTGAAATTTTAATTTTAATTTTTTGTAAATTTATGGTATAACATCGAAATGTTATACCATAAACTTCTAAAAAATGCTTCTTCTTTCACAAATTTTATTATTTTTTAATGGTTTTTGTTTTAATGAGTTCCTTACAACCCCCTGTATAATTAAGGGTATGGATTTTGTGAAATTTTAATTTTAATTTTTTGTAAATTTATGGTATAACATCGAAATGTTATACCATAAACTTCTAAAAAATGCTTCTTCTTTCACAAATTTTATTATTTTTTAATGGTTTTTGTTTTAATGAGTTCCTTACAACCCCCTGTATAATTAAGGGTATGGATTTTGTGAAATTTTAATTTTAATTTTTTGTAAATTTATGGTATAACATCGAAATGTTATACCATAAACTTCTAAAAAAATGCTTCTTCTTTCACAAATTTTATTATTTTTTAATGGTTTTTGTTTTAATGAGTTCCTTACAACCCCCTGTATAATTAAGGGTATGGATTTTGTAAAATTTTAATTTTGTCAAAAGTTACAAAAAAAATTTAAAAAAAAATTTTTTAATTTTTGAAAAAATCATGAAATTTTTTTTTTTGTTCACCTTATTTCTGAATCAAAATAGTGTCAGAAAAAAAATATACCAAATTTTTTCAATTATATTCTGTTATAGTTGAAATTTCGGGTGCGGGTCCCCTTAAATTTAATTAAAAGTAAAATTTTTTATTTTACGTAGAGAACATTGGAAGCAGTCATATTATGTAAACATTAAAGTTTTTCAAAGCAGATTTAAAATGGTCGCTCTAAAATTATAAAGGTTTATTATTTTATTTACAATAAAATAGTTTTAAATTTAGACAATTATTTCAATATTAATCTATGATTTAAAAACTGAAATGGTAAAGCACTTTTTAATTTTGTTAAGCGAATTAAAATTTTCGCTCTAAAATTACAAATCTTTGTTTTTTTTTAATTACAATAAAATATTGTTAAATTAAAATATAAAACTATCAGTTAAAAAAACTGAAATATCACAAGCCTTTATTGGCATTTTCGAACCAAAGGCGTGCGCAGACATATGGATATGTGCATACATTGGAGGAAATACTGTAATTTTATTGGTTCTGCCGATGTAGCTTTCTAAAGAACTAATCTTATTTCACTATTCTCTTGTGCTTGAAAGAAACGAAAATCGATCATCCGATTCTCTATGTTTAAGATTCGATTCACAAAAAAATCGATTAGTAAAGATCGATTACAAAAATCGAATCGGAAAGTCGAAATCGTCGATTTTTTTAAGAATCGAATCGAAATCGAACATCCCTACCTCGTTGTGTGCCTCGTAGGGTGCCTCGATGCGTGCTTTGTGCGACTAGTAGTAGACCAGTGTTTTGAAATTTTAAACGGCTTTAAATGTAAATCAGAATTCTCAAAAAAAAAAAAAATTGACTAGTTCAGGTTAAATTAATAGCTAATTGCTGTTAATATTTATAAATTAAAAAGTGTAAATTTTAGAATAATTGAAGGGTGGCATGACAAAAGGGAGTCAGCAACAATTTTTCCAAATTGAGATATTTTTAGAAAAAAATCAGGTAAATTCTTTTACACAGTTCTGTAAGAGGATTTTCTTGTAAATTGTTTTTTAAACTCGTTTTTAATAAAAATAAGAATAAGACAATAGCCTACATATTTTTACTTACAATGCAATTCAGTTAAAAAACAAAAGAAATGAATATTATTATGAATAGGTTAATATCGTTAAAAATACTTATTTCTTTTTTATATCATTAAATATATATTAAATTTCTCTGAAAAACTGTATGTCTATTTAGAAATAATTTTTATTCTTTATCTATTTTTCAATAATTTAAATATTATCCTTCTGTTAATTTTTAAATATTCCTGTTTGTAGTTTACATTTGATAATTTCTATACTTTTTACTTTCAAAAATTAACATTAAATTAACAATTTTCTTGAAAACAAACAACTTTTTCAAAGCAAACTTTTTTGCATTCAATTCGTCATTTGAATATTAAAAAATTTTTAATGTGTTATTTTCGTTTCCTGTAAAATCGTTAAATTGTTGCTTGACCATTTTTGTCATGCTACCCTTCAATTACAAATTTTGTTGAATCTTGTTTTAGATTGTAGTGAGGGTGTTGAAATGTTTCTTTTACTTGAGTATAAAATGTCAAGGTTATGTTTTCACCATTTTCACCTACCAAAAAAGTTATTCATGACAAGCTGCAAGTACGATTCAATATATTTTTATATATGAGGATTGAATTCAATAATTATTCAAGATGTACATATTTGCTTAAAATTTTTAAGACAACTAGAGGTTATATAACCTATCTCTCAAGTAAAAATACATTTCAACACCCTCACTACAATTCAAAACAAGATTCAACAAAATTTGTAATTATTCTAAAATTTACACTTTTTAATTTAAAAATATTAACAGCAATTAGCTATTAATTTAACCTGAACTAGTCAAATTTTTTTTTTTTGAGAATTCTGATTTACATTTAAAGCCGTTTAAAATTTCAAAACACTGGTCTACACTGTAAAAAATCCTTACTGAAATTTCAATCGTACACCGATTGACATAAAATTACAACGGACCCTCGGATGAATTTTACATTTTTGATTATAAAATTCCCATTTGACATGAAAATTCAACAGAAAACTATGTGCTCAACATAACCTTAAAATTTATTTTATTCACTTTTTTTTTCTTACACGTTTATAATATATCTATTGATTTTTTTACATTATTGTTGGAAAGTGTTTAAGTTATAAAAATGAATACTTTTTTATAATAAAGTTAATGATATCTATGTTTAAAATGGAATAATATCTTTTTTCGAAATAAAATTTTTAAGTGAAATAAAATTAAACAAATATGATGAACTTTCAACACTCCCGGTAAATGTCCACAGACTACCGAGTGAAATTTCATTTGGCTGTCCATTGAAAATTCCAAGAAGAATATGAAAATTCATACGTGGTTCCGTTGTAATTTTATGTCAATCGACACTCGTATGAAAATTCAATAAATGCTTGAAAGTTACATGGACTGACCATTTAAATTTCATTAATTCTGTTATTTTCATACGTCGTTCCTATTAAAGTTTTACACATTACATGGAATATTCAATATGGATTTCTTACAGTGTACTACTGGTCGCACAAAGCACGCATCGAGGCACCCTACGAGGCACACACCGAGGCATCGTACAAGGAATTCACTAGCAGGGTGCTTCAAACGACATTTGCCTTGTGCCTCGTAAAGCGAGTGAGTGCCGCAGGGTGGCGCGTAGAAGCTTCCGTACAGAATAGATCTGTAACCGGAACCGCAATCGTAAGCGTAACCGTAAGAATGAGTTAAAGAAGGATAGGTATATTGTTTATCCTTCTCTAACTCATTCTTACGCTTACGGTTACGATTGCGGTCCGGTTACAGATCTATTCTGCGTTGGCCTTATCATGTCTATTAAGCTGAATTTACATTTTAGGTTGAGTCCACAATAGGCACTTTTCTTAAAGCGATGCATACCATCTACATCGATTTCTATTGTTCGAACAATGGAAATCGATGTAGAGGGTATGCATCGCTTTAAGAAAAGTGCCTATTGTGGACTCAAGGTACTCGCACACCTCGGCTGTCTGTCTGCCTGCGCAGGCAGAAGATCGTTCACACCTCACTTTTCCCGTTAAAAAATGAGGGAAGATTTGAATTTTAATAGATATTCAAATCTTCCCTCATTTTTCAACGGGAAAAGTGAGGTGTGAACGATCTTCTGCCTGCGCAGGCAGACAGACAGCCGAGGTGTGCGAGTACCTTTAACCTAAGAAAAGTGCCTATTGTGGACTCAACCTTAGATACGTGCGGAGCAGGGTTGCGTACGTGATTTACCTGACGTAAATTACATAGTTTTTTTACAGTATATTACGTCAGTAATTTACGTGCTCAGTTTTATACGTAATTTACTTTTTCAAAATGGCTGAATTGTTGACATGATTGCCGTTGACTATTTCTTGATTCTGTGTCCCAACAAATTGCATTTAAAAAATGTTTAGAGGTGCAAGGCCGCGTCAATGAACTATCATTTATATCACAAAAGGAAAATAGGAAAAGTGTGGATTTTTATCAAGGATGCAAACAAACCTTCTCTAGTACATCCGAAGAGAGGTTAAGAACCTACAGGTAAATTTAAATGAAGATTATATGTTATATAAATAAATGTATTTTGAATATACAAATTATGATTGAGTTATTTATTTATTACTTATTTATCTAAATTTTTGTACAAGTGGTACAAATAGAATTCGTAAACATAACCTATACAATATACTGTCCCGTCATAAACCTGTCAAAATCATCTTCATCATGCGCTTTTAAACATTTAGGGCCAGTTTCACCAAACTAGTTCAAGCACTGAACTCGTTCAAAGTATGAGTTGAACGAGATCAAGTCTCTGCGTACGTTTCACCATCTACTTAACCACGTTCAACTCGGTTGAACTAAGTTTATATTTTAATCGCTGAATTTTGTCGGTTTAAGCAGAGTTGACCGCGTTCAACTTGCCGAACTCTCCCGAAGCGCAGTGCGAACTTTTACGATTTGTTGATTTTCTTAAGGGACTACTACCTATATATAAAAAATTAATTAACATTCAGTGTATTATTTACTTAACAAAATAAGTGGAATCATTATATATACAAAGCATTCTATCCCAAACTGACCCACTATCAAAACAATATTGCATGTAGATGCTTTGTTTCAACAGATTTAACTTTATTAAATGTAAATTAAATTAAAAAAATATAAAGAAAGAAGGATTTTCAAAAAAGAAAAATTAATCTGACAAATGTTTAGAAATATTCATATAAAAGCCATTACAAATTTTAAATGGTCATTTAATTGACATTCGTATTGAAATTTACAAATCTGATCTACTACACCACAATCACAAAATATGTATGTACTATTATGTTATTAAATTAAGAAAATATAAAAAAGGACTTTAAAAAAAAGTTTGGCTCTCTCTGTCTTATTTTGCTTTCAACAAAAAATTTATATTTTGTAATTTTTGAAATAACTTTTTTCTTTATTAAAATTTTAATTTACTCTTGTCAAAATTGTATTTCTGCCATGAAAACGAATCGATTCATGTATATAAAGTATATATTTTATCAATATTTATAAAATTAATCGGACGATATTTTTATTTTTAACAAAAAATTCAAATTTTGTATTTTTTAAAATACTTTTAAATAATTATTCTAGAATAAGAAATTAAGCAATTGGTATATATTATATTGTGGAAGCTAAATGATCATGAAAAGAACAACTTGTTTTTTACTCCACTACTCATTTTTTATTAAGGTTTTAATTTAAAATAATAGATATTAAGCTCAAAAGAACCTATACGACATTTATATTTTAGGTTAGTTCAGTTGTTTATTTACATTCCGTGGTTAGATTTAAGCGCCATAACCACTAGGAAATTCTAAGGAATGTAGATTAACTAAACGCGTTCATTTTAAACTGGGATTAGGCTGGTGAAACGCACTAGCGGTTAAAGGCGCTTGTACACCTCACCGATTCCGAGTATGTCCCCGTCGTGCAAGCAGTTTTCCAAGATGGAATGAGTTTTCTAACCAAGAAAACCAAGTTAGAAAATTGTTTGCATGGCGGGATAATTTAAAAATATAAATAATGATCAGTGATTAGTGAAAGATGTGTAATAGTAAAATGTGAATAAAATGGATTTTTTGAATAAAACTTAAGTAAAATACATTTGTTATAAATTATTTTAATAAAGCAGTGAAAATGTAATGAGAAATATCTTTAAAAAAGTAAAAGTTGTGATTAAGTCGATGTTTGCAGAAAAGCTAATATATTTTTATTTTTTTTATAAAAAAATATATGTTAAATCGTTGGTTTTCGATATTTATATATGTTTTAAATGAAGAATGGAAAACTGCAAAAATTTTTAACTCCAAGTATTACCTTTTCTGCAAACATCGACTTAATCACAACTTTTACTTTTTTTAAAGATATTTCTCATTAGATTTTCACTGCTTTATTAAAATAATTTATAACAAATGTATTTTACTTAAGTTTTATTCAAAAAATCCATTTTATTTACATTTTACTATTACACATCTTTCACTAATCACTGATTATTATTTATATTTTTAAATTATCCCGCCATGCAAACAATTTTCTAACTTGGTTTTCTTGGTTAGAAAACTCATTCCATCTTGGAAAACTGCTTGCACGACGGGGACATACTCGGAATCGGTGAGGTGTACAAGCGCCTTAACTCTGACGATCAAGAGTTGAACGAGTTCAGTTGAACCAAGCTTAACCGCCAGTTGGTGAAACTGTCCCTTAAAGAGTAATGAATTATAAAATAATAATTCATATTTTCAAAACAAGCATTTCAAAATAGCCTTTCTTTTTTCTATTTTTTGACGTTCAAACCCTAATTCTTTCCAGGGAATCTGTTGTCCTTTTTAGTTTGGTCGATTCATTGTATATAATTTATATTTAATAATCTGACGAATTTATTATGCATGACATTGACGACGCACGTGTAATTTTTAAATATTATGCTTTTAGCGCTTCTTAAATTGTCCGACATCTTTTTTTACATTTATTACGTAATATACGTAAAAAACTTCGAGTTGCGCGCAACCGTGCAACCCTGGTGCGGAGTTACATTATTTTTACGTAAAAAACTTTAAGGCCTTTCTCCAATAGGTTCCCAAAACTCTGCGTTGCGTCGGTTGCTATGGAAACATATGCTAAAATCTACGGAAGCGCCTACGCGCCGCGAGGCAAAGAGAGGAAACCTGTTTCTGCTAATGTCGTTTTAAGGCCAACGCAGAATAGATCTGTAACCGGAACCGCAATCGTAACCGTAAGCGTAAGAATGAGTTAGAGAAGGATAAACAATATACCTATCTTTCTTTAACTCATTCTTACGGTTACGCTTACGATTGCGGTTCCGGTTACAGACCTATTCTGCGTTGGCCTATACAGGAGAAGCAACTATAGGTTTTTGGTGGGGCCGTTTTACGGGAACAGGGTTGGCGTGAAATGAGTTGCGCCAACAGTGAATTTGGGCTCTGCGCACACAAGCTGTCTGCTAAATCAGCTGATATATGTCATTAGTATGTGCAGAACCCAAAATTCGTTTCTGGCGCAACTCACTCCACGCTATCCTTGTTCCCGTAAAACAGCCTGCAACTCTCTATACATTTGGAACGAAGTTTGCTTTCCTGTATATAGTCTTCTTGGTGTGATTAATTGTTACTAAATAAATAATTTAAAATAAGAAATAAAAATGAACCAAATTAATTCAAATCGACAATTTTAATGTAATAAAATATTTTAGATATTATTTATAACAGATATTAATTACGAGGCAAATTAGGTGCTTTAAAAAAATCATATATTTATTTGAGGTTATAAAATGTTATTACATTTAAGGCCTAATTTTGACCTTTTTCCATTACTTTTTCATAACACATTTTATAACCTCAAATAAATATATGATTTTTTTAAAGCACCTAATTTGCCTCGTAATTAATATCTGTTATAAATAATATCTAAAATATTTTATTACATTAAAATTGTCGATTTGAATTAATTTGGTTCATTTTTATTTCTTATTTTAAATTATTTAATTAGTAACAATCACATCATCGAACCACCGAACCAGCGAACGTGTTCCTATGTTTCACAAGCTAAAACGACATTACCAGAAACAGGTTTCCTTCTTTGCCTCGTGGCGCGTAGGCGCTTCCGTAAAAATCAACGCAACGCAGCAGTGCCGGTCCTAGCCCTCCTTGCGCCCTCGGGCAAATTGCCCCAGGTAGTGATGGGATATCGAAAAAATTTGACATCGATATTTTACTTATCGATATTGCATCAGTAATATCGATATTTAAAAATATATCGTTATCGAAAAACAAATATCGATATAACGTAAAAACGATATCGCGCATGCGCAAAACTCTAAAAAAATTTGAATACGTGTATTTATTATTATTTATCAATAAATATAAAGAACGTAAATAAATTAAAAAACTTTGAAGAAAATTAAATAAGTTTTTAAATTATTGAAATAAAAAATAGGATTTTTATATTAATGTATATTTTATTAGTATAGACAATATTATCAATGCGTCCCATATTTGCAATAACTGAAATAAACAAAGCAAACTTTAAATTTTTTATGTAAACAAAATGACTTTTAACACTTCAAGAATGACAGATTTTAATAAAACTTTCTAAGTTACATGTTTTTGATATTTTCAAAGAACATGAATAACAATCATAACCTCAAAATTTACTTTACTTTTACCGCTTTTAACACATAAAATACATGTAAAAAAATGGGCTAAAATATTTGTTTACTCTGAAAATATTTTACTATATATATGAGTTTACACTTATTTATATTTAGTACTTCAAATAGTTTTTGTTTTTTTTGTTGATTTACACGGAAAAAAAAGTTCACGAATCTCTCGTCAACTAGTATATCACTTTTGGATGGGACACAAAATTCTTGAAAATCAACAAACACAGTTCGTCAAACACAGTAAAAAGAAAGTCTTAATTTAAGGCATAAAGAGTACCTTAATTTAAGATGCAACATTTTTAAGGCAGCCTGTGTTTAATTTCAAATCATATTTTTTGGCTGAAATTCAAGAGCAAGGATGCTGGTTTTCAGCACGTTGAATGTGCTGAATTTAAGACAATCATATTGAAAACTCAGCAGTTATAAACTTACGATAAAATAGTTTGAAAACCTAGCATTCTTTTCACTTAATATATATTATACTCATAATTGTTTCTTATTATTTCAATATTTGACACTTTCAGGTTATGTATTTTGTTTTTTATCGTCGCAGCGCTCGGAATATATTTGACACTTTCAATCCTTTTAGGTTACATATTTTGATTTTGATTGTCAGCGCTCGGAATATGTGTGGTCAGTTTCGAAATTACTTTCTATTACGATTTTAGTCGATAAAAACGTCATTATAACTTATTTTTATCGGTAACGTTAAAAATTAACCTAAAAGTAAATAGTGATTCAATATTCTTAAATATTTTTTAACAGGAAATGAATGATTTTTATTATTTTTCCATAATCTGTCATATTATGGATAATTATGGATAATCAATATTGTTTATTCAAATAATATAAGTAGTACTATTTACTCATATAATTTTTTTTTATTTAATGATAAAATTTTTATTTTGCTTGTTATGTACTGTCGGTAAAAAAATTCAATATTTAGACGTTTCTGAAACTGACCACATGAGGACTAGTGTATATTTTAAAAACAATGTAAAAACCTAACCTGAAGCTGTCAATTTGTTTGACGTTTAAAAATGTGATTAATATTGGAAAAAAATCAAGAATATTAACTATTATATGCAGTGATCATTTAGAAATTCACTACAGTACTGACAATTGTAAGTTCAGAATGCCTGTTCTTATTTTCACGCAAGCGCAGCTGAAATTAAGACTTCCATTATTTTCACGACTTGTTTAATTTCAGACAGCGCTTAAAGTAAGATTTACTTTTTACTGTGTAAATTTCATTAACTTTTTCACTAGAAACATAGAACGGTTTCCGACCTTTTCGTTAAAGTTAACGAAAAATTCGTGAACTTTTAAAAAATGCTAAAAACAAGAAAAAATAATTTCCAGACACTACTTTTTTATAGTATTTCACTTAATTTGATAACTTGACGCCTATACGCACCCAACTACACAGAATACACAATTTTATCGCTATTAAAATTCGTAATTCGCTTCACGGGATTCGAACCTAGTACCTATACCCTATAACATAATATTCCTAACAACTAACCGCCACGGCTAAATCTAGATACACTGTCCTTCGACAAACGAAACGATTAGCTGTGTCTGCTGTAAAACTCAGGACCGTGCAAAGTAGAAAAAGTCCCTTATAGTAACTTTTAATTCATTTTATAAATTATTTGTTTCACAAAGAAAATTAGCAAACCAAAATATTCACTAAGTAATAAAAAACACTGATTCTAAATAATAACTTTCATCAAAGAATTTGCCCGAATGTAAACACGGATGACAGCGACTGAATGATGAATGGTTGATCAGCCATATTTGATGCGCATTAAGGCCAACGCAGAATAGATCTGTAACCGGAACCGCAATCGTAAGCGTAACCGTAAGAATGAGTTAAAGAAGGATAGGTATATTGTTTATCCTTCTCTAACTCATTCTTACGCTTACGGTTACGATTACGGTTCCGGTTACAGATCTATTCTGCGTTGGCCTTTACAAACTGCGCATACTACTGAAACTCGCAAGTTCACGATTTTTTCGTCAACTTGTACCTCTACTTTTGACGAACTACTCATCCTTAACACGTTCATCAAAAATTCATTATAACCAAGAAGACTAGAAACAGGAGGAGCAACTTCGATATATTCCTGTAGAGTGCGGTGGCAGAAAATGTGAGGGCAATGGAGGTGGTACTTGAAAATGTAGTTAGTGCAATAGGCCAAAATTAGGTTTCTGCGCATACTGAACATTCAAACGATTCAGATCATTCAGATTCAAACACGCGCTAAAAGAAATCTTTTTCCACGTGCTGCACATTGTCATTGTGTGATATTGTGTTTACCGCAAAGTTTTTATGAAAACAATTTAAGTTGTTTTTAATTACCTACTACGTATTACAACTAATTTTCCAAGGTTATTTTTTAAAGTTATGAAATAAACGTCGACCTCCTATCAATATAATATGAATACAAACCAAGGTTTTTTTTTGAGGTTATGAAATAAACATCCAACTTTTATCAACACAATTATTAATAATTTCTAATATTTTTTCGACATTAGTTTGGGATTGCAATTTATCAAATTTCTTTCAGTTTACTACCTTATTATGACGATGAATTTCAAAGTCAAAGAATCATAATCGTTAAAATAACCTCTTCATAATAAATATATGACATTTCTATGTTTTGACGTCTGCTATTCTCTCTCATCTCTTTCCACTACATGCGCAGTAACCTATTTTGCGTTTCTGCACCAACTACATTTCTATATTACTACTTCCCCCATTGTCCTCATCTACCAAGCCATCCCCACTACCCGAGTTATCCCTCCTGTCTCTAGTCTTCTTGATTATAACTTTGTTTCAGTTTTTCGTTGACGTTCGCCATTTCTAATCAAAAGTGAATGAAAATTTTGAAATTTTGTGTCTTATCCAAAAGTGATATACTAGTTGACGAGAGATTCGTAAACTTTTTTTTTCCGTGTAATAGCTTTTTGCAAAGCAGATAGCCAAAACACAATTCAAAAATTTACCATGATATTAACATTTAGAGAATTTGAATAATATCGACCGTAAGTTATTATTATTATTGAGAAAAAATTATTCGAGATGAAAAGGTCTATTATAATTCATAAGGAATTAAAAAAAACTCAAAACGTGTGATGTGTGGTCGTTGCCCAAGAATTATCAATATTAAAAATGTTATCGATATCGGTAACGATATATCGAAACGTTAATATCGATATTAAAATATCGATTATCGTGACGAAGATATCGATATGATCCGATATTTCATATCGATATCCCATCACTAGCCCCAGGCGCCCCATGCATGGGCACGAATTTGAGAAAAATAAAGCAATATTATAGATTATGCTATAAGTTATAGTAGTCCAAAATTTACTCAATAGTTTATTACTTACATTTCACAACTTGACAAATCTTTTTAGAATAAATTTTAACGAATCATTATTGCTAATTCTTGGGATTTAGATGCCTTTATATTGATGATAAATCTCCTATTGAATTTCAAAATGAAAAATTAATTGAAGCACTTGAGTTTTTTATATTGGTTTTCCATAGTCAAAAATGTATATTATATTCTGCATAACACAGCCTGTTGTGAACTCACTACCCAGTGAAAAAAACTAATTCAAACGGATTGAAATGAATTAAGATTTTTGGTAGAAAGCGGGATTCATTCAAGCTCTTTGTATATTCGATTGAATTCGATTCAATTTGCCTGAAGTTGTGCAAACGAATTCGCATTCGTAATAAATGACCAAGGCATGCATTGAATTCGTGCTGACGAATTAAAAAAATTAAAGGCCCCAAAACTTGCCTATTGAATTAGTAAGAATAGAAGGTTTGGAAGTTCAATACAGTTTGACGAATTCAGGAAAATTGCAACATAGCTCCAATTCGTAATTGTCACAAAGCGGGATTCACTGAAACTCTTTGTAAATTCTTTTTAATTTATTTCAATTAGTTTTTGTTTACTAGGTAGTCACTATTTTATATATTCATTTAATCCTTATTATTTAAAAAATACGCATTCGTTTTATTGTGTTTTTATGAAATAAATAGGATTTTTATTTTAAAAAATTCTAAATAAATTAAGTTTAAATTAAATTTTTTTAAAATTTTTGTTTAACCTTCTTTTAAGTCAAAATGTAAATACAAATATTTTTTAAGGCGCCCCAAATTTCCAGGCGCCCTCGGGCGGTGCCCGACCTAGCCCCCCCCCCTAAGACCGGCACTGCAACGCAGTCATTCGCAGGCAAAAGGCCTAAGCACAACTGGTTCGGTTTCGGGATATGGGCTTCCTAACCTCAAAATGTATGTAAATCTTACATATCCCGAAACCGTCTCCCGAAACCGAACAGTTGTGCTTAGGCCTAAACGCAGAGCTTTGGGATCATATTGGAGAAAGGCCTTTAAATAAAACAAGGTAATTTCCGTTAAAACGGGGGGAAAAACGTCGCGAATATAAAAAGGATCAATTGATAATTAACATTGATATTAATTAATTATTAATCCAACTCACTTCGTGAGTAAACTCAATACGAATACAATGTATATTAGGTTGTAAGTTTTCTACATGATGTATATTATGGCGCACTCACACCTTTTTTGCGCAGGCAGCCACAACTAGAGTAAGAGGCCGAGGGAGAGAAAACATAATATAATTTGAATTGTCTCACTTTCTTACTTTTATGTGTTACTAGCTCCTCCGACGGCCGCAAGCGGCCGTCTACGGTGCTAGCTTTTATATGTCCATTGTCCAAGTCCGTTATTTTATTAATAATAATATTCAAATTTTTTCAGTTAATAATTTGCTTATTTATATTTGAAATGTTGACGTTTTTTTTGACAATGCAAAATAGGATTTATTATGTGTACTTTCTCTTAACAAAAATAAAATTTATATATTCGCGCTCTTTTTAAATAACATACTACTGCAGCGCCACCTTCACATGTACAAACAATTTTAAAAACACCCTTCTATTAAGATTTTACATTCTCATTGCCCATTCTTTACTTCGATACTTTTCGATACATTCGACCTTTCCACTCCATGTCTTTTTTAAGAAAGGATTATATTTGAAATGTTGACGTTTTTTTTTGACAATGCAAAATAGGATTTATTATGTGTACTTTCTCTTAACAAAAATAAAATTTATATATTCGCGCTCTTTTTAAATAACATACTACTGCAGCGCCACCTTCACATGTACAAACAATTTTAAAAACACCCTTCTATTAAGATTTTACATTCTCATTGCCCATTCTTTACTTCGATACTTTTCGATACATTCGACCTTTCCACTCCATGTCTTTTTTAAGAAAGGACCATGACAACCTGCAGGCAGACAGCCACCAAAGGTGTGAGTACGCCATTACATTTGATGGCATATCTCAAAGGCGGCGTTTTGAAATTTCTTAATAAATTATAACTTTACTCATTAAACAATAAGTTTTAAATTTTTAAATTTACACAATTTTTATTATTTTATTAATAATTAAATGAAATGTTTACTGATTCAAATCTTTCTACGTTCAATTTCTTATTCAGAAATCGGTTAAACTGTCAGAATTATATATAAAGGTACTGCCACAGCTCTCTATTTACAGCTGCCTGCGCAGGCAGCCGGGCTCAATTAGGCGGCAGATTTAAATTAATATTTTCTTTTTAATTAAAATTATTATTAAAACTGAATAAAAAATAATAATTATTATAATTTTTATTATTATCTTCAATTTAATTTAATTATTACAATTAAAAATAAAAAATTATTAATTTAATTTTAATATTAATTTAAATCTGCCGCCTAATTGAGCCCGGCTGCCTGCGCAGGCAGCTGTAGATAGAGAGCTGTGGCAGTACCTTAAGGCGTATAACATAACCTATATTCAGTGTATAACATATTATTAGGATAATTTTCCCATAAATCAACAATTAATAACAAACTCAAAGAAAACAAATGGGCAATTCTACGTGAGATTTCAGTCGACCTCTTAAAATCGGCCAAAAATATTTTTTTTCTATTCTGTATTGAAAAAAAACAGATACGTATTTTTTTATTATTTTTTTGGAGGCCAAATTTTTGAGTTATGAATTTTCAAAATTTTCGCTTTTTAAATGTAGCTATATTTTTAATGTCAGATAACTCAAAAAATATTGCTTCTTTTCATTTTTTTGACAAGAAAAAAAAAAGTTTTGTTTTTCTCTCTACTTTTGAATAATCATTACAAAAAAATTTTTTTTTCATTTTTTATTAAAAAAATAAAAAAAATTTATAAACAAATTAATTTTTTTTAACTTTGGGTATGATAAATTTTTAATTTTCTTTTTCTAAAACATACCTGGAAATGATAAGAAGGTTTTGCAAAAAGTTTCAGAGTGGGCCTGACAAGTTTGATGGGTCCAAAAAAAAAATTAAGCTGTCCGTGCAGGTCGCACGCACGTGGCACAATGGGATTTTTTTACAATTTATTATTAAAAATTGTCTAGAGCCTACAAATTTTATCGGATTTTGATTATTATTGAATTTTTAGGCTCTAAACAATTTTTAATAATAAATTGTAAAAAAGTCCCATTGTGCCACGTGCGTGCGACCTGCACGGAGAGCTTAATTATTTTTTTGGACTCATCAAATTTGTCAGGCCCACTCTGAAACTTTTTGCAAAACCTTCTTATCATTTCCAGGTATGTTTTAGAAAAAGAAAATTAAAAATTTATCATACCCAAAGTTAAAAAAAATTAATTTGTTTATAAAATTTTTTTATTTTTTTAATAAAAAATGAAAAAAAAATTTTTTGTTATGATTATTCAAAAGTAGAGAGAAAAACAAAACTTTTTTTCTCTTGTCAAAAAATAAAAAGAAGCAATATTTTTTGAGTTATCTGACATTAAAAATATATCTTCATTTAAAAAACGAAAATTTTGAAAATTCATAACTCAAAAATTTGGCCTCCAAAAAAATAATAAAAAAATACGTATCTGTTTTTTTTCAATACAGAATAGAAAAAAAATATTTTTGGCCGATTTTAAGAGGTCGACTGAAATCTCACGTGGAATTGCCCAAATATAAAGATAAATTGACGTGAAAGAATGTCTTTTAACAAAATAAACGAGATTCAAATAGATGACCTGCCATAGTAAACATTTTTAACCAATTTTTATTTACTGTTTTTTATATTTATAAAAATCAGCCCGGTGACTCTTCTGGCTTAGCATGTAGAAAATAGTGTCAAGAGAACTGTTATGTGACACCAGACGGCGCCACGTATGCAAGAGTGTGACGAGCGACTGCCATCTCGCTCGTTAACTTTTCGATATATCGATTAACGAGTTATCGAAGCGCGAAACAATAAAATTTCGTTAATAATCTAATTATTTTAGGATTTTCTTACGACTTTTGACAAATATTGACGAGACTAAACAAGAAAGTTTGACTATTGTAAAATATAATACTTCACGGTTTAATAGTTTCCAAATTCCAAAAATGTATTTGAAAATCAACATTTCTTAGAATGGTCATAAATCAAGTGGAATAGCGAAAGAAAATGTAATCTCTAGTTTCTGTAGAGTCATAAAACCGAGAAATTCTTGAAAGAATATAAAAAATATCTCAAGTGTCCTTTTCCATAGGACAATGCAACATGTGTTTACCATACTTGTGACCACAGAAATGACTTCGAAAAGTCACGTACACATAGACTTTCATTATGCGACGAAACTTAATTATCAATTGTATAATATGAACGTTATGAACAATTAACAACAATATTATATTGTTGCTAATAGTGCAGCATGAATGTATTATTTGAAAATGATATTATTAGTAAACTTTATCTGATTGATTGTTGTAATATTATGGTATAGGATATATACATATGTATATGTGTGTATGTGTGTGTGTATGTATGTATGTATATATATATATATATATATATATATATATATATGTATATATGTGTGTATATATGTATATGTGTATGTGTATATGTGTATGTATATATATATGTATATATATATATATATATATGTTTGTAACGTATTAATATAATTATAATATTATATTATGATATATTATCAAATTAGTTATCGTTATTATTATTGTTTATATTTAAATATGATGAGTGCAGTATAAGAGATTTATTGTTACTAGATATGATGTAAATAATTAATAATTGTGTAATTAGTGTGAATGCAAAAGGGTTATGTTCACTTGTTGTGATACATGTTTTCAATACACCGAAAAAATAATATACTGAAACTTAGTATTTCCCACTAACATGAAGAATACATCCCCCTAAAATAGGTGCCAAGGATATATAATTCTATATGTTAGAGGAGATTCACCTAACGATCAAGTATATATTCTAATGGGAAGTGTATTATATTCTTTACCTACTGATGAAAATATTTTGGCATGAAGAATAGAATATTCTAATTGAAAGAATAGAGTAATCTAACTTGAGAAATAGAATATTGTATTAATAAAAAATTAAAATATTTTTATTTAATTAAAAAAGACACTTAAAATAATATTAAAAATTATTTATTTAAAATTAGAAAATCTTTTACAATAAATGTTTAAAACTAATGTATTGGTTTCCATCACCCCCTGTGCGAAAGAAATAAGGGTGAAAAGAAATTAAAGAAAGAAAGAAATTAAAATTGCAATTAAATGTTATAACATTTAAATAAACAAATAAATAAAATTTTGCTTGTGCGTGTTTTCTTGTGCAAATGTTTACTTTTCTAACCTCAAAATGAATGAAAGATAAATTGAATGCAATTTACAAGTTAAATGAGTGATACAATAAAAATCTACTTATATTCAAAACGACCTTCTAATTCATAAAGCCCGTACAACCGAAGCCACATTTTCACTTCTTCCATATTAATTTTATTTTATTAAAACAAAACGAAAATAAACATTCACGTGCCAGCGCGAATATCTGCACTTTACAATAAGTTTCTGCTATCGCCCGATTGCACATGCACATAACGCCTCTCCATACAAGTATATATTCTAAGTCCTAGAATATATTCTTCTTTTAAGAATATCAACTAATATTGAAAATATTTGTTGGAAATATACTAAAAGTTTTAGAATATACACTAAAGAAAATAGTCTAGAATAATTTATACTTAGTTTCAGTATACTTTTTTTTCGGTGTACGAGTATGTTTATATAGAGTATGTTTATACGTGTATTAGTGCAGTGCAGTGTTAGTGTTGTGATCAAGTTGTGATTCTAAAAACTTCATAGACTTTACAAACTCTATAACAGGGCATGCGCAAAGATTCTGCCATGGACCAAGGGATAAATGCTCCCTCACGAATTCAGTTCTACTTTGGAGTTCTTTCGTAATGTACTTCAGAGTAGTCCCAAAAATAGTTATAAGAATAACACCGACTTGTGTAATGTTTTGACTTTAATAAATGTATTGGGTTTACTCGCGAATTTAGTTGGATTAATGATTAATTAATATTATTAATTATTAATTGATCCTTCTTATTCGTGAGGTTTTTCCCTCCGTTTTAACGGAAATTAACTTGTTTTATTTAAATATTTCCGCCTTCCTTTTCAAAGGATTAAACCAAGATTGAACATCGAATGAAATCGCGGATCTTACGCCTGCGCGTAAATAACGTAACTCCGCACGTAACAAGAGGCTGACGGTTTTGAAAAACACATGGGAAAAAAAGGAAAAAATTATTTTTTTAATTAAATATATATTTTTTCCATTAAGATTAATGACTAAAATAATAATAAAACATTATTAAATACTTTTAATATTTTTAATAATGTATTTATCAAATCTTAGCTAAATTATATGTACGTATAAATGGAAAAAATATATTATTTGTTTCAAAATAATAATTGGTAAATGTATAATAAAATAAAATCAATAATTTAAAAATTCAATAATTTATATTAAACAAATATTTAAAAACTTATTGTTATTTATTTTAATTGAAATGTCAAATAATTTCAATGTAAATTCTTTTAAAATTTAATTATTTCTAGAACTACAATTACAACTACAATTTCTTTAAAATATTTAATAAAGTTATTCAGATGCTTTAATAATAAGTTTTAAAGAAAAATAGTATATTAAAAATTTTTTTTAATGAATATTTAAATATTATTACATTTTTACGGCAATTAAAATGTTAAAATGTTTTCAAATTAACAACCTTTAAAAACTTAATAATTTCTTAAGATTCTTATTATAACGCTTCTCATATTCAATTATTATTAAAAATTTTTATTGAAATTTTTTATAAAATTAATTTTTATATATATTTAAAAATAACTTTTAAACATGAAAAAATAAAATTATTTGAAATATAAAATTTATTTGAAAGAAATTGGAAAAAATTTCTTATTTTTTAATTTTTTAAAATTTGAATGATTATAGTTATTTACTTGTCTGTCAGGAATTAAAATTTCAAAATACTTTGAATTTTAAAACATTTTGAAATTTAATTATTTCTAAACATTAAAATTATGCAATTCTTCTAAATCTTCAAATATTTTCTGAAATTTTAAATGGAATTCTTTTAGAAATCAATTCTATTATCTAAAGGTTCTACGAAAATGAAATTATTTAAATACTAAAATAAATCCTGTAAAAATCTGTAATTGTCAAATTCTAAAGGAATTAATTTTATGAAAACACTAATCACATTTACAAACTTTGATATGACAAATTTTGACTTTTGAAAAAATTTTGACATGACGATTTCACCTCTGACAAACAATTTGGAATCAGAAAGTCCTAGTTTCACTTGAGTATAGAAAATTTATTATTATATAAATAATAATAATAATATATTTATTGTTCAACATTTCTGAACATTCAAACAAATGTAATATTTCTCCAAAATAAATATTTTTGCTTAATTTTGCTTCCTCGCGAAAGCACGTTTTTTTAAATTTAACGGCGTTGGAGGTCGGGAACTGTCAAGTGTTGCCAACCCACTCTCCCCTACTGTCCAGTATGTTTCGTGTAATTTTCCACTTTGGTCACTTTAAAAAAAAAACAAAGAACTTAATCAAAAAAAGGGCTCTTTACCCTAAAATAAAATTAAATAAAGAATTAGTAAAAATTTATTTGGTCTCGACACGATGTTTCTACAAGCCACAAAACGATTTCTACGATTACAATTTACAGATGTAGTTGGCTTGATATGGGAAAAAATGGCGTAGCGAGCGATTTCTCCTCAACTTCCACTCAAGAAGACTAGAGACAGGAGGGATAACTCGGGTAGTGGGGATGGCTTGGTAGATGAGGACAATGGGGGAAGTAGTAATATAGAAATGTAGTTGGTGCAGAAACGCAAAATAGGTTACTGCGCATGTAGTGGAAAGAGATGAGAGAGAATAGCAGACGTCAAAACATAGAAATGTCATATATTTATTATGAAGAGGTTATTTTAACGATTATGATTCTTTGACTTTGAAATTCATCGTCATAATAAGGTAGTAAACTGAAAGAAATTTGATAAATTGCAATCCCAAACTAATGTCGAAAAAAATATTAGAAATTATTAATAATTGTGTTGATAAAAGTTGGATGTTTATTTCATAACCTCAAAAAAAACCTTGGTTTGTATTCATATTATATTGATAGGAGGTCGACGTTTATTTCATAACTTTAAAAAATAACCTTGGAAAATTAGTTGTAATACGTAGTAGGTAATTAAAAACAACTTAAATTGTTTTCATAAAAACTTTGCGGTAAACACAATATCACACAATGACAATGTGCAGCACGTGGAAAAAGATTTCTTTTAGCGCGTGTTTGAATCTGAATGATCTGAATCGTTTGAATGTTCAGTATGCGCAGAAACCTAATTTTGGCCTATTGCACTAACTACATTTTCAAGTACCACCTCCATTGCCCTCACATTTTCTGCCACCGCACTCTACAGGAATATATCGAAGTTGCTCCTCCTGTTTCTAGTCTTCTTGCTTCCACTCTTTTCCCCTCTTTTCATCCCTCTTGGTGAAATTTTTTGACTTTGATAATTAATTAAAAAAAATCTAGATTGAAAATGAAAAAAAGGGCAATTTAGGGAAAAAATAATATTTAATAGAGAATATTCAACAAGTTTTCTTATGACGATTAGATGTTTCTATGGGCATGAATATCAATCCGCGTTTTCCAAAACATAGCAAACTGACAGCTCAATATCACGGGGGTGACACTGGTGCAGTTTCCCATTAGAATAAACTAACCTGAGAGTTGACCGTCGCCACTGGTGGCGCTGGCTGGTTAGTTGGCCGATAATGAGTGAAAATGCATTAGAAAAAAAGAAAAATTTATTTTACAATCAATAATATTAATTTAATGGTATTTATTTGTATATAATATTAATCCAGTATCTTTTTAGCATTTTTTATAATATTAAAAACTAAGAAAAAGCGTTTAATATTTTATTTATAAAGAAAATTGTGCAACAATTCATGGCGGGAAATTTAAATTAAATACTACATAATATTATAATAAATAAATTATCAAACAAATTTTTATTTATACTGTAAAATATTATTAAATAATAGTCAGTAGCAATAATTAAAATAATAAAAAATAATTATAATTTTATTAATTTAAATTTCCCGCCATGAATTGTTGTACAATTTTCATTATAAATAAAATATTAAACGCTTTTTCTAAGTTTTTAATATTATAAAAAATGCTAAAAAGATACTGGATTAATATTATGTACAAATAAATACCATTAAATTAATATTATTGATTGTAAAATAAATTTTTCTTTTTTTTCTAATGCATTTTTACTCAATATCGGCCAACTAACCAGCCAGCGCCACGGTGGTCACCAGTCAACAGTATGGTTAGTTTCAACTCGAGAGTGTCACCCCCGTGCTCAATATGGGAGGTAAGCCATGGCCGACTATATCAGGTTGCACCGTTTGCGTAGTACAGTAGAAATGAACGTGAGGAACAAAAATATTAAATGTCAATTATACTCTCATTGTTTACAATTACATTTATTATTTGTTTATTTATTTATTATTGTTATTATATCTATTATTATTTATTATTTTACTTACTTTTTAAAAATATTATTATGGAAAAGTATTAAAACAATAAAGGAAAATTTTTATGAAAAAACTATTAAACAAATAAAATTTCTAAACAAAAAAAAGTAAATAATAAAAAATTATGAAATGTATAATTTTAAAAATTTTTTATTGTTATTTTTATTATTGATATTTTTAAGTATATGAAAAATCTAATTTAAATATTCCACAAAATTAGTTTTAAAGTAAATTTTTTATAAGGAATTCAACGGTCATAAAATAAAAGCGGACAGAAAATATTTTGACCCTTTTTCAATTTTCATTTTTCTTAAAAATTGGTCGATTTCGAAACACACGCGTAATTTGGTAGAAAATCCTATATAAGAAATCTCTAAACGAAAATCTCTCGAAATATCTCGAAGTATAGTAACGCCTATTCCATTGGTTGCTTTCACTCGTGAGCTATACTCAATTGGCTGAATTCATATTTTCTATCTTTGTCTTTTAAACACTTGAAATAGAGAGGTTCATTCACTATACGAACATATACTTACACATTAAAATAAAAGTAGTGTGCGTAAGAGGACTATATTCCCTTTACCCAAATCTTTTTCATCATCTTCGTCTTTCAAGTACTTAGAAAAATAGTCTCAATCTATTTTGGAAATACGTTCGTGAAAATCGTTATCTTAATTAACGCGATTCCTTTAGATATATTATTGACGTAATAAAGTGATTTAATCCAATTAAATAAATTATAAATTAATAAATTATTATTGATAAGAAATTATTTAGATAAATATAATTGTTAAATAAATTTAATTGAATTAATTTTTAAATAATTAAGTTTTACATATTTAATTTATGTAAATAATATTAATATTTAATTTATTCTAATATAAAATATTTAAAATTGTTAAAATTAAATGTTAGAAAATGTTATGAATGATTAAATTCAATATAAAAATTTTGCTAATGTCTTTCATTGCAGATAATAAAACGTAAATTTATCTGCTTCATCTAAGAAGTGTGTATTATCTATAAATTTAAAAAGATTAATTCTAAAAGAAATTATTAAAGAAAGACATAAACCAACAGAGAAAAGAAGGTCAGAAGAAACTGACAACATTAATAATAAATAAAAGTGTTTGGTTGTTAAAAGAATTTTATTATTATATAACGTTTTGAAATTAATAATAATTATATTATTGATTTAAAATAAAATATACACTACTGTCAGAAATTGTCGGTACGAACGACGGGCGAGCTAAGAAAAATTGCTGCTGAAATTAAATTAACATAGTTTATTGTTACAAAATGATAGAAACTTGGTTCTTAGATTGTTTGAAAGCCAATTAAATTCCTTCGACTGATATATAAATAAATATTATTTTATATTTTTCAGAGATTTTATCACCTAAGATATTTAAAAAAAAAATTGATTAATTTTTCAATTTTCGTGTAATATGTTTGTGTGGCTGCACAGTCTAGAAAAATGGGGAGCAAAATTAAAAACTCTTATAATATATAACATAATCATTATAGTCTCAGCTTTTATTTAAGTCTTTGAAATTTAAAATTTATTTAACAGTTTTTGAAATATCTAAAAAATGTCCAAGTATGTTTTTCTAAAATTTGATTTGATTCCGAATCCTCTAAACTGAATGCATATTTTCCTCTTATATATGGTATAAAAATTAATACTCTTCACTTTAGAGGATTTTTCTCTCGCATATTATTTACTAATTACGATTATGAACTTATGAAGGAAAGTTAATTTGATGCACTGAATTAAATGTTTTTAATTAAATAAATATAATTAATAACTAATAGTTAATTACTTACAATTATTAATATATTTATTCCTTTATTTATTTCATTTGAATTCAATTTTTCTGACATTTGAACATCAAAAAATTGTTTTGTTCTATTATTAACCACCAAAGAATAAAAATAATATACAATAAATTGGAATATTTTCCTTTGGAGAAGAAAACTTTAGAGGATATTAGAAAAGGATTTTTTCTTTAACTATGAGATTACTCTTTTTAGGGTGCACGAAATTAGAAAAATTAATCAATTTTTTTCAAAATGTCTTAGGAGATAAATCTCTCAAAAATAGATATTTTCCATATATTGGGATTAAACTTATAAACTAATATCAATTACAAAATCATCTAAAATTATTTTTGTATTTGAATTAAATATAATGTTTTCTTAGTGAAGTAGCTATCATTTTCCAATAATCAACTATGTTAATTTAATTTCAGCAGCAATTTTTCTTAGCTCGCCCGTCGTTCGTGCTGACAAATTCTGACGGTATATTGTATTTTAAAATTTATTTATTATTAATTTTTTTATTATCCTACAATTTTTTGTTATAAATAAAATTATATTTATATTATAAAAAACTTTAATAATAAATAATATATAAATAATATATTAATATATAATCCTGACTTCCCTGCCCAGCGGTCAGGGAAGTCAGGGAATTTTAATCAAAATCAGGAATTTTTTTTTAAATTGCATAAGAAATAGATTTTTTTTTATTTTTTAAATTTTCAGCCGACCAGATACTTGAATGAGTGAATCACTTTCGTTTATTGGTTCTCTTTCATTTTTGAAATCATCATCAAAAGGCTTTTCTAATTTGGAAAACTTTGTGAAAATGATTTTAATTTTATCTCATGTGGGAACGCGGCTTTAGATCGTGGTTTTTCAATAAACAAATAATTAGATTATTTTATCTTTGTCTTTTTTAGATTTTATGTGTGTAATATGTTGTTTACAACAAAAGAAGGTTTATAATGATGATAAATAAAGTGTTTAAGTTCACTATCATAAAATTACGTTAATATTTACCAGCTCACATAATTTTTTTGTTAAAGATATGTTATAAAAAAGGGAAGGGAAGAGTCAAAGGAAAGTCAGGAAATTTTTTTCTTAGTACTTGCAGGACACCCTGAATTAATTATAAAATAAATGTATATGTATTTTATAAGTAAATAAAATTTATTTTTGAATAAATACCAAGAACCGTTTCGAAATTTTAGTTTCGTTTTAGTTCCTGATTTTCAGTTTCCGTTATTTTTAACTGATTTTCAGTTTAATTCCACTGATTCAAATCGCGAGATTAAAGTCACTGATTCTTAGTCAAATTTCACTAATCTTAAGTAGGAATTTCACTGATTCTGATTTAGAGAGTAAATTTCAATAAAATTAGGCCTAATTTTTGATGATTCTGTTCGTATTACTTCATGTAATAAATGTTTTTTATAATAAACAAAATATAATCATTTATTTTATATAAATATGTCTATTTTTTATAAATTATGTTTAATTATTTGATTTTTTAATTATGTTTTGAAAATTAATTTTTCATCGTCAAACTCGAAACACTGTTGGCGCGCGCTTGCGCGCGCAATTTGTCGTCTAGTATGTTTTTAAATCCATGAAAAGAATTCCAAATGAAATCGATGATTTTCATAATTACCTATAGAAGTATTGTTTTGAAAAAAATCTTTGTTTTTAAACTGAAAATTCTAAAAATAACATTGTTATTCAATTTTTCTATATGGAAAATTATTTGTTTACTTATTTAATTTCTGATCAAAATTTAATCTTAATTTTTCTGTATTTCTATTTTTCATCAATAAAAATTATGATATGAAATTATTTAGAAAAATAAATGTCAAAAAATGCCCTTTTTTAATAAAAAAAAAGCTGCAATGTATTAAAAAAAGACAAAAATTTAATAATCTACTTCAAAAATTGTTAGAAAAAAATTGCAAACATCAACGTCGTTTTCTCAAGACAAAAATGGTTTTCATAATTGGAAATAAATTCTGAGTACCTCCGTGTTTCAGAAAAAGGACTTTTTTCATAAAAAAGATCCAATTTTATGACAAAAATTATGTTTAATAATATTTTCATAAAAAATTTACATTACTTTGTTTTATACTTTTCCATTATAATATTTCTAAAAAGTAAGAATAATAATAAATAATAATAGATAAATAAACAAATAAATATAATTATTTATATAATATTAAATAATAAAAGTAATGACTTATTATTTTTGTTGATCATCTACGTCCCTACATTACCATAGCGTAAATACTTTCAACACGAAAATGGTGCAACCTGTTATGGTCGGCAAAGGCCTACATCGAGCTGTTGCTTTGTTTTGTAAAACGCGGATGGCCGACCATAACAGGTTGCTCCGTTTGCGTGGTACAGTAGGAATGAACGTGAGGAACAAAAATATTAAATGTCAATTACTCTTATTGTTTACTATTATATTTATTATTTGTTTATTTATTTATTATTGTTATTATATCTATTATTATTTATTATTATACTTACTTTTTAAAAATATTATTATGGAAAATTATTAAAACAATAAAGGGAAATTTTTTATGAAAAAATTATTAAACAAATAAAATTACTAAACAAAAAAAAGTAAATAATAAAAAATTATGAAATGTATAATTTTTTAAATTATATTAGTTATACAAATTTTTTTAAACAAAATTATTTCAAATACCAAGATTAATTTTTTTTTATAGACAAATTGAAAATTAATACACTGGGAATAATATTGACACATTCAGAAAAAATAAATTTTAATGGATAATTTTTTTTTATTATTTATCAACTATAGTTTATTTCTAAAAAAATTATACATTTCATAATTTTTTATTATTTACTCTTTTTTGTTTAGAAATTTTATTTGTTTAATAATTTTTTCATAAAAAATTTTCCTTTTATTGTTTTAATAAATTTCCATAATAATATTTTTAAAAAGTAAGTATAATAATAAATAATAATAGATATAATAACAATAATAAATAAAAAAAAAATAATAAATATAATAGTAAACAATAACAGGGTTCCTACAGAATTTGGAAATCATGGAAATGGTATGGAATTTTTAAAAGGCTTCTGGAAATGAGGGAAATAATGGAAAAGGCCTGGAACTTTTAAAAGTTTCTAAATTTTTTCTGTTTTCCATTTTTTCTCTTGAATAGAAATTCAAATAATAACAAAGCTAAATGGCATAAAAGAGAAGAAAAAATATTGAATTTTAAGAAATTCGATTTTTCGGATTTTTGATAATTTTCGATAATTTTCGATTTTTTACCAAAGAGTCGAAACTATTAAATAAGTAGAGTATTTTCCAAGAGCCCAAAAATAATGAAGCTAAATGACATAAAAGAGAGGAAAAAATGTTGAATTTTAAGAAATTCGGATTTTTGAATTTTTGATAATTTTCGATAATTTTAGATTTTTTACCAAAGAGTCGAGACTATTAAATAAGTAAAGTTTTTTCCAAGAGCCCAAAAATAATGAAGCCAGGCTTCGAAGTGACACACTTTTCCACTTTTTTTGGTCAAGCCTACTTTTTGCTACTTATTTTGTCAAAAAGCTACTAAATGCTACTTTTTTCTAAAAAAGGTAAAAAAAATTTACAGAATTCAAGAATTTTAGTTTTTTTTGGTGAATTTCGTAGATTTCAAAAAACCCGCTAAGTGAATTAAATTTATTATTGGACGCGTGATTATAATATATTATAATAATTACTAATAGTGGATGTTTATTAAATTACAACTTTTTAACGTTTCGAATTTTTCGTATCTAATTTTATTATTCTTTAAGCTTCTTAAAAAAATTAAAAACTAAATTTTTCACTATATAATTTAATAGTAATACCTTTTTTGACTTTATAAAAGTTCCATCAAGTATAGAAAAAATCAATTAAGAATGAAAACTTAATTCTTTTGGTTATATAAATTGTTTGATTAAAAATCCAAAATAATATTTGTTTAACGTGATTATTTATTATATTATGTTTACAAACTTTATGTCAAATTTAAAAATATTAATTGTATTTTCAATAATACAGTGTTTTAAGTCGGTTGTTCAATAATAAAAAAATCATTTATAAAGATTTAAGATCTATCTAGAAAAAAAATTATAATTTTTTTTATTGGAATTAAATTGCTCATAATTTATTATTGTACAAAATTATGGCTATGTGGATTCTAAAATTAAAAAAATTTATATGACTAAAAACAATCCATTTTTTCCATTTTGATAGTTGTTATTAGTAAATTACAAAAAAATGTTTACGTTTCATTTTTAAAAATTAGATGGCTGATAAAAAGTTATTGATAGTTTTTTAAAAAATAATAAGGAGAAAGAAGGTGTCAATTTAACTTCTCAAAATTATGAGCCTGTTATTAAAAAACAAATTCTTATGAAAGATCTCATTTAAGTATTATTAACAATTACATTTCATTATGTAAATAAACCCAGGCGAGAACTGACGCTGGATTCAGGCTTTACGGAACCTTCGTTGAGGCTTGGTCAACATTGATCAAGCCTTGGTGGGACGGCGGAACGAAGGTTGCTTCTAGCTATAATGTAACACTTATTTAAGACTGTCGCTCCAGTCTTTGTTGTAGATTGGCGTTCAATGTTCAATCAATGCTGCGGAACCCTATAATGCAGGACTGAAACAAGGCTGCTTCCACTGTTCCCAAATTTACGCGTCTCTCGCGCTCATTCAATATAGTATGAATATATGAATTGTATATAATAATAATATTAATAATAATAATAATAATAATTATTATTATTATAATAGTAATGAATATTATTGATATTATTTTTATTCATGTTATATGCGTTTGTTTGGAAATAAGTTACTATTATAATAATTATATTATTTTCATATAAATAATATATTACTAACAATAAATGTCATTTGAAATAGTAATATTAAAAAAATAATTTTAGTAAAAAAAGACAATTTTTCTGTTAATCGATACATTTTTTTCTCGATTTTTTAGCAGAATTTTTAACATTATTTACAAACATGTTCACAAGTTTTTATTCACAACACAACACACAATTTTATTATTTTATATAACGCTTAAAACAAAGAATGAAAAATATTCGCTCGCATGTGGGATCGAACTCACGCACCCCGTCCCTAACGCATACCGGAAGTCCTAAACGCACGCATTTAAACCGCTCGGCCCCAGAAGGCTGGAAGGCACCTCGCCTAATCTACTATTTCAATGCCAGCGCAGTATATTCTGTATATACGGCGCGTCACTCAATATTTGTTCAGCATGGGACACCAATGTTCGTCCCATGCTCGATTAAAGACTCGGTCAATCTTGATACAATATTCACTTTCTTTATTACCGTGTGCACTGAACAATATTAAATATCAATATTTATAAATTATTTATTATTAAAATATTTTTTATGATAATTTTATAAGTTAAATTATATATATTATTTTTTTTCTTGTACAGTGTCAAATTATTATTTTCAAAGTTTAAGAGTTTCGTTTATCTGAAAAATTATTAGTAAAAAAAATGTTCATTAGGTAGTAATAAATATTTATGCTTAGTAGTTTTACACTAGGATTAACTGTTTAGTAAATATTATCAAAAAAACTATTTTTTGTCAAACGCGCGCGACTAAACACAAGAATAACTTTGAAACTCCAGCATTACCAACTCAACACATACGTTAAACTCTTGAGTTGGCAATGCTAAAGTCTCAAGGTCATTTGTGTTTAATCGCACGCGTTTGACAAAAAATAGTTTTTTGATAATACATATTTACTAAACAGTTAATCCTAGTGTAAAACTACTAGGCATAAATATTTATTACACCCTAGTGAACATTTTTTTCACTAAAAATTTTTCAGACAAACGAAACTCTTGAACTTTGAAAACAATTATTTGACACTGTGCAAGAAAAAAATAATAATGTATAATTTAACTTTATTTATATAAATCTTATATAATTAATAATAATAATAATAATTATTATTATTATTATAATAAAAAAAAATAATATTTAATATTTATTTTTAATTTAATATTTTTTTATAATAATAATAATTATTATTATTATTATTATTAATAATAATAATTAATATAAATAATATACACTAAATAAATATTAATTTTTATTTACCAATTGATATCTTAATAATAATTAATAATAACTTTTAAGTTTTAAATAGTATACAAAATTATCATAAAAAATATTTTAATATTAATTAACTTATAAATATTTATATTTAATATTTTTAAGTGCACACGTCAATAAATAAACTGTCAAGATTGATTCAGGCTTGAATTAAGATCAGATGTTCGAGCTTCATTCACGAAGATTGACCGAGTCTTGAATCGAGCATGGAACGAACATTGGTGTCCAATGCTGAATCAACATTGAGTGACAGTGGTATAAAGACTGCTTCAACACTGGGTTACCCAGGCTGGGCGTTCAAGGCTCAATAAATCTTCAATCCATCGTCAGCATTGGTCTTTCGCGCCTGGGAAACTTTCGAATGTAAAATATCGACAAAAAAGCTATTATATTTTCATGTTTTATGTTTATTTTTGAATTTTTGATAATTTTCGATAATTTTAGATTTTTTACCAAAGAGTCGAGACTATTAAATAAGTAAAGTATTTTCCAATAGCCCAAAAATAATGAAGCTAAATTCCATAAAAGAGAAGAAAAAATGTTGAATTTTAAGAAATTCGGATTTTTGAATTTTTGATAATTTTCGATAATTTTAGATTTTTTACCAAAGATTCAAGACTATTAAATAAGTAAAGTGTTTTTAAAGAGCCCAAAAATATTAAAATTAGATTTAAAATTCTATTGGAATTTCGTAAAAATTTGACCTGGAAATCATGGAAAAGGTATGGAATTTTAAATTCGGATTTCTGTAGGAATCCTGAATAAGAGTAATTGACATTTAATATTTTTGTTCCTCACGTTCATTCCTACTGTACTACGCAAACGGTGCAACCTGATATAGTCGGCCATGACTATAGTCATGGCCGTATAGTCTCCACCCTTTGGTAAAAATTCTAAAATTATCAAAATTTATCATAAATTCGAAAATCCGAATTTCTTAAATTTTAACATTTTTTCTCCTCTTTTATGGCATTTAGCTTCATTATTTTTGGGCTCTTGGAAAACACTTTACTTATTAAATAGTCTCGAATCTTTGGTAAAAAATCTAAAATTATCAAAAATTATCAAAAATTCAAAAATCCGAATTTCTTAAAATTCAACATTTTTTCCTCTCTTTTATGTCATTTAGCTTCATTATTTTAATAATAATATAATAATAATAATAATAATAATATAATAATAATAATATAATTATTGTGAGTTTTATAAACGTGCTATCACTGGTGAAAAATACTGTTTCCTATAAACTCTTCTATTAAATATTTGTCGCGCCACGTTTTTTCAAAACCATTTATACTATCTATTTCTTTGAATCATTACTTTAATTTCATTTTATATTTAATAAACTATGTTACTTTAATTCGGTTTATTTTATTTCTTTCTACCACCAAAGTTATTGTGTGTGTTCCAACAAAATAATTTTAAATAAAATTTCTAAACAAAAAAGAGTAAATAATAAAAAATTATGAAATGTATAATTTTTTTAGAAATAAACTATAGTTGATAAATAATAAAAAAAAATTATCCATTAAAATTTATTTTTTCTGAATGTGTCAATATTATTCCCAGTGTATTAATTTTTAAATTGTCTATAAAAAAATTAATCTTGGTATTTGAAATAATTTTGTTTAAAAAAATTTGTATAACTAATATAATTTAAAAAATTATACATTTCATAATTTTTTATTATTTACTTTTTTTTGTTTAGTAATTTTATTTGTTTAATAATTTTTTCATAAAAAATTTCCCTTTATTGTTTTAATAATTTTCCATAATAATATTTTTAAAAAGTAAGTATAATAATAAATAATAATAGATATAATAACAATAATAAATAAATAAACAAATAATAAATATAATAGTAAACAATAAGAGTAATTGACATTTAATATTTTTGTTCCTCACGTTCATTCCTACTGTACCACGCAAACGGAGCAACCTGTTATGGTCGGCCATGTCCAACTTCTCATATTGAGCTGTCAGTTTGCTATGTTTTGGAAAACGCGGATTGATATTCATGCCCATAGAAACATCTAATCGTCATAAGAAAACTTGTTGAATATTCTCTATTAAATATTATTTTTCCCTAAATCCCCCTTTTTTCATTTTCTGTCTGAATTTTTAAAAATTAATTTTATCAAAGTAAAAAATTACACCAAAAGAGGGGAAGTTTTCGACTTTGATAATTAATTTTGAAAAATTCAGACAGAAAATGAAAAAAAGGGCGATTTAAGGAAAAATAATATTTAATAGAGAATATAATTCAAACTTACTTATGACGATTAGATGTTTCTAGGAGCGTAAATATGAATCCGCGTTTTACAAAACAAAGCAACAGCTCGATGTAGGCCTTTGCCGACCATAACAGGTTGCACCATTTTCGTGTTGAAAGTATTTACGCTATGGTAATGTAGGGACGTAGATGATCAACAAAAATAATAAGTCATTACTTTTATTATTTAATATTATATAAATAATTATATTTATTTGTTTATTTATCTATTATTATTTATTATTATTCTTACTTTTTAGAAATATTATAATGGAAAAGTATAAAACAAAGTAATGTAAATTTTTTATGAAAATATTATTAAACATAATTTTTGTCATAAAATTGGATCTTTTTTATGAAAAAAGTCCTTTTTCTGAAACACGGAGGTACTCAGAATTTATTTCCAATTATGAAAACCATTTTTGTCTTGAGAAAACGACGTTGATGTTTGCAATTTTTTTCTAACAATTTTTGAAGTAGATTATTAAATTTTTGTCTTTTTTTAATACATTGCAGCTTTTTTTTTATTAAAAAAGGGCATTTTTTGACATTTATTTTTCTAAATAATTTCATATCATAATTTTTATTGATGAAAAATAGAAATACAGAAAAATTAAGATTAAATTTTGATCAGAAATTAAATAAGTAAACAAATAATTTTCCATATAGAAAAATTGAATAACAATGTTATTTTTAGAATTTTCAGTTTAAAAACAAAGATTTTTTTCAAAACAATACTTCTATAGGTAATTATGAAAATCATCGATTTCATTTGGAATTCTTTTCATGGATTTAAAAACATATTTTCTACCAAATTACGCGTGTGTTTCGAAATCCACCAATTTTTAAGAAAAATGAAAATTGAAAAAGGGTCAAAATATTTTCTGTCCGCTTTTATTTTATGACCGTTGAATTCATTATAAAAAATTTACTTTAAAACTAATTTTGTGGAATATTTAAATTAGGTTTTTCATATACTTAAAAATATCAATAATAAAAATAACAATAAAAAATTTTTAAAATTATACATTTCATAATTTTTTATTATTTACTTTTTTTTGTTTAGAAATTTTATTTGTTTAATAGTTTTTTCATAAAAATTTTCCTTTATTGTTTTAATACTTTTCCATAATAATATTTTTAAAAAGTAAGTAAAATAATAAATAATAATAGATATAATAACAATAATAAATAAATAAACAAATAATAAATGTAATTGTAAACAATGAGAGTATAATTGACATTTAATATTTTTGTTCCTCACGTTCATTTCTACTGTACTACGCAAACGGTGCAACCTGATATAGTCGGCCATGGCTTACCTCCCATATTGAGCTGTCAGTTTGCTATGTTTTGGAAAACGCGGATTGATATTCATGCCCATAGAAACATCTAATCGTCATAAGAAAACTTGTTGAATATTCTCTATTAAATATTATTTTTCCCTAAATTGCCCTTTTTTTCATTTTCAATTTAGATTTTTTTTAATTAATTATCAAAGTCAAAAAATTTCACCAAGAGGGACGAAAAGAGGGGAAAAGAGTGGAAGTTGAGGAGAAATCGCTCGCTACGCCTATGCGTACTTTTAAATATTTCCCACCGTGCAGCGTCCTTAAAACGAAAAATATGAAAAACATTTTTTTTAAATTTTGTTATTCATTAACCCTTAAACCGCACCCTGGGTGTGCGACACCCATATTCTAGCTTTTTACTCTAATATTTCGGTTAAATTCGTAAAAATTAAACATGTGTTGATATTGGACGGCGGTACATTTTGTACTTAAATTTATGTTTCGTGAGTGACATTAGTCTGCCAAGTGTCTTTGTGTATTTGATAACTTTATGAAGTTGTCGGCGAAAAATTTCTGCTTGTCTGACACCCAGTTTTTGGTTTAAGGTAATTTCAGTAGTTTTAAAAAACTCTTTTTTAATTATTAAAATTAAATAAATCATTATGAAACCTGTTTTCCTTCAAAATAGATGTACTGAGCTATATAAGATAATTTTTCCAAAAGATAATATCTTATTCCAGCTTGGAGAACACACTTAAAAGTCCCTGGGTGTCGCACACCCAGTGTGCGGTTTAAGGATGGATTTGGCAGTGTGCGGTTTAAGGGTTGAAATAATTTTTTAAAGAGATTAAAAATAAAAATTTCTAATTAGTACCTCTAGAGGTACAATTTATTGAATTGTAATTAATAAAAATAATAAAAATGACAAATATACAGAATTTTGAAAAATTAAATTATTTATAAAAATTGAATTTTTTTATATTATTATATGTAAAAAATAATTAATTAGTAATTGGAAAATTATATAAAATTAAAAATTATTTATTAATTAAAAAACCGTAAAAATATGTATTATTTTTTTTCCTTATATATTGGTTAAATTATTAGTAATCATGTTTTCTAATCTATAAAAATTTATTTATTTTAATGATTAAAATAAATAAATTTTTATAATGATTAAAATAAATAAATTTTTATAGACTAGAAAACATGATTACTAATAATTTAACCAATATATAAGGAAAAAAATAATACATATTTTTACGGTTTTTTAATTAATAAATAATTTTTAATTTTATATAATTTTCCAATTACTAATTAATTAATTTTTACATATAATAATACAAAAAAATTCAATTTTTATAAATAATTTAATTTTTCAAAATTCTGTATAATCGTTTTGTGGCTTGTAGAAACATCGTGTCGAGACCAAATAAATTTTTACTAATTCTTTATTTAATTTTATTTTAGGGTAAAGAGCCCTTTTTTTGATTAAGTTCTTTGTTTTTTTTTAAAAGTGATCAAAGTGGAAAATTACACGAAACATACTGGACAATAGGGGAGAGTGGGTTGGCAACACTTGACAGTTCCCGACCTCCAACCAGGGTTGTGCAGTGACGCGTCACCCGAGGTTTTTGACGTAAAATACCTATGTCGGGTAATTTACGTCAAAAACTGGTAAAATACTTGGTAAATTTCATGGTACAAATGAAACCGTTTAGGCCGCAGTCCCATGGCAGCGTTTTGCGTTGCGTTGTAATGAGAGAGAATGCAGCAAACGTATATTTGCGTCTTTTTCTCTCCCATTACGACGCAACGCAAAACGCTGTCATGGGACTCCACCCTTATAACCTCACATTTTGTTGTTAACAATGTTGCAGAAACATAAAATTAAACAAAATCACTAATCAACTTACATTAAGTCAAAACAAAAGTTATTCCAATGTCATAATTTCGTAATTTAAAATAAAAAAGACCAATTTTTCAGATTCCAATAAGAGACATTTGTTAAATTTTAGGTTATGTTACTTAAATAATTTATTATTGACAAAAAATTATAATTTTTATTCAAATATAACTTTAAAATGTTCAAAACGTAGAAATTACACCGTCCTACAAAATTTAACTTTTCTTTTCACACACAAAAAAATCAAACATTTTCGGAAACTAGGACCAAAAAAAAATACCCGTGTCTGGCTGTTTTGCTGGATCAAGTCGTTTGTGGCTCCTGGGGGTGAAAACAACCCTTAAATGAGCACCTGGATCGTAGAAGGTCACGTAAATTTTTCTCGGCCGAAATCGAAGTCCCCTAGACACTTAAAATTCAATTTCTGAATTTTAATATTTTAAATACACATCCTTATAGAAAATTTCATTGCGCATCTTTTTTCTTATGAAATTTTTTTGTATCTATTACCGTTTTCGAAATAGTTGAGAAAAATTGATTTTTTTAAAACTGCAAATTTAATGACATTTTTCACTTCAACTCGCGATAATTCAGATGATTTTAAATATTTTTCAATGTACCAAAAAAGAAAATACGTCTATAGATATTCTACGAATGATAAAAAAAGAAAAAAGTTAATTTCTTTATAAACAAAATTGTTATTAATTTTTTTCTTTATTAATGTAAAAATCACGAACTACAATCTTCACGGCTCTCGTTTAACGGGCGAATTTTAAGTAACAAAGAACTTTCAGTGAGAAAGTTGTTCATAATGGACCAAAGAAGTTTTCTGGAAAATCACAGGGTTAATAATTTATTAGTGTTGAAATGGTGAATGTTTAAAGTTGATACCGTCCGAATGTGTAGCACGCGTCACTCGCCACAGGTGCTTGGGAGGCTTGGGAGTGTCGTTTCATAGGTTATGGCCATTGCGCGTGCCACACGTTCGGACGGTATCAACTTTAAACATTCACCATTTCAACACTAATTAATTATTAACCCTGTGATTTTTCAGAAAACTTCTTTGGTCCATAATGAACAACTTTCTCACTGAAAGTTCTTTGTTACTTAAAATTCGCCCGTTAAACGAGAGCCGTGAAGATTGTATTTTATGTTTTTTACATTAATAAAGAAAAAAATTAACAATTTTGTTTATAAAGAAAATAACTTTTTTCCTTTTTTATCATTCGTAGAATATTTTTTGACGTATTTTCGTTTTTTGGACATTGAAATATATTTAAAATTATCTGAATTATCGCGAGTTTTCAGATTCAGATTTCGGACTGAATATAAAACAATTTGAACGATTTGTATTATCATAGGAAGAAATATTAAATTTTTGTTCTCTATCCTAAAAAGTTTAGTAACGATTTTCAATGAAGATCAATGCTAAATATCTTAATAAACGCCAATAGTCTTCTTTCAACAAGTGCAATCAGATTCCGTAATTAATTCAAAGGTGAAAAGAATTAGGTACAATTATTATTATTTGCATTTATTTTAATTCAGCTACTCAGTTGTTACAAACTTTGTATCAACGTTTACTTAAATGGGGACTGTTCTGTGCGAGAGTCCTTAGATTTATTCCCAAACAGTTTTTAGGAATGCGAAACTCTGTGGCGCGCCTGCGCCCGCGTTTGTTCAGTTTCTTCGTTTTTGATATACACGGAAGTCTCGGTGTAGTTCGTAGTGTATTAATTGTTTCAATTAATAAAAATTTTAGTTTTAAATATAATAGTGAGTGCAGTTTTGTAATAAAGTTTTAGTGTTACAAATGAATGTAGAAGAATATCTGTGTGAAATGTTTGATCTCATTTTCAGATTAAGTGTGTGTTTATTTTGTTTTTAGCCGATTATGCAATGCCTAATTGTTATTATATTTTATTGTAATGTTCAATTTAGGCAACTAAATGAAAAGTCTAAAATGAAATAATATTTTAAAAAATAAAGAATACTTTGAATTTTAAAAATCTTCGCATTGGAATTTTTATTTAATCTGTAGATATTAACATAAAATCTCTTTCTTTAAACGTTTTAAAACAGATCATTTTAGTAAAAATGGCAAAGGACTTGTATTTAATTTTTAAAGAGATTCTACGTTTAAATATCTAAAGAATAATAAAAATCCCAGTGAGAAGTTTTATAAAATTCAAAGGTATTCTAATATTTCCAGTTGTTTCATTTTTCGATTTTATATTTAGTTTCAAATTGAATATTCCAATAAAAGTAAATATTTTGACAAATAAAAGTAATAATGTAGGTCACTAGAAGATCTGCTCACATTATATTCAGTATGGGACTCGGCACTAGACTTGCCTTGGACTCCCCTACTGAAAAAGAACGACTGTAAATACGAGCGTAAATATGACTGTGAATACGACCCTAAATACGGGCCTTAGAAGGATAGTGTAATTGAAACAGCAAATACAGCCGTATTTATGCCCGTATTTAGGGTCGTATTTACGGTCATATATGAATACCATTTTTTTAAAAAATATATATATATATACCACCACAGCACCGAAACTTTCCTAAAAATTTATTGTAATATTGTAAATACTTGTAATATTCGGCATATTTAACTGAAATGTTAAGTGAAAATTGTTCTTTACACAACTTTTAATAAACATTGCAATTACATATTCCGAACATTGCAAGTAAATATAAAATATAAAATATATATATAAAATATAATATATATAATATAAATATAATAATATAATATAAATATAATATAATAATAATAATATAATAATAATATAATAATAATATAATAATATAATATAATATATAATATAATATATAATATAATATAATATAATAATATAATAATATAATAATATAATATAAATATAATATATAATATATATATAAAATATATATAAAATATAAAATATAAAATATAAAACCTTTTTTATAGGTTCCCCGAAAAGACACCACTCAGAGGCGGGCGAAGCCCGCCGCACCCAATTTCCTTACACGTTTTAATATAGAAAGGGAGTCAAATTGACTTCCTAGTTGGTACTAGAAGGTACCTAACCCAGAACCAACCCCCCTACAACATTTTTAAAAAAAAACCTTTTATATAGGTGCCCCGAAAAGACACCACTCAGAGGCGGGCGAAGCCCGCCGCACACGTTTTAATATAGAAAAGCAGTGAAATTGACTTCCTAGTTTGTACTACAATGTTCCTGAACCCAGACACGATTGATTTATTTGCTGATACATGGTACATCTCATTGTATCTCACAGCATTTTAAGCACCTCGACTACCCATAAGGTGTTTAGTGTTCTTAGACGTACCCTTTGCTATTGCCACTACATTTTTAAACCTCTTTACTTTGCAGAGCGTAAAATTAATAGAAGCTTCTTTTCGTGCGATTCATTTACTTTGTTGTCAGTTGTGTTTGTGTTATCCATTGTTAGTGTTCCACATTTAAAACTTCGGGTGTTCACTGTCATCATCGCTTTAAAGACAATATGGATCAACGGTACAACTTGTTTAGGTTGAGTTCGATACTGCAAAGTCGTGAAAGCACTTTGGAATGGCTTTGCGATATCGGAATCATACCTAAAGAAAGGTATTGCGCCAAACATAAAAAGCAAATGAAAAAAAATTTGAATAAATCTGTTTGTGGCGTATTCATTTGTAAAAAGAAAGGGAAGCATGAGCATCAAGTGAGTGTTGCAGACAACACATGGTTAGAGAATTGTCATGTGTCTGCAGCAACGTGCGTATTGCTCTCTTATTGTTTTGCTGTAAATTTAAATTTTGAGCAAACAATAAGAGAGTGCAGCATTATTGATAGTCAGCAATTGTCTCGAGAGACAGTTGCTGACCGTATATCTTACTGTCGTGAAGTCTGCATGGTCGCACTTGATCTAGAATTGGAGGAGGAAGGTCAAATTGGAGGTATTGGCGAGATTGTGGAAGTCGATGAGTGTAAGATCGGCCGCCGCAAGTACGAGAGAGGGCGCGTGGTTGAAGGTTCGTGGATCTTGGGAATGATTCACAGAGGTAATGCACATAAGTATCGACTGGAGATCTGTCCTGACAACAAACGTGACAAAGACACATTAATTGCTTTAATTAAAAAGCACGTTGTTGTTGGGACAGAAATCCATTCCGATTGCTGGAAAGGATATGTTAATTTAGAAGAACATGGTTATGTGCATGAAACTGTGAATCATTCCAAAGAGTTCGTAAACTCTGAAACCGGCGCCCATACTCAGAACATCGAATCGTCTTGGCGGTGGATGCGCCGATCTTTAAGTCGCGGCGGTGTTCGAAAAGACAATCTCGCCAATCACCTTTGTGAATTTCTATGGCGAAGACGTGTAAAGAAATTAGATGCTGACCCCTTTACACAACTATTGAAAGATATAAAAACTGTTTATCCTGGGTGCAACTGAGTATCAATCTGTCCTTTTCAGGGCTACAAAAATGTGCAAAAATGTGCAATATCAATCAGCCCTTTTCAGGGCTCAAAAAAAACATTATTTTATGGTGTTTTTTTATAATTAGAGAGGATCGGGTGTAGATTGAATACATTTTAGTACCAAGTTCAAGGTCAATTAGACTATTTTTCTTCATTCAAATTAGTAATTTTTATAATATTGTGCTTTTTAGAAGTTGATGTTAATAAACTATTATTTTATGGTGTTTTTTATGGTTTTTACCATAAAAATCAAATTTGCGCCAAATTTCAAATATTCGTGATCAGCGATCAAAATACCTAAAAAAAAATGTATTTCATTAAAACTGGATGTCCTTTTAAGTTAAAGTATATTTCAATTAATTTTTATGGTATTTTATGGTTTTTTACATTTTTCTCGAAAACTAACAGTTTTAGAGAAAAATTTGAAAAGACATAAAATGTGTATTTTTGTGAGATCTATATCTTTTGTATGAAACATTTTTTGAAATTTTGCGTTTTTAATGAGTTAAACGCAAAAAACCACAATTTTATGGTGTTTTTTATGGTTTTTACCATAAAAATGAAATTTGCGCCAAATTTCAATATCATATTCGTGATCAGCACGTCAAATTACATAAATATACCAACTTTTATGAAAATCGGAGGGGGGACGTTTTCGGAACTATATCCTCACATTTAAGGCCTAATCACAGCAGCAACTGCTAACGCGTTATTGTGTGTTGACCTTTTTCCATTACTTTTTCATAACACATTTTATAACCTCAAAATATATGATTTTTTTAAAGCACCTAATTTACCTTGTAATTAATATCTGTTATAAATAATACCTAAAAAATATTTTATTACATTAAAATTGTCAATTTGAATTAATTTGGTTCATTTTTATTTCTTATTTTAATTTTTTTATTTAGTAACAATCACATCATCGAACCACCGAACCAGCGAACCATCGAACGTGTTCCTATGTTTCACAAGCTAAAACGACATTACCAGAAACAGGTTTCCTCTCTTTGCCTCGTGGCGCGTAGGCGCTTCCGTACATTTGTGAATTGACTGACAGGGATGGGCAACCATATGTCATTTTACTCATTTTGAGTCACTTGAAGTTGCCGATTACTCATTTCGAGTCACTTGAAGTTGTCGATTACTCATTTCGAGACCGATTTTCAAAAGTGTTGCAACCAGGGAGTAAAGGTACCGTCCCATGACGGCGTAAAAGCGTCGGCGTAAAGCAGAAATCGTGCGATAGAAAGAGATGAACAGATATCACGTTCTCACTCACTCACATGGTTTACGCTTTACGCCGACGCTTTCATGCCATCATGGGACGGTACCTTTAGACTAAGGAGACTGAACTAATGCTATGGAAGTGAAACCATTCGTCGCATTAAAACTATACGTAAGACTTAAAATTATGGTTTTCGCGCATGCGCACATGCAATATATTTGTCTCTGTCTTTCTCAGTAACTCAGATGCGACTGAGAAAATCATGATAAGCTACAAGTTGAGAAGGTTATGTTTAATGTTTGTGAATGTTGTGCGTTTCAGAAAATATTATTAATAATAACTATTAATAAATTGAAAAAAAATTAATTTAATAAATATATATGTATGTGCATACAGAAATATATACTAAAGAGTGTATATTTTTCAGTGATAAGTAATATATTAATAATATAATGAAATATTTATAAATGTTCAGAATAAATTTTTTTGGTATATAACTACAAAGTGTTTTATTCTTTGTGGAAACAATTGAACAATTCCTAAATAAATAAAATTTACGAATTTGTAATTTACTTTAATTATATACTTTATAAATAAACAGCTTTAAATGTCACATAAGAGTTATCAATAAGTTAATCTATTCGTTTGTCGATCATTGTAATATGATGTTTTGCATCCTGGTATGCAACAAACCATAATTTTGTAATTTTATTTTAAGAATCATATGTCAAAACATAACCATAACCTATTGATATGTTTTTGTTTTCTCACTTGCTCATATTTTACGATATAAAAAGAGAGGGCAATATGCGCATGTACTGCGCATGCGCGCGGAGCATAAGTTTTGTCATTCTGCAATATCGTCGTCGAATGATCAAATAGTCGAATGCCAAGTAATCGAATGGACAAAACGTCGAATGCTAAAAACATCGAACGTCATCTAGTCGAATGCTCAAATAGTCGAATCTTCATTTAATTGAATGCTAAAAACATCGAATCCTTAAAGGTACTCGCACACCTCGGCTGTCTGTCTGCCTGCGCAGGCAGAAAATCGTTTACACCTCACTTTTCCCGTTAAAAAATGAGGGAAGATTTGAATTTTAATAGATATTCAAATCTTCCCTCATTTTTCAACGGGAAAAGTGAGGTGTGAACGATCTTCTGCCTGCGCAGGCAGACAGACAGCCGAGGTGTGCGAGTACCTTAATTCGTCGAATGTTCAAAACGTCGAATTATCAATTCATCGAATGTTAAAAACATTGAATCGTCAACATGTCGAATGTTCAAAACGTCGACCCTGTTTAAAAAAATTATTAAAATGGATAGGATTTGATAGAATTTTCTTCCTTCACTCCTTGAAATTCGAATCCAATTTAAACAAATATTGAAAATCCAATCCACTTCTATCCAAAGTAGAAAATTAAATCCATTCCTATCATAAGTTTTGATGTATTATCTATCAAAGTTAATAATATTCTAAAATTCAATATTTTACTATCAAGAGTTTGGATACGAATTCTATCAAATTCTATGAGTCGAAAAATCTTATAATTTTCTATCCATGAGTTTTGATTGAATACCTATCAAATTCTTTCCAAATAAAAATCTAATATTTCTCTATCCAAGATTTGAATACAAATTCTTTAAAATTCTATGAGTTGAAAATTCTTATAGTTTTCTATCCATGAGTTTTGATTGAATATCTATCAAATTCTTTCCAAATGAAAATCTAATATTTCTCTATCCAAGATTTGGATACAAATTCTATGAGTCGAAAATTCTTATAGTTTTCTATCCATGAGTTTTGATTAAATATCTATCAAATTTTTTCCAAATGAAAATCTAATATTTCTCTATCAAAGATTTGGATACAAATTCTATCAAATTTTATGATCATTCCCCAAATGTCATTTTTCCGAACTGTCATTTTACCGAACTGCACTTTTGCAAATTGTCATTTTTGCGAAAAGCTATTTTTGCGAATTGTCATTTTTGCTAATCGCCATTTTTACGAATTGTCAATTTTCCGAAAAGTCATTTTTGCGAATTGTCATTTTTGCGAAAATTCCTATAGTAAACTTGTATGCATATATAGATTCACTATAGGAATTTTCGCAAAAATGACTTTTCAGAAATTTGACAATTCGCAAAAATGACATTTCTCGAAAATGTCGTTTCGTAAAAATGAAAATTGGCAAAAATGACTTTTCGGAAAATTGACAAATCGTAAAAATGGCGATTCGCAAAAATGATTTTTCGGAAAATTGACAATTCGTAAAAATGGCGATTCGCAAAAATGACAATTCGCAAAAATAGCTTTTCGAAAAAATGACAATTCGCAAAAGTGACATTTCGCAAAAATAAGTATTAGCAAAAGTGCAGTTCGATAAAATGACATTTCGGAAAAATGACATTTGGGGAATAATCATGCGCCCCTTTATGGTTTTGTTGTGAACTACAGATTTTCATAAAAGTTTTAACATTTTAGAAAATCAACGAAATTTTTTTAACACAGTTGAGCTGTTTTTTTAATTTTTTTATTTCGTTTAATGTTATTTTTTGCAAATATTTGCAAAAAATTACAAAGCAGTCAAATGACATTTGAGCAAAAATTTATTAAATATTTAATTAATATTTTTAACATAATAGCATATATTGCAAATCAAATATGGCATTTTCAAAATTTTTGTCTTCTTTTTTTGAAAGTGCTATAACTTTGGTTCTAATTAACCGATTTTGGATTTTAAAAAAAGGATTTCTTTGGTTTTAAGTATATTTTAAGTTAAAATTAAGATAAAAAAAAAATTCAAAAAATTTTTTTTTGAAATTTTGAAAAATTAAAAATCCGTTTTTGAAAAAACATCATCTTTGATTTTTTTCAAAATTTTACTAAATGTTAGGGCAAATGTGCTTTACATGTCCTGTAAGTTTTATCTTGGGATCTCAAAGGGATTCGGAGTAAAAAAATAAAACGTAACCACAAATTACGAACATATGGGGCAAAATTCCTCACCTGCCCAGGTAAAAAAATAAATTTTCTCTAAACTTTGCTAAAATGTTACTATTATTAGTAGAAGTGTAAATATTAATTTTTTTTAAATTTGATAAAATATTTTATGAGTTATGGAGTTTCAAAATTTTGATTTTTTTGAAAATATATTTTTTTCGATTTAATATATTTATAAGTAAAATTAATCAAATTTAAAGTATGAATAGTGGTTTTTAAAGGGGTTTTCACGGGCTATAAGCTGGTGACCTTTTTCTATGAGCCATATGTAAGAATCAGAGTGGGACTAAAGGAATTTTTGAGGAAAATAATGATTTATCATTATTTTACATAGAAAATGATGATTTATAATTAATTTCTTCAAAAAGATCCATGGTCCCACTCTGAGTTTTAAATGGCTCATATATGAAAAAAGGTAAGCTTTCGATTGGGATAGGTTAGAAAAAAATAAAAAACACCGATTTTGAGATACAGTAGAACTTGGTTAATACGATTCTGTAGGGACCGCACTAAGAATGCGTCTTATGCGGGAAAAAGTATTAGGTGGGATATAAAAAGTATGTCTTTAATTGAAGGGACCACCATAAATGAGCGTCTTAAGCGGGAAATCGTATTAAACGGGATCGTATTAACCGGGTTCTACTGTATATTGAAATTAAAAATTTGACCTTGAATTTCAAGGTCAAATTGACAGAAAACAACTTTTTTTCATCACCAGCTTATAGCCCGTGAAAACCCCTTTAAAAACCACTATTCATACTTTAAATTTGATTAATTTTACTTATAAATATATTAAATCGAAAAAAATATATTTTCAAAAAAATCAAAATTTTGAAACTCCATAACTCAAAAAATATTTTATCAAATTTAAAAAAAATTAATATTTACACTTCTACTAATAAAAGTAACATTTTAGCAAAGTTTAGAGAAAATTCATTTTTTTACCTGGGCATCTTCGTCACTCTTGAAAGAACGATGAGAGAGATCATTATTTTGACGTGCGAGTTGGAAAGTGTGATTATGTTTTACTGTTGACAATATATATTATACTATTAAATAATATTAATAAATTGTAATATAGGAAATGTGTGAGTAGATATTAATTATATTAGCATTATAGCGATTATAGCATAATTAGCCTTCGTAGAGGCGAAAGCTCGATTTGAAAATAATGATTATATTGATCAGTTCTTTGACAATTAATAAACATCTTTGACAATAATTTGACTCTGATCAACAATAAATTCTTACATCTTCTATATTATAGCATAATATTATATTGTTTTCATTCACTTTATCATACAAAGAAAAGAATTACTCCGGTTCGACAAAAATAATCTTTTTATTAATATCTACTCACACCTATATTACAATTTATTAATATTATAATATATTGTACTTACTCTTCTCTTTGCAGTTTGTTAATTAATATTTTTTCTTATTTAAATCTTGATTTTTCCGTATAGTTGCTGTTGTCAACAATAAAACATAACCACACTTTCTAACTCGCACGCATGGAGTAGTCATGAAGGAGGATAAGGAGATGAAACGCCTATAATATATAGCGGAAAAAGTTGACACCAAAATGGGGGGTCAGAGTAGTGCGGTTTTTTCTCTCCCAACTGTTTACAGCGCTTACAGTGCCAAATTTTTCAACTATTTGGTCACGTGATTTAGCGAGAAAAACACAAATATAACCTCAATGTTTTTGAAGTAAAATGACAGCAAGAATGAATTTTTATATTGACACAATATTAATTACTCATGAATTTATTATTTTATACTAACTTTTCATTTATGTTTCCAATTTTAGTCACAAAACTCGTTCACACTTTTAATATAACCCGATTCATTCAGCTGTCATGTCATAAACAAACATATTGCAGACGATAAATTATAATTCTACATTTTATCTAAAGTGGCGCTGTAACCAGTTGGGAGAGAAAAACTCCACTACTCTGACCCCCCTATATGAGGGCCAATAAATATAGTCCGTTTCATCTCCTTATCCTACTTCATGGGAGTAGTATAAGGAGACCGAACGCCCGTGATGAATCCGCGTCAAACGTGGCCGTATTTTTCATAACAGTGATTCCTCTAGACTCACTTACTGTAACGAGCGACTATTATCTTGCTCGAATCGTGATTCGATATTAATCGAAATGCGATTAGAAGTCGCGGGAGAATATAATATTAATTTTATATTTAAAATAATATCCTGTCCATAGATTGAGAAGAACTTTCTGCGTTCAATTTAGTAAATATGTTCCTAAAATACTGTATTCTTCAAATATCTTTCTATCAATAGCCGAAATATAACAAAAGATGAAATACATATGTTTCGCAGCCCTGGGGGAACGGGTTGATGCTTTCTTGACGCGAAAACGTCAAGAATCCGTCAAAAGTTGACGTTAACAAAAAAAGTGTTTTAAATGCAAAAATATGATAAAGTAAGTATTGGGTTTTGTATAAAAAGTGTTTATTAATCGTTTATGACCATATTTGTTACAAATTAATGTAAATTAAGTGAAATAAAAGATAAAATATGTGGAAATGTCAAGTGAATGTGTATTGATAAATTAGTGTGTATTTATTGAGAAAGTGTTATTGTCATGATTTTTTAATGTCAGATAAATAGTTAAAAAGTGTAATTTTATTATTATAATGTGTTATAATTAATAAAAGTTAATGTTTTAATAGTATGAATAATGTATATATAGCAGCTATGAAAATAGTGAAGGACGGTTACCTACAATAGTTGTTGATATGTCGCCGCGCGTTTTGCACGACAGATGGCGGGAGTGGCATTTGTCCATGTGTTTTATCACATGAAAATTAAACAAAAATACTATTTTTACATTGCAAGATACTTATAACCTTTCTTTGAATTATTTAAATTCAAAGAAAATAATGATAAATAATGTATAACTACTTAATTTATAAATAATTACTATTAAATAAAACGGCAAAAAATCTCATTTCTTAAAAAAGACTATACACAAGAGCTCGAATGAAAGAAAATCGAAATCGAACTCGAACACGTGAAACTCGAAAAACGGACATTGCTTTACACACCCGTCACGGAGTAATAATAAGGAGACTGAGGAGACTGTACTACCAGTGAGATTCCGTGACAAATGTCTGCCTTGCGGTTCACTGAGTAGTAAAGACTTCACAAAAATAACGCGCATACCCAGTTTGCAACTATCTTCGTCACTCTTGAAAGAACGATTAGAGAGAGATCATTATTTTGACGTGCGAGTTAGAAAGTGTGGTTATGTTTTGTTGTTGACAACAGCAACTATACGGGAAAATCAAGATTTAAATAAGAAAAAATATTAATTAACAAACTGCAAAGAGAAGAGTAAGTACAATATAATATAATATTAATAAATTTTAATATAGGTGTGAGTAGATATTAATAAAAAGATTATTTTTGTCGAACCGGAGTAATTCTTTTTTTGTATGATAAAGTGAATGAATACAATATAATATAATGCTACAATCGCTATAATGCTAATATAATTAATATCTACTCACACATTTCCTATATTACAATTTATTAATATTTTTTAATAGTGTAATATATATTGTCAACAATAAAACATAACCACACTTTCTAACTCACACGTCAAAATAATGATCTCTCTCATCGTTCTTTCAAGAGTGACGAAGATAGTTGCAGACTGCGCATGCGCGTTATTTATTAAAAGTCATTATGTCATTATTTTAAAAGTCATATGTAAAACATTTTCCAAAAGTACAAAAATAAAGAAGCTAAATCCCATAAAAGAGGAGAAAAAATGTTGAATTTTAAAAAAATCGGATTTTTGAATCTTTGATAATTTTCTGTAATTTTAGATTTTTTACCAAAGAGTCGAGACTACAATTTATAAACATTCAAATTGGTTTAAAAAATAGAACTAAAATATTAAAAAACAAACACCGTATATTAATAAATAAATAAAAAAAAACTAATTTTTCAGAATTTTAAATAAAAGTTATCGAAACTTCAATTTTTAAAGAAAATTTCAAATTTACATCTTTTGAAAATAAAATGATTAATAATAATTGTAATTACAAACTCTCAAAATGAAGGATTTTCTAGATGCAATTTGAAAATTTAAATTCTACTTTTTATACTAATAAATATTAAATTAATTTTTTTTTAATTTACGAATTTTTAAACTGTTGAATTAAAATTTCTTAAAAATCTAATTTTTCTAGTATTTTGAATAAAATTGTCTAGGACTTTTATGTTTTAAAAATAAATATTTCACTATTATTAATTTCTGCAAAATAATTGAAATTTGCAAAAATTTTAGTTTAAAACCTTCTGAAATTCAATTATTTCTAGAAATTGCATCTGTTTTTAGCTCAATTTTTTTAAATTAATTAAAATTAATAACTTTGCAAAAATTATTCTAGAATTCAATTATTTAAAATTATTCTAATTATTTACAGAAATAATAAAAAATCAGAGAATTATTTAAGAATTCATTGTGGTAATTATAAAAAACGTTTAAGCTGGTATAAAAAAAATATTCATTTTGAATACCAAAATCCAGAATTTTTGTAGTAATTTCAGAAATTTGGTATATTTTTCCAGTACTTTTAATAAAATTCCTTGATATCTCTGATTTTTCCTGATTTCCCTGACTTGAAACAAAAAAAAAATAAATATGAATACATATTTTAAAAATTAAACTAAACATCGAATTTTTCCTTCTTTGAAATTAAAAAAATAAAAAAAAGTGTAAAATCTTTTTTGTATAGTTTTTATCAAAATCGTTCAACTCTAATCAAAAAGAAAGAAATTCTCTTTTAAATGAGAATAACATAATTAAAATTTAAAAAAAAGTATAGGTACTTTAATCGTAATTAATAAAACTTAATATAATTTACCTAATTATTAAATTTAATTTATAATTAACTAGATTAAATTAAATAAAATTCAATAAATTCTTAAATTAAATTATCAATTCTCAAATTATAATTTTCAAACAAAAAAGAAATCATTAATTTAGATTCGTAATTTTTCTTTTTTTTTGAAAATTATCAAAGAAATCATGAATTTATATTCATAATTTTTTTTTGTTTGAAAATTATAATTATGGATTATTTTTCAAAATTCTGAAAAGAAAAAAATCTCTTACATTGTATTCGACGATTGAGAAGTTGAAAAAGAAGTAAAAAATTATATATCTACAATTAATTAAATGTTGTTAAACTTAATTATTTCTAACTTAATCAATTAATTAATAATCAGGTAATTAAAAATTTATTTAAATTTAAATTCTTAGTTCGAAATTAATAAAAAATTACAATTTTGCTTCCTCATAAAGGAAGCTTTGTATTAGCAAAATTTTGGATTGGCATTTTTTGACATATTTATAAATTTTTTTTATTATGCCTAATACTTTAGTACTTCATATATGCACAGGAACTCCCCGTATAAATGTTCTAAATAAATAAAAAAAAATTTCGACGTATTTTGACCTCCGAAGTCCAAAAAACGGTTTTTAAAAATTTGTCCCGGTGTGTGTGTGTGTGTGTGTGTGTGTGTGTGTGTGTGTGTGTGTGTGTACTAACATTACATTTGCCACATTTGCCATACATCCAATTTTATGAGAAAAATTATGTTTAATAATATTTTCATAAAAAATTTACATTACTTTGTTTTATACTTTTCCATTATAATATTTCTAAAAAGTAAGAATAATAATAAATAATAATAGATAAATAAAGAAATAAATATAATTATTTATATAATATTAAATAATAAAAGTAATGACTTATTATTTTTGTTGATCATCTACGTCCCTACATTACCATAGCGTAAATACTTTCAACACGAAAATGGTGCAACCTGTTATGGTCGCCAAAGGCCTACATCGAGCTGTTGCTTTGTTTTGTAAAACGCGGATTCATATTTACGCTTCTAGAAACATCTAATCGTCATAAGTAAGTTTGAATTATATTCTCTATTAAATATTATTTTTCCTTAAATCGCCCTTTTTTTCATTTTCTGTCTGAATTTTTCAAAATTAATTATCAAAGTCGAAAACTTCCCCTCTTTTGGTGTAATTTTTTACTTTGATAATTAATTTTTAAAAATTCAGACAGAAAATGAAAAAAAGGGCGATTTAGGGAAAAATAATATTTAATAGAGAATATAAAACAAGTTTTCTTATGACGATTAGATGTTTCTATGGGCGTAAATATCAATCCGCGTTTTACGAAACATAGCAAACTGACAGCTCAATATGGGAGGTTAGCCATGGCCGACTATATCAGGTTGCACCGTTTGCGTAGTACAGTAGAAATGAACGTGAGGAACAAAAATATTAAATGTCAATTACTCTTATTGTTTACTATTATATTTATTATTTGTTTATTTATTTATTATTGTTATTATATCTATTATTATTTATTATTATACTTACTTTTTAAAAATATTATTATGGAAAATTATTAAAACAATAAAGAGAAATTTTTTATGAAAAAATTATTAAACAAATAAAATTACTAAACAAAAAAAAATTAAATAATAAAAAATTATGAAATGTATAATTTTTTAAATTATATTAGTTATACAAATTTTTTTAAACAAAATTATTACAAATACCAAGATTAATTTTTTTTATAGACAATTTGAAAATTAATACACTGGGAATAATATTGACACATTCAGAAAAAATAAATTTTAATGGATAATTTTTTTTTATTATTTATCAACTATAGTTTATTTCTAAAAAAATTATACATTTCATAATTTTTTATTATTTACTCTTTTTTGTTTAGAAATTTTATTTGTTTAATAATTTTTTCATAAAAAATTTTCCTTTTATTGTTTTAATAATTTTCCATAATAATATTTTTAAAAAGTAAGTATAATAATAAATAATAATAGATATAATAACAATAATAAATAAATAAAAAATAATAAATATAATAGTAAACAATAAGAGGGTTCCTACAGAATCTGGAAATCATGGAAATGGTATGGAATTTTTAAAAGGCTTCTGGAAATCAGGGAAATAATGGAAAAGGCCTGGAACTTTTAAAAGTTTCTAAAGTTTTTCTGTTTTCCATTTTTTCTCTTGAATAGAAATTCAAATAATAACAAAGCTAAATGGCATAAAAGAGAAGAAAAAATATTGAATTTTAAGAAATCCGATTTTTCGGATTTTTGATAATTTTCTATAATTGAGGCTCCGGATCTTAAAAGGGCACACGCGCGAACACACGGCAAATAAGTTGGCCCCTGGAGATAAAATTTTGAAGTTGTTCAAAATGAATTTTAAATTATTGTTTCTTGTACAGAATTTTAAGGCGAAACTTTTTTTCTAATAACAATTTTTTATATAATTTCTCGTTTTCACGTAAATTGAAAAAAACGTGATTTTTTGAGTTAAGAAATTTTAATGAATTTTTGACTTCAACTCGTGACTACTTCGTTAAATATTAATATTTTTCTACGAAATTTACACAGAATATTCTTCAAACTATTCCAAGAGTGAAACAATATTTGGAAATTTTAAAAAAAAATTGTATGTCAAGGTAAATAATTATTTAAATAATTTTGTCGGAAAAATGATTCTCCTATTTTCAATTGAAAAAGTTGAGTGACGAATTTTCGTTTTCGGAAAACTTTCAGCGACAAAAATGTTCATTAATATGTTAGGAAGTTTTTTGGAAAATATCTCGCCATTTGATAATAAATTAAAGACAATAGAGCAATTTTAACATCGTCGCGCTCTGCTGTAAAATTGCGGCGTGGCGGCCCATGTGTAGCATGGCCGCCATTACAAGACCAATGCATATAGTTAGACATTGTTTACGTTTACAGCAGAGCGCGACGATGTTAAAATTGCTCTATTGTCTTTAATTTATTATCAAATGGCGAGATATTTTCCAAAAAACTTCCTAACATATTAATGAACATTTTTGTCGCTGAAAGTTTTCCGAAAACGAAAATTCGTCACTCAACTTTTTCAATTGAAAATAGGAGAATCATTTTTCCGACAAAATTATTTAAATAATTATTTACCTTGACATACAATTTTTTTTAAAATTTCCAAATATTGTTTCACTCTTGGAATAGTTTGAAGAATATTCTGTGTAAATTTCGTGGAAAAATATTAATATTTAACGAAGTAGTCACGAGTTGAAGTCAAAAATTCATTAAAATTTCTTAACTCAAAAAATCACGTTTTTTTCAATTTACGTGAAAACGAGAAATTATATAAAAAATTGTTATTAGAAAAAAAGTTTCGCCTTGAAATTCTGTACAAGAAACAATAATTTAAAATTCATTTTGAACAACTTCAAAATTTTATCTCCAGGGGCCAACTTATTTGCCGTGTGTTCGCGCGTGTGCCCTTTTAAGATCCGGAGCCTCAATTTTAGATTTTTTACCAAAGAGTCGAGACTATTAAATAAGTAAAGTATTTTCCAAGAGCCCAAAAATAATGAAGCTAAATCCCATAAAAGAGAAGAAAAAATGTTAAAATTTAAGAAATTCGGATTTTTGATAATTTTCTATAATTTTAGATTTTTTACCAAAGAGTCGAGACTATTAAAAAAGTAAAGTATTTTCCAAAAGCAAAAAAATAATGAAGCTAAATCCCATAAAAGAGAAGAAAAAATGTTGAATTTTAAGAAATTTGGTTTTTTGATAATTTTAGATTTTTTACCAAAGAGTCGAGACTATTTAATAAGTAAAGTGTTTTCCAAGAGCCCAAAAATAATGAAGCTAAATGCCATAAAAGAGAGGAAAAAATGTTGAATTTTAAGAAATTCGGATTTTTGGATTTTTGATAATTTTCGATAATTTTAGATTTTTTATTAAAGAGTCGAGACTATTAAATAAGTAAAGTATTTTCCAAAAGCACAAAAATAATGAAGCTAAATTTTTGATAATTTTCGATTTTTTACCAAAGGGTCGAGACTATTTAATAAGTAGGGTAAAGTGCGGATAGATACACAGAAAAAAATGCGAATGGTAAAAACAACCACATATGTGTAGTTAGAAAAAAAGTAGTTAAAACTACCATATTCAGCAGCATTTTAACTATACTTCCTCAGTTAGTGGAACCAAAATTAAGTAGTTGGTTTTATGTAGTTAAAATTACTACTTCACGTAGTTGAAATAACTAATAGATGGTAGTAAATGACTCAACAATATAATACTGTAGTAAAAACTACTGTTAAAAAAGTTAATTTTACTATTGTGGTAGTAAAAAAAACTATTTTGTATTAGTTGCAAACAAAATGAAACTTACTGTTTTTATATAGTAAATTCAACCTCTGAAAGTTGTTATTTTTATGATTTATGCAGTTAAAACAACTATTTCTTACTAGTTGCAGAGAAAGAAAGAAATTTACTGTTTTTATATAGTAAAATCAATTGTTGAAAATAGTTATTTTTACTATTTATGCTGTTGAAAAGATCATTTTTTTCTACAGAGAAAAAACGTGAGTGGTAAAAACTTCCACATATGTGCAGTTAAAAAAATGTAGTTAAAACTACCATATTCAGCAGCATTTTAACTAAACTTCCATAGTTAGTGAAACTAAAATTGAATAGTTGGTTTTATGTAGTTAAAATTACTACTAGACATTATGATTGTGAATAACTCAACAATAGTGCAGTAGTTAAAAGTACTTTTAAAAATAGTTATTTTCGGAATTTCTGTAGTAGAAATATCCATTTCTTGCTATTTGCAAAATAAATTAAAACTTACTGTTCCAAAGAGTAAAAACAACCGCTGAAATTTGTTGTTTTTATATGTTTAATGTAGTTAAAAGAACCAATTCTTACTAGCTTTTGATAATTTATTTCTATAGTGGTGAGAAAAATTTATTTTTATAACTACAAAAGTCATAAAAGTAACAATTTTTATGTTATTTTTACTATATGAAAATAGTAAGTTTAATTTTTTTATAACTAGTAAAAAGTGGATAATTTTACTACAGAAATTCTGCAAATAACTATTTTCAACAGTACTTTTAACTACTGCTCTATTGTTAAGTCATTTAAAATCATATACTGACTATATTTCAACTAAGTCCTTGAGCTTAAAAAATTAGTTACTGCAACTAAACGGAGTAGTTACTATGACTGAATATAAGAAGAATGTCCTCAGGTACAATGCGAGTCATCGTAGCGTGCGAGCGTGGTTAGGTGGTTAGGTTATCGGTTTGCGAATGTTAGGGTCGTGCGTTCAATCCCCGGCGTTTGGAGATTTTTCTCTGTTAGGTGTATAAGAATTTAATATATAAATTATATATGAACAAAAATAGGTAAGAGAAAATGTAAAAAAATGGACCTCAATAATAATAAAAAACAAATAAATAATTTCATTTTACTACTTTAAATAGTTAATTTAACTATTTTTTACAGTTGTTACAACTATAATTTGTTACGGGCGCCTATAGGAACTATGAAAATTTAGTTACTGCAACTAAATGAAGCAGTTAGTATAACTAACAACAAATAGTTAAGATAACTGTTTTAGTAGTTAAATTTACTGTAAAAATGGTATTTATTACTACATTTTACAGTTAGACTAACTATTCTGTCATAGTTCATTTTACTAAATAATGTTACGGGCGCCTATAGGAACTACAGGAAATAGTAAAAAAGTAGTCAAATTTACCATATTTTTTTTTGTGTGTAGATCTTAAATCTTTATAAATGATTTTTTTATCATTGAACAACCGACTTAAAACATTGTATTATTGAAAATACAATTAATATTTTTAAATTTGACATAAAGTTTGTAAACATAATATAATAAATAATAATGTTAAACAAATATTATTTTGGATTTTTAATCAAACAATTTATATAACCAAAAGAATTAAGTTTTCATTCTCAATTGATTTTTTCTATACTTGATGGAACTTTTATAAAGTCAAAAAAGGTATTACTATTAAATTATATAGTGAAAAATTTAGTTTTTAATTTTTTTAAGAAGCTTAAAGAATAATAAAATTAGATACGAAAAATTCGAAACGTTAAAAAGTTGTAATTTAATAAACATCCACTATTAGTAATTATTATAATATATTATAATCACGCGTCCAAAAATAAATTTAATTCACTTGGCGGGTTTTTTTAAAATCTACGAAATTCACCAAAAAAACTAAAATTCTTGATTTCTGTAAATTTTTTTTTACCTTTTTTGGAAAAAAGTAGCATTTAGTAGCTTTTTGACAAAATAAGTAGCAAAAAGTAGGCTTGACCAAAAAAAGTGGAAAAGTGTGTCACTTCGAAGCCTGGCTTCATTATTTTTGGGCTCTTGGAAAAAACTTTACTTATATAATAGTCTCGACTCTTTAATAAAAAATCTAAAATTATCGAAAATTATCAAAAATCCAAAAATCCGAATTTCTTAAAATTCAACATTTTTTCCTCTCTTTTATGGCATTTAGCTTCATTATTTTTGGGCTCTTGGAAAACACTTTACTTATTAAATAGTCTCGACTCTTTGGTAAAAAATCTAAAATTATCAAAAAACCAAATTTCTTAAAATTCAACATTTTTTCTTCTCTTTTATGGGATTTAGGTTCATTATTGTTTTGCTTTTGGAAAATACTTTACTTTTTTAATAGTCTCGACTCTTTGGTAAAAAATCTAAAATTATAGAAAATTATCAAAAATCCGAATTTCTTAAATTTTAACATTTTTTCTTCTCTTTTATGGGATTTAGCTTCATTATTTTTGGGCTCTTGGAAAATACTTTACTTATTTAATAGTCTCGACTCTTTGGTAAAAAATCTAAAATTATAGAAAATTATCAAAAATCCGAAAAATCGGATTTCTTAAAATTCAATATTTTTTCTTCTCTTTTATGCCATTTAGCTTTGTTATTATTTGAATTTCTATTCAAGAGAAAAAATGGAAAACAGAAAAACTTTAGAAACTTTTAAAAGTTCCAGGCCTTTTCCATTATTTCCCTGATTTCCAGAAGCCTTTTAAAAATTCCATACCATTTCCATGATTTCCAGATTCTGTAGGAACCCTCTTATTGTTTACTATTATATTTATTATTTTTTATTTATTTATTATTGTTATTATATCTATTATTATTTATTATTATACTTACTTTTTAAAAATATTATTATGGAAAATTATTAAAACAATAAAAGGAAAATTTTTTATGAAAAAATTATTAAACAAATAAAATTTCTAAACAAAAAAGAGTAAATAATAAAAAATTATGAAATGTATAATTTTTTTAGAAATAAACTATAGTTGATAAATAATAAAAAAAAATTATCCATTAAAATTTATTTTTTCTGAATGTGTCAATATTATTCCCAGTGTATTAATTTTCAAATTGTCTATAAAAAAAATTAATCTTGGTATTTGTAATAATTTTGTTTAAAAAAATTTGTATAACTAATATAATTTAAAAAATTATACATTTCATAATTTTTTATTATTTAATTTTTTTTTGTTTAGTAATTTTATTTGTTTAATAATTTTTTCATAAAAAATTTCTCTTTATTGTTTTAATAATTTTCCATAATAATATTTTTAAAAAGTAAGTATAATAATAAATAATAATAGATATAATAACAATAATAAATAAATAAACAAATAATAAATATAATAGTAAACAATAAGAGTAATTGACATTTAATATTTTTGTTCCTCACGTTCATTTCTACTGTACTACGCAAACGGTGCAACCTGATATAGTCGGCCATGGCTAACCTCCCATATTGAGCTGTCAGTTTGCTATGTTTCGTAAAACGCGGATTGATATTTACGCCCATAGAAACATCTAATCGTCATAAGAAAACTTGTTTTATATTCTCTATTAAATATTATTTTTCCCTAAATCGCCCTTTTTTTCATTTTCTGTCTGAATTTTTAAAAATTAATTATCAAAGTAAAAAATTACACCAAAAGAGGGGAAGTTTTCGACTTTGATAATTAATTTTGAAAAATTCAGACAGAAAATGAAAAAAAGGGCGATTTAAGGAAAAATAATATTTAATAGAGAATATAATTCAAACTTACTTATGACGATTAGATGTTTCTAGAAGCGTAAATATGAATCCGCGTTTTACAAAACAAAGCAACAGCTCGATGTAGGCCTTTGGCGACCATAACAGGTTGCACCATTTTCGTGTTGAAAGTATTTACGCTATGGTAATGTAGGGACGTAGATGATCAACAAAAATAATAAGTCATTACTTTTATTATTTAATATTATATAAATAATTATATTTATTTCTTTATTTATCTATTATTATTTATTATTATTCTTACTTTTTAGAAATATTATAATGGAAAAGTATAAAACAAAGTAATGTAAATTTTTTATGAAAATATTATTAAACATAATTTTTCTTATAAAATTGGATCTTTTTTATGAAAAAAGTCCTTTTTCTGAAACACGGAGGTACTCAGAATTTATTTCCAATTATGAAAACCATTTTTGTCTTGAGAAAACGACGTTGATGTTTGCAATTTTTTTCTAACAATTTTTGAAGTAGATTATTAAATTTTCGTCTTTTTTCAATACATTGCAGCTTTTTTTTTATTAAAAAAGGGCATTTTTTGACATTTATTTTTCTAAATAATTTCATATCATAATTTTTATTGATGAAAAATAGAAATACAGAAAAATTAAGATTAAATTTTGATCAGAAATTAAATAAGTAAACAAATAATTTTCCATATAGCAAAATTAAATAACAATTAGTTATTTTTAGAATTTTCAGTTTAAAAACAAAGATTTTTTTCAAAACAATACTTCTATAGGTAATTATGAAAATCATCGATTTCATTTGGAATTCTTTTCATGGATTTAAAAACATATTTTCTACCAAATTACGCGTGTGTTTCGAAATCCACAAATTTTTAAGAAAAATGAAAATTGAAAAAGGGTCAAAATATTTTCTGTCCGCTTTTATTTTATGACCGTTGAATTCCTTATAAAAAATTACTTTAAAACTAGTTTTGTGGAATATTTAAATTAGATTTTTCATATACTTAAAAATATCAATAATAAAAATAACAATAAAAAATTTTTTAAATTATGCATTTCATAATTTTTTATTATTTACTTTTTTTTGTTTAGAAATTTTATTTGTTTAATAATTTTTTCATAAAAAATTTTCCTTTATTGTTTTAATACTTTTCCATAATAATATTTTAAAAAAGTAAGTAAAATAATAAATAATAATAGATATAATAACAATAATAAATAAACAAATAATAAATGTAATAGGAAACAATGAGAGTATAATTGACATTTAATATTTTTGTTCCTCGCGTTCATTTCTACTGTACTACGCAAACGGTGCAACCTGATATAGTCGGCCATGGCTAACTTCCCATATTGAGCTGTCAGTTTGCTATGTTTTGGAAAACGCGGATTGATATTCACGCCCATAGAAACATCTAATCGTCATAAGAAAACTTGTTGAATATTCTCTATTAAATATTATTTTTCCCTAAATCGCCCTTTTTTTTCATTTTCAATCTGGATTTTTTAAAATTAATTATCAAAGTCAAAAAATTTCACCAAGAGGGACGAAAAGAGGGGAAAAGAGTGGAAGTTGAGGAGAAATCGCTCGCTACGCCTATGCGTACTTTTAAATATTTCCCACCGTGCAGCGTCCTTAAAATTTCATTTAAGCAAAATTTTTATTTTTTAAAATACATACTATAAAAAACTCTGAACAACTAAATGTTCTATTCTTTCATATTTCCCTACATGAATATTTTTATAAATTAAAATACAGTCAAATGAAAAAAGTAATTAATAAATATTTCTTCAAATACTAATTTCTTGTGATAAAAATTTGTTTAAAAGAAAACTCGAATTATTGCAGTTCTAATAAGTAGATATTTTAAGTTTTTTATTTCGATACCATAAAAATTGTTGCAAGTTCAATGTGGGGAATATTCATGCGTCCCACTTTACATATGTATAATGATAACCAATTATATTTATAACTGAAAAAAATTCTGGTTTACACGATAACTCAAAATATACTCAATCAATTTACTTCAAATTTTGAAGAAATGTTCTTTGTATATCCCTTTAAGATCGGAACTTTGGATTTTGAAAAATATATTTTATTTTATTTTTAAAAAATTCAAAAATGTCAAAAAAAAAAACTTTTTTCTAAATCGTCGCCATTTTGCTCAAAAAAATTTCGGTAGATCATAGCGAAGCCTGTAGTAATCAAGAATTTTTTTGGGTTTTTTGTTTTAGAGCATTGCAAAAGTCTTCACAATGTCAACCAGTTCGCACTTTTTTTTCAGTCCCCACTTCACTAGTTTATAACTTTAAAAAAATTTTTATTTTTTTTTCTTAATTTTTTTCTGTATTCTTTAAACATTAATTAACAATTTGCAACAAAAGTAAATACTAAAAGTGTTAAACTTTCTTTTTTATCCTACTCGGAAAAACAGACCAGAATAATACCTCAAGAGGTATATTATTTTGGTTGCATTGTATAAACAAATTTGTACTTAATAAAATTTCAAAATATTTGAGAATAAAAATAAAAGATTTTTCATTTTTAAATAATTTTGAATTTTTCAATACTTGCTAAAACTGGGTTGCCACAAATATTTAATTTTATCTTTCTCTGATTTCTAGAAAGAATTTTGACTTTTTTCCTGATCATAAAGAATATTCTGATTCCCTCTAAAAATTATTAGATAGGTACACACAAAAAAATCCTACATTACTTTTATTTACGAATTTTCTTAATTGAAAAATTATTACAGGATTCCTACAGAAATACGAAATTAAAATTCCATACCTTTTCCATGATTTCCACGTCAAATTTTTACGAAATTCCAGTGGAATTTGAAATCTAATTTCAATATTTTTGGGCTCTTTGAAAACACTTTAATTATTCAATAGTCTCGACTCTTTGGTAAAAAATCTAAAATTATAGAAAATTATCAAAAATTCAAAAATTTGATTTTTTTAAAATTCAACATTTTTTCTCCTCTTTTATGGGATTTAGCTTCTTTATTTTTGTACTTTTGGAAAATACTTTACTTATTTAATAGTCTCGACTCTTTGGTAATAAATCTAATATTATAGAAAATTATCAAAAATTCAAAACTTTGATTTTTTTAAAATTCAACATTTTTTCTCCTCTTTTAAGGAGCATTCAGACCTTTGCAGACTGCCTGCCTGCGCAGACAGAAGATCGTTCACACCTCACTTTTCCCGTTGAAAAATGAGGGAAGATTTGAATATATATTAAAATTCAAATTCGATTTTTTTTTCTCAAAACAATTTTCGAAACGCTCTTTCAAAATATTTGTAAATACTTGCATTCTTCTACCAATATATTATAATTTTAATATATTTTTAATGGAAACATTCTAAGCTATTCAGCTTTGAATATCAAGTATGCAAAAAAAAGGTGCGGATAGTAAGATCCTAGATTTGTTTGATAAAATTTCAATGCCAAAGTACATCGTGACAAAATGAAAAAAAAGACGCATAATGAGTCTTATATCTTCTCAACATAACTTTTTTCACTTTCAACTCTAGGAAATAAGACTTTTTAAGGCCTGAATAAAAAAAACCTTGTAAATTAATAAGCTTCATAATTGAAAAATGGCTATCAAAAATCGATAATAATTAAAACTATCACGTCAGCTCATTCGAATTAAAATCAAAAAATTTCGATGTCTTTTTCTCAGATTTTGTTATTACAAAAATTTTAAATGTAATTAAATTTAATTAAATTGAAATTAAACTGAAATTACTGAAACTTCGATGTTAAATTTGAAATTACATTGTAAATCGAAACTAAAAATTTAATTTCTAGCAGACGTGTAGTGCCTTTATAATTCTAACATGTACTTTAAATTTGGATCTCCAGATATTTCTCAACGCTTTTATAAATATATGTGTACAATATTCTTATTCTATTGTTAACACACATTTTCAAGGAGAAAAATTTTTCATTTTCGACAAATTCTCAGAGAAAGATGGAAAAAATCTATTTAGAGAAAAAAATAGAAGCGAAACATTAATTCTACGTATTGATAAAATTGTTCATTTTACTCTACGATAAGTATTATGTAAATCCGCATTTTGAAAGTAGTCGAACTCTTCTGTGATTGTTTCAAACTTTTCAATGTGACTCATAGTTAATAAGATTAATTTGTTTTTTCTGTTTTAACTTTTAAAGACGGCGAAATTGTTTCGAATGAATTTTTTTGCTTCTTCACGAGGAAGCTTTCTATTTACATAGTTAAAAAAAAGGTAAAAATTATTTTACTAAAGAATGTAGTAAATATTTTTTATCAAAAAAAACTATGGATATTTTTGTTTTGTTTCTTTTCGAAATTTATGAGGGGAAAAAGATTTATCTTAATGCTAGGAAATAATTAAGAAAGCTAGTAATTGAAGAACTTGTCAAATTTTATTTGAATGATTTCAAATATTACTTGTTATTTTACTTTTACTTTCGAGTAAATAATTCGCGAATTCACTCTCAAGTAAATTTCTACTTAAGAGGAAAAAACCGCTGCCAAGTTGTACATTTTTATAATTTTGGTGTTCATTTCATAAACACTTTGCTTCCTCATAGAAATAATAATAATTGAAATATAAGAATTACTTTTTATAAAAGGGTTAAAAATCATTAAATCTTGGTCCGAAAAATGTGTTTTTATGTATTCTAAGAGATGGTAATAATAGTTTAATAATTACACATAAGTTAATAAACAAGAATGTTGAAAAAATGATATTTTCCACAATTTTTGATTTTTCAAATACCAATAATTTCATAATTTCTGCCCGAATCAGGTTAAAAAATAGGTCAATCGAAGCGTTTTTTAATGCTCTTCAAGTTGGTAATAATTTTTTGAAGTTACTTTTACATAATTTAAAAAAAAATTTTATAAAAGTCTTATTTTTCAAAATTTTAGATTTTTAAAAGTTTAATATCTCCGGTTAATATGGACGAAAAATGTTCAATTAGGGCTCAAAAGATGCGTCTGAAAAAATTCTACAAAAATAAATACAAAACAAAACTAAACTTTTACATTTTTCAACAAAATTTTCAAAAAAGTCTTATTTTCTAAAATTTTTGATTTTTTAAAGTTTAATATTTCCGTTTAATATGAACGAAAAATGTTCAATTAGGGCTCAAAAGATGCGTGTGAAAAAACTCTACAAAACTAAAGAAAAACATTTATAAGTGTCCTAAAATTTTTTTAAGTTATGTCCAAAAAACGTTTTTTTACAAAATGAAAAATGCAAAAAAAAATAGTTAAACTTCATGAATCGGGATGAAAATACTCTCATTTTATGTCCCCCGGGGAGATCTACAATTTAAAAAAAAATTAATTACGATTAAAGTACCTATACTTTTTTTTTAATTTTAATTATGTTATTCTCATTTAAAAGAGAATTTCTTTCTTTTTGATTAGAGTTGAACGATTTTGATAAAAACTATACAAAAAAGATTTTACACTTTTTTTTATTTTTTTAATTTTAAAGAAGGAAAAATTCGATGTTTAGTTTAATTTTTAAAATATGTATTCATATTTATTTTTTTTTTGTTTCAAGTCAGGGAAATCAGGAAAAATCAGAGATATCAAGGAATTTTATTAAAAGTACTGGAAAAATATACCAAATTTCTGAAATTACTACAAAAATTCTGGATTTTGGTATTTAAAATGAATATTTTTTTATACCAGCTTAAACGTTTTTTATAATTACCACAATGAATTCTTAAATAATTCTCTGATTTTTTATTATTTCTGTAAATAATTAGAATAATTTTAAATAATTGAATTCTAGAATAATTTTTGCAAAGTTATTAATTTTAATTAATTTAAAAAAATTGAGCTAAAAACAGATGCAATTTCTAGAAATAATTGAATTTCAGAAGGTTTTAAACTAAAATTTTTGCAAATTTCAATTATTTTGCAGAAATTAATAATAGTGAAATATTTATTTTTAAAACATAAAAGTCCTAGACAATTTTATTCAAAATACTAGAAAAATTAGATTTTTAAGAAATTTTAATTCAACAGTTTAAAAATTCGTAAATTAAAAAAAAATTAATTTAATATTTATTAGTATAAAAAGTAGAATTTAAATTTTCAAATTGCATCTAGAAAATCCTTCATTTTGAGAGTTTGTAATTACAATTGGGTAAGACTCCGTCAGAAAAAAAGCGATTTGCAAGTGGTCTTCCGATTTCTTTGAAAGCTTTGGAAATAGAAGTCTTATATGAGTTAAATTTAACCCTAAAAGGATTTTGAAAAATTTTCAAAATGGCGGCCGCTACGCCATATTGAAAATGAGTGTTGCGCTTTTTTCAAAAATTAATAACTTTGAAACTTTTTGATCAATTTCAATAAAATTTACAGGCGGTATAGTTAAAAATACGTAGTTTAATTTTATATTATGACCAAAAAAAAATTTCCAAAATTTGTCAAAAAAAACTCAAAAAAATTTTTTGAATTAGTTTTTAGTTCAGTTGGCCTAATTTTTGAATTTTTTAATAAGTAGATATCGATTCCTTGTAATTTCACCTTTCATTTCATAAAAAAAAATTTATGGAGACTCTAATAGTTCTCGAGATATTGCGATTTTAGTGGGAGCGCGTACCGCGGAATTAAACTCCGTAGCGAGGCAGAATATAAAGCGAGCGTACAAACGTGCACAATAGGGTATCCGTAACAATGCGACTTTCGAATTTTGTTTACGCCACCCCCCAGTTTCGTTCCAATAAAATAAAAAAAAGTTTCCCAAAATTTGAAGTCGATTGATTAATATTAACACGTGCCAGTGATCGATCGAAATTTTCAATTAAAAATACACAGGAAAACTGAACTTTTTAAAAAAAATTCATAAGTTTTTTAATTCTTATGCAAAAAATTCTCCAGGTCACATTTGCCTTCATTTTTAGCTGCACTATAAGATAGCACTTTGCCAAAAATTCAATTTTCAAAAAATTTTTAAATGGCGGATGTTTAAAGTGGGTCATAAAAATGCACCACAATATATCCAAGGTTTTAACACATAAATGTTGTCAAAAATTCAAAAAATTTCTCACTCGGGGCTATTTACGATCGTTTATCATGAATCCGATATCAGAAATTAATTTTTGAAAATTTTCGATCCAATATGGCGGGTTTAAAATTTTGATTTTCTACATTTTTGAAGTAAATATTCTAAAACAACGTCAAGGGCGATTTTTGAAAGCGCTATCTACGAATCTAATGTTAAAATTTTATTTTCTAAATTACCCGATCTAATATGGCAAGGTGGATTTAAATTTTTTTTAAACTATTCCTTTAATAATCGATTTTAAGAGCAGAGGTATAAAAAGTTAAATTTCTAAAAAAGAGTTTCTAAAACATCCCAATAATTATTTTTTGTTACTATTAATCTATAAATTAATATTTAGACTATTTACTTCAAAAATGTAGAAAATCATAATTTTGAATCCGACATATTGGATCGGATAATTTAAAAAATAAAATTTTAACATTAGATTCGTAGATAGCGCTTCCAAAAATCGCCCTTGACGTTGTTTAAGCATATTTACTTCAAAAATGTAGAAAATCAAAATTTTAAACCCGCCATATTGGATCGAAAATTTTGAAAAATTAATTTCTGATATCAGATTCATGATAAACGATCGTAAATAGCCCCAAGTGAGAAATTTTTTGAATTTTTGACAACATTTATGTGTTAAAACCTTGGATATATTGTGGTGCATTTTTATGACCCACTTTAAACATCCGCCATTTAAAATTTTTTTGAAAATTGAATTTTTGGCAAAGTGCTATCTTATAGTGCAGCTAAAAATGAAGGCAAATGTGACCTGGAGAATTTTTTGCATGAGAATTAAAAAACTTATGAATTTTTTTTAAAAAGTGCAGTTTTCCTGTGTATTTTTAATTGAAAATTTCGATCGATCACTGGCACGTGTTAATATTAATCAATCGACTTCAAATTTTGGGAAACTTTTTTTTATTTTATTGGAACGAAACTGGGGGGTGGCGTAAACAAAATTCGAAAGTCGCATTGTTACGGATACCCTATTGTGCACGTTTGTACGCTCGCTTCATATTCCGCCTCGCTACGTAGTTTAATTCCGCGGTACGCGCTCCCACTAAAGTCGCAATATCTCGAAAACTATTAGAGTCTCCATAAATTTTTTTTTATGAAATGAAAGGTGAAATTACAAGGAATCGATATCTACTTATTAGAAAATTCAAAAATTAGGCCAACTGAACTAAAAACTAATTCAAAAAATTTTTTTGACTATTTTTTTGACAAATTTTAGAAATTTTTTTTGGGTCATCATATAAAATTAAACTACGTAATTTTAACTATATACGTATATACGTATATAGTTCTACGTATATAGTTCTACGTATATAGTTCTACGTATTTTTAACTATACCGCCTGTAAATTTTATTAAAATTGATCAAAAAGTTTCAGAGTTATTAATTTTTGAAAAAAACGCAACACTCATTTTCAATATGGCGTAGCAGCCGCCATTTTGAAAATTTTTCAAAATCCTTTTAGGGTTAAATTTAACTCATATAAGACTTCTATTTCCCAAGCTTTCAAAGAAATCGGAAGACCACTTGCAAATCGCTTTTTTTCTGACGGAGTCTTACCCAATTATTATTAATCATTTTATTTTCAAAAGATGTAAATTTGAAATTTTCTTTAAAAATTGAAGTTTCGATAACTTTTATTTAAAATTCTGAAAAATTAGTTTTTTTTTATTTATTTATTAATATACGGTGTTTGTTTTTTAATATTTTAGTTCTATTTTTTAAACCAATTTGAATGTTTATAAATTGTAGTCTCGACTCTTTGGTAAAAAATCTAAAATTACAGAAAATTATCAAAGATTCAAAAATCCGATTTTTTTAAAATTCAACATTTTTTCTCCTCTTTTATGGGATTTAGCTTCTTTATTTTTGTACTTTTGGAAAATGTTTTACATATGACTTTTAAAATAATGACATAATGACTTTTAATAAATAACGCGCATGCGCAGTCTGCAACTATCTTCGTCACTCTTGAAAGAACGATGAGAGAGATCATTATTTTGACGTGTGAGTTAGAAAGTGTGGTTATGTTTTATTGTTGACAATATATATTACACTATTAAAAAATATTAATAAATTGTAATATAGGAAATGTGTGAGTAGATATTAATTATATTAGCATTATAGCGATTGTAGCATTATATTATATTGTATTCATTCACTTTATCATACAAAAAAAGAATTACTCCGGTTCGACAAAAATAATCTTTTTATTAATATCTACTCACACCTATATTAAAATTTATTAATATTATATTATATTGTACTTACTCTTCTCTTTGCAGTTTGTTAATTAATATTTTTTCTTATTTAAATCTTGATTTTCCCGTATAGTTGCTGTTGTCAACAACAAAACATAACCACACTTTCTAACTCGCACGTCAAAATAATGATCTCTCTCTAATCGTTCTTTCAAGAGTGACGAAGATAGTTGCAAACTGGGTATGCGCGTTATTTTTGTGAAGTCTTTACTACTCAGTGAACCGCAAGGCAGACATTTGTCACGGAATCTCACTGGTAGTACAGTCTCCTCAGTCTCCTTATTATTACTCCGTGACGGGTGTGTAAAGCAATGTCCGTTTTTCGAGTTTCACGTGTTCGAGTTCGATTTCGATTTTCTTTCATTCGAGCTCTTGTGTATAGTCTTTTTTAAGAAATGAGATTTTTTGCCGTTTTATTTAATAGTAATTATTTATAAATTAAGTAGTTATACATTATTTATCATTATTTTCTTTGAATTTAAATAATTCAAAGAAAGGTTATAAGTATCTTGCAATGTAAAAATAGTATTTTTGTTTAATTTTCATGTGATAAAACACATGGACAAATGCCACTCCCGCCATCTGTCGTGCAAAACGCGCGGCGACATATCAACAACTATTGTAGGTAACCGTCCTTCACTATTTTCATAGCTGCTATATATACATTATTCATACTATTAAAACATTAACTTTTATTAATTATAACACATTATAATAATAAAATTACACTTTTTAACTATTTATCTGACATTAAAAAATCATGACAATAACACTTTCTCAATAAATACACACTAATTTATCAATACACATTCACTTGACATTTCCACATATTTTATCTTTTATTTCACTTAATTTACATTAATTTGTAACAAATATGGTCATAAACGATTAATAAACACTTTTTATACAAAACCCAATACTTACTTTATCATATTTTTGCATTTAAAACACTTTTTTTGTTAACGTCAACTTTTGACGGATTCTTGACGTTTTCGCGTCAAGAAAGCATCAACCCGTTCCCCCAGGGAGACACAGTATATCTTTGAAAATATCGCTACAAAAAATAGTAAGGTTTAAACACATTTCCAGCAATATGAGTTTGTGTATTGTCACTCTGAAGACAATATACCCTTAAAACTCAAACACAATTGTCAACCATAAACTAAGGGAGATAACCCCAAAGATGTCATAAAAAACTGTCTTTCAATTCTCAAGTAGACCCTCTTTGGAGGTAAAACCATAAAACACATCGGTTGACCAACGTACATTTTATCCTTTTTCTCAGGATAAAATCACGTACTGGAAAAACCCAGTTTTCAATACTTTTTAGAATTTAGAACATGCGCATTTCCTCCAACATAGACTAACAGCGGAGAACAAGTCCGCTGGACTGTAACTACAGATTAGATTTAAGTTGACATTTGACTAGAAAGGTTGCTTCTAAGTTTCTTTAGTCAATAGTCATTTTTGTATTCTTGAACTTTTAGTAAATAAATTATTTGGGTTTACTCTCAAGAGGACTAATTTCCTTCAATAATTAATGTTATTAATTATTGAATGATTTATTCTGCTTGTGAGCTTTTTCCCTCCGTTTTAAACGGAATATTAATGTTTATTATTTGAAATTTCCCGGTTCCTATCAAGGATTTAACCAAATTCTGAACACAACGAATCACCGAGCAGTAATCGCGTTTGCGCGAGTAATTTACATTTGTGCTCGTAACATAAATTGGGGGCTCGTGCCCGGGATTTGGTACGGAAATTCAAAATTTTATGTGATTATTGCGGAAACTTTAAAATTAAAGTGCATTTTGAATTGACATTTTTGAACTCTGTTATTGTGAACAAGTGCTGACAATCTGCTTTTTATCAAAGACTTTTGGAGTGTTGTTTTACGATCAAATTATAAACATTTGGAAATTTTACGAGTTTCATTTTTAATTTTTGAGATTCATATATATAAACAGTGAATTTCTATTTTTTATTTGCGAATTAAAAGTGCTGCAAGATAGACAATTTTATGGTTTATTTTATTTATGAACTATTAATTACACTATTAAATACAATTAATTGATAAATAAGGTGTAATTATCAAATAAAATAAACAAATATTTAACCATATCAAATCTCACACTAAAATAAAAAATATTGCTGACGGATTCAACAAACGATTCTTTAGAAATCCTGAGATTTTTCTTCCTTGGCGGTGATCAATCTACATATTCCTGACCTGCTGAATCTGTGTTGTGTTGTGCGGTAGTGAATTCTCAAAGAGAATAAAAGGTCATTTCCGAAAATAAAAATAAAGGTTTGATTAATTATTATAAGTTTTACTGTAATGCCTAAATTCGATCACATATTTTATTTCGAATTTTAACTCAATTTATAAATTTTCTTGTTTATTAGAAGTATTAATAATAATAATAGAATTGTCCAATTTAATTGACATTTTTATTGTTGAACAGTATTTTGAATTATTTGAATTTATATTAATGAAATTGATTTTTATAAAAATTTTAAATATTTGTCTAATATTTATCAAATCGAGTTTAATTTTGTCGAATTCATGAATTTTTGAATTTGTATTAATCAAATTGGTTTTAAAAATAATTTCAGAATCTAATATTTATCAAATTGAGTTTAATTTTGTTGAATTTATAATTTTCAAATTTTTCAAAATGGGAAATAACAAAGGCTGGGAGAAAAGTCCCATAAATCAAAATGTGATCGATGACGGCACGTATGATGCTGAAATTTCAGATAATGATAATGTTGATGAACGTGATTTTATTTTAAGTATTGACAGTATTGGAACTCATAATAACAAAACAAATTCTGTTATGTCAAGGGCTCCTTCTCAATCTAAGGATATTTTTTCAAAGTTTAAAGAGGACGATATTATTGAAATTGCTAATTTCGTCCGCAATTTAGATAAAAGAAACGAAACAAAAACTCGGAATATAGAGTCAAACCTTTGCAATTCAAATTCAACCCAAAGAGTTAATTTCGAGAATCCGTATGATATTAGGGCTCTTCAAGCAATTGCTGAAAAAAACCCAATATTTGATAGTTCATATTCGTTCAATGTTTTTTTTAAAACAGGTTTTAAAGAAACTCATTACTATGCTTTTAATAAATTAAGAGGCATTTTGTGTACTGAACCCTTGCTTTAATATCCTGACTTTTCTAAGGATCTTATTTTATCCACTGACGTTTCTCAATATGGCATTGTAGGCGTTTTAAGCCAAAATTTTGATAGCAAAGTTCTTGCTAGGTTTTTTCTGTAGAGAATTTTAGACCCCATTTGTTTGGTCGCTCATGTTTGGCTTCAGATCATGAAAAAATACCTAACTCGAGAATTTTACGATGGCGTGCACGGTTGAGTAAATTTCAACTTTTAATTGTTTATAAAAAAAGGTGTTCAAATTACGAATTCCTTGTCAAGTAATCCTTGGGATATGCCAGAGGGGGAAGTGTCGACAATCGATAATTCTGTACTTATGAATGAATGACTAAGTAGATCCTTTGGAATTAAATTCAAACCCGGTGCACGAGGTGACCTTGTCACCTGTGCATCCTAACCTAACCTCCCAAAGTACAGAAAATAATAACGAGATCGACACTGACTGCTTCCATATTCTAGAGAATGAAATGACAAAAGAAAAATTTGTTAGGAAAAGGCCACATATTAATGACCAAAATGTTAATTGTGAAGACCGGACTCCTTGGGGGTATCCCTGTCACTCAAACCGGGGGTGCATGTGGAGAGGGTATCTTTGAATAAAGAAGGCTCGAAACGCAGCATGTACTCTGTATTGACCTTGTCTCAGATACATTCTCTGAGCCTGGTTTGGTTCGAGATGGGTACACAGACAGAACTTGTGTGTCTCCTCGAATGACGAGGTTGGTGCACAGACAGAACTTGTGTACCTCCTCAACTAATGTTCTCGCTAATGACGAGGTTGTCGGGGCGTATGTACTCGGACTGAGTCAGAGAACAGAAGTTACCCTTTCTCCTAACGGTCAAGAACGACTTGGACGGAGACGCAATTCTAAAGATTGTGATGTCTTTGGTGATAACGTACTTTCTCCTCAGAATCACGAGAATTGCACAATTTTAATGACATTGATGGCAGATTGTTGTCTGCATCAGGTCATGGTGCGAGTGCAGCCGTACACGAGGATTACGACTTCACAGATAACGACGAATTTCAAGTGATGAAGATTTTGTTAATAGCGAAACAAGCACGAAAATTCTCGAGGGCAGAAAAGATTTAAAAGTAAATTTATATAAAAAAAAAAAAAAAAAAATTGGTATTTAAATTAAAAGACAAAAAAAAAATTTTTTTTCTCTTAAATCAGAAAAACTAATTTCGAGACCCCTTTTCAATTGCATGGCCTTCAGTCCAATCATCAATTCAGCCTTGTCTTAACGATTTATTGTTCGTTTCGGCTGTCCAGAAATAATTCATCCTGAATTTTGTAAAATTTTCAAAATTAAGAAAATTCGTTCCACGGCATTCCATGCGCAGTCTCTAGGATCTCTAGAAAGGAACCATCATGTTTTAGTACAATATCTTAAAAATTATTGTCAGAAAACAAATTTGGACAGATGGTTACCTTATGCAATGTTTTCCTATAATATTGCACAATACGAAGCGACAGGTTTCACACCTCACGAACTCATTTTCGGTAAAAAGGGCTCGCATCCCCTCTGAATTTTCAAAGCAGGAAGTTCCACTCACTTATCATTTATTTGTAAAAACATTAGGTGATAAATTATCTGAAAAACAAGTTACATGTAAATAAAAAATTAGACGCGAATTATGCCGGTCCATTTAAAGTCATTCAAGTTTTTGATAATAGTAACGTTGAACTCGAAATGAAAAGAGGTAAAACTAAAGTTGTACATACTAACCTCCTTCGACCACAAACACTCAAATTATTTTGAGATAAAGTAAATTATATAAATCTTACCTTTCATAGCTTAATATAATGATCAAACAAATACAGTTTTAATTGTATTTTAAACTCGAAAATAGTTACCAAAAATTTGTTTTCTCATTTTTGTGAATAATATATTGTCAAAATAATTAATTCGTAATTCCTTTTTGGGGAGGGAGTGTGTCAAGAGCAACTTGGACTTGCTCTGTTTTTTCTTCCAAACTTTGCACATCTAACTCCTTTATAAATTAATTATTATTATATTTTCAATTATTTTCACAAACAAAACAATTCACGTATGTAAATATTGACAAACGTAAACTACATATTCAGTCTGAGGCTGAGTCCACAACAGAAGACGTTAAAGAGATCAGCTTTGCAAGTTCTCTGTTGTGGACTCAGCCAGAGATAGACAACTTCATAACCGAACCGCTTAAGCCCGGTTCACAACGAATCAAAAACCTTAAGGCTCATTTGCATAAGCTTTACTGGTTGCGCAATTTGCGGTAATAAATTGCGTAAAGAAGGATGTTAAAAAAGGGTCGATTTTTGCCCCGAACCGAGAAGTAAATTTCAAGTGAATCCTTACACATTTTGAGCCCAGGAATAGAGTAGTAACCTTCATTTTCCCCCATACCCTCGGGAAAGTGGTGAAAATGAGGAAAAACCATGAAAAGTCCAAAAATAAGAATTAAGTTGGAATAAAAGCAAAAGGGATAAAAACATATCATAAAATATTTAAAAATATTTTCTGTTCTACAAATAACTGCCACATGCTTGGCTACTGTGGGAAAAGTCGGAAAATTTATGAAAATCCCTTGAAAAATGTAAGAAATTCTTTTTAAGTGGTTAGAATCGGTTTAGAGTAGAGTAAAGTTAATTTAAACTAATTACAAAACAATTTTATATCTACAATGATATCTAGACTTTTCTCTTATGTCCGAAGAATGTGTAAAAATCTCAGAAAACTCAGAAAAATTCAAAATAATAAAAATAATCTATTTACGTTGTTTCAGAACTGACAGAAGTAATTTAAATTCATTTCTAAATTATTTTTTGGACTAGGAATAACTGTTGTGAGTTTTAATATTGACGAAAAAGTCGGAAAATATATGGAAAAATTACAAAAATTGTAACAAATTGAGCTTTGGCAGTCCGAATCAATTTAGAGTTGAATAAAATTTTCATCTTTCAGTTTTTTCTTCAAATTTTTTTCTAAATTATTTCTTGGACTAGAAATAACTGTTGTTGGTTTTTTTACTGACGGGAAAGTCGGAAAATCAATGGAAGCTTTGGCAGTCAGAATCAACTTATAGTTGAATAAAGTTTTCTTCTTTCAGTTTTTTCTTCAAATTTTTTCGAAATTTTTTCTTGGACTAGAAATAACTGTTGTTGGTTTTTTTACTGACGGAAAAGTCGAAAAATCTATGGATAAATTAAAACAAAAAAAATTGTAACCAAAAATTGAGCTTTGGTAGTCAAAAACAGTTTAGGTTTGAACAAAGTTATCTGAATTTAGTTCTAAAATGATTTTAGATCTACCATTATATCTAGATTTTTCTTTAATATCGGAACATGTGTGAAAATCGCGGATTATGTATTTGTGAGAATGATAACGTTTACGCGCATGTCTCTCTCCCTCTTTATTAATTGTGGGGGGCTAAGTCTTGACGAAGCAAGGGGGCAGTTGCTAATCGGGTGTGCGAGCGACAAGATTAAGATTGTACCTGACAAAAATATATTTATATGGTTAATTTATTTAAAGTCTATTTATTTGGCCATCCTTCACAGATCAGAAGTGGGATTTGATCTTGGAGTTTTATTAAAAAGACATTTTTTGCAAAAACTGGTGCATTTTACCGAACTTTGAACGAAATTACGAAAAGGACGCGCAAGCAACACGTGTTCGCGCCGAATTTAAAGTAATTAATTAGCTGGAAATGAGCAGTTTTTATTAGTTCGAATAAACAGTTAAAGCAAGTGCAAGCAGTTGTAATTTCTATGCAAAATTGTGTTGCCGGAGGAGATTGTACTGTAGAAAGTGGTACTGAAAAGCTTTGTGCAAGTGTTGAGAGAAAATCAGTGTCGCCATTTTCAGTCCACACCGGTTACTTGTCGAAATTATGACGAAGCTGTGATTTCGTATTTTATGCTCGTTTACCAGTGCAGTTTTATTGTTATTGACTTGGTGTTGTAAAATTTTTGACTGTGTGTCTTATGTGCTAAATATTGGTTCCCATAAATTGTGACTTTGTGTCGCATGTTTCGATAGTGTATCGTTTTGGTTCTCGTTGGAGAATTATAAAGAAGTCGTCATCGCCATTTTATACACCCGATTACGCATTTGAGGAAGAAGCGTTGTCCATCATAGTGTTAGCCTCACACGTATAAATTGTCCTGTGCCAGTGACGGTGTGTCCGTTCAACGGTAGAGATTTGTTTGAAGTAAACACAACAAAGCAACACGATGGCAACAAATTTGACATTGGTCGAGTTGAAGAGTATTCTACGATCTCATGGTTTGTTAGTAACTGGAAATAAACCTGAATTACTCGAACGATTAGAAGAAGCAAACCCAGAGGGGACTTGGGTAGAGGAATGGAGGAAAATTCAAGAGGAAATCGAGTCAGTTGGAGGTGGTCTCAGGGAGAATGAGATGCTAGGGTGTCCGTTATTTACCAAGTTGTTAATATTTCTTGCGACGCCCCCTTAATTATTAGTTTAACATCTAAAACAAAATGTCTGACCAAAATAAACCCTTAATATTTATAATAAACCTTGCCCCAAAGACGATACATTTCCCATTTAAAATACATGGGATTTTGCTACTTTTTACAAATTAATTTTTTTTTCGTTAAATATTTCATTTTACATTAATGAAAAATATATATTCTTATAGGAAATTTAACGCTCTAAAAAAAGTTTTCATATGATTTTTTGATAAATTATCTCCTTTAAGAGTTATTTAAAGTTAAAGTTCAACACTGTGTAAATTTTTAGATTTTAGTACTTTTACGGCAAAATTATTATGAAAGGATCCATATCAAATCATGCAGGCATTCCGACGATATAAATTGCGAATTATTTTCGCAATGACATATGTTATCCTACTCAAAAAATAATAAAATGCGTATTTTTTTTAATTTTGAATAGGATTCTGTTTGCACTTTTTACAAGCAGACCAGAGGTTCCAGCTTGGAAAGGAGGTTCCACCAGTGGTGCAGAATTTTTCATCGAGTAACGATCTTCAACGGGCATCGACGAGTGCCAAAGACGTCACAGCGGCTCCAGAGGTGATTCAACAACAGGTAGCTTTTCCAGGAGTAGAGGTAAGCTCACGAGTATCAATTAATGTCATCAGTGAATTGTTGGGCAATTTCGACGGTAGTGGTCAAAATTTCGAGAGTTGGGCACAACAGGTAGAATTAATTCGAGTAGGATACGGTTTGAGTGATGAGATAACAAGAATTGTTATTAGTAGTAAATTACGAGGTAAAGCTTTAAATTGGTTTCACTCTCGACCCAGTCATTTGACGATACCGGTAGAGCAATTAATGTACGAATTAAAAAAAATGTTTTTTCCGCAGTTGAGTAAAATTAAATTACGTAGACAATTTGAGGATCTTGTTTGGTCGCGAAACAAGTTGTTCAGTGAATACGTGTATAACAAAGTTATTTTGGCTAATAAAGCTAACATTGACGAAACCGATTTAGTGGAATATATAATTGAGGGTATTCCGGATGAATCGTTGCGCGATCAAGCTCGAATGCAAAGATTTAAAAGTAAGGAGGATTTATTATTTGCGTTTGAGAAAATTACGTTATCAAAGAAATCATTTATGTCTAATCAAAATAAAGATATCCGACGAGATAGTATTAAAACTACCACATCCGAAAATGACAATAGCAAAGAGAGTAAGAGTGAAGCCAAAGACACGCGATTTGCAGATAAAAATAAAAAAAAATGTTATAATTGTGGTCTCTTCGGACACATGGCCAATCAATGTAAAAAAGAAAAAAGGCTAAAAGGGTCATGTTTTCGTTGTGGATCTAGTGACCATATTATTGTAAATTGTCCGGTACCGCAGAAAAAAAGTTATAGTTCAGAAATATCAAATATAAACGAAAGTGATAAATTAAATTCCGAGTATTATCCAAATATTGTACTAAAAGTCGAGAACGAAGAGGGGATGTTTGATGTTCAACTAGTGTCATTGTTAGATAGTGGTAGTCCCATATCAATTATAAAAAATAAGTTTGTTAATCCGGATGTCATTTTGCCTGCCGATGATGATAGAGTAGAATATTACGGTGTTAATAATTCTAAATTGCGATTTTTGGGAAAAGCAAATGCAAAATGTCAAATGAATGGTAGCATAAAAGAAATTGAACTTCTGATTGTTGACGATAACACAATGACACCATCGGTTATTTTGGGAAGGGATACACTCAGGACTTTCGGGCTGGGCTTTTCTAAAAAACAAGAGTATAGCGAAGAAGATGATGATGCTTTTAAAGAAATTTTGCATATTCAAGTAGATGAAGTAGATATAATAGATAGTTTGAAAATTAATGAAAATATCGAATGTAAATATCAGCAAGAGTTGCAAAATGATTTTAAAAATTTTTATGTCCTGCCCGAGAGGCCTGAAGTTTCAAAAGTAAAAACAATTTTAAAATTATGTTTGAAAAATCATAAGACATTTAATTGCGCACCACGAAGGTTATCATTTGTTAAAAAAGAAGGTCTTAAAAAATTATTAGATAAGCTTTTGCAACGTAAGGTGATAAGAGGGAGTACAGCGGAATATGTGTCACCTATTGTGTTGATACGAAAAAAAAATGGTGATCTTCGATTGTGTATCGATTACAGAATATTAAATAAATATCTGGAATCGGATAATTACCCCTTCCCCTTGATTGAGGATATAATTGCTTTATTAGAGGGTAAAAGATATTTTAGTTCTCTCGATTTAAAGGGTGGGTTTCACCATATAGAATTAGACGAGGATTCAGTGAAGTACACGTCATTCGTGACACCATTGGGACAATACGAGTTTCTGAGAATGCCGTTTGGTTTGAAGGTTGGTCCCAGACATTTTCAGAGATTCGTAAATACGGTATTGAGAGAGCTTATTGATGGGGGTGATGTGGTCGTGTATTTGGATGACATTTTGGTGGCTACAACTACGATCGAGCATCATTTAAAAATTTTGCGTAGAATTTTTCAGCTTTTGGTAGAAAATAAGCTCGAGTTGCAGATGGCAAAATGTCAATTCCTATTAACTGAAATTAATCATTTGGGTTACAAAATTTCTGAGAAAGGCATAAAGCCGACGGACGAGGGTATTCGCGCAGTGTTAGATTTTCCGGTACCAAGAAATGTAAAGGGCGTTCAGAGTTTTCTTGGATTGGTTTCCTACTTCAGGAAATTTATAGAATCATTTTCAGTCATTGCTAGACCGCTTTATAATCTATTAAAGAAAACGTCACAGTTTAAATTTGGAGACGAAGAATTAAAAGTTTTTAATAAATTGAAGCAAAATTTGGTAGATTCGCCGATCCTTGCAATTTATAATCCTTTGGCAGAAACCGAACTCCACTGCGATGCAAGTTCGCATGGGTTTGGAGCAATTCTCGTTCAGCGTGGGAAGGATCGCAAATTCCATCCGATTTTTTATTTTTCGAAGCGTACGACAGAAACTGAGAGTCGCTATCATAGCTTCGAATTGGAAATGCTTGCGATCATTTACGCGCTGAGACGTTTTCGGGTTTATTTGGTTGGCTTAGAATTTAAAATTGTAACCGATTGCAATTCATTGGCGCTGGCACTGAAGAAACGAGAAATCAATGCAAGAATTGAACGTTGGGTATTAGAATTACAGAGTTTTAATTACACGACGGAACATAGGGCTGGGTCTCGAATGTCACATGTGGATGGGCTTAGCCGTTGTAATTTTGTTGCCGTAATAGAGGATAATTCATTTGAGACAAATCTAGTAATCGCGCAGAATCTCAATAAGAATATTTGTAAAATCAAGTCCGAATTAGAGAAAGCGGAAAGTCAAATTTTCGAGATGAGGAATGGTGTCGTTTACAAAAAAGTCGGTGACAAATTATTGTTTTACGTGCCTTCAGAGATGGAAGCAAGTATTTTATTCAAGTATCATGACGAATTGGGTCATATGTGCGCTGAGAAAGTAGTGTCAGTATTGAATAAAAGTTATTGATTTCCGCAAATGAGGAAAAAAGTAGTAGCTCATTCGCGTAATTGTTATAAATGCATTGCATGCAATCCGCAATGCGGAAAGGTAGAAAGTAAAATTCAGAGTATTCCGAAGCGAAATAAACCATTCGAAATGATCCATATAGATCATGTGGCTATCACGGATGCGCGAGTTCCGAGTAAAAAGCATATTTTTGTAATTATCGACGGATTTTCGAAATTTACAAAATTGTACCCCACAAAAAGTACAACTTCCTCAGAAGCAATTAGCAAATTAAAAATGTATTTTATGTATTATAGTAAACCGAGGATAATTGTCTCGGACAGGGGAACATGCTTTACCTCGCAGGAATTCGCGGATTTTCTCGAAGAATACAGTGTCTCGCATATTAAAGTAGCTACTGGTTCACCTCAAGCAAATGGGCAGGTGGAAAGGGTGAATAGAACACTTTCGCCTATGTTGGGAAAATTGTCGGACACTGAGGGTGGGAAAAATTGGACAAAAATTGTTACAGAAGTTGAATTCGCGTTAAATAATTCGGTGCATAAATCAACCGAACAGGCACCTAGTGTTCTTTTGTTTGGAGTTGCACAAAGAGGTAAGGTGCATGATCCTCTGGCCGAACATGTGAGTGATGACATTAATAAAAACAAGCGATGTTTGAGTGAGTTGCGTGAAAAGGCTAGCGAAAAGATAGTTGAACATTAAAAACGTACGAAAGTTCAGAGCGATAAAAAGAGAAAACTTGCTGTCATTTACGAAATCGGCGATTATGTTATGCTGAAAAACATTGACACGACAACAGGAATTTCGCCTAAGTTAAAACCGCGTTTTAAAGGACCCTATCAGGTCACTAAAGTTTTGAGAAATAATAGATATATAATAGGGGACATTCCTGGTTGTCAAGTCACGCAGAAGAAGTACGAAGGGGTTTGGGAACCGGCAAATATGCGATTATGGAGAAAAAAACCTATGTAAAAAATAAAATAAGGAAAACGAGAAAATAATATATATTATATTGTCTTCGTTCTGGGTAATGAATGGATATTTTTTTTTGTCTGCCTTGCGTTCGAGGACGAACGAATGTCAGGATTGGCCGAACTGTGAGTATGATAACGTTTACGCGCATGTCTCTCTCCCTCTTTATTAATTGTGGGGGGCTAAGTCTTGACGAAGCAAGGGGGCAGTTGCTAATCGGGTGTGCGAGCGACAAGATTAAGATTGTACCTGACAAAAATATATTTATATGGTTAATTTATTTAAAGTCTATTTATTTGGCCATCCTTCACATATTGATGTTATTTCAGAAATGACAAATTTTATTCAAATTCATTTCCAAATTATCTTTTTGTCCCGAAACTGTTGTAGGTTTCAATTCAATACAAAATTTTGACTTTCCCTGTGTTTTCCGCGATTTTGACACATTTTCCGATATTTAAGAAAAATCTAGGTATGATGGTAGATCTACAATCATTTTAGAACTAAATTTAGTTAAGAAGAAAGAAGCTATCAATTTTCCGAATCAAATTTTTACTATAATAAATAAATTAAATATCTTAAATAAATCTCTATAAGTTCTTAGATTTCATATGTATCGACAGCACAGCTGCCCGAATACAGAAACCTGCTTAATCTGAAAAATATTTTCGAAATTAATTAATAATTTCAAAATTATCAAAGAATCCAGAAAAAAACGGTAGCATGGTGGGATACGAGCCCACGACCTTTCTATTGCAGGTAGACTGCTCTGACCACTGAGCTAAATGCACCCCGAGACTCTCCGAATTCTTTGACATATACTATCCCTTCCTATGTTATTTTAATGATAACGTAGGAAGTTTCTTAAAGATGGTAAGCCTAGTATTTCAATTCATAGGCAATTATAATTATAGAAAGTGAATTTATCATTCGTCAGTTAAATATTAAGAAGAAAGAAGCTATTAATTATCCGAATCAAATTTTTACTAAATAAATTAAATATCTTAAATAAATTTCTATAAGCTCTTAGATTTCATATGTATCGACAGCACAGCTGCCCGAATACAGAAACCTGCTTAATCTGAAAAATATTTTCGAAATTAATTAATAATTTCAAAATTATCAAAGAATCCAGAAAAAAACAGTAGCATGGTGGGATACGAGCCCACGAACTTTCTATTGCCGGTAGACTGCTCTGACCACTGAGCTACATGCACCCCGAGACTCTCCGAATTCTTTGACATATACTATCTCGGGGTGCATGTAGCTCAGTGGTCAGAGCAGTCTACCGGCAATAGAAAGGTCGTGGGCTCGTATCCCACCATGCTACCGTTTTTTCTGGATTCTTTGATAATTTTGAAATTATTAATTAATTTCGAAAATATTTTTCAGATTAAGCAGGTTTCTGTATTCGGGCAGCTGTGCTATCGATACATATGAAATCTAAGAGCTTATAGAGATTTATTTAAGATATTTAATTTATTTAGTAAAAATTTGATTCGGATAATTGATAGCTTCTTTCTTCTTAATATTTAACTGCCGAATGATAAATTCACTTTCTATAATTAAATTTAGTTAACTTTGTTCAACTCTAAACTGTTTTTGACTACCAAAGCTCAATTTTTTGTTACCATTTTTTTGTTTCAATTTTTCCATAGATTTTCCGACTTTCCCGTCAATAGAAAACCTACAACAGTTATTTCCAGTCCAAGATATAATTTAGAAAAAAATTTGAAGAAAAAACTGAAAAATGAAAACTTTATTCAACTCTAAATTTATTCTGACTGCCAAAGCTCAATTTGTTACAATTTTCATAATTTTTTCATATATTTACCGACTTTTTCGTCAATATTAAAAATCACAATAGTTATTCATAGTTCAAAAAAATAATTTAGAAATGAATTTGAATTACTTCTGTCAGTTCTGAAACAACGTAAATAGATTATTTTTATTATTTTGACTTTTTCTGAGTTTTCCGAGATTTTTACACATTCTTCGGACATAAGAGAAAAGTCTAGATATCATTGTAGATATAAAATTGTTTTGTAATTAGTTTAAATTAACTTTACTCTACTCTAAACCGATTCTGACCACTTAAAAAGAATTTCTTACATTTTTCAAGGGATTTTCATAAATTTTCCGACTTTTCCGACAGTAGCCAAGCATGTGGCAGTTATTTGTAGACCAGAAAATATTTTAAAATATTTTATGATGTTTTTATCCCTTCTACTCTTATTCCAACTTAATTCATATTTTTTGGACTTTTCATGGTTTTTTCTCATTTTCACCACTTTCCCGAGGGTATGGGGGGAAATGAAGGTTACTACTCGATTCCTGGGCTCAAAATGTGTAAGGATTCACTTGAAATTTACTTCTCGGTTCGGGGCAAAAATCGACATTTTTAACATCCTCCTTTCTTTTTTAAAAAATATATAAATATATATAAGTAAAAAATAAATAAATAAAACAAAAAAAAACAAAAAAGTAAAAAAAAAAATTAATAAAAAAAAATAAATAAAAAAATTAATAAATAAAAAAAAATAAGATAGTTATTTTAATCACTGTAAGCATATTTATTATTATCATATTTTCGAATAATCAATTATTCCTTTTATTAAGGGGGAAGGTGTAACGAGCGACTATTATCTTGCTCGAATCGTGATTCGATATTAATCGAAATGCGATTAGAAGTCGCGGGAGAATATAATATTAATTTTATATTTAAAATAATATCCTGTCCATAGATTGAGAAGAACTTTCTGCGTTCAATTTAGTAAATATGTTCCTAAAATATTGTATTCTTCAAATATCTCTCTATCAATAGCCGAAATATAACAAAAGATGAAATACATATGTTTCGCAGACACAGTATATCTTTGAAAATATCGCTACAAAAAATAGTAAGGTTTAAACACATTTCCAGCAATATGAGTTTGTGTATTGTCACTCTGAAGACAATATACCCTTAAAACTCAAACACAATTGTCAACCATAAACTAAGGGAGATAACCCCAAAGATGTCATAAAAAACTGTCTTTCAATTCTCAAGTAGACCCTCTTTGGAGGTAAAACCATAAAACACATCGGTTGACCAACGTACATTTTATCCTTTTTCTCAGGATAAAATCACGTACTGGAAAAACTCAGTTTTCAATACTTTTTAGAATTTAGAACATGCGCATTTCCTCCAACATAGACTAACAGTGGAGAACAAGTCCGCTGGACTGTAACTACAGATTAGATTTAAGTTGACATTTGACTAGAAAGGTTGCTTCTAAGTTTCCTTAGTCAATAGTCATTTTTGTATTCTTGAACTTTTAGTAAATAAATTATTTGGGTTTACTCTCAAGAGGACTAATTTCCTTCAATAATTAATGTTATTAATTATTGAGTGATTTATTCTGCTTGTGAGCTTTTTCCCTCCGTTTTAACGGAATATTAATGTTTATTATTTGAAATTTCCCGGTTCCTATCAAGGATTTAACCAAATTCTGAACTCAACGAATCACCGAGCAGTAATCGCGTTTGCGCGAGTAATTTACATTTGTGCTCGTAACATTACATCGATAGATGTAATGACATATCTGTCATTAAAAAATATTTAAATTAAAATTAAAAAAATATTCCACGCTGTTCTCGCATGTCATACATACCCGGAATGTTTATACATGTCGAAGAAAATTTGTTTTGATATTTATTTAAATATTTACAATCACGAGGTCTCGAACGCAAGACACAGCCAGGAGTGGATTAGAAATCAAACGCTCTACCAACTGCGCCACGGAGGCTCATGAAAGGAAGTTTAGAATTTACATATATAACGAAGGAACTATGAAAATGTGCTTTGTAACTTGAAAAAGGATACTGTATTTGCAACAATAGTATAATTATGTTATGTATAATATACATTATATTTAATAATGTTAATTGAAAAATGTAAATTTTCAAAGTTACAAGTATAAGGAAAGGCTTAAAAATTACTTTTTAAATGAAAGATTAAAGCAATAAATTTAAGCTTAATTAATGAAATTTCTAAATTTTTAGAACAAATATATATTATATAATTTTTCATTTAAATATAAATAGATTTTACAAAATTCTTTGTCAAATTAATTTATCAAAAAAATTTGCTATTACGAATAATAATAATGTCAAACAATTAACGAATAATTACATTCAAGGGGGTTAAAATGGTTAAAATGTTTAAAATGGTGTACACTCTAATACACTACATTTTTCTGCTATTATGCGTATTATCTAGTATTATAGGGTATTACAGAACTATTACAGGGTATTACTGATTATTACAGAATATTACCTTTATATTATGTGGTATTAGACTGACGTAATAATGCTCTATTACACTCTATTACGTGACTAATACGCGAAGAGCGTACACGCTAATTCACAAATAAATACCCCCTCGATTACATTACATGCACCTTTAAAACATTTATGAGACTTTTATACATAATAATATTGTTTAAATAGTCACTAGAAGAATAATAAAACTGAAGAAAATTTAAAGATAGAGTAAAAAATGCTATTAATAGTAGTGTAAAAGAAATAAGAAAGCAATTTGTTGTTAATAATTACTATATAGGTATTTTTTATAAATTATTACGAATTATATTATATTATATTAAAAATTATATGAACTACACCAAATTTTTTAGAAGAGTTTAACATTGTTCGGACAATGTTAAACTGTATATTACAGAACTGCATTGCAACATATGTTTAGACCAGTTACACAACAATGTTCCTACACAGTTATAGAACAAGGTTGGAACAACAGTTACAGAAAATTTGTGACATTAAAGTTATGTAACTCTTACATCACATTGTGATAGAACTGTGACATAAGCATAATGCAGAACTATTCTGTAACTAACTTGTAACTATGTTCTAGAACTCTGTTACAATCAGGTTATATCACAGATCTATAACTAGTTAGGAACAAATGTTCTATAACACTGTGACCTCACTGTTATAGAATACTTATATAACGTGTTTGCTGGGAGGAGACCGAACGCCACTCACGCAAAGTGGCCGCATTTTTCATTACCGTGTTTCAGTGATGCCAGAAACCCTACGCGATTCACCCCCACCATAGCGCCAAACTTACTCCTTCCAACTTCTACTAACACAAAGATACATCACGAGTTTAGTCTCGTAGGTGTGTCTCTTTTTCGTTTTTCATGAAAGCACGCGGCAGACGCGGCGCGAGATTTGAAAATCATACGTATCAAATAGTGATGATTAAGGGAAATGCTGTAAAAAAATTATTTATTATTATTTAATAAATGTATAATTCATTATTAAATAATTGTTATATAATTAATTAATTAGTTTTATAATTATAATCAACTAATTATGTCTGTATTTCTTAATTAATTATTAGTGATTGATTACTAAATTCAGTACAAATTAACATAAATTGCTGAAACCAAATTTAATAAGAAATTAATAATAATTTTAATTATTAACAAAAAAAAATCCACAAATAATAAATAATCAATTGAATTAGTTGAAAATAACTAATTACTAGTAAAATCATGACTGATTTTTTGCTTCAGCAATTAGTGTAAAATAATTAATTATGAGTAGAAAGTTATTTTATAGTAAATAAGTACCTAAAAAAATAGTTAAATTACGAAAATTTAATTAGTTAGAAAAATTTTCAGTTAATTTTATTATAAAATTGAATTAAAATTAAATTACTTTTATTTTAATTTTATTATAAAATGAAATTAAAATAAAATTACTTTAATCTTATTATAAAATTTAATTTCTTTTATTTTACAAATTTAAAAATTTTGAATTTACAAATTAACAATTTTATTTTGCAAATATGAAATTTTTTTATTTACAATCTAAACGTGAATTTAAATAATAATTCGTCATTATTAACAATTTTAGTAGTAAAATATTATTATTTAAATCAGTGACTAACTTTATACTATTAAATTAGTTATTTTTAACAAATTAAAATTTAAAGAGTATTAATTAATTTTAACCCTCCGTCGCACACCTAGGGAAGGATTCCCTCTACGGTTTCAGTATTTTTTAAATAACTTTTGTTTTCATCATTTCAAAATAAAATCAGTTTCTATACCTTTCGACAATTTACTCCTCAACACGTACATTTAAAAAAACATTTAGTTTAAACATAATTAATATTTCATTATGAAGCTTCAAAGTCAGAAAAAACTCGAAAAAGTGAGGTTATGTTAAATAAAAAATCAAGTTTTTAAAACATTTTTGTTACACTGGACAAAATTATATTATAAATATAATTAAAATTAATTGTTTAATTATTTTTTTGCTTATTTGTTAATGTTACATTATTTTTACATGTCAAGTGGAATTCCTTAGAAGATGTGGATTCGTGTAATAAATTTTTATTTTTGAGGCCGAAAATTAATTTTATTAACATTATAATTTAGAATAATTAATTAATATTAAAATAGTATTATTTAGTGTCATAAATTATTTATGTCATAAATTATTTATTATAATAATAAATAATTAATAAATTAATAATAAATTATAATAATAATAATAATAATAATAATAATAATAATAATAATAATAATTATAATAATTAATAATAAATTATTTATTATAATAATTATTTATGTCATAAATTATTTATGACACTAAATAATACTATTTTAATATTAATTAATTATTCTAAATTATAATATTAATAAAATTAATTTTCGGCCTCAAAAATAAAAATTTATTACACGAATCCACATCTTCTAAGGAATTCCACTTGACATGTAAAAATAATGTAATATTAACAAATAAGCAAAAAAATCATTAAACAATTAATTTTAATTATATTTATAATATAATTTTGTCCAGTGTAACAAAAATGTTTTAAAAACTTGATTTTTTATTTAACATAACCTCACTTTTTCGAGTTTTTTCTGACTTTGAAGCTTCATAATGAAATATTAATTATGTTTAAACTAAATGTTTTTTTTAAATGTACGTGTTGAGGAGTAAATTGTCGAAAGGTATAGAAACTGATTTTATTTTGAAATGATGAAAACAAAAGTTATTTAAAAAATACTGAAACCGTAGAGGGAATCCTTCCCTAGGTGTGCGACGGAGGGTTAAAATTAATTAATACTCTTTAAATTTTAATTTGTTAAAAATAACTAATTTAATAGTAAAAAGTTAGTCACTGATTTAAATAATAATATTTTACTACTAAAATTGTTAATAATGACGAATTATTATTTAAATTCACGTTTAGATTGTAAGTAAAAAAATTTCATATTTGCAAAATAAAATTGTTAATTTGTAAATTCAAAATTTTTAAATTTGTAAAATAAAAGAAATTAAATTTTATAATAAGATTAAAGTAATTTTATTTTAATTTCATTTTATAATAAAATTAAAATAAAAGTAATTTAATTTTAATTCAATTTTATAATAAAATTAACTGGAAATTTTTCTAACTAATTAAATTTTCGTAATTTAACTATTTTTTTAGGTACTTATTTACTATTAAATAACTTTCTACTTATAATTAATTATTTTACACTAATTGCTGAAGCAAAAAATCAGTCATGATTTTATTATTATTATTATTAAGAAGAGGGTTGTGGACCTAGGACCTTGCAGGTCAACGCCACTAACGCTTGGGTAATCACTTTACGTTCCCCATAGCCACCCCTATATCCGAAGTCCTTTCCACAACAGGAGGACTTCGGCCAGGTTTCTGGTAGCAATAACGGTCTCCCCCAGAAAGAAGTAGCCCGTAATGTGTTCCCGCTCCTTCACAAGTGCAGGGCAGTGACACAAGATGTGTATCGGGGTTTCATATTCCTCTCCACACCTACGGCACTTCGGGTCATCTAGGATCCCCATTTTGTGCCTATGATAGCGCAGATCACCATGGCCAGTTAATAGCCCCGTTATGATCTTTGCCTCTTTTCTATTTAATTTGCGGAATCCCGCTTTCCTCATAGGGTTAATACTACTTCCCATGAGTACCTTGGCTTGTCTACAGCCCTTAGTTACCTGCCATTCCCTTTGGTGTTCCGCAGCTATCCACTGTTTAATTTCCAGTGTCAAGCATTTGTTGGAAACACCAATGGGAGGTTCAGGTCCAATAAGTTGTTTTCTAGCCCCTTCTTTGGCTAGCTCATCCGCCCTATCGTTTCCCGCGAATCCACTGTGACCAGGGATCCACAGGAGGGTAACGCGGTTCGTTTCAGCTAGTTTGTTAAGTGATTCATGACAATCACCGACCAGCCGTGATGTTGATACGTATCGTTTCAAGGAGAAAATGGCCGCCTTGCTATCGGAAAGGATAAAAATATCTTTGTTGTGACAATTTTTCAAGGCTTCAACAGCACCATAAAATATTGCCACAATTTCGGCTTGTAACACAGTAACAGTGGTCCCTAACTTAAAGGAGTGTCCCACTTGGGAGGTTACATAATAGATTTCTGCACCGACTCCATTCCCGCCTTTTGATCCATCTGTGTACCAGACTTCACCGTCAGCTGGAATACTTGTCAGTCCATTTATCCAATCTTCTCTACTAGGTATATTAATCCTATACTTTTTGTCGAAGAGATACAAAGGGACAGTTCTGTCCCTAATCATACTTAGAAGGGGGATTCTCACCAATTTCTTTGGGAGACGCCATCTGCCCACCTCCCTGCAGCCCACAGGACCACTCAACCGCAGGGCAGCCTTAACCGCCGCTGCTTTAATTGTAAGGTGTAAGGGTTCTAGCCCCAAGAGGGCACCAAGGGCAGCAGTAGGAGTTGTACGCACCGCCCCCGTTATACCTCTAAGTACCATCCCCCTTACCCTTTCCAATTCTGTTTGTGCTGTTTTTAGCTCAACTCTACCCCACCAGACCACACAAGCATAGGTCAGCCTAGGGAGCAGAATTGCTTCATAGATCCACAATAGTGTATCCGGTTTGAGACCCCAGCTACCACCAATGGCCCTTCTACATTGCCAAAGAGCAGCTGTAAGTTTCTTACATTTTTCCTCTAAATGCTTTTTCCAGAGCAGTTTGCTATCCAGGATTACTCCTAGATATTTTGCCTGCTCTGTGTATTTGATCTCTTTTCCGGACAGCGTAAGTGAGCACGAGGCTTTCCACTTGTACCGTCTGGTAAAGATAACCGCTTCCGTTTTCCCCGGATTTACAGATAAACCCACCTTCTCACACCATTTATCTACCAGGTTTAACGCTTTTTGGGCCACTTCGAGTATAACTTCAAGGTGGGGACCGCGAACGATTAACAAAATGTCATCCGCATAACCAATTACATGGTATCCTGCTTCGGTCAGAATTCTCAGTAGTTCATCCACTACCAAGGACCAGAGCAAGGGTGAAAGAACACCTCCTTGGGGGCATCCAGAGTTGACTGTCCCTTTCAGGACTGAGTCTCCTTTAGTTGATAAGAGGTTCCTGTTTTTTAACATATGACAGGTCCAATCAACCACTCCTGTAGGAATATTAAAAGCTGTCATAGCTCCTTTTATGGATTCCGGAGAGGCCTGACTAAAAGCTCCTTCTATGTCCATAAAAACACCCACAGCAAAGCCCTGATTCTGCAGTTGCCCATCAATTAGGTCTACTGCTCTGGCCAGAGCTGTTTCCGTAGAGCATCCCGCTCTATACGCATATTGATCCTTTTGTAGCGGGAACCGCTCCAAAATCTCACTGCGAATATATCTATCCACCAACCTTTCAACTAATTTTAGGATAAAGGATTAAGGCTAATAGGACGGAAATCCTTCGGTGAGGTATAACCGTTCTTGCCCGCTTTAGGTATGAATACAACTTTTGTACCCCTCCACGCTACTGGGACATATCCCAGAGTCAGACTCGCCCTAGCAAGTCTTACCAATGGTCCAACAGCCTCATCTATCGCTCTTTGCAAGAGGACAGGGTAGACGCCATCAGGACCCGGAGACTTGTGAAGGCTGAAAGATTCCGTGGCCCATCTGACCCTCTCGGCAGTCACAATCCTGTTAGCCAACTGCCTCCGAGACCGGTAATCAGCCTGAGGAAGGTTTGTTGGCGGCTCAGGATCGGATCCGCCCTCCCCAGACCTCGAAAAACCCGGGAAGTGTTCCTGGACCAGGCAAGCCAAGGTTCCATCGTCCGACTCAGAGAAAGTCCCGTCCGGCAACATTAAAGTGCCCAGAATTGCATCAGGGTTCTTAGCGAGCAGCTTATCCAATCTGGCCGCCTCTTTCCCTTTTTCGATGCTAGAGCAGAAAGCATTCCAACTGTCTTGTTTTGCTTTCCTTAGTTCATACCTATAGTCGTCTCTCATTTTCGTAAAATCAGACCAACCATTAGTCGTGCGCCTTTTCTTGGCACGCTTAAAGAGTCTCCTGGTTTCTCTCCTGAGATGTTCTAATCTCTCGTTCCACCAGCACACCTCTTTTCCCGAGAATACTTTTGTTGGTTTGCAGCTACTTTCATAAGCTGCCTTAACAGCCTTTGTAAAATCATTGGCCGCCTTATCCAGGGTCTGATAATCTCTTATCTTACCCGGTAAACCAGAAAGTGTCCTTCGAAGTTCTGAGATATAACTAGCCCAATCCGTCCTTCTGGGATTACGAATCCACTTAGTTTCGGATCGGACCGCAGACTCCACCTCGAAGACTATCTGTGAATGATCAGAAAGAGAAGGTTCATTAGAAACTTTCCATCTTCTTACTTTATTTCCAATGCTTTTGGAGCAGAGAGTGATATCAATCACTTCCTGCCTAATCGCATTGCTAAAAGTCGGGGTCGAACCCGTGTTGAGAATATCTAGATTCGTTCCGATTAGATATTCCAGTAGCTCCTGTCCTCTCTGGTTGTCCTTTGAGCTCCCCCACACCGTATGTTGTGAGTTTGCATCGCAGCCCAGCAGCAGAGGAAGTCCCTTTTCCATACAGTAGTCCACCAACCTACGAACTTCAATTGGCGGATTATTTTTATTATCATATGGAAAATATGCCGATCCTACGACCGTCTTACCTATACCCTCCAGGTTAGTTACCACCACCATTAGGTCCCCTGAACACAGATCCAATAGTGGAGTTGCGTTGACACCCTTAGTAAGAATGCACGCTCTGGGTTTGGCAGCTCTGCAGTCCCTGTAACAAACTAGACCAGCCCCACCAAGCCCCCTAATGACACCTCTTACTAACCATGGTTCTTGGATTAGTGAGATGCCTGTGTGCAACTTAGCCATGCTCCTCGTCAGTACTGATGAGGCGCCTTTGCTATGATGCAAGTTAATCTGAATAGCGGAGAGTTTGCAAACAGTGAATTATGTTTGCTCTTCTCCCTCCTCTACATTGCTTGTGCCGTCACGATCAGGGACAGTTACCTTAAAGGTTATCCGCCCGAAGTGATAGTGAGGCTTAAATTCGAGGGCCTCTATAGCCCTCGCCTGACTTTCAGGGACTTGAGCGACAAGAAGAAAACTCTTGTCCCCCCTGTTCGCCACCTGAGACCCATCAACATTCAGCAAACGCCAAGTCGATGTCTTCAACGTGGGGTTGAAAGCCTCCAAATGTCGCAAGACCGTCCGCGCGTCCGCCGTTTCTCCCGGGAACCACGCAGTAGCCTTTACCATTCTTTGGAGCATCTCAACCCCACCAATTTTCAACCTCGCTCCCTCCCAGGGCTTATGGTCGGCTACACATTTTGTCAGCCATTCCATAGCCTCCGGGTTGGAAGCGATGAGGATAAAGACTCCTCCTCTGCAGAAGGAAGTCTCAAAACGCGGCCACCTTTCGACCGGCTCCTCACAGGTGAGCGTCACAACGGTCTTCCTAAGAAGTCCAAACTGCTCATCAGTGAGCGCCACCTCTGGGTAGCCCTCGCTATAGACCACCGTCGTTAGAGGATTTGTCCTTTGGGCCATTGTTAGCCCAACATTGTACCCCTCTCTCCTGGTACTCTGTTGGACCGACTTTGGCCTTTTTACACCCTCTTTTTTTCCAGAGGTGATGCATCCTGGCCACTCTTTCTCTTCGACCCAGTAGCAACACCCGAGGAAACCGAGTTGTTTACACCGGCTGCTAGCCGTTCTTTCCTTAACCGTTTCTTTTCAGAACCGGTAAGGCGCTTTCTTCTGATTGGGGCCATTTGCACAGCCTCCGAATCTCCTCCCCCACCTAAGACCACATTACCATCAGATCCCGAAGAACCCGAAGGAGCAGCCAAAGAGGAGGGGGGAGACTGACCCACGACTTCAGGGTTCGAGACCGTCACATCCACAACTTCCGAGGAGGTTGTAGACGCAGCCAACGAGACCCCTTTGTCACTCAAATTTAAATTGTTGAATTGATTCTCCATTTGAAGACCCACGAGTAGCAAGGGAAAAGAAAGTCCACTCCTGCAGAGCCCCGCTTGCAGGAGTAAGGCTAATACTACCGGAAGGTCGCTCGGTGTTCCGGAGCCGCCGTTTAAGACACCTCCGTTCACATCACGCCAAGACCAGCCGCCCGCCCGCCTGCCGGAACCCCAGCCGGATCGCTCCCCCGAGCTTTACGGGATCACTCACCGACCAGTACAATCCCGAGAGACAGACAGGCGGCCGGCCCGTCGTGAGCGACAGATTTGGTAACCCTAGTGCCATTCATCCATCGACACGGCAGAAACATCTTGGATTGGGGGACCGTTTCTTAGTTGGGGCCCCGCAGGCAGTACACCCCTCCGCTTCCAGTGGTGATCATTTCTGAACGCCCAAAGGTTGCTTCCTCACCATTCTTACCCTCTACTCCATGGAGCTGGTCTATTGGGCGGTCCCTCCCTTATGAGGAGCAGGCCGCCGCAAACGACCAACGAGGGAAAGAACGGGGTCCAGAGGTACTCCCCGATTAGGCCTTTAAGCCACCCCACCAGCTGCAAGGTCCTACGATCCCTAGGGGTAGAGTCATGATTTTACTAGTAATTAGTTATTTTCAACTAATTCAATTGATTATTTATTATTTGTGGATTTTTTTTTTGTTAATAATTAAAATTATTATTAATTTCTTATTAAATTTGGTTTCAGCAATTTATGTTAATTTGTACTGAATTTAGTAATTAATCACTAATAATTAATTAAGAAATACAGACATAATTAGTTGATTATAATTATAAAACTAATTAATTAATTATATAAAAATTATTTAATAATGAATTATACATTTATTAAATAATAATAAATAATTTTTTTACAGCATTTCCCTTAATAATCACTATTTGATACGTATGATTTTCAAATCTCGCGCCGCGTCTGCCGCGTGCTTTCATGAAAAACGAAAAAGAGACACACCTACGAGACTAAACTCGTGATGTATCTTTGTGTTAGTAGAAGTTGGAAGGAGTAAGTTTGGCGCTATGGTGGGGGTGAATCGCGTAGGGTTTCTGGCATCACTGCCGTGTTTCCTCTGGGCTCACTTACATCGATAGAAGCGCCCCCAACGGGGAAAAATGTCACTTATAATCGTCTGCTAATTGTTGTTGTATTATTATTATTATTGTTATTGCAGTTGGTATTTTTATAGGTTAGTGTTGTTTAGAAATAGTTGACAATTATCATTAATAATTATCTTATAATTACAATATATTATTATTTATTCAATATTAATTTTGAAAGTGCTCGGTTGGAAGTGAAAAGTGATAAATAAGTAAGTATATGTGAGAATTGTTGCGATTAATATTATGTTTATATACATAACTTAATTGTTACTAAAATTCACTCTATAATTAAGAGATAAGAATTGCAATTTTTCACTACACAGACAGCAGGCATTTTCACTCACAATTTATTTTTTACATGCTTCATTGAACTAACAATCACTTTTATAAACAAAATTAGAGGTTATGTCATGTCTTATTTTGTTTTTAAATATAATGATCTTCTCCTCCGCGAGAGGCGCTTCTATTGATGTAAGTGAGTCTAGAGGAATCACTGTTATGAAAAATGCGGCCACGTTTGACGCGGATTCATCACGGGCGTTCGGTCTCCTTATACTACTCCATGGTAATATTTACCTTGACATAACCACACTTTTCATCTATGTCAACACTGAACTTTAGTTCAATGCGCATGATCGACCTAATTGGTGATCAACTAGAATACAGTGAGTCTGGCACTTTTCGTGCATATTTCTCAGACATTTGTAGAAGCAGAGTTCGGTCTCCTTACTCTTTCTTCCTGCAATTAGCAGACGATTATTAGTGACATTTTTCCCCGTTGGGGGCGCTTCTATCGATGTAATGTGACGAGCGACTGCCATCTCGCTCGTTAACTTTTCGATATATCGATTAACGAGTTATCGAAGCTCGAAACAATAAAATTTCGTTAATAATCTAATTATTTTAGGATTTTCTTACGACTTTTGACAAATATTGACGAGACTAAACAAGAAAGTTTGACTATTGTAAAATATAATACTTCACGGTTTAATAGTTTCCAAATTCCAAAAATGTATTTAAAAATCAACATTTCTTAGAATTGTCATAAATCAAGTGGAATAGCGAAAGAAAATGTAATCTCTAGTTTCTTTAGAGTCATAAAACCGAGAAATTCTTGAAAGAATATAAAAAATATCTCAAGTGTCCTTTTCCATAGGACAATGCAACATGTGTTTACTATACTTGTGACCACAGAAATGGCTTCGAAAAGTCACGTACACATAGACTTTCATTATGCGACGAAACTTAATTATCAATTGTATAATATGAACGTTATGAACAATTAACAACAATATTATATTGTTGCTAATAGTGCAGCATGAATGTATTATTTGAAAATGATATTATTAGTAAACTTTATCTGATTGATTGTTGTAATATTATGGTATAGGATATATATATATATATATATATATATATATATATATATATATATATATATATATCTTTATAAATAAGATCAGACTTTTGTCTGTACATTGCATAGAATTTGAAATTTCATGTTTAGTTTTTCTATTCGAGTAGTAAGAATTCCAAAAATGACAATAAAAAAAATTATGTATGTATGTATGTATGTATGTATGTATGTATGTATGTATGTATGTATGTATGTCTGTGTGTATGTATGTATGTATGTATGTCTGTACGCAATATTTTGTCCGGGATAAACACAAAGACTAGTTGACCGATTAAAACGAAACTTTACAGTCTCTTTGGTCTTAGTCTAACTTAAATTTCTAGCCATATCCGATTGAAAAATATTAAGCTGAACGAAAGTTATAGCTTTTTTCACAAAATTCAAAAAATAAAAAAAATGCAATTTTTTTAATTTTTTGGCAAATTTATGTGACACTTTCTGTAGCTACTTTTTAATATAAATACAACTAATTTTCACTATAAAAATGAAATATAAATAATATATCCGAATTTTTAAGCCAAAATCATATTTTTGATTTTCGACAAAATTTTTAATTAATTTTTTTTGTTGAATATTGTTTAATTTTTTATTAAGTTGGTAGTGATATCGATTGATGTTTTTAAATTTTTAATTACATTCATTACATTTATTTTATTAAAAAGTTTAGAGTCATGAATTTGATGCCGATTACAAATTTTCTAAAATCAATTGACGTGAGAGTTTGCAAACAATTTCTATATTAATATTTTCAGGTTTTAAGTTTGAAAATTTCATAGTATGTATTGTCATATTTAACGTAGAAAATAAAATATTTATGTTCAATATAAAGGGTATACAGTAAAAGTATCAATAATACTGAAATTTGACTTCAGCGGGCACTGGGACACAGAAAGTCCTTAAGATGCCATTAGGGCAAATTGGGATTTATGAATCAAAATTTTCTTTTTTTCGAATTCAAGAAATGTTTTAGAAATGACTTTGAAAATAAATAACAAATTCCTATTTATGAATTAAAATTGTTCTTCTTGAATTTTAGAAATGTTTGGGGTATGTTGTTGCTTTTCAAAATTCTATCCGGGCATTACGCAAAAACGGGTAAAATGTAAAATCCCATGTGGAAATTTTTAATAGGGATATGGAAAAATTATACCATACGGTTTTACATAGGAATCAATATGGTTTCCTTTGTAAAAGTGGATCCCATGTAGATTTCCCATGTGGGAATAAAAAACGTGTTATAATTTCTACTAATACATTTAACAGAGTGTCTATTAATCGGAAAGGTATCCCGAGAAATAGCCGGGAATTTAATTCGACTAGAAAAATCGGGAATTTTCTTATCTAATTAAAAAAAGTTTTATAATATTAATTCATTTTTAAAAAATTGCTTTTTGCTTTAATTTCTATTGATGTAATATTTTTATTTGTCAAAATTTAAGATTTACTTTCAGATTACAATATAGGTCTTATTTTAGATTTTAGCAGTCGTAACGTGGGGCCTACTTGCGATACAATTAGTTCGAATTCGACTCTACATAACTCCAAAAGCTGGTGGAAAATTAGAATTAATTATTAATACATTAATTGAAATACTACAAACGCATAAAGTACTACAAATTGACAAATACTGTTCTGTAAATCTGAATTAGTTGAAAATAGTATTTGATAGAAAAAGTCATTTACTGATTCAAATGGTAATATTTTGCTATTGTAATAGTTAATGGTAACTAATTATTAGTTTTTCCCAGTCAAATTAAATTCCTAATTGGTAGACACCTGTTCAAATATATTAGTAGAAACTAAAACCCGTCGATGACGGGTACGACAGCTAGTATATATATATGTTTGTAACGTATTAATATAATTATAATATTATATTATGATATATTATCAAATTAGTTATCGTTATTATTATTGTTTATATTTAAATATGATGAGTGCAGTATAAGAGATTTATTGTTACTAGATATGATGTATATAATTAATAATTGTGTAATTAGTGTGAATGCAAAAGGGTTATGTTCACTTGTTGTGATACATGTTTTCAATACGAGTATGTTGTATTGAGAGTATGTTTATATAGAGTATGTCTATATGTGTATTAGTGCAGTGCAGTGTTAGTGTTGTGATTCTAAAAACTTCATAGACTTTACAAACTCTATAACAGGGCATATATGCGCAAAGATTCTGCCATGGACCAAGGGATAAATGCTCCCTCACGAATTCAGTTCTACTTTGGAGTTCTTTCGTAATGTACTTCAGAGTAGTCCCAAAAATAGTTATAAGAATAACATTGACTTGTGTAATGTTTTGACTTTAATAAATGTATTGGGTTCACTTGCGAATTTAGTTGGATTAATGATTAATTAATATTATTAATTATTAATTGATCCTTCTTATTCGTGAGGTTTTTCCCTCCGTTTTAACGGAAATTAACTTGTTTTATTTGAATATTTCCGCCTTCCTTTTCAAAGGATTAAACCAAGATTGAACATCGAATGAAATCGCGGATCTTACGCCTGCGCGTAAATAACGTAACTCCGCACGTAACAGTAAGTGAGCCCAGAGGAAACACGATAATGAAAAGTGCGGCCACTTTGCGTGAGTGGCGTTCGGTCTCCTTATACTACTCCATGCTCGCACGTCAAAATAATGATCTCTCTCATCGTTCTTTTAAGAGTGACGAAGATAGTTGCAAACTGCGCATGCGCTTTATTTTTGAGAAGTCTTTACTACTCAGTGAACCAAGGCAGACACTTGGCACGGTATTTCACTGGTAGTACAGTCTCCTTATTATTACTCCGTGCTCAGAACATAGAATAGTCAGTTCGTCGAATGCTCAAATAGTCGAAACGCCATCTGTTAGAAATGTCAAGTAGTAGAATGGTAAAGTAGTCGAATGGTAAAGTAGTCAAAACGCCATCTGTTCGAATTGCCAAGTAGAAGAATGGTAAAGTAGTCGAATGTTAAAAACGTCGAATGCTCAGAACATCGAACTGTTAATTCGTCGAATGCTCAAAACGTCGAATGCTAAAAACATCGAATCGTCAAAAGTTCGAAAAAGTTCTTTGTCTTCAGTAGACATTAACTTAAAACAAAGAACTTTTTCGAACTTTTGACAACTCGATGTTTTTAGCATTCGACGTTTTTATCATTCGACGTTTTGAGCATTCGACGAATTAACAGTTCGATGTTCTGAGCATTCGACGTTTTTATCATTCGACGTTTTGAACATTCGACTACTTTACCGTTCTTCTACTTGGCAATTCGAACAGATGGCGTTTTGACTACTTTACCATTCGACTACTTGACATTTCGAACAGATGGCGTTTCGACTATTTGAGCATTCGACGATTTAAAAATTCGATGTTTTTAGCATTCGACGTTTTGAACATTCGACGAATGGAAAATTCGATGATTTAAGCATTCGATGTTTTTAGCATTCGACAAATTGATAATTCGACGTTTTGAACATTCGACATGTTGACGATTCGATGTTTTTAACATTCGATGAATTGATAAATCGACGTTTTGAACATTCGACGAATTGAGAACTCGATGTTTTTAGCATTCGATTAACTGAAGATTCGATATTTTTAGCATTCGACTAAATGACGATTCGATGTTTTTAGCATTCGACGTTTTTATCATTCGACGTTTTGAACATTCGACGTATTGACAATTCGATGTTTTTAACATTTGACGAATTGATAATTCGACGTTTTGAACATTCGTCGTATTGTCGATTCGACGTTTTTAGCATTCGACGTTTTAAATATTCGACGTTTTGAACATTCGACGTATTGACAATTTGATATTTTTAGCATTCGACGTTTTGTCCATTCGATGTTTTTAGCATTCGATGTTTTGTCCATTCGATTACTTGGAATTCGACTATTTGATCATTCGACGACTTGGCGGGATCACAGGTCTCCTCAGAGGTGGGCAGGTTATTTTAAAATGTAACGCTACAAACTTGGTGGGGAGTTGTTCCAAATGACTTCCTGATTCCAAATTTTCAAACCGATAAATCGTACCTGATCCTCTTTTCGAATTATCTCTTTTACAGATAGTCAGAAACTTGAAAATGTATTATCTTAATGTGAAAGCTTTGATTCAGAAAACTGCTGATTTTTTGTTATTAAAAAATTTTTAGACAAAGATTTTATAGATAATTATGTTCATGATTTTGAGAAAAGTGGGTGTAGGGGAGAGTGGGACAAGACGGTCCTTAAAAAATCATAAAATTAATAATATGGAAAAAATTGCAAATCTACCCATCTTTTCCCACCGGCACGGTACTAAAAAAGCAACATATTTCTGTCAACAAATTTTACAAGTAAAGGTTGCATCTTCGTCTTCGTCATCGACACCAGCACAACTGCACAAAGCCCATTGGTCGCAGACAGAACAAGCAGCCCAGCCTTCACTTAAGTCTAAATAATAACCATTACAATTTATAGAGACAAGGTGTATTTTCCACTTTACTATCGCTAATTATTGATCTAACCTGACAAGCTTTTTTCTTTTTGGTCACTCTTATTTTATTTAGTCTTGATTTAAGTAGTTTTCTTAACTTTCCTTATTTCTCTTTTCTTTTGCTTCATTTGTGTACCCCGTCTTGCCCCACTCTTCCCTACCCTATCTTGCCCGCACCTACGAAATTGAATAAAATGATTAATTACTACAATTTACGATTGAACAAAGAAAAAAACATATGCTTCCCTTCTTCTGTAACCCTTGCCAGTTACAAAAAATTTTATATAGTTCATTAACTGTTATTATTAAATAATAAACACCTCCTAAAAAAAGTGAAAAATTCACAAGAAAATCGTCGAAAACAGTTTTTTTTTAGTAAAACAGATAAAAGATTTGTTCTCATGGCTTTTAGGTTTTGTAAACAAGAAACTATCGTCTCGGTGCAGTATTATGTAAAATATAATCGCGATTGGTTAATTTGTTTTTAAATAGGGCCGGTACCCCGTTTTGCCCCACTCTCCCCTATAAGTCCCAAAATCACTTTTTGGTTTTTGTAAATACAACTGTTTTAAAAAATGATTGGATTGGTTTAAAATTTGTTACTTAGGGGTTTCGGGGTCGCTGATTGCAAATATGTTGTCAAAATAAAAAAATCTGTGGAGAGATTCCTAATCAGCGACCCCGAAACCCCTCGAGTAACGAGTTTCAGGCAAATTGAATCAATTTTTAAAAGTCGATCGCCATATTGGATCCAACATTTTGAGTTTTGAAAATCTGACGTCATATTCGTAATCAGCGATTCCGAAAACCCCCGAGTAACAAATTCTTAGCGAATCCAATCATTTTTTAAAATAGTTGTATTTAGGTCAATTTGTATGCAGGACAACTGTTAAAAAATCAATTTTGACAGTTAATTTAGTTTGTCCAACGCCTGCAGTGGAATTGAACTATTGTACGCTAGGCACCAGTGGAGGAAAGTGCTACTTTCCTTCACTGGTGGTAGGCCAGTGGAGGAAAGTAATACTTTCCTCCACTGGTGGTTTGGCCAGTGGAGAAATGAGTTTAAGGTCATGTTATTCAGTGGTCACGTGTTCCCATAGTAAATAACATGACCTTAATGACTGGAAGCAAAATAGAATTATTTGTGTTTTCCTTTTAAATTGTTAATATTAATGTAACTTCCGTAACTAACCTAAGGGTATGACTTACATAGTTTACGCAAGGTACGCAATTTACGTAAGTAACGTAACATACACAAATACGTAAGTTATGTTCTTACATAAAATACGTAAGTTATGTTCTTGCGTAAATTACGTGAGTTATGTTCTTACGTAAAGTACGTAAGTTGTATTCTTACGTAATTTACGTAAATTATGTTCTTACGTAACAATAACCAAATCATAAAGAGTTTTTTCGCTTTGAATTATTAAAAATGTAATACATTAGTGAGTTACACATTTTGAAATATTAATTACAAACATTGTTATAACCACAAAAATCTTATAAATAAAAATTGAGTTAAATAAAATAAGTTTTGCATTTGTTAGACAAAGTATCATGTACAATTCGTGGAGAAAAACGATTTTCGCTCGCTTGATTGCTGCACTCGCTACGCTGGAGCAGCAAACTTCAGCTCGCGAGAAATCGCCCTTTTTCTCCACTCGTTGCACAATATACTATTGTTGTTAGCAACATCGCTTTATTTTCGAAAAGTAGAGGGTTCAAGCTTGAATTTAACTAATATGAAAAGTCTCTAGCACGTCGAATTTACCCAGTAGAAATTTTCAAAAACTATTAAAAAATGATTTTTGGGTATTTTACCCCCAATTTTCTCAAAATCCTGACGTGATGGGAGGTTTAAGTTAAATTTTAATTCGGATTTACCGCACAAAAAGCTACGGTAAATGACTTCTCGATCTCAGAAACAAAATTTTTTATATATATATATATATATATATGAGTCAGAATTCCTGAAAGGAGCCACCCAAAACCTTTTAATTTTCTTTTTCGTAGTAATGTGGTTATTTTAATAGTATTTTATATAAGAAATCATAATACCAAAGGATTTTGCAAAAAAAAAATTTTTGTTAATGTTATTAACTATTGAAAATTTTGAACGTATTTAATTAAAAAATTAATTTCTCAAAAACTTATTGATCGATTTTAATGTTTCAAGTTGCATTTTATTTGTCTTGAAATGAAGTATAACTGACATTATTTAACTGTTTCTTTAATTGAAAAATTTACAATTAAATTAATGTGAATTAAAATTAATTTTATATTCTTATATACTCACTCACGATTTATTTTCTTGTAGGAATTAAAGCACACGTTCGGTCCTGGTATTTTTAAATAAATATAAACCGATCAAAAATATTTTTTCTGGAAAACATATAGAAATAAGTAACATTAAAATTTTCCATACCCGTATACTAATAACTTTTTCTAAAGAATAGTTTTAAAAAATATTTAAATCCAATTTGAATTTTAATACTTGTCCTCACATTAACTTATTGTAAATGTCTGAAAATAATAAACAATAGAAACCAAAATTGTATTGGTATTAGGTACTGTAATTTTTTTAGTGGAAAATACTTGTACCGTAAATAAAATGTGTAATAATAATAATCCATATTTTCTTATTCAGAGAAATTGAAACAAATAGCTTTCCTCACATAACCACTGCCTACAGTTAATTTTAAAATAGAAAATTTTTAATAATTTTTTTTATTACAATGTTTTTATGTTTAAGGTGTTCTGTTTGGAATGAAACTTTACCAAATTATTAAGTGATTTAAAGGTTATGGTGATTTTTCTATCAAAAAGCATAAAAATTATAATTCGTCTTGGTTATTTTAAAAAGTATTTAAATTAAAAATTCGTTTTTAGTAAATTATTTTCATAAATTTAAAAGTGTCATGTTGATTTGTGAGGTTCTCAAAATATTAACTTCAAGTTTATTTACATTTTTTTTTAAATTGATTATCAGATTTTGAAAACTTGGGGACGCATGAATCTTCCACAAATCCCATTTGACCTAATAACAAGATTTTCCGATATTTCATCTGTTATAATTCCTATTTTTCTAAATCATTAATTAAAATTTTTTTTTTATTCGAAATGTTTTTTAACCTAAATATCAATTGCTCTAAATGTAATGAGTTATAAATTTCATTTAACCGAAATGTCATTCGCTATAATTACCATTGTCTCGAATAATTATTTACCAGTATTTACTTTCTACAGAATTGTCATATAAACTATATCCTATTTGCTCTAATGTTTATTTAACAGAAATTCACTTACCTCGAAGTAGCATTCAGCCGAATATTTATTTATCAGAAAGATTATTTAACATAACTTTTGTTTAGCCGAAACATTATTTCACCTAATTTTAAATTGTTATATTAATTGTATGACATAAATCTATTTCTACCTTATGTTTATGTGACATATTGTTCTTTTATTCGAATTGTCAAATCGTCGAATGCTCAGAACATCTAATTGTCAGTTCGTCGAATGCTCAAAACGTCGAAATGTCTATTCGTCGAATCGTCAAAACGTCGAATTGACAAAAATTCGAAAAATTTGTTTGATCTAAGTAAATATTTGTTTGTTTTAAATTAATGTTAACTTAAATCAAACAAATTTTTCGAATTTTTGTCAATTCGACGTTTTGACGATTCGACGAATAGACATTTCGACGTTTTGAGCATTCGACGAACTGACAATTAGATGTTCTGAGCATTCGACGATTTGACAATTCGAATAAAAGAACAATATGTCACATAAACATAAGGTAGAAATAGATTTATGTCATACAATTAATATAACAATTTAAAATTAGGTGAAATAATGTTTCGGCTAAACAAAAGTTATGTTAAATAATCTTTCTGATAAATAAATATTCGGCTGAATGCTACTTCGAGGTAAGTGAATTTCTGTTAAATAAACATTAGAGCAAATAGGATATAGTTTATATGACAATTCTGTAGAAAGTAAATACTGGTAAATAATTATTCGAGACAATGGTAATTATAGCGAATGACATTTCGGTTAAATGAAATTTATAACTCATTACATTTAGAGCAATTGATATTTAGGTTAAAAAACATTTCGAATAAAAAAAAAATTTTAATTAATGATTTAGAAAAATAGGAATTATAACAGATGAAATATCGGAAAATCGAAAATTAATCCAAACAATTAACTGGACAAATGAAAATTAGGTCAAATGTTTTTTCGGACTAATGAAATCTCTGTTAAAGAATATATCTGCAAAATAAAAATTAGAGCAAATGAATCATCGGGAAAATGAAAATTAGATTAAATAATAATTCTAATACATATATCTTATGGCAACTGGTGATTCGGCGAAGTGAATTTCGGTTACTTGTTATTAGGTCAAATGGGATTTGTGGAAGATTCATGCGTCCCGCGCGCGGTACGCTCAATAAGGACCAGAGTCGTGCCCTGCACCGCGGTACAAATGCCTAAGTTTAAACAATTTAAAACTTCGTGCCATTTTTTTTTCAACGGGATATTTTTCACTGGTTTATAAAGAACATTTTAGTAATTTTTTCAACTTAAAAAATCATCCAGAACACTATTTATTTTCAATTGTTTATAAATAAACAATTGCTTTTTTCACTAAAATTAAATATTTTTATTTGAAAATAATGTCAGTTATACTTCATTTCAAGACAAATAAAATGCAACTTGAAACATTAAAATCGATCAATAAGTTTTTGAGAAATTAATTTTTTAATTAAATACGTTCAAAATTTTCAATAGTTAATAACATTAACAAAAAATTTTTTTTTGCAAAATCCTTTGGTATTATGATTTCTTATATAAAATACTATTAAAATAACCACATTACTACGAAAAAGAAAATTAAAAGGTTTTGGGTGGCTCCTTTCAGGAATTCTGACTCATATATATATATGAGCCGTTCGCTAGAAAAACGACCTAAGTCGACTTAAGTTTTTGACGAAAAAATTAAATTATAGATTCAGAAACGAATTACTAATATAATTTACGTATTAATTATATCGCTAATTTTTCTCAATACAAAGGTATTATCAAAGAATACTTTAAAAGAAAAGAAGGTCGAGTAAACAATGTTTTGCTACTTTAATAACATTATTTTATAACAAATGACATAAGTGGCTTTTCCGGCGAACCACTAAAAATGAAACAAAATTAAGTATTTTATGAAAGAACACTTTTATTTTAATGTACTAAAACATATTTATTATTCCAAAAAGGCTTACGATATATTTTATAGTAATATTCAATTAAATATCAACATTATAATGTACAAGTTTAGTTAACAAAATGAAAAAATTACTCGCTTTTGTAATAATCCAAAATTTTTGAAAATTTCAAATATATAGCAGTGAAGGCTTGTAGGAAAAACCTTCTTTAGTATTTAAAAAAAAAATTGAAATCGGTGGAGATTTGTATTGTCGGCAGAATTTTGTCCAAAACACTGCATTTCTTCTCACTGTGCGCGGTGGCAGAGGACGTGAACGCGCGCTTGCGTAAGTGCTTCAATTTCGGGACAAAGGAAGTTTAAACACTTCAATTAATTCATAAATAGTGACCCACAACTTTAGAAACTTGATATATGTAATCTATATGTCTTGTAGAATACACTGATAACAAAATTTTTAAAAACCGCTTAAGTCGACTTATATATATAGCACTTAAACATGTGAGAGACGTGTCCAAATGCAAAAAATCAAAAAGTTTCTTGAAGAAGAGACAATTCGGAACCATAATTATCTATAAAATCTTTGTCTAAAAAATTTTTAGTAACGAAAAATCAGCAGTTTTCTGAATCAAAGCTTCCACATTAAGATAATACATTTTCAAGTTTCCGACTATCTGTATAAGGAATAATTCGAAAAGAGGATCAGGTACGATTTATCGGTTTGAAAATTTAGAATCTGGAAGTCATTTGGAACAACTCCCTACCAAGTTTGTAGCGTTACATTTTAGAATAACCTGCCCACCTCTGAGGAGACCTGTGGGATATGCATGCGTCTCCAGAAAAAGGTTTCATTTTTGAGAGACTTCACACAGTCAGTTCAGTCTCCTTAGTCTTAAGGGGCTTGTATACACGGAGAGAAATTTGAACCGTAAAAGACAGTGTCTAATTCAGAAGGTTAAAAGAGGGGGAAAGATCACGGTAAATCTGAGTGATTTCACCGAGTTTTTCCATTCACGAATCGCAAGTGGCAGTGACAGTAACCGTCAGAGAGCGCTACATCTTGTAGAAAATTATGATGAGTTTCCATTCATCGCCTGAGACTCTGATCACACCGTGATTTTACGTTCAACTTTCTCTCCGTGTACCTCCTCCGTTCTAAGTATATCAGAAACGTCCAGCGTTTTGATTGGCTATGCTCATAGAGAATTTCCAAAAAATTTAATGTTTTGGAAATTCTCTATGAGTATAGCCAATCAAAACGCTGGACGTTTCTGAATATACTCAGAACGGAGGAGGTATACAAGCCCCTTTACTCCCTGGTTCCAACAAAAGTGAGTCGAGTTTTTTTCTGTGTTTAACAGCGACGATTCAAATACTTAATGTATAACTTTAAGTTAGTTAACTTGCATGATTTAAAAGCAATTTTTCTAATATAGACGAAAAATGTTCAATGAAGGCTCAAAAGATGCGCCTGAAAAAACTCTACAAAACTAAAGAAAAACATTTATATGTGTCCTAACATTTTTTTTAAGTTATGCCCCTGGCGCACGGAGAAAAATGATTTTTGCAGTCAGTGTAGTACTCCTTCATAGAATAATATGTGACAGGTACACACTATAGTATTAGAAGTTTCATAGCTGAACACTTTGAGACTCAACACAAGTTATCCCATTCATCAGCTTAAACAAGACAGTTTATATAGTCTAAGAGGGAATAAGAGTATAAAAAATTGGAATGAGAAATTACTTTCTCATGTAATTGTTAAAAGAACGCGGCAGTGTACAAAACACAAGTCATAGAAGCGAATATTGAACAACTAGTACTCAGTCCAGTTCTTTCGAAAAATGAACGCCGTGCACATAAAGTAGATACCTACTCGAAAACCACAAGTTATTCTCTCTCTCTCTCACACTAATGGTCGTTCACTTATCTTACCGTTTTACTTACTCTTACTACTCTCAACTATTATGCAGTGCAGTTAAGTTCATTAAATTATTAAATATTGCTGTGAGAATAATTAATTATACATTTCATTCAAGGTCAATTCACTATTTTGTACACGGAAAAAAAAGAATAATCAAATTTACAATGAGGAGAGTCAAACTTGAAAAAGGTTAAGAAAAAATTAATGTTTTTTATTTATTTATTATTAAATTCTAATAACCGTATCAAATTTAAACTAGTTGACAACATTATTTATTCAATATTATGAATATTGTTGACATCCATACTTACATTAATTACAAAGTAAAGGGGCTTGTATACCTCCTCCGTTCTAAGTATATCAGAAACGTCCAGCGTTTTGATTGGCTATGCTCATAGAGAATTTCCAAAAAATTTAATGTTTTGGAAATTCTCTATAAGCATAGCCAATCAAAACGCTGGACGTTTCTGAATATACTCAGAACGGAGGAGGTATACAAGCCCCTTAAAATCCACGTATAATCTAATTTATTTCATTGGTAAGGGATGTTTCTTAAATAGGAAATTTCCTCCATCGATTGCGTAGCCGAGAGGCTTAATGTAAAAGCGTGCGATTTATAATTATGCGTATATTTAGTTGTATGGTTAGGTAGGTCCCTATATTAAAGAACCAGTAGAACCGAGTAGAATCAGGAGCCTACTTGCTTTAAGGGGACACCTAAGTGAAAAAATGACAAAAAATCGATTTTTTTAAATTTGATTTTCTAAAAGTAGACTCAATTAGGAATAGAACAAGACTTTTTAAAACCTTTTCTAAAGAGTAAAAAAAATCTGATTACATGATTCTGAATACCATGAGTTTTTAGTATTTTTTCTTTTTTCGTGTCTCCTGTAAAAATTGTTTTTTTCCAATTTTTTAACTTTTGGTACACTTTTCTCCGAATCTACTAAACCGATTTGTAATTTATTTTTCTTACTTTGTTCAGTAAGGTTCCAAGAATACGAATAAGAAGTTTAACATCATTTTGAGTTGTACAAACGGAGATATGAGTCAATGAATCAGAGAAAATGAGATTTTTATTTTGCTTTGGGTATAAATATTCATAAAAAAGTTTCTATTGAAGATAACGTCGTATTACTTCTTATTCATATACTTGATTATATTTGTAATCGAATGAAAAAAGGGCGAACGCAATTGGAATAATAGTTTTCGAGAAAAGTGTACCGAAAGTTGACTCTTTTTGCATTGTTTTTAGGTGACTTGGGTGTCCCCTTAAGTTGGTTATTGTCACGTAAGTTCCAATTTCAAACCAGTAGATAAGTATTTTCAGCTGGTTTGAATTTGGAATGTAATGTTCAAAATGAACTGGTCTCAGTTTGAACTTTACAGTCAACCGGAAATTCCAAATAGGTTACATTGTACAACATGAACTTGTTTCAACTTGGATATCGATTCACAATTGGAAATCCAAGGTGGTTACAATTGAACAGATAGTTTTGAAAAAAAATATTTGTGGAAAAAATAATAAAAGATTCTTACCACCATTAATAACTTTATATTCTTAGCACGCTCCAAACATACAAACATTTTAATTAAACTGGAAGAATTAAACTAAAACTTGTACCCTATGGGAATCGAACCCCGTACCTATGACCTATCTATCTAAACGCTTAACGACCGCGGGTATCGAATCGACGTGAGAAATATTTTTCGTCGTGTCTATATAAACTGCAACTTTGAAAAACGTAAGTTTATGTAAAATATTATAATTTTTGTAAGTACCCATAAAAATACAAGCAGAAATTAAAATATTTATTGAGATTTGCAATATATGCTATTATGTTAAAAATATTAATTAAATATTTAATAAATTTTTGCTCAAATGTCATTTGACCGCTTTGTAATTTTTCGCAAAAAATAACATTAAGCGAAATAAAAAGCAGAAAATTCGTAAAAATTAAAATTCCCAAAATGACTGGGCCAGACCAGCTCAACTGTGTTAAAAAATTTCATTGATTTTCTAAAATGTTAAAACTTTTATGAAAATCTGTAGTTCACAACAAAACAATAAAACACACTTAACCGTTTTTTGAAATTTGAAATTTTTGTTATTTTTTTGCATTAACAAAATATTACAAAATTTAAAAAAAATTAATAACTCAAAAGCCGTTTACCATAAATTAATAAAACTTACACTGATTACACAAAATTGTTCACTCTCTTACAAGAAAATATTAGCATGATTGTAAATTTAAAAATTCCATATTTTTAATAACAATTTTATAAATAATTTGAATTATTTATGTGTTCTACCCCTCTAATTGCAATGAAACTCATAGGAAGTATAGTCAGTAGTCTCTTTTTAAAGGCCCTAATAAAAAATTTTCAATTTGGAATGTACATAACGTATTTTTTAATGAAAACGCGCGTTCACTCCACAATGGGAAAAATGTGATTGTCGTGGAAAATTTAGTCTAGACGTTACAATTATTATTATTTGTTTTTTGTAAATTTTTTTTAAATGAAAGACTGAATTTTCCACAGCAATCAACTTTTTCCCACTGTGGAGTTGGCGCGCGTTTTTATAAAAAAATATTCGTTATGTACATTTCAAATTGAAAATACAAAAATTTTTTTTGGGGGGTTTCAAGAAGAGACTACTGAGTATACTTCCTATGAGTTTCATTGCAACAGGAGCGGTCGAACACATAAATAATTAAAATTGTTTATAAAATTGTTATTAAAAATACGGAATTTTTAAATTTACAATCATGCAAATATTTTCTATTAAAAGAGTGTAAACAATTTTGTGTAAATAGTGTAAGTTTCATTAATTTATTGTAAACGGCTTTTGCCCTACTGGAAGTAAAAAGATAGAAAGAGATAGAATTTTGGGGATTGCAAGAGATAAAGTTTTTTCTATCCCTTTGGAATAGCCACTTTGCATACCCGTAATATTATACCTTTTTATCTCCAAATTTCTATCTCTTTTTATACCCTATTATCCCCTATCTATCTCTTTTTATACCTATGTACTTTTATCCAGGGTTGCACACGTAATATAAGTCACGTAAATTACATGGGTTTTTTACGTATATTACGTACGTAAATTACCTCAAAAATTTTAAACACAATGCATTTTATTGTGGTGGGAGGTAAAATACGTATTTTACAAATGTAAAAAACTTATGTAATTTACGTAATTTACGTCAAAAACTCTGAGTTGCGCGCAACTGTGCAACCCTGCTTTTATCTAGCCGGCTGAAGCTAGCAGTCGCGCTCAGCACCCTCCCATAGATTTTTTTGAGTAAATTTGAAATAAAAAAATCTGAGGGATAAGAAAACGATGCAACTTTAGAAAATTGTAGTTTATACATAAGTGATGAATTTTTAAAAATTAAACAAACAAAATTGTTATAAACAATAGACAGCACCCACCAAAATTTCTGAGATTTTTTTAATTTTTAAAGTAAATTCGAAACAAAAAAAATCTGAGGGGTAAGAAAACTATGCGACTTTTACGAATTGTAGTTTATACATCGCTAATAAATTTCCAAAAGTTCAACAAACAAAATTGTTGTAAACAATAGCCAGCACCTAGTTTTGTAAACAAAACGCTTAAGGGAGGGTGCTGAGCGCTACGACTGCTATAGCTTCAGCCGGCTCTTTTATCTCTTTTTATTTCTCTTTGCTGCAAATTTTTATCCTTTTTAATACATAAAAAATTATTTAACCAATATTATTAACAATATTAAAGACTTTATGAAGTATTACACTTTTAATTGAATTTATTATTTAAAAAAAATATTTTTAGAGTTTTCGTACTTCTATTTATAACCTATTTTTAACAAATCAAGTTATTTATTTATTTGTTATGAAATTATTATATATGAGTTATTAATTTTTTTTAAATTTTGTAATTTTTGTTAATGCAAAAAAATAACAAAAATTTAAAATTTCAAAAAAACGGTTAAAAGTGTTTTATTGTTTTGTTGTGAACTACAGATTTTCATAAAATTACAAAATTACAAATAGCAACAGTAACAAATTCATAAAAACATCAATTCGAGAAATGCAAATTCGCAAAAATAAAATTAGCAAAACAACAATTAGCACAAATAATGATACACAACAAAACAGTTTCGCAAAAAATAACAATTAGCAAAAGTATCTAACAATTTGTAAAACTGTCAATTGCGAAGAATGCAAGTTTGTAAAAATAACAAATTTGCAAAATAACAGTAAACTAAAATAAATATTTGTAAAAATGTAAATTTGCAATAATAATTCTTTGCAAAAATAACTATTGGCGAAAATGACAATTTAAAGAATTCCAATTAGCGATTAATCAAACTCTTTAAATTTGAACTTGAAATTCCAAATAGAATGCATCCCCGATTCAAATTAAACCAAGATGACATTAATCCTTCACTGTGCTATATAAATTTGGAGTTGGAAATTCCAAACTCAAGCTTGTTGATTTTTAATTTGACAGGACAAGTGAAAGTATTCGAGAATCCAAATTGAACCAAGTAGATACGTGAACTTAATATTTGTATTTGGAAATGCAAGCTGATACTTGTAGTACGTGCGAACTTCGAAATATAAGTAGAAATGATAAGATTGGAAATCCATGTGAAAACAAGTCGAAACAAAAATTGAAGAGGACAATCCAAGAAAGAACCATTTCAATTTTATCTTGGATATCCGTTTCAGTTACATAAATAGGATTTCCAAGTTAAAACCAGTAGAATTGCTACACGGAAAAGTTTTTCAATTTGGAAAGCAAGTTGACACCAGTAGATCCATGTTCAATTTCTACTAGTTTCAACTGGTTCTTTAATATAGGGGTGTTCAATCCCGTATGATTGTAAGATTTTCCGATGCATTTAGTTGTTAATTGTAAGTATGAAGATGTGGGAAGAATAAAACTTGTGAATTAATGAATATGAATATATAAAGAGTGCATTTAACATATTTTTCTTTTTTTAATGATTGGTTATTGTTTTTTTTATATAAAATTGTCGAAGTGAATACAAGGAAACACTCATTTCGCGTCGCGTCGGCCATTTATTTTGACAGGTTCCGCGCCTGCGTTCCTTTATTGTGAAAATTTCGAAGTAGGGGACTGAGTCCAGTTTCTCTACTATGCACACTGCAGCGCGCCTTATAATCTTCGCCTGTGTTTCAATGCTCTTTACAGTGACATTTGGAACTAAGGTCCTCTATACACTATACGCAATACCCTAATATGCTTGATGGAAATGAATTAATGTACTTTTATTGGACTGAGTCCAGTTTTCTCAATATTGACTCCCAGTTTTTCAAACACCATTTTTCTCAGTGCGGGTTTGGTGAACCGAACTCTGACCAAGTTTGGTCGGAGTTTCGTTTGAGGCAAAATAATGCAAATATTTAGTGAAATATGATGTAAAAATAATAAATAATGTCAAAATAGGCATTATTTAATTGATTCGGGTGAAAATTATGTTTAATGAAACAGTAATTATGGAATAATTAAGATTTAAAATATTTTGTGTTAATCTGTCAGTTGAAATAGTGTGCAAAATTCACAAATTGTCGATGAAAATTAGTTTAAAACGTTAAGAAAAAGAGCGAATATATATTCTTTAATATTTAAAGTAATTGATTTATTATATAGTTTTGTTAATTACTGCATATTAACAAGAAAAACGTAAATTAAAGTAATAATTTTGTATTCTATTATAAAGTGAAAGTGTATAGTGTCGATAACAGAGGTGTGCAGAAAAATAGCCGCGCTCAAAACACGGTAGGTGGCACTAGTAACAATTTCTCAATACTTAGAGTAGTTGTAATTTAATTATTAAATTTCATTAAAATAGAATATACTGTGAAATAAACCAAAGTTTCTATTAAGTCTATTAAGGAAGAGTTAAACAAGATGACAACAGCCTGTAAAAAACAGAAAACGTTAATAACGAAGTTAAAGAAGGCATAATACGAATTATGGACAAAACCCAATACATAGAATCGGAAAGAGCAAAGAACACGAAAGCACGAGGAAATTTAGCTTCCTGGAGGCTCTCACAATCTCATCGTTTAGAGAGACGATCTAGTGGTACCCCAGAACCAACTAATTTAGTCGGAAACTTAAGAACCCCAAAATCGGACTTTAAAAAACGTCTGGCAACAAGCCCAGCGGAGAGCACAGAAGCCACACCTACTGGGAAAAAAGCAAAAGATCTTCTAAAAGATCCAGAATGGAGACAAGCAACAAGGAAGAAAAAAGTCAATGGAAAAATAGAGGACACGAAACCAAGAAAGAAAAAAGCGCCCTCAGATGCGGTACTAATTAAACCCTTAAACGACAAAACGTATAAGGAAGTACTGACAAAAATCCGAACTCAAGTGAACCCCGAAGACACCGAGACCGAAATACGAAAAATTCAGGAAACAAGGTCTGGATTTATCCTGGTCGAACTAGGAGACAAAACGAAGAACCAAGCAGCCTTTACGGAAGCTATAAGGAAAGTAATTGGAGAAACAGCAACTGGAGAATACCGTGCTCCTAAAATGACACTGGAATTCACGGATTTAGACGCCATCACCACTGACCAAGAAGTAGTAGAAGCTATAAAGAGAGAACTAAAAGCTTCCGAAGTAGATATGAAAGTAACGCTAACGAACCTGAAACGTATTAAAGTAGGCTGGATATACAGTCATATACGCCAAAGAGCCTACGTTCCTAGATGCTACAGATGCCTCGGATATGGACATCTAATCCGTGACTGCGACGGACCAGATAGAAGCAACGTCTGCTTTAAATGCAGAGAAAACGGACACAAAGGAGGAAGCTGCGCAGCAAACCCACGGTGCATTCTCTGCACCGAAAGAAATTTAGACCCCACACAAACTACTCACGTACCTGGTACAGGAAAGTGTGTAGTGTTTAAAGAGCATCTAGAAAAGGCAAAGGCAAAAATAAGGAAGTAATCAGAGTTCTACAGGGAAACCTGCATCGAAGCAAGACAGCAAACGACTTGCTATACCAAATAGCAACTGAAAAACGGATAGACGTAATTCTGATCAGTGAACAATACGAGAACAGAAACACAGCAAATTGGTATAAAGATAACCTGGGAACAGCAGCCATACTGGTTCGCGACACCAAGAAGGTCCAAGTCGATGATTATGGAGCTGGGAACGGCTTTGTCTGGATAAGGACGGGTAAAATCGTCCTTATTAGTACTTACCTTACACTAAGAGAGAGTATTAGAAATTTCCAGAAGAAACTAAACGAATTAGAAGACAAGCTGGAGGAAATAGATAACCGGATTATCCTAACGGGAGATTTCAACGCAAAAGCTGTCGAGTGGGGAATGCCATACACTGACAGCAGTGGTAAAAGGGTGTTGGAGATGGCTGCAAGAAGAGGTTTAATCCTCCTAAACACAGGCTCCACATCCACCTTCAGACGATCAGGATGCAAGTAAACCATAATCGATATAAGTTTCGCCACGGAAGACCTAGCCCACCATGTCGAAGGCTGGAAAGTGCAGGAGGACTATACGGGCAGCGACCGCCAATACATATGCTTCAGTATTTGAAGTGAAGAACTAGGCAACTCGACTTTGAAGGAAACACCAAGGTGGAATCTAAAAAAGTTAAACCAAGGAAAACTTCTGGAATTCATCTCTCAACATGAACGCAAGGTGACAATGGCGCTTAGGAGCGCAAAGTGTGAAACAGATGTTGAAGCCGCGGTCAAACGCACCATGATATTAATAGAACGTGCATGCGCTGCTGCTATGCAACGAAAACGGATTCGACGATACCAAAGAGCAGTTTATTGGTGGACACCACATATCACAGAGCTTAGAAAAAAGTGCTTTTGAGCTAGAAGAATAGCTCAACGCACGAAGAGGTCCTATGCGGAATATCCTGTCAAACAAAGGAATATCATCAGGCAAAGAGAGAGCTCCGAAATTAGATAAAGCAAAGTAAACGAACTTGCTGGAACTCTTTAAAAGAGGACGTCGACAAAGACCCATGGGGAAAAGGCTACAAAATTGTAACCCAAAAATTAGGAAGAACAAATACTCCAAATATCAAAGAAGAGAAGGAAATGGAACAAATCGTTGCAGCCTTGTTTCCCACACACCAATTGGAGACCGATGATATATCTGATACGATAGAGGAGGACATAACTCTGTTCGACACCGAAGAACTCAGATATGCAGTGAGTTCTATCAAAAGCAGGAAATCACCAAGTCCAGATGGAATACCAGGCGAAATTCTCAAAATCATCCATCGAGACAATTCACAACTTCTTCTGGAGATGTTCAATAGTTGCCTCAGAACAGGATGTTTTCTGAAAAGGTGGAAGCAACAGAAACTGGTCCTTATCAGTAAAGACAAGGGTGATACAACCTCCCCGTCTGCGTACCGACCTTTGTATATGCTTGACACTGCTGGGAAGCTATATGAGAAGTTATTAAAATCGAGACTTCAAATAGCGATCAAGAAAGCCGGTGATCTCTCGGAGCGGCAATATGGATTCCGGAAGGGTCTGAGCACAGTAGACGCAATTCAAAGGATTATAGATGCAGCCTCCCAGACGAAGAAAGGAAACCACTTTTCCCGACCAACGGTCCTGTTAGTTACCTTGGACGTTAAAAATACCTTTAACTCGCTACGATGGAAAGACACTCTGCAAGCACTAAAGGACAGATTCCAGCTTCCACCCCATCTTTATCGCATAGTCAAAAACTATCTTAAAGATAGAAAACTACTCTACGAAACAAGAGAGGGTATCCGAAGAAGAGAGGTGACAGCAGGTGCTGCACAGGGATCGGTGCTAGGTCCGAACCTCTGGAATGCTACCTACGATGACATCCTTCAACTGGAAATTCCAGAAGATTCCTTCCTAAAGTTGAATGAAGTGATGAGACAAGTGACCAGGTGGATGGAAGACCATAGTCTAAATTTGGCTTTACAAAAAACCGAAATAGTCATCATCACGACAAAGCGCATAGATCTGGAAGTAAAATTTCGTGTAAGTGAAAACAATATTAGGACAAAAACCGCAGTAAGACAACTTGGGATCCAAATAGATTCGAAGCTTACGTTCTGGAAGCACATCCAACAAGCAGCAGATAAAGCAGCGACAAAAACAACAATCCTAAGCAGACTTATGGCAAACATCGATGGACCAAAAACAAGCAAGCGCCGACTTATTATGTCAGTAGCTATGTCCATTATGCTATATGGTGCGGAAATTTAAGCGGAATCACTTAAAATCGATAAATACCGGAAGCGCATGGCCGGGGTTCAACGTAGAGCTGCATTAAGAGTTACCTGCTCCTACAGAACCGTGTCAGAAGCAGCAACACTTGTCATGGGTAAGACTCCGTCAGAAAAAAAGCGATTTGCAAGTGGTCTTCCGATTTCTTTGAAAGCTTGGGAAATAGAAGTCTTATATGAGTTAAATTTAACCCTAAAAGGATTTTGAAAAATTTTCAAAATGGCGGCTGCTACGCCATATTGAAAATGAGTGTTGCGTTTTTTTCAAAAATTAATAACTCTGAAACTTTTTGATCAATTTTAATAAAATTTACAGGCGGTATAGTTAAAATTACGTAGTTTAATTTTATATGATGACCCAAAAAAAATTTCTAAAATTTGTCAAAAAAATAGTCAAAAAAATTTTTTGAATTAGTTTTTAGTTCAGTTGGCCTAATTTTTGAATTTTCTAATAAGTAGATATCGATTCCTTGTAATTTCACCTTTCATTTCATAAAAAAAAATTTATGGAGACTCTAATAGTTTTCGAGATATTGCGACTTTAGTGGGAGCGCGTACCGCGGAATTAAACTACGTAGCGAGGCGGAATATGAAGCGAGCGTACAAACGTGCACAATAGGGTATCCGTAACAATGCGACTTTCGAATTTTGTTTACGCCACCCCCCAGTTTCGTTCCAATAAAATAAAAAAAAGTTTCCCAAAATTTGAAGTCGATTGATTAATATTAACACGTGCCAGTGATCGATCGAAATTTTCAATTAAAAATACACAGGAAAACTGCACTTTTTAAAAAAAATTCATAAGTTTTTTAATTCTCATGCAAAAAATTCTCCAGGTCACATTTGCCTTCATTTTTAGCTGCACTATAAGATAGCACTTTGCCAAAAATTCAATTTTCAAAAAAATTTTAAATGGCGGATGTTTAAAGTGGGTCATAAAAATGCACCACAATATATCCAAGGTTTTAACACATAAATGTTGTCAAAAATTCAAAAAATTTCTCACTTGGGGCTATTTACGATCGTTTATCATGAATCTGATATCAGAAATTAATTTTTCAAAATTTTCGATCCAATATGGCGGGTTTAAAATTTTGATTTTCTACATTTTTGAAGTAAATATGCTTAAACAACGTCAAGGGCGATTTTTGGAAGCGCTATCTACGAATCTAATGTTAAAATTTTATTTTTTAAATTATCCGATCCAATATGTCGGATTCAAAATTATGATTTTCTACATTTTTGAAGTAAATAGTCTAAATATTAATTTATAGATTAATAGTAACAAAAAATAATTATTGGGATGTTTTAGAAACTCTTTTTTAGAAATTTAACTTTTTATACCTCTGCTCTTAAAATCGATTATTAAAGGAATAGTTTAAAAAAAATTTAAATCCACCTTGCCATATTAGATCGGGTAATTTAGAAAATAAAATTTTAACATTAGATTCGTAGATAGCGCTTTCAAAAATCGCCCTTGACGTTGTTTTAGAATATTTACTTCAAAAATGTAGAAAATCAAAATTTTAAACCCGCCATATTGGATCGAAAATTTTCAAAAATTAATTTCTGATATCGGATTCATGATAAACGATCGTAAATAGCCCCGAGTGAGAAATTTTTTGAATTTTTGACAACATTTATGTGTTAAAACCTTGGATATATTGTGGTGCATTTTTATGACCCACTTTAAACATCCGCCATTTAAAAATTTTTTGAAAATTGAATTTTTGGCAAAGTGCTATCTTATAGTGCAGCTAAAAATGAAGGCAAATGTGACCTGGAGAATTTTTTGCATAAGAATTAAAAAACTTATGAATTTTTTTTAAAAAGTTCAGTTTTCCTGTGTATTTTTAATTGAAAATTTCGATCGATCACTGGCACGTGTTAATATTAATCAATCGACTTCAAATTTTGGGAAACTTTTTTTTATTTTATTGGAACGAAACTGGGGGGTGGCGTAAACAAAATTCGAAAGTCGCATTGTTACGGATACCCTATTGTGCACGTTTGTACGCTCGCTTTATATTCTGCCTCGCTACGGAGTTTAATTCCGCGGTACGCGCTCCCACTAAAATCGCAATATCTCGAGAACTATTAGAGTCTCCATAAATTTTTTTTTATGAAATGAAAGGTGAAATTACAAGGAATCGATATCTACTTATTAAAAAATTCAAAAATTAGGCCAACTGAACTAAAAACTAATTCAAAAAATTTTTTTGAGTTTTTTTTGACAAATTTTGGAAATTTTTTTTTGGTCATAATATAAAATTAAACTACGTATTTTTAACTATACCGCCTGTAAATTTTATTGAAATTGATCAAAAAGTTTCAAAGTTATTAATTTTTGAAAAAAGCGCAACACTCATTTTCAATATGGCGTAGCGGCCGCCATTTTGAAAATTTTTCAAAATCCTTTTAGGGTTAAATTTAACTCATATAAGACTTCTATTTCCAAAGCTTTCAAAGAAATCGGAAGACCACTTGCAAATCGCTTTTTTTCTGACGGAGTCTTACCCGATGTCGCTGGGATGATACGAGTAGATCTTCTAGCTACGGAAAGGAAGTTCATCTTTAACAGGAGAAAAGAAGCCGGAACAATTACCGCAAAGCAAGAAGCAAGGAAAATCACGATGGACTCATGGCAGAAGAGTTGGGAGAACGCTACCCAGGGAAGATGGACAGCTAAGCTGATCAAAAACCTTGCCCTATGGACACAGAGGAAATTTGGAGAAGTTAACTACTTCATGACCCAATTCCTAACAGGTCATGGATACTTTCAGGCATTTCTCTACAAAATAGGAAAAACTGGAAGCCCAAAATGCTGCTACTGCAATAATAATAAAGACGACGTTAGACACATTTTTTGTATACGACAGATGGACTCAAAAACGAACGATATTAGAATCCGAAATTGAAGAAATAACACTGGACAATATAGTAGCAAAAATGCTTAGTAACCAAGAAGTTTGGATGAAAACAAACAGCTACATAGAGTACATACTTCGACAAAAGAAAGCTGTCGAAATAGAAAGAATGAAGAGAAAGGACAATCAAGTGAGATAATGTCAGTCGCCGATCACCTTAATTCCATGACGTAAATGCGAAAGCGGATTCCAGGGAATGAAGATAGGCGTGAACTATGGAACATGTTTTTATAGCATTGAATGTGCAATTACACTCTGTACATTTTCTGTATTTTTTCATGACAACTTTCAATAAATGTATTATTATTATTATTATTATTATTATTTTTTTAGTCGGAAGTGGAAAATCTGTGAATTCAGATACCTGAGTAATAAATTTCAGGTTATGTGGGGATGACCGCTCTTCTTCTGGTCGACCCACTAAAAACCACTCCCGTCTTATTTGGGACTCTTAATCCACCTGTTGAACTACCGTCATGCCTTGAACTTCACAAGTGGGGTCCCCTTACACTGCTCCTTACCTTGCCATTAATCCACTCAAGCCGTGTGGGAGCGTGGGTGGGAGGAAAACAAAGTGATTTCCTCCCCCCCACGCTCACACACAGCTGAGCACTGGATTCCTCCAGTCAACCTCGTCTTCCGTCTCTATCTTATTCTTTCATTACTTTAATAATGAAGGATTCAATATGCCTCCACGAGTCCACGTTCTGAACCATGGTAGACACCATGTTATTGGCGTTGATTTCAAAGCCAACTGCCGTAAACACTGCCATTCTATCATGGCTCCAGTGCCCGCAATTAAAGAGAGTATGCTCCGCGTCATCTACTGCAGCGTCACAGGAGGCGCATTTTGCTACTCTCTTAATTTTAAACCTATGAAGGTACTGTCGGAAACATCCGTGACCTGACAACACTTGTGTCAGGTAGTAGCCAACTTCACCGTGCTTTCTTCCTAGCCAAGTGGCGAGGTCGGGGATCAGGCGGTATGTCCACCTTCCTTTAAGATCCCCATCTCATCTCTCTTGCCATTGTTCAAGGAGTCTACATCTCGCCTCTCTGCGGATAGCCGCCTTGGCGAGATTTCTACTCTGCTCTTGCGAGGTAACTAGATCTTTGTTACGCTGAAAGACTTCCTGTCTTTCCCTCGCCAGTAAGTCGACTGGCGGGAGACTCGCAAGAACTAGAGCAGCGCTCGTTGAAACTGTTCTGTAGGCTGAAACTACTCTCCGCGCACAACCACCCTGTGCGGAGAGTAGCTCGTCAGAGATGCCGCGGTTCTTTCTAGAATCCGAGAAGTCCGCGCGCCACACACTATAATGACGTCATCCGCAAAGCCAACCATTATCGTATCTTCAGGTAACTCAATTCTAAGGAAGTCATCGTACATGACGTTCCATATGAATGGACCTACCTTTGATCCTTGGGGAGCTCCGCATGTCATTTCATGTTTGAGATGACATGCATTGCTCTTGTATTCAACCCATCTGTCGCTGAGATAGTTGTCTATCATTCGCAACGAAAGATTGGCTATTTTCGCCTATCAGGATTTCCTGAAGTCTCTGCAGAACCATTCCCTCTAAAAATTTGCCCATCGTATGCAATAAACAAATTGGTCTGAACGATGTGACCTTATCCAGAGGTTTATCGCCTTTCCTGAGAAGGACCAACTTCTGCGTTTTCCAGTCACCGAAGAACTCTCCGGTTGTCAAGCACGTATTAAAGACGTCAAGAAGCAACTCAGGATCCACTGCGACAATCTCTTTTAAGATTTCGCTCGGTATCCCATCATTGCCCGGCGCTTTGCCGTTTCTTAACGTCTTTGCCACCTTTTTTAATTCCTTAATCGTGAAGAGCTCCTCGTCTCGTATTACGCAGTAAGTGTAGTCCTCTCTGGGGCTAGGTTCCACATAGGGAAACAGTCCCTTTATGATTTTCAGGACCCAAATCGGATCATCCAAACCAGGGGTTTTATGCCTTGTCACTAATTTCTTAGCGACAATCTTAAAGGCCAAGCCCCACGGATCCTTCTTGGAATCTCCGATTAGGTTCCTCCAGCAACGGCGTTAGCTACTTTTCACAGCCTGCTTAAAAGTACGCCTGGCTTTATGCCATGTTTCCCGCAGCTGGAGGTTCCCCTTCGAATGGGTAAAATGCCTCCTTGCTGCGTGGCATTCTCTCTTAAGACAGGCCAATTCTTCAATCAACGAGTACATAGATCCCTTTCCCGTTTTTCTTTTCTGCCGGCGAGGCATAGAGTGATTGCAAGCTTGAACAATCACCCGCCTTGCCTCTCGCACTATACCCTTTAAAGAAGCTGGTTTCCTCACCCAGTTTGATTTGCGAATAAGTCGCGACTCTTCTAGGGATTCCGTTAGCTTCTCCCTGTTCAGTTCCCTGAGGTTCCAAGAGGCTCCCTTGCTACCATTTTTTGGTGCGGTACGTCCTCGAAGTTTTTCCTCAGAGACTAAAAACTCTATGTACTGGTGGTCACTCAATGTTTCCTCATTCAGTACCCTCCATTCTCTTATTCTGCGGGCTAGGCGAGGAGATGCGATTGTTAAATCAAGGATAGATCCCGATTCTCCCCTCCTGAATGTAAACTCGTGGCCCCGGTTTAACACCACCAGCCCATTCGTCGCCAGCATGTCGGAAACCAAGATTCCCCTCCTGTCCTGACGAGTCTCTCCCTATTCCGGCGACTTACTACTGAAATCTCCCGCAATGAGGACATCCCCGTCAAAAGATCTCAAACTTTCTTCAAGAGAACGAATCTCAGTAGCGAATTTTCCGAATGGGTCGTTGGGCGAGAAATATCAGCTATATATACGAATACCTGCCACGTTCGCCCAAATAAACTCCTTGTCTGTACCCAAGAATGAACCGGTGGTGATACCCGGATTACATATCTGTATTGCCGATCTACCTGATGAGTCTTGAAACCAATTCAAGAATCCTTGCTTCTTATACTGCTCACTAATAAGCAGTATGTCCACACCTCTCTCTCTCTGGCAGACTGCATCAGGAGATTTTGGGCAATACTTCCTTTTCTGAGGTTGACCTGAAGAAATCTTACCTCTTCTGTTTCAATCTCCTCAGTTCGTCCCTATAGACAGGGCAGGACCCACTTCCTGGAGAGTGTTTTGTCTCCTTTAACCCTTTATCCTCACAAGTTGTACAGTGGAATTCTTTTGCACAATTCTTGTGAAAATGGTCTGAAGATCCACACTTCCAGCAAGCTTTGCTCCTATCGGGTCCTTTACAGACCCTTGCCTGATGTCCGTAGCCCAGGCATCTGTGGCACCTATCCACTTCCACCCTGCTGCGGATCCTGCAGTTTATCCAACCTACAGTAACCTTACCGTCCGTAAGCAGAGCATCAGCGTCTGCTTCTGGCAGTTGGATCACTGCCATCTTTACTGATCCACGCAGGGTGAGGAGTCTGCAGGACACCTGTAGATCGGTCCTGCCCAAAGCTTTTTTCAGGGCATTAGTGACGTCATCAACCTCAGTTGTCTCATCTAAATCTCTAACCTCTAGTGATCTCTTTGTCACCAGAAGTGAGACAATTGCTTTACCTTTGAGGGCCTCGGTCATCTTTCTGCTGAACGCTGAGAATTCCTGTCCTTTTTTAAGAACAAAAAGCAAATCTTCCTTTTTTGTTCTTCTAATAGACACGACATCTGTTTTCGTTTCAGCAGGGTTGACCGTGGCAAAGATCTCCTCAATGAGTCCTTTTGGAGGAACCTTTCCGTCCTCCATCGTTACCCTGATAGCTTCGGTATTCCTTTTCTTTATCCTTCCTTGACGACTAGAAGGTTTGTTTGTATCTTTCGTTTCCATCTTCTCTTAATTCTTCTTCTTTCTGGAAACTACCTCGCTCCAGTCAGTGCTATCCCTCTTTGACTGCGTGGCGGATTCCAGACTTGTCTCCTGCTGTATTGGCATAGAGGCCGGCTTTTTAGTCTGTCGGTCCTCGGGAGATGTTGAGGCGGCTCTTTTTGTGCCCTTGGTAGAAGAGGGGGCCTTATGTCTCTTCTGTCCTTTCGGAGTGGTCAACGGCGTTTTAGGATGTGCCATTTGGCCTACGCTTCGGTACTTTAATAGCTCCATTGATTTTTGGAGCCTATCTGCTGATGACCGGAGAGCGAGGCCAGCACTCCTGACTCCGGCAGAAATTTCCTTTGCTTCAGCCATGATTTCTCTTACCTCCGTAGGTGTGTTCTTTCGGAACGAATTCTCCATGGCCAAAAGAGTTTTTTCCATCGCTTCATTTTGAAGCCTTTGCTCCGCCATGATTCCAAGCATAATCTTCCATACTTCTGCCCATGACGGGACTGATGGGGCACCTTGATTTACTCCATTTGTAGCAAGGGTTGCGCTTTTTTCTTCCTCACTTGTTGGCGGAATCTGGTGCACCTCTGCTACAACCTTTATTTCTTGGAGACTTTCATCTGCCAAAATAACAAAGTCTGTCTCACCAGTCTTCATTACCTCAATTTCGTTTTCATCGTTTTTCTTAATTTTATTCTCCATAAATTCGTTGCTACCAGCGCATCGTCTGTGGAGGAGCGGGTCGGTATAGTTGGGAACGGGTGTACCCTCGGACGTATCCTACCCCAGTTCCCTGAGGCCCAACCACCGCTTAGCCGGTCCCGGAATACACGGACGGACCGGACTCACCCAGAGCAATATGGATTCCGACCTCCATATTTACCACAGACTCTCCTGATCAGGGTCCCGAAGGGGCTGGCTCCTGATTTCTTACCTCGGCTGACACATCGGCAGAGCAAGCTCACATCAACGTATCATATGGGTGTGATACGTGTATTGTGAATATGTGTGAAAAAAGATGTATAAGTGATGTAATTGTGTGTAACCCATATATGTGTAGAGAAGTGTATGTGTAGAGTGTACTGTTTGGTTGCCCTTTGGTAGAAAGCTCCGCCACCACTGCAAGGTCCACCGAACATATCCAAGATGCCAATCGTGTCTGGCAGCGAACCCACTTCTCCCAGTACATCAAAGAAATCAGTCGTGTCTGGCAGTGGACCCACTTCTCCCAGCCCATCAAAGAAATCAATGATGTTCGGGAGTTGATCCACTTCTCCCAGCACATCAAAGAAATCAATGACATTTGGCAGTGGGCCCGCTTCGCCCAGCACATCAAAGACATCAATGATGTTCGGCAGTGGACAACCAGCGGCGGAGATTATTATTATTATGATTGTTATTATTATTATTATTATTGTTATTATTATTATTATTCCGTGCCTGGTTGGAACTTTTGTTCTACCTGGGGCGCATTAGAGCTGTTCTTTTGCGCAGGGTTGCTGGTCCTCTATCGGACGCGTGCCAGGTGGCGGATAGGTTAGCTTCCTAGAAATAGGTGGTATCGAGGAAATCAAATACTCGACGCGGACCAAAACCAGCAAACAAGAAACATCCATCATGAGCGATTGTAAAAACGAGGAAGAGTACCTGCGGGGTAATGCTACGGCTAAATCCCTCACTAGTTCCGATCGTCAAACGCTTTCGAGCGTGAGGGCGGTGGCCAGTGGCCCAAGGATGCAGGAGGGCAACAACGCGTTGGTAGTGCCACAGATCATCGTGGACAGGTCGGAGAGACGAGGGAGTACGAGCAGCGTGACGAGTCAAGCCAGCTGCATTTCTGTCTTCAGTAATGCCTCGGCAAAGAACATTGCAAGCTGCAACGAAGACCGAGATGAATGCATTAAGCTGCGGGAGGAAGAGGCAACATGCATTCTAGCAATGGAGCTCATACAGGAGATAAAGGAGAAGCACGTAGCAGCTACGAAAAAGGATGAAAGTCTCTACCAGGGATTGACTTGGTCGGAAGAGGCCAGACAGGATCGTAGAGTTAGACGAGATCGCTGTAACGCCATCGTGTTGAGAAACGTCGTCTTGGATGCTTAGAAGCGAAAGAGAAGTGATCCTGAGCTTGCGAAGGATCCAAAAAGGAAAAGGGAGGAGGTACCTCCTAAAAAATCCAAAGGCAAGGAGATGAAAACGGCACCAAAAAAAACTTCAGATAAGAAGGGAAGAGCCACAATGGTCGTCAAATTGGCTGAAGGAACTACCTTTGCCGAGGTGCTGGCGAAGGTTCGAAAAGAGGCTGACTTGGAGGCCAGCCAGACAAGGGTTGTGGGAGCTGTACCCACTAAAAAGGGAGACCTCCTCATTAAAATTGGGGGGTCATCGAACAGGAAGTTGTTCACCGAGGAGGTCACAAAGGTGATCGGCGATCTAGGTAAGGTGCAGATGGCGGATCGGCAGACTGTGCTGGAGATCCGCGACATGGACACTCTTACCGAACAGGAGGATGTCAAAGAAGCCCTGGACAAACTATCTACGGTGCCAGCAGGAAGCAGGAAGGTGACGGTCCTCGGACCAAATAAGCGAGGTATTAAGCTTGCTGTCGTGGTCACCTTCCAAGAGGACGCTAACAAGCTGGAGAAGATAGGGCACATTAAAATCGGTTCAAGTGCGGAGAAGCCGGCTATAAGGTAGCAGATTGTAAGAAGAGCCCATGCTGATTCTTATGCAAGGCGAAGTTCGGCGAAAAGGAAAACATCCAACACGTCGCTGGATCAGGTCGGTGCAAGGTCTTCAGGACTGCCTTAGAGGAAGCTAAGAAGACACTGTCAAGAACAAGGAGAAAATAATGGCCAGAAGAAGAGCGGCACGGAAAAGTCGCGCCAGCGACTAAATGGGACCATCCATCTGCGAAGTCTGAAGCCGAAAGGTAGTTCCGTAGGTGGATAGAAGGTTCGAAACCCAGGGGAAACAAGAAGAGGTTTTAGTCGGTATTGTGACTGCCGTAAAAGCAGGTATGTAAGGTTTCTTTTTTCCTTGCATTTTGTGCGAGTCCGACATACCCCAGGTAAGTGGGATCTTCCTGGGCATGAGTTAATGCATTTTCTCTTCTCCCCCGTGAATAAAAAAAAAATTATTATTATTATTATTATTTTTTTTTTTTGCTTAGACACTTTTGGAAATCTGCTTACATATACCTTGGATTCCGCACTCCAAGGTTATGTGGGGTTGGTATGACAATTAAAAAAAAAGAAAAATAAATGTAAATTTAATAAACTGGCGACCTACTGCCAGCCCGACCCACTAAAACCCGTAACCCTTCTTTTGAAGCCCTATACCCTCCCTCGGAACTGTCGTAAGACTTTAGCCTTCGAGGGTGGCGCTCCAACTCTGTCGCTAATGCGACTTTCTGCTTTTCTCTGCGGTTATCCTGCGTTAATAGTTAAAAATTTAAAACTATTTCAATATAAAAGCGGAATTAACATCACAACAATAATTAAAAAAAAATGTTTAATAAAGTGTAAACAGTCAAAAGATAAAATTGCAAACGGATATATATATATATGAAAAAAAATATAAAATTAAAAAAAAATAAACGCGTATATAATATTAAAAACATAAAACGGAATAAATTAAAATTGTATAAGGACAAATAAATCACAAAATAAATTAATAAAAAACAAACGAACAAAATTAAAAGCTGTTTAAATTACGCTTTTTTGGCGGCCGTCGAGATCTTTCCTCGACATAACCGAGATTATGAAGTTCTCGACTTGCCGCCAATTCTCTTCTGATTGGGTCATCAGCGATACCATGTTCTCCGGTGTAACTTGACTGTTTACACCTTCGAACATGGCCCGCCTCTCCGAGTCCCAATTCTTACATGAGAAAAGGGTGTGCTCCGCGTTGTCCTCAGGGAACTGGCAATATGCACACACCTCGTTCTCGCGTAATTTAAAGCGACACAGGTACGAGTTAAAACACCCGTGACCTGTGAACGCCTGAGTCAACTAATAGGAAACCTGTTTCCTATTTATCCAGGTGGCGAGTGCCGGGATAAGGCGATAAGTCCATCGACCTTTTTCCTCACCATCCCATCTTTCCTGCCATCTTTATATGAGCCTGTGCCTCGCTTCTTTGCGGATCAGGCCCTTGCTTGGTCTTATTTCCTCATCTAAGGAACTGCTTTCTTCAGAAAAGAGAAACATTTCTTCCCTTTTCCTCGCCAAAAGATCTGCTGGCAGGACACTTCCAAGGACCTGCACAGCACTCGTAGATAGCGTCTTATATGCAGAGATGATACGCGTTGTTAAAGATCTCTGCGCCGACAGTATCTTCTCACAGATGGTCACACATCTTTTACTCCTCAGGGATGGGGCCCACGCTGGTGCTGCATAGAGCATTTTAGCATGGGCGAAGCTCGCCACCAGTCTCCGTTTTTGTTCACGGGGTCCGCCAACATTTGGCATTAGCCGTGAAAGATAAGCCGCACACTCGATCGCCTTATTTGACGCCGTAGCCATGTGGTGGTGGAAGTTTAACTTTCCATCCAACTCCACACCAAGATATTTAATTTGTTGACTCCACTTAACCTCGAATCCGTCCATCACGATTCGTGGAAGCTTATAACCACGTCTGTCTGTGACTAGCAGTGCCTCGGTCTTTTCCAGGGCCATTTCAAGACCTCTGGTATCCAGCCAGCTTTTTGCTAGTCGCAAATATTCGTTCACCAATGTCCCAAGAGCCTCCTCACTTTCGGCAGTGCACACGAACAACGCGTCGTCCGCAAAGCCGATGATCACCGCACCTTCGGGCAGATCCATTCGCAGAAAATCATCATAAGATACATTTCATACAAATGGACCTACCCTCGAGCCTTGAGGAGCTCCACGCTGCATCTCTTCTCTGAGAGTGCAGGTGTCTCCCTCATATATAACCCACCTGTCGCTAAGATAATTATTCATTATCCGCAACAAGTAGGGCGGCAAGTTTTTCTTTTTCATCGACTCGATGAGATCTTTCCATCTTGCGGAATTAAACGCGTTGCGTATGTCAATTGCTACCAACGCGCAGAAGCTCTTCTCTTTTCCAGGTCCCAACTTGTTTTTTCCTGCTTTGGCTATGTCCACAACTGCCTGGATGGCTTCAACTGTGGACTTGCATTTACGGAAACCAAATTGGTGATCCGATAGACTATTCTCTCCGGTCAAGTGGCTTTGCATTCTCTGCAGAATTATATCCTCTAGAAGTTTACCCATCGTATCTAGCAGGCATATAGGCCTGTATGATGAGACTTTATCTAGAGGTTTATCACCTTTCCTTAGGAGGACTAACCTCTGTCGCTTCCAGTCGCGGAAAAACTCTCCTCTTTCAAGGCAAAGATTAAAGCATCGAAGCAGAATCTGGGGTGAAGTGTCGATAACCAACTTTAGGATCTCGTTACTTATCCCATCGATTCCAGGCGCCTTGCCTGTTTTCAATCTTTTGCCTGCTTTTTGTAGTTCACTTAGTGTGAAGAGTTCTTCCTCTTCGACTTTGCAAAAACTCCAGTCCCTTCTAAAGTATGGCTCTGCAAGAGGAAACAAAGAACTTATTATCTTTCTGACCCAAGCGAGATTGTCCAGGCCGGGGTTCTTTTGCCTTGTAACTAATTTCTTAGTCACGATTTTAAAAGCCAGACCCCATGGGTCCTTATCGACTTCCTCGATTAGGTCCTTCCAGCTACGGCGTCGCGACCTGCGGATCTCTTTTTTTAGGCTCTTTTTTAGGCTCTTTTTCGCCTTCTTGAAAGCCTCTTTCAGCAAGGGATCTCCCTTAGATCGGGTATATGTCGTTCTTGCTTTGAGGCATTCCTTTCTCAAGGAGGCTAGCTCCTCTGACCACTAGTGCAAGGATTTTCTTACGGGAATGGCGCCTTTGCGTGGCATAGACGCATTACAAGCGGTGACTATCATGTTCCTCACCGCTCGAACCTCCCCATTCAGACTGCTCTGCCTCTTCACCCAGTTCAAGTCCTCAATTAAAAGGGCTTCTCTTAGGGACCGGCCGAACTTTTCCTTGTCGAGACTCTTTATATTCCACGAGGAGGTTTTGCGACTAGGAACATCCTGTCTTTTTCCTCCTCGTGTGTCTCCCATCGAGACTGAGAACTCAATGTACTGGTGGTCACTTGCGGTATATTCATCAGAGACCCGCCAGTCGCTTATGCGGCTAAATAGTTTAGACGATGCGATCGTTAGATCTATAATTGATCCGATCGCACCTCGTCTAAAAGTCCATGTATTGCCTCGGTTCACAGCTAATAAGTCGTTTCTGGAGATCATTTCTCCAATACGAAATCCTCTCTTGTCGAGTCTCGTCTCACCCCACTCTGGCGACTTTGCGTTAAAATCGCCAGTGATGATGACATCCAGCCTGGATTCTGTGAGGCTCGCTTCTTGGTCTTCGATATTGGCTTCGAAGTTTGTCAGTGGGTCGTTGGGTGAGAAGTAGCAGAAGAAAAGAAGAAGTAGCAGCTATACATACGTATATTAGCTACCTCTATCCACACGAACCCACTGCTCGTCTCCAGACACTTGTCAATCCGCAATTCTGGGTTGCACAGCTTTATGGCGGCTTTTTTCGCCTTATCCTGATACCAAGGGGCGAGGTCGCTTCCTTGATACTGCTCACTGCAGAACAGGACATCGACAGACAGTTTTTACTTCTGTCGGGGCCTTTGCAGAATAGGGTTCTGTGTCCGTAACGTCGCGACTGACGTTCTTTTGGCGCTTGAATGCCTGGTGCACGCCAGTCGTGTCTGGCAGCGAACCCACTTCTCCCAACTCATCAAAGAAATCAATCATGTCTGGCAGCGGACCCACTTCTCTCAGCCCATCAAAGAAATCAATGATGTTCGGCAGTGGATCCACTTCTCACAGCACATCAAAGAAATCAATGATATTTGGCAGTGGATCCGCTTCTCCCAGTACGTCAAATACATCGATGATGTTCGGTAGTGGATAACTATCGGCGGGGATTATTATTATTATTCCCTTTGCGGAAACTTCCTGCTTACTTGGACAGACACATCGACCTCCACGTCCGAACATACATGTTCACGTGCCCTTGAATATCATAGACGTCGCATCAATGCTCCGGCAATGCCATAACGTCTATGTAACTAACGAAGGCGGTTCAGGGCCCATCCTGGCCAGATGGTAGTACCCTGTTAAGGCCCGATTGTCCCTCGACACGGGACAAAGAAATAAAAAACGAATGAAATGGACAAAATTTTAAACGAAATACTCCAAGTGGGTACCTCGAAAGAGGGTAATCCCACCACCGATTCTGATCGGGTGCAAGCCCCGATAGTCGGTGCAGATGGCTCCAAGGATTTTGGAGGAAGCTAAATAGATAGCCAGGTGACATGCTACGAATCAAATGTCGCAAATCAGTTCCTGGCTATTCCGGGAATTTTTAAAAGCTTGCGACAAGGATTCAAGCGCCAAAAGAACGTCAGTCGTGAAATCCAGGATAGCGTGACGGTTTTGGAAAGTGCGTTCGACATAATCTGTAAAAATTTACGGATTATCCCCGAGCCTTTCAAAGACCAAGAGCCGCAACATCCAACTGTGGAAACTCCACAGCGGACGAAGAGTGTTATTGCAACCCGGGATAGCGCGGCTGCAGACACAAATAAGACGAAAAAGGTTAGTAAGCGCCCTAGGGAAAGAGTAAGCCCGGATGTGAGTCCACATCAAGCGACTTAACGAAAAAAAGGATTAAGCGAAAGGATGCTCCACAGCTTAATCCTGAGTCGCTAGTTAAAGCAAAAAAGGCGTCCTCAAGTAGTCCTAGTAAGACGTATGCCGAGACCGTCTTGAAAGACGGAGCGGACAATGAGGACGGCTTTAAGGTTGTTGGAAAGAGAAGAGAACGGGCTCCAAGAAAAAAGCCACCAGGCGAGAAAAAAGAGCTCTTAAAACACCCTTTGAAGCTTAGAACTACGAAAGCGGTAAAAATCACGGCAAGAGACCCAAAATCTTATGAGGATATCTTGCCGCTGATAAAATCAAAGGTTAAACCTGAAGATACAGGTACCGTGATTCAGAAAGTCAGAAGAACTTTTAAACAGGAGGTTCTCCTGATAGTGAAAAAGGGTGGAGAGACCTTAAAATTTGCGGTCAGTCTGTTCTCGGCCCTGCATGGCGTGGCTGAGGTCATACCTCTAGTAAATAAGAGGTCTCTAGAAATCAAAGACCTGGATGAAGCCACTACAGAGAGTGAGGTGACTTCAGCATTGAAGGAACAGCTGGGAAAATCCGACCTGATTATGGAGTGCAAATTATTGCCGCGCAACAGAGGAACTAAGGTTGCTCTAATCCGCTTAGCAGAAACAGAAAGTGATATTCTGCATAAACTTGGCCGAATCAAAATCGGCTAGATAAATGCTCCAATTTGCGAACATGTTGAAGTAGCTAGGTGCCATAAGTGCCTAGGTTACGGACACAGAACCCTATCCTGCAAAGGCCCCGACAGAAGTAAAAACTGTCGGAGATGCGGCGGAGAGGGACACCTTGCGAAGAGCTGTAACGTTAAGCCGAAGTGCCTTACTTGCTTGGACCTGGGGAAGCCGGAAACGGATCATAAGTCCGGAAAGAGAGCCTGCCCGGTTTACAGGGAAGAACTGCAAAAGATTAAAAGGGCAAATCCTTAAAATTTTTGCAGGTCAACCTGCATACAAGTAAGGATGCACAGTTGCTCCTAATGCAAACGGCAAGGGAAAATGAGGTCGATGTCCTGTTCTGCACTGAGCAGTATCAAGGAAGCGACCTCGCCCCTTGGTATCAGGATAAGGCGAAGAGAGCCGCCATAAAGCTGTGCATCCCAGAATTGCGGGTTGACAAGTTTCTGGAGACGATCAGTGGGTTCGTGTGGATAGAGGTAGCTAATATACGTATGTATTGCTGTTACTTCTCACCCAACGACCCACTGACAAACTTCGAAGCCAATATCGAAGACCTAAAAGCGAGCCTCACAGAATCAAGGCTGGATGTCATCATCACTGGCGATTATAACGCAAAGTCGCCAGAGTGAGGTGAGACGAGACTCGACAAGAGAGGAATTCGTATTGGAGAAATAAACTCCAGAAACGACTTATTGGCTGTAAACCGAGGCAATACATGGACTTTTAGAAGAGGTGCGATCGGATCAATTATAGATCTAACGATCGCATCGTCTAAACTACTTAGCCGCATAACCGACTGGCGGGTCTCTGAGGAATGTACTGCAAGTGACCACCAGTACATTGAGTTCTCAGTCTCGATGGGAGACACACGAGGAGGAAAAAGACAGGATGTTCCTAGTCGCAAAACCTCCTCGTGGAATATGAATAGACTCGACAAGGAAAAGTTCGGCCGGTCCCTAAAAGAAGCCCTTTTAATTGAGGACTTGGGCTGGGTAAAAAGGCCGAGCAGTCTGGATGGGGAGGTGCGAGCGGTGAGGAACATGATAGTCACCGCTTGCAATGCGTCAATGCCACGCAAAGGCGCCACTCCCGTAAGAAAATCCTTGCACTGGTGGTAAGAGGAGCTAGCCTTCTTGAGAAAGGAATGCCTTAAAGCAAGAAGGACAGATACCCGGCCTGGACAATCCCGAATGGGTCAGAAAGATTATAAGTTCTTTGTTTCCTCCTGCAGAACCATACCTTAGAAGGGACTGGAGTTTTTGCAAAGTCGAAGAGGAAGAACTCTTCACACTTAGTGAACTGCAAAAAGCAGGCAAAAGATTGAAAACAGGCAAGGCGCCTGGAATCGATAGGATAAGTAACGAGATCCTAAAGTTGGTAATCGACACTTAACCTCAAATTCTGATACGATGCTTCAATCATTCCCTTGAGAGAGGAGAGTTCTTCCGCGAATGGAAGCGACAGAGGTTAGTCCTCCTAAGAAAAGGTGAAAAACCTCTAGATAAGGTTTCATCGTACAGCCCTATATGCCTGTTGGATACGATGGGTAAACTTCTAGAGGATATGGTTCTGCATAGAATGCAAAGACACTTGACCGGAGAGAATAGTCTATCTGATCACCAATTTGGTTTCCGTAAAGGCAAGTCCACAGTTGATGCCATCCTGGCAGTTGTGGAAATAGCCAAAGCAGGAAAAAACAAGTTGGGACCTGGAAAAAAGAAGAGCTTCTGCGCGTTGGTAGCAATTGACATACGCAACGTGTTAATTTCCGCAAGATGGAAAGATCTTATCGAGTCGATGGAAAAGAAAAACATGCCGCCCTACTTGTTGCGGATAATGGATAATTATTTTAGCGACAGGTGGGTTATATATGAGGGAGACACCTGCACTCTCAAGGAAGAGATGCAGCGTGGGGCTCCTCAAGGCTCCAGGGTGGGTCTATTTGTCTGGAATGTATCTTACGATGATTTTCTGCGAATGGATCTACCCGAAGGTGCGGTGATCATCGGCTTTGCGGACGACGCGTTGTTCGTGTGCACTGCCGAAAGTGAGAAGGCTCTTGGGACATTGGTGAACGAATATCTGCGACTAGCAAAAAGCTGGCTGGATACCAGAGGTCTTGAAATGGCCCTAGAAAAGACCGAGGCACTGCTGGTCACAGACAGACGTGGTTATGAGCTCCCACGAATCGTGATAAACGGATTCGAGGTCAAGTGGAGTAAACAAATTAAATACCTTGCTGTGGAGTTGGATGGAAGGTTAAACTTCCACCACCACATAGCTACGGCGTCAAATAAGGCGATCGAGTGTGCGGCTAATCTTTCACGGTTAATGTCAAATGTAGGCGGCCCCCGTGAACAAAAACGGGGACTGGTGGCGAGTGTCGCCCATGCTAAAATGCTCTATGCAGCACCAGCGTGGGCCCCATCCCTGAGGAATAAAAGATGTATGACTATCTGTGAAAAGATACTGTCGGCGCAGAGATCGATAACAACGCGTATCATCTCTGCATATAAGACGGTATCTACGAGTGCTGTGCAGGTCCTTGCAAGTGTCCCGCCAGCAGATCTTTTGACGAGGGGAAGGGAAGAAATGTTTCTCTTTTCTAAACAAAGCAGTTCTTTGGATGAGGAAAAAAGACCAAGCAAGGGCCTGATCCGCAAAGAAGCAAGGCACAGGCTCATAGAAAGATGGCAAGAAAGATGGGATGGTGAGGAAAAAGGTCGATGGACTTATCGCCTTATCCCGGCACTCGCCACTTGGATAAATAAGAGACACGGTCAGGTTTCCTATTATATGACTCAGGCGCTCACATGTCACGGGTGTTTTAACTCGTACCTGTGTCGCTTTAAATTACGCGAGGACGAGGTGTGTGCATATTGCCAGTTCCCTGAGGACAACGCGGAGCACACCCTCTTCTCATGCAAGAAATGGGACTTGGAGAGGCGGGCCATGTTTGAAGGTGTAAACAGTCAAGTTACACCGGAGAAGATGGTATCGCTGATGACCCAGTCAGAAGAGAATTGGCGGCATTTAGTTAGATTTTGTTTTAATTTTAGGTAATCATAGTTGATTATCTAACAATTTAAAGGGGAATATTAAAGAAAAAAATGCAAAATTTGCCCGGAAAAAAAGTCAAAAAAAATTTTGATTTCATTTTTTCGGGCATAAGCACCCCTTCGATTTTTTTTGTAACTATAATATTTGGATTCGTTATCTTCTCCAGAATTTTTTGCAAAATCAAAATCCCTGGAGACTTTAAAACTAACCGAAATATTGAATTTTTTGTCTCGAGGTGCACAGATATCGATCTCGCGTAAACACGCCTGAGATATGCACTAAACGTTTTTAAGCGTGAATTTTCGCATTCTAATATTTTTTTTAATTTTAAGTAAAAAAGGAAGGTTTAAAAATCAAGTTTTGCAATTATAAATTTGTTTTTAAACAATTTTGAATCTCAAAATGTGTATGTATGTAATATATAAGAGGTAAATTTTCTCAAGTGCACCAATGTCAAAATTGTAAGTTGTTAGATCGTGCTAATTTTTTCACAGTATTTAGAACTATGAATAAGTACTTAAAACCACCAAGTAATTATGAAATTTTATAAAAAATTGTAGGGGGAGGGGGTTGAAGATTTTGGATAAGAATAAACAGTAAGTTTTATAAAAAATCGTAGCTTTTATATAATAAAGAGACCTATATGTTTTTGGTAGGTTTTTTCTGCTATTTTAAATGGTGAGTATTTTTTCAAAAAATTAACCCTTCTTTTAAAAATTAAAGATTTTTTTGAAATTTTTTTTTTAAACTAAACTTGCCGGCCAAATATTTTTTGACATTTTCTAAAGTACATTTTTTCAATTTTTACATTTTTGATGTAAGAAAAAATGACTTTTTTTGTCTTTGAATTATTAATTAATTAATTAATAAAAATTAAAATATTTTACAATATGAAGTATTTTGATTAAATTGACGTTTTACAAATAAATATTTATAAGAATAAAGATATAGTGTTAGTTTTTTTTAAAACAAATGTTTATATAATTATATTTTAAAAAAATATATTCCAGTTATTTGCAACGATTGTTTAAATAAAATATTTAACACCTTATGCGTGTATCACTCTTGATATTGATATTAAAATAATAAAAACTTATGCAGATAAAAAAAATCTTCTCTTCTTACATCAAAAATGTAAAAATTGAAAAAATGTACTTTAGAAAATGTCAAAAAATATTTGGCCGGGAAGTTTAGTTAAAAAAAAAATTTCAAAAAAGATCTTTAATTTTTAAAAGAAGGGTTAAATTTTGAATTTTTTGAAAAAAATACTCACAATTTGAAATAGCAGAAAAAACCTACCAAAAACATATAGGTCACAATTTTTTTTCTTTATTATATAAAAGCTAAGATTTTTTATAAAACTTACTGTTTATTCTTATCCAAAATCTTCAACCTCCTCTCCCTACAATTTTTTATAAAATTTTATAATTACTTGGTGGTTTTAAGTACTCATTTATAGTTCTAAATAGAGTAGAGTGGGGCGAAACCACCAATTCGCTTTTATTTTCGTGTTTTACGTCTTATCGACTTATCGTTCGATGTGAATAACAGTTCAGACATTCTCCGCTAGTGTCTGAAGTTTCAAGCCGTTTACCAAAATATCTGCCAAATGACAGTGACGTATGTTAAATTTTAACAATTTTCAAAAAAAAATTTTTTACTTGATTATTGAATTATTGTTAATATAATGTAAAAATTAATAGAAGAATAGAATTTCTTTATTCATTTGAGTGTTCTGAACCAAGTGGTGTAGTTTTTTTGAAATTTGTTTAAATGTTTTGGAAGTTATTATATTTTTTCGAAAAAAGTGTTGGTGGGGCGAAACCACCAACACCACTTTAAAAATTATTTTGTCCAACGCCTTCGGAGAAATCGAATCATTATTCACTAGGTGCCAGTCGAGGAATATTATTGATAGTGAAATTTATGTCAAATTATGTATGTATATATATATATATATATATATATATATATATATATATATATATATATATATATATATATATATATATTAAATAATAAATACCTCAGATTTTGTTTATTTTATTAGAAAAAGTGATTTATAGATGGGTATATAACTCATTTTATGTAATTCAGTATATGAACTATGAAGTGAGTTATGTACCCAGTTATGTGTGGTTTTTTGTTGTATTTCGATTGTTATTAATTAATTTTTAGGTTTTTCTTTGGAAAAAGTGCAATTGGTGGTTTCGCCCCACCAGGTGGGGCGAAACCACCAATTGCAGAGGTCACGTAAAACGGCCGTATCTCGAAAACTAAGAGAGATAAAGAGTTGAGTATATGGAGTAAAATGTAGCCAAGGAATCAATCTTTCAATCCCTTTTTGAATTGGCTCCTTATTGGCTTTAGTTTTCAAGTTATAGTTTATAAAGTGCAAAATTGGTGGTTTCACCCCACTCTACTCTACATACTTATTTTGAGAATCAAAATTGTTTAAAAAACAAATTTATAATTGCAAAGCTTGATTTTTAAACCTTCCTTTTTTACTAAAAATTAAAAAAAATATTAGAATGCGAAAATTCACGCTTAAAAACGTTTAGTGCACATCTCAGGCGTGTTTACGCGAGATCGATATCTGTGCACCTCGAGACAAAAAATTCGATATGTCGGTTAGTTTTAAAGTCTCCAGGGATTTTGATTTTGCAAAAAATTCTGGAGAAGATAACGAATCCAAATATTATAGTTACAAAAAAATCGAAGGGGTGCTTATGCCCGAAAAAATAAAATCAAAACTTTTTTTGACTTTTTTTCCGGTCAAATTTTGGATTTTTTTCTTTAATATTACACTTTAAATTGTTAGATAATCAACTATGATTACCTAAAATTTAAACAAAATCTAACTAAATGGATAAAAGTTATTCGTTTTTAAAAAAAATGTGCTTTAATATTTAATGCCCGGTAAAATCCACAATTTAAAAAATTTTTTAAAATCTTTTTTTCCTAAAATCTTCTGTCATAAAACACTACCTTTATACCAAGTTTCACAAAAATTGAAAGACCCATGACCAACTTTGATTTTTTTTGAGAAAATTTGACCTATTAGCGTCAGAGTTGGAGCGCCACCCTCGAAGGCTAAAGTCTTACGACAGTTCCGAGTGAGGGTAAAGGGCTCCAGAATAAGGGTTACGGGTTTTAGTGGGTCGGGCTGGCAGTAGGTCGCCAGTTTATTAAATTTACTATTTTATATATTTATTTTTCTTTTTTTTATTTCTTTTTGTTTTATCACACCAACCCCACATAACCTTGGAGTGCGGAGTCCAAGGTATCTGTAGGCAGATTTCCCAAAATTCCCTAAGCAAAAAAAAATATTATTATTATTATTTTTTGTTTTTTTTGTTAAGGGAATTTTGGGAAATCTGCCTACAGATACCTTGAACTCCGCACTCCAAGGTTATGTGGGCTTGGTGTGATAAAACAAAAAGAAATAAAAAAAGAAAAATAAATGTATAAAGTAGTAAATTTAATAAACTGGCGACCTACTGCCAGCCCGACCCACTAAAACCCGTAATCCTTTTTCAGGAGCCCTTTACCCTCCCTCGAAACTGTCGTAAGACTTTAGCCTTCGAGGGTGGCGCTCCAACTCTGTCGCTATTGCGACTTTCTGCTTTTCTCTGCGGTTATCCTGCGTTAATAGTTAAAAATTTTGAAACTATTTCAATATAAAAGCGGGATTAACAGCACAACAATAATTAGAAATAACAAATGTGTAATTAAGTGTAAAAATTCAAAAGATAAAATTATAAACGGATATATAAAAAAAAGAAAAAATAAACGCGTATACAATATTGAAACCATAAAACTGTACAAGGATGAATAAAAAACACAAACAATTAAAAAATGTATAAGGACAAATAAATTACAAAATAAATTAATAAAAAACAAACAAACTAAATTAAAAGCTGTTTAAATTACGCTTTTTGGCGGCCGTCGAGATCCTTCCTCGACATAACCGAGATTATGAAGTTCTCGACTTGCCGCCAATTCTCCTCTGACTGGGTCATCAGCGATACCATGTTCTCCGGTGTAACTTGACTGTTTACACCTTCGAACATGGCCCGCCTCTCCAAGTCCCATTTCTTGCATGAGAAGAGGGTGTGCTCCGCGTTGTCCTCAGGGAACTGGCAATTTGCACACACCTCGTCCTCGCGTAATTTAAAGCGACACAGGTACGAGTTAAAACACCCGTGACCTGTAAGCGCCTGAGTCATATAATAGGAAACCTGACCGTGTTTCCTATTTATCCAGGTGGCGAGTGCCGGGATAAGGCGATAAGTCCATCGACCTTTCTCCTCACCATTCCATCTTTCTTGCCATCTTTCTATGAGCCTGTGCCTCGCTTCTTTGCGGATCAGACCCTTGCTTGGTCTTATTTCCTTATCAAATGAACTTCTTTCTTTAGAAAAGAGAAACAATTCTTCCCTTTCCCTCGCCAAAAGATTTGCTGGCGGGACAATTGCAAGGACCTGCACAGCACTCGTAGATACTGTCCTATATGCAGAGATGATACGCGTTGTTATCGATCTCTGCGCCGACAGTATCTTTTCACAGATGGTCACACATCTTTTACTCCTCAGGGATGGGGCCCACGCTGGTGCTGCATAGAGCATTTTAGCGTGGGCGACACTCGCCACCAGTCTTCTTTTTTGTTCACGGGGTCCGCCAACATTTGGCATTAACCGTGAAAGTTTAGCCGCACACTCGATCGCCTTATTTGACGCCGTAGCCATGTGGTGGTAGAAGTTTAACCTTCCATCCAACTCCACACCAAAATATTTAATTTGTTTACTCCACTTGACCTCGAATCCGTCTATCACGATTCGTGGGAGCTCATAACCACGTCTGTCTGTGATCAGCAGTGCCTCGGTCTTTTCCAGGGCCATTTTAAGACCTCTGGTATCCAGCCAGCTTTTAGCTAGTCGCAGACATTTGTTTACCAATGTCCCAAGAGCCTCCTCACTTTCGGCAGTGCACACGAACAACGCGTCGTCCGCAAAGCCGATGATCACCGCACCTTCGGGCAGATCCATTCGCAGAAAATCATCGTAAGATACATTCCATGCAAATGGACCCACGCTCGAGCCTTGGGGAGCCCCACGCTGCATCTCTTCCCTGAGAGTGCAGGTGTCTCCCTCATAGATAACCCACCTGTCGCTAAGATAATTATCTATTATCCGCAACAAGTAGGGCGGCATGTTTTTCTTTTCTATCGACTCGATGAGATCTTTTCATCTTGCGGAATTAAACGCGTTGCGTATGTCAATTGCTACCAACGCGCAGAAGCTCTTCTTTTTTCCGGGTCCCAATTTGTTTTTTTCTGCTTTGGCTATGTCCACAACTGCCTGGATGGCATCGACTGTGGACTTGCCTTTACGGAAACCAAATTGGTGATCCGATAAACTATTCTCTCCGGTCAAGTGGCTTTGCATTCTCTGCAGAACCATATCCTCTAGAAGTTTACCCATCGTATCCAACAGGCATATAGGCCTGTACGATGAAACCTTATCTAGAGGTTTTTCACCTTTCCTTAGGAGAACTAACCTCTGTCGCTTCCAGTCGCGAAAGAATTCTACTCTCTCAAGGCAAAGATTGAAGCATCTAAGCAGAATCTGGGGTGAAGTGTCGATAACCAACTTTAGGATCTCGTTACTTATCCCATCGATTCCAGGCGCCTTGCCTGTTTTCAATCTTTTGCCTGCTTTTTGTATTTCACTAAGTGTGAAGAGTTCTTTCTCTTCGACTATGCAAAAACTTCAGTCCCTTCTAAGGTATGGCTCTGCAGGAGAAAACAAAGAATTTATTATCTTTCTGACCCGATCGGGATTGTCCGGGCCGGGGGTCTTTTGCCTCGTAGCTAATTTCTTAGTAACGATTTTAAAAGCCAGACCCCATGGGTCCTTATCGACTTCCTCGATTAGGTCCTTCCAGCTACGGAGTCGCGACTTGCGGATCTCTTTCTTGAGGTTCTTTTTCGCCTCCTTAAAAGCCTCTTTCAACAAGGGATCTCACCTAGATCGGGTATATGTCCTTCTTGCTTTGAGGCATTCCTTTCTCAAGGAGGCTAGCTCCTCTGACCACCAGTGCAAGGATTTTCTTACGGGAATGGCGCCTTTGTGTTTCATTGACGCATTGGAAGCGGTGACTATCATGTTCCTCACCGCTCGCACCTCCCTATCCAGACTGCTTGGCCTCTTCACCCAGCCCAAGTCCTCAATTAAAAGGGCTTCTCTTAGGGACCGGCCAAACTTTTGCTTGTCGAGTCTCTTCATATTCCACGAGGAGGTTTTGCGACTAGGAACATCCTGTCTTTTTCCTCGTGTGTATCCCATCGAGACTGAGAACTCAATGTACTGGTGGTCACTTGCGGTATATTCCTCAGAGACCCGCCAGTAGCTTATGCGGCTAAATAGTTTAGACGATGCGATCGTTAGACATCCAGCCTTGATTCTGTGAGGCTCGCTTTTAGGTCTTCGATATTGGCTTCGAAGTTTGTCAGTGGGTCGTTGGGTGAGAAGTAGCAGCTATACATACGTATATCAGCTACCTCTATCCACACGAACCCACTGCTCGTCTCCAGAAACTTGTCAACCCGCAATTCTGGGTTGCACAGCTTTATACCGGCTCTCTTCGCCTTATCCTAATACCAAGGGGCGAGATCGCTTCCTTGATACTGCTCACTGCAGAACAGGACATCGACCTCATTTTCCCTTGCTGTTTGCATTAGGAGCAACTGTGCATCCTTACTTGTATGCAGGTTGACCTGCAAAAATTTTAAGGATTTGCCCTTTTAATCTTTTGCAGTTCTTCCCTGTAAACCGGGCAGGCTCTCTTTCGTGACTCATGATCCGTTTCTGGCTTCCCCAGGTTCAAGCAAGTAAGGCATTTCGGCTTAACGTTACAGCTCTTCGCGAGGTGTCCCTCTCCGCCGCATCTACGACAGTTTTTACTTCTGTCGGGGCCTTTGCAGGTTTGGGTAGAGTGTCCGTAGGCTAAGCACTTTTGGCACCTAGCTACTTTAACATGCTCGCGAATTTAAGCATTTATCCAGCCGATTTTGATTTTGCCAAGTTTAAGCAGAATGTCACTTTCTGCTCCTGCCAAGCGGATTAGAGCAACCTTAGTTCCTCTGTAGCGCGGCAGCAATTTGCACTCTATAGGCAGGTCGGATTTGCCCAGCTTTTCTTCCAATGCTGAAGTCACCTCACTCTCTGTAGTGGCTTTATCCAGGTCTTTGATTTCTAGAGACCTCTTATTTACCAGAGGTATGACCTCGGCCTTGCCATGCAGGGCCAAATACAGACTTTTCGCAAATTTTAAGGTCTCTCCACCCTTTTTCACTATTAGGAGAACTTCCTGTTTAAAAGTTTACCTGATTTTCTGTACCACGGTGCCTGTATCTTTAGGATTAACCTTTTCTTTTATCAGCAAAAAGATACCCTCGTAAAACTTTGGGTCTCTTGTAGTGATCTTCACAGCATTCGTCCGCCGTGAAGTTTCCACAGTTGGAAATTGCGGTTCTTGGTCTTTGAAAGGCTCGGGGATAAAACATAAATTCTTACAGAATATATCAAACGCATTTTCCAAAACCGTCACGTCATCCTGGATGTCACGACTAACGTTTTTTGTCGCTTGAATCCTTGGCGCAAGCTTTTAAAAATTTCCGGAATAGCCAGGAACTGGTCTGAAACATTTGCCTCAAAGCTTGTCAGCTGATTATTGTTTTAGCCCCCCCTAAAATCCGTGGGGCCTGCGGCGGTGTTCGACGAGACACCGTCGGGAGTATTGTACCCTTTCGGGGTTCCTCCTTGGGGTAATTCATTAGTATTATGATTCATAATCATATTTTTTTTGTTTTAGAATCAGGGGACCACCCTGTTGATTGTCCTTTAGTGAAAAGCCCCGCCACCACGGCAAGGTCTACCGAACATATCCAAGATGCCAGTCGTGTCTGGCAGCGAACCCACTTCTCCCAACTCATCAAAGAAATCAATCATGTTTGGCAGCGAACCTACTTCTCCCAGCTCATCAAAGAAATCAATGATGTTCGGCAGTGGATCCACTTCTTTCAGTACATCAAAGAAATCAATGCTATTTGGCATTGGATCCGCTTCTCCCAGCACGTCAAAGACATCGATGATGTTCGGTAGTAGACAACCATCGGCAAAGATTATTATTATTATTATTATCTTTATTATTATTATTATTATGAATTTTAAGAAATTCGGATTTTTGAATGTTTGACAACTTTCTATTTTTTACAAAAGAGTCCAGACTATTCTATAAGTGAAGTATTTTCCAAAAGCACAAAAATAATGAAGCTAAATCCCATAAAAGAGAGAAAAAAATGTTGAATTTAAAAAAAATCGGTTTTTCGAATTTTTAATAAATTTAGATTTTTACCAAAGAGTCGAGACTATTTAATAAGTAAAGTATTTTCCAAAAGAACAAAAATAATAAAGCTAAAACCCATTAAAGAGAGGAAAAAATGTTGAATTTTAAGAAATGGGGCCGTCCATAAACTACGTCACGCCTTAGAGGGGGGGTGGAGTTCATTTTTTGTGACGTTCTGTAAAAAAAATTGCGCTAAAGCCTGAAAAATTTGTGACGTGGGTAAGAGGGGGGGGGGGGTGGAAAAATTATGCAAAATTGTGTGACGTAGTTTATGAATGGCCCCAATTCGGATTTTTGAATTTTTGATAATTTTAGATTTTTACCAAAGAGTCGAGACTATTTAATAAGTGAAGTATTTTTTAAAAGAACAAAAATAATGAAGCTAAATCCCATAAAAGAGAGAAAAAAAGGTTGAATTTTAAGAAATTCGGATTTTTGAATTTTTGATAATTGTAGATTTTTACCAAAGAGTCGAGACTATTTAATAAGTAAAGTATTTTCCAAAAGCACAAAAATAATAAAGCTTAATCTTATAAAAGAGAGAAAAAAATGTTGAATTTTAAGAAATTCGGATTTTTGAATTTTTGATGATTTTTTATAATTTTAGATTTTTTACCAAAGAGTCGAGACTATTAAATAGGTAAAGTATTTTCCAAAAGCACAAAAATAATGAAGCTAAATCTTATAAAAGAAAAGAAAAAAATTTTAAATTTTAAGAAATTCGGATTTTTAAATTTTTGATAATTTTTTATAATTTTAGATTTTTTACCAAAGAGTCGAGACTATTTAATAAGTAAAGTATTTTCTAAAAGAACAAAAATAATGCAGCTAAATCCCATTAAAGAGAGGAAAAAATGTTAAATTTTAAGAAATGGGGCCGTCCATCAACTACGTCACGCCTTAGAGGGGGGGGGTGTGGAATTCATTTCTTGTGACGTTCTGTAGAAAAAATGGCGCTAAAGCGCATAAAATTTTTGACGTGGGTAGGGGGGGTGGAAATATTATGCAAAATTGTGTGACGTAGTTTATAAATGGCCCCAATTCGGATTTTTGAATTTTTGATAATTTTAGATTTTTACTAAAGAGTCGAGACTATTTAATAAGTAAAGTATTTTCCAAAAGCACAAAAATAATGAAGCTAAATCCCATAAAAGAGAGGAAAAAATGTTGAATTTTAAGAAATTCGGATTTTTGAATTTTTGATAATTTTTAATAATTTTAGATTTTTTACCAAGGAGTCGAGACTATTAAATAAGTGAAATATTTTCAAAAAGCACAAAAATAATGAAGCTAAATCCCATAAAAGAGAGGAAAAAATGTTGAATTTTAAGCAATTCGGATTTTTGAATTTTTGATAATTTTTAATAATTTTAGATTTTTTACCAAAGAGTCGAGACTATTTAATAAGTAAAGTATTTTCCGAAAGCACAAAAATAATAAAGCTAAATTCCATAAAAGAGAAGAAAAAATTTTACATTTTAAGAAATTCGGATTTTTGCATTTTTGATAATTTTTTATAATTTTAGATTTTTTACCAAAGAGTCGAGACTATTTAATAAGTAAAGTATTTTCCAAAAGCACAAAAATAATAAAGCTAAATCCTATAAAAGAGAAGATAAAATTTTAAATTTTGAGAAATTTGGATTTTTGATAATTTTTTATAATTTTAGATTTTTACCAAAGAGTCAAGACTATTTAATAAGTAAAGTATTTTCCAAAAGAACAAAAATAATGAAGCTAAATCTGATTAAAGAGAGAAAAAAAAGGAAAATTTTAAGAAATTCGGATTTTAGAATTTTTAATAAATTATGATTTTTACCAAAGAGTCGAGACTATTTATTAAGTAAAGTATTTTCTTAAAAAACTAAAATAATAAGGCTAAATCCCATTTAAGATAGGAAAAAATGTTGAATTTTAAGAAATTCGGATTTTTGAATTTTTGATATATTTTTATAATTTTAGATTTTTTACCAAAGAGTTGAGACTAATAAATAAGTAAAGTATTTTCCAAAAGCACAAAAATAATGAAGCTAAATCCCATAAAAGAGAGGAAAAAAAATGTTGAATTTTAAGAAATTCGGATTTTTGAATTTTTGATAATTTTTAATAATTTTAGATTTTTTACCAAAGAGTCGAGACTATTTAATAAGTGAAATATTTTCAAAAAGCACAAAAATAATGAAGCTAAATGCCATAAAAGAGAGGAAAAAATGTTGAATTTTAAGCAATTCGGATTTTTGAAATTTTAATAATTTTTAATAATTTTAGATTTTTTACCAAAGAGTCGAGACTATTTAATAAGTAAAGTATTTTCCAAAAGCACAAAAATAATAAAGCTAAATTCCATAAAAGAGAAGAAAAAATTTTACATTTTAAGAAATTCGGATTTTTGAATTTTGATAATTTTTTATAATTTTAGATTTTTTACCAAAGAGTCGAGACTATTAAATAAGTAAAGTATTTTCCAGAATCACATAAGTAATGAAGCTAAATCCCATAAAAGAAAGGAAAAAATGTTAAATTTTAAGAAATTCGGATTTTTGAATTTTTGATAATTTTTTATAATTTTAGATTTTTTAAGAAAGAGTCGAGACTATTTAATAAGTAAAGTATTTTTTAAAAGCACAAAAATAATAAAGCTCTAATCCCATAAAAGAGAGGAAAAAATGTTGAATTTTAAGATATTCGGATTTTTGAATTTTTGATAATTTTTGATAATTTTAGATTTTTTACCAAAGAGTCGAGACTATTTAATAAGTAAAGTATTTTCTAAAAGCACAAAAATAATAAAGCTAAATCCTATAAAAGAGAAGATAAAATTTTAAATTTTGAGAAATTTGGATTTTTGATAATTTTTTATAATTTTAGATTTTTACCAAAGTGTCAAGACTATTTAATAAGTAAAGTATTTTTCAAAAGAACAAAAATAATAAAGCTAAATCTGATTAAAGAGAGAAAAAAAAGAAAAATTTTAAGAAATTCGGATTTTAGAATTTTTAATAAATTATGATTTTTACCAAAGAGTCGAGACTATTTATTAAGTAAAGTATTTTCTAAAAAAACTAAAATAATAAGGCTAAATCCTATTTAAGATAGGAAAAAAATGTTGAATTTTAAGAAATTCGGATTTTTGAATTTTTGATATATTTTTATAATTTTAGATTTTTTACCAAAGAGTTGAGACTATTTAATAAGTAAAGTATTTTCCAAAAGCACAAAAATAATAAAGCTAAATTCCATAAAAGAGAAGAAAAAATTTTACATTTTAAGAAATTCGGATTTTTGAATTTTTGATAATTTTTTATAATTTTAGATTTTTTACCAAAGAGTCGAGACTATTAAATAAGTGAAATATTTTCAAAAAGCACAAAAATAATGAAGCTAAATCCCATAAAAGAGAGGAAAAAATGTTGAATTTTAAGCAATTCGGATTTTTGAATTTTTGATAATTTTTAATAATTTTAGATTTTTTACCAAAGAGTCGAGACTATTTAATAAGTAAAGTATTTTCCAAAAGCACAAAAATAATAAAGCTAAATTCCATAAAAGAGAAGAAAAAATTTTACATTTTAAGAAATTCGGATTTTTGAATTTTTGATAATTTTTTATAATTTTAGATTTTTTACCAAAGAGTCGAGACTATTAAATAAGTAAAGTATTTTCCAAAATCACATAAGTAATGAAGCTAAATCCCATAAAAGAAAGGAAAAAATGTTGAATTTTAAGAAATTCGGATTTTTGAATTTTTGATAATTTTAAATTTTTACCAAAGAGTCGAGACTATTCAATAAGTAAAATATTTTCCAAAAGCTTAAAAATAATAAGGCTAAATCCCATTAAAGAGAGGAAAAAATGTTGAATTTTAAGAAATGGGGCCGTCCATAAACTACGTCACGCCTTAGAGGGGGGGGGGTGGGATTCATTTTTTTGTGACGTTCTGTAGAAAAAATGGTGCTAAAGCGTGTGAAATTTGTGATGTGGGTAGGGGGGGTTGAAAAAATTATGCAAAATTGTGAGACGTAGTTTATAAATGGCCCTAATTCGGATTATTGAATTTTTGATAATTTTAGATTTTTACCAAAGAGTCGAGATTATTCAATAAGTAAAGTATTTTCCAAAAGCACAAAAATAATGAAGCTAAATCCCATGAAAGAGAGGAAAAAATGTTGAATTTTAAGAAATTCAGATTTTTGAATTTTTGATAATTTTTTATGGGTATCCTTTTTTATAATTTTAGATTTTTTACCAAAGAGTCGAGACTATTAAATAAGTAAAGTATTTTCCAAAAGCACAATAATAATGAAGCTAAATCCCATAAAAGAGAAGAAAAAATTTTACATGTTAAGAAATTCGGATTTTTAAATTTTTGATAATTTTTTATAATTTTAGATTTTTTACCAAAGGGTCGAGACTATTCAATAAGTAAAGTATTTTCCAAAAGCACAAAAATAATGAAGCTAAATCCCATAAAAGAGAGGAAAAAATGTTGAATTTAAGAAATTCAGATTTTTGAATTTTTGATAATTTTAGATTTTTACTAAAGAATCGAGACTATTTAATAAGTAAAGTTTTTTCTAAAAGCACAAAAATAATGAAGCTAAATCCCATAAAAGAGAAGAAAAAATTTTAAATTTTAAGAAATTCGGATTTTTGAATTTTTGATAATTTTTTATAATTTTAGATTTTTTAAGAAAGAGTCAAGACTATTTAATAAGTTTAAGTATTTTCAAAAAGCACAAAAACAATGAAGTTAGCTTCGTGGGAATTAGATCCCATAAAAGAGAGGAAAAAATGTTGAATTTTAAGAAATTCGGATTTTTGAATTTTTGATAATTTTAAATTTTTACCAAAGAATCGAGACTATTTAATAAGTAAAGTATTTTCCAAAAGCACAAAAATAATAAAGCTAAATCCCATAAAAGAGAGGAAAAAATGTTGAATTTAAGAAATTCAGATTTTTGAATTTTTGATAATTTTAGATTTTTACTAAAGAATCGAGACTATTTAATAAGTAAAGTTTTTTCTAAAAGCACAAAAATAATGAAGCTAAATCCCATAAAAGAGAAGAAAAAATTTTAAATTTTAAGAAATTCGGATTTTTGAATTTTTGATAATTTTTTATAATTTTAGATTTTTTAAGAAAGAGTCAAGACTATTTAATAAGTAAAGTATTTTCAAAAAGCACAAAAACAATGAAGTTAGCTTCGTGGGAATTAGATCCCATAAAAGAGAGGAAAAAATGTTGAATTTTAAGAAATTCGGATTTTTGAATTTTTGATAATTTTAAATTTTTACCAAAGAGTCGAGACTATTCAATAAGTAAAGTATTTTCCAAAAGCACAAAAATAATGAAGCTAAATCCCATAAAAGAGAAGAAAAAATTTTTAATTTTAAGAAATTCGGATTTTTGAATTTTTGATAATTTTTTATAATTTTAGATTTTTACCAAAGAGTCGTGACTATTTAATAAGTAAAGTATTTTCTAAAAGAACAAAAATAATAAAGCTAAATCCCATTAAAGATAGGAAAAAATGTTGAATTTTAAGAAATTCGGATTTTTGAATTTTTGATAATTTTAAATTTTTACCAAAGAGTCGAGACTATTCAATAAGTAAAATATTTTCCAAAAGCTTAAAAATAATAAGGCTAAATCCCATTAAAGAGAGGAAAAAATGTTGAATTTTAAGAAATGAGGCCGTCCATAAACTACGTCACGCCTTAGAGGGGGGGGGGGGGTGGGATTCATTTTTTGTGACGTTCTGTAGAAAAAATGGTGCTAAAGCGTGTGAAATTTGTGATGTGGGTAGGGGGGGTTGAAAAATTATGCAAAATTGTGAGACGTAGTTTATAAATGGCCCTAATTCGGATTATTGAATTTTTGATAATTTTAGATTTTTACCAAAGAGTCGAGATTATTCAATAAGTAAAGTATTTTCCAAAAGCACAAAAATAATGAAGCTAAATCCCATGAAAGAGAGGAAAAAATGTTGAATTTTAAGGAATTCAGATTTTTGAATTTTTGATAATTTTTTATGGGTATCCTTTTTTATAATTTTAGATTTTTTACCAAAGAGTCGAGACTATTAAATAAGTAAAGTATTTTCCAAAAGCACAATAATAATGAAGCTAAATCCCATAAAAGAGAAGAAAAAATTTTACATGTTAAGAAATTCGGATTTTTAAATTTTTGATAATTTTTTATAATTTTAGATTTTTTACCAAAGGGTCGAGACTATTCAATAAGTAAAGTATTTTCCAAAAGCACAAAAATAATGAAGCTAAATCCCATAAAAGAGAGGAAAAAATGTTGAATTTAAGAAATTCAGATTTTTGAATTTTTGATAATTTTAGATTTTTACTAAAGAATCGAGACTATTTAATAAGTTAATTATTTTCCAAAAGCACAAAAATAATGAAGCTAAATCCCTTAAAAGAGAAGAAAAAATTTTACATTTTAAGAAATTCGGATTTTTGAATTTTTGATAATTTTTTATAATTTTAGATTTTTTACCAAAGAGTCGAGACTATTAATGAAGTAAAGTATTTTCCAAAAGCACAAAAATATTGAAGCTAAATCCCATAAAAGAGAGGAAAAAATATTGAATTTTAAGAAATTCGGATTTTTGAATTTTTGATAATTTTAGATTTTTACCAAAGATTCGAGACTATTAAATAAGTAAATTATTTTCCAAAAGCACAAAAATAGTGAAGCTAAATCCCATAAAGGAGAGGAAAAAATATTAAATTTTAAGAAATTCGGATTTTTAAATTTTTGATAATTTTAGATTTTTACCAAAGAGTCGAGACTATTCTATAAGTAAAGTATTTTCCAAAAGCACAAAAATAATGAAGCTAAATCCCATAAAAGAGAGGAAAAAATATTAAATTTTAAGAAATTCGGATTTTTGAATTTTTGATAATTTTTTAGAATTTTAGATTTTTTACCAAAGATTCGAGACTATTTAATAAGTAAAGTATTTTCTAAAAGCACAAAAATAATAAAGCTAAATCCCATAAAAGAGAGAAAAAAATGTTGAATTTTAAGAAATTCAGATTTTTGAATTTTTGATAATTTTTTATAATTTTAGATTTTTTATCAAAGAGTCGAGACTATTTAATAAGTAAAGTATTTTCCAAAAGCACAAAAATAATGAAGTTAAATCCCATAAAAGAGAAGAAAAAATTCTAAACTTTAAGAATTTAGGATTTTTGAATTTATGATAATTTTTTATAATTTTAGATTTTTTAAAAGAGTCGAGACTATTTAATAAGTAAAGTATTTTCCAAAAAAACAAAAATTATAAAGCTATATCCTATTAAAGATAGGAAAAAATGTTGAATTTTAAGAAATTCGGATTTTTGAATTTTTGATAATTTTAAATTTTTACCAAAGAGTCGAGACTATTTAATAAGTAAAGTATTTTCCAAAAGCACAAAAATAATAAAGCTAAATCCCATAAAAGAAAGGAAAAAATGTTGAATTTTAAGAAATTCAGATTTTTGAATTTTTTATAATTTTAGATTTTTTACCAAAGGGTCGAGACTATTCAATAAGTAAAGTATTTTCCAAAAGCACAAAAATAATGAAGCTAAATCCCATAAAAGAGAGGAAAAAATGTTGAATTTAAGAAATTCAGATTTTTGAATTTTTGATAATTTTAGATTTTTACTAAAGAATCGAGACTATTTAATAAGTTAATTATTTTCCAAAAGCACAAAAATAATGAAGCTAAATCCCTTAAAAGAGAAGAAAAAATTTTACATTTTAAGAAATTCGGATTTTTGAATTTTTGATAATTTTTTATAATTTTAGATTTTTTACCAAAGAGTCGAGACTATTAATGAAGTAAAGTATTTTCCAAAAGCACAAAAATATTGAAGCTAAATCCCATAAAAGAGAGGAAAAAATATTGAATTTTAAGAAATTCGGATTTTTGAATTTTTGATAATTTTAGATTTTTACCAAAGATTCGAGACTATTAAATAAGTAAATTATTTTCCAAAAGCACAAAAATAGTGAAGCTAAATCCCATAAAGGAGAGGAAAAAATATTAAATTTTAAGAAATTCGGATTTTTAAATTTTTGATAATTTTAGATTTTTACCAAAGAGTCGAGACTATTCTATAAGTAAAGTATTTTCCAAAAGCACAAAAATAATGAAGCTAAATCCCATAAAAGAGAGGAAAAAATATTAAATTTTAAGAAATTCGGATTTTTGAATTTTTGATAATTTTTTAGAATTTTAGATTTTTTACCAAAGATTCGAGACTATTTAATAAGTAAAGTATTTTCTAAAAGCACAAAAATAATAAAGCTAAATCCCATAAAAGAGAGAAAAAAATGTTGAATTTTAAGAAATTCAGATTTTTGAATTTTTGATAATTTTTTATAATTTTAGATTTTTTATCAAAGAGTCGAGACTATTTAATAAGTAAAGTATTTTCCAAAAGCACAAAAATAATGAAGTTAAATCCCATAAAAGAGAAGAAAAAATTCTAAACTTTAAGAATTTAGGATTTTTGAATTTATGATAATTTTTTATAATTTTAGATTTTTTAAAAGAGTCGAGACTATTTAATAAGTAAAGTATTTTCCAAAAAAACAAAAATTATAAAGCTATATCCTATTAAAGATAGGAAAAAATGTTGAATTTTAAGAAATTCGGATTTTTGAATTTTTGATAATTTTAAATTTTTACCAAAGAGTCGAGACTATTTAATAAGTAAAGTATTTTCCAAAAGCACAAAAATAATAAAGCTAAATCCCATAAAAGAAAGGAAAAAATGTTGAATTTTAAGAAATTCAGATTTTTGAATTTTTGATAATTTTAGATTTTTACTAAAGAATCGAGACTATTTAATAAGTAAAGTATTTTCTAAAAGCACAAAAATAATGAAGCTAAATCCCATAAAAGAGAAGAAAAAATTTTAAATTTTAAGAAATTCGGATTTTTGAATTTTTGATAATTTTTTATAATTTTAGATTTTTTAAGAAAGAGTCAAGACTATTTAATAAGTAAAGTATTTTCAAAAAGCACAAAAACAATGAAGTTAGCTTCGTGGGAATTAGATCCCATAAAAGAGAGGAAAAAATGTTGAATTTTAAGAAATTCGGATTTTTGAATTTTTGATAATTTTAAATTTTTACCAAAGAGTCGAGACTATTTAATAAGTAAAGTATTTTCCAAAAGCACAAAAATAATAAAGCTAAATCCCATAAAAGAAAGGAAAAAATGTTGAATTTTAAGAAATTCGGATTTTTGAATTTTTGATAATTTTTGATAATTTTAGATTTTTTACCAAAGAGTCGAGACTATTTAATAAGTAAAGTATTTTCCAAAAGCACAAAAATTATGAAGCTAAATCCCATAAAAGAGAAGAAAAAATTTTTAATTTTAAGAAATTCGGATTTTTGAATTTTTGATAATTTTTTATAATTTTAGATTTTTACCAAAGAGTCGTGACTATTTAATAAGTAAAGTATTTTCTAAAAGAACAAAAATAATAAAGCTAAATCCCATTAAAGATAGGAAAAAATGTTGAATTTAAGAAATTCAGATTTTTGAATTTTTGATAATTTTAGATTTTTACTAAAGAATCGAGACTATTTAATAAGTAAAGTATTTTCTAAAAGCACAAAAATAATGAAGCTAAATCCCATAAAAGAGAAGAAAAAATTTTAAATTTTAAGAAATTCGGATTTTTAAATTTTTGATAATTTTTTATAATTTTAGATTTTTTAAGAAAGAGTCAAGACTATTTAATAAGTAAAGTATTTTCAAAAAGCACAAAAACAATGAAGTTAGCTTCGTGGGAATTAGATCCCATAAAAGAGAGGAAAAAATGTTGAATTTTAAGAAATTCGGATTTTTGAATTTTTGATAATTTTAAATTTTTACCAAAGAGTCGAGACTATTTAATAAGTAAAGTATTTTCCAAAAGCACAAAAATAATAAAGCTAAATCCCATAAAAGAAAGGAAAAAATGTTGAATTTTAAGAAATTCGGATTTTTGAATTTTTGATAATTTTTGATAATTTTAGATTTTTTACCAAAGAGTCGAGACTATTTAATAAGTAAAGTATTTTCCAAAAGCACAAAAATTATGAAGCTAAATCCCATAAAAGAGAAGAAAAAATTTTTAATTTTAAGAAATTCGGATTTTTGAATTTTTGATAATTTTTTATAATTTTAGATTTTTACCAAAGAGTCGTGACTATTTAATAAGTAAAGTATTTTCTAAAAGAACAAAAATAATAAAGCTAAATCCCATTAAAGATAGGAAAAAATGTTGAATTTAAGAAATTCAGATTTTTGAATTTTTGATAATTTTAGATTTTTACTAAAGAATCGAGACTATTTAATAAGTAAAGTATTTTCTAAAAGCACAAAAATAATGAAGCTAAATCCCATAAAAGAGAAGAAAAAATTTTAAATTTTAAGAAATTCGGATTTTTAAATTTTTGATAATTTTTTATAATTTTAGATTTTTTAAGAAAGAGTCAAGACTATTTAATAAGTAAAGTATTTTCAAAAAGCACAAAAACAATGAAGTTAGCTTCGTGGGAATTAGATCCCATAAAAGAGAGGAAAAAATGTTGAATTTTAAGAAATTCGGATTTTTGAATTTTTGATAATTTTAAATTTTTACCAAAGAGTCGAGACTATTCAATAAGTAAAGTATTTTCCAAAAGCACAAAAATAATAAAGCTAAATCCCATAAAAGAAAGGAAAAAATGTTGAATTTTAAGAAATTCGGATTTTTGAATTTTTGATAATTTTTGATAATTTTAGATTTTTTACCAAAGAGTCGAGACTATTTAATAAGTAAAGTATTTTCCAAAAGCACAAAAATAATGAAGCTAAATCCCATAAAAGAGAAGAAAAAATTTTTAATTTTAAGAAATTCGGATTTTTGAATTTTTGATAATTTTTTATAATTTTAGATTTTTACCAAAGAGTCGTGACTATTTAATAAGTAAAGTATTTTCTAAAAGAACAAAAATAATAAAGCTAAATCCCATTAAAGATAGGAAAAAATGTTGAATTTTAAGAAATTCGGATTTTTGAATTTTTGATAATTTTAAATTTTTACCAAAGAGTCGAGACTATTCAATAAGTAAAATATTTTCCAAAAGCTTAAAAATAATAAGGCTAAATCCCATTAAAGAGAGGAAAAAATTTTTAATTTTAAGAAATTCGGATTTTTGAATTTTTGATAATTTTTTATAATTTTAGATTTTTACCAAAGAGTCGTGACTATTCAATAAGTAAAATATTTTCCAAAAGCTTAAAAATAATAAGGCTAAATCCCATTAAAGAGAGGAAAAAATTTTTAATTTTAAGAAATTCGGATTTTTGAATTTTTGATAATTTTTTATAATTTTAGATTTTTACCAAAGAGTCGTGACTATTTAATAAGTAAAGTATTTTCTAAAAGAACAAAAATAATAAAGCTAAATCCCATAAAAGAAAGGAAGAAATGTTGAATTTTAAGAAATTCGGATTTTTGAATTTTTGATAATTTTTTATAATTTTAGATTTTTTACCAAAGAGTCGAGGCTATTTAATAAGTAAAGTATTTTCCAAAAGCACAAAAATAATGAAGCTAAATCCCATAAAAGAGAGGAAAAAATATTGAATTTTAAGAAATTCGGATTTTTGAATTTTTGATAATTTTAGATTTTTACCAAAGATTCGAGACTATTAAATAAGTAAAGTATTTTCCAAAAGCACAAAAATATTGAAGCTAAATCCCATAAAAGAGAGGAAAAAATATTAAATTTTAAGAAATTCGGATTTTTAAATTTTTGATAATTTTAGATTTTTACCAAAGAGTCGAGACTATTCTATAAGTAAAGTATTTTCCAAAAGCACAAAAATAATAAAGCTAAATCCTATAAAAGAGAGGAAAAAATATTGAATTTTAAGAAATTCGGATTTTTGAATTTTTGATAATTTTTTATAATTTTAGATTTTTTACCAAAGATTCGAGACTATTTAATAAGTAAAGTATTTTCTAAAAGCACAAAAATAATAAAGCTAAATCCCATAAAAGAGAAGAAAAAATTTTAAATTTTAAGAAATTCGGATTTTTGAATTTTTGATAATTTTAGATTTTTTACCAAAGAGTCGAGACTATTTAATAAGTAAAGTATTTCCCAAAAGCACAAAAATAATGAAGCTAAATCCCATAAAAGAGAAGAAAAAATTTTAAATTTTAAGAAATTCGGATTTTTGAATTTTTGATAATTTATTATAATTTTAGATTTTTTACCAAAGAGTCAAAACTATTTAATAAGTAAAGTATTTTCCAAAAGCACAAAAATAATAAAGCTAAATCCCATAAAAGAGAGAAAAAAATGTTGAATTTTAAGAAATTCAGATTTTTAAATTTTTGATAATTTTTTATAATTTTAGATTTTTTATCAAAGAGTCGAGACTATTTAATAAGTAAAGTATTTTCCAAAAGCACAAAAATAATGAAGTTAAATCCCATAAAAGAGAAGAAAAAATTCTAAATTTTAAGAATTTAGGATTTTTGAATTTATGATAATTTTTTATAATTTTAGATTTTTTAAAAGAGTCGAGACTATTTAATAAGTAAAGTATTTTCCAAAAGAACAAAAATAATAAAGCTAAATCCTATTAAAGATAGGAAAAAATGTTGAATTTTAAGAAATTCGGATTTTTGAATTTTTGATAATTTTAAATTTTTACCAAAGAGTCGAGACTATTTAATAAGTAAAGTATTTTCCAAAAGCACAAAAATAATAAAGCTAAATCCCATAAAAGAAAGGAAAAAATGTTGAATTTTAAGAAATTCAGATTTTTGAATTTTTGATAATTTTAGATTTTTACTAAAGAATCGAGACTATTTAATAAGTAAAGTATTTTCTAAAAGCACAAAAATAATGAAGCTAAATCCCATAAAAGAGAAGAAAAAATTTTAAATTTTAAGAAATTCGGATTTTTGAATTTTTGATAATTTTTTATAATTTTAGATTTTTTAAGAAAGAGTCAAGACTATTTAATAAGTAAAGTATTTTCAAAAAGCACAAAAACAATGAAGTTAGCTTCGTGGGAATTAGATCCCATAAAAGAGAGGAAAAAATGTTGAATTTTAAGAAATTCGGATTTTTGAATTTTTGATAATTTTAAATTTTTACCAAAGAGTCGAGACTATTCAATAAGTAAAGTATTTTCCAAAAGCACAAAAATTATAAAGCTAAATCCCATAAAAGAAAGGAAAAAAATGTTGAATTTTAAGAAATTCGGATTTTTGAATTTTTGATAATTTTTGATAATTTTAGATTTTTTACCAAAGAGTCGAGACTATTTAATAAGTAAAGTATTTTCCAAAAGCACAAAAATAATGAAGCTAAATTCTATAAAAGAGAAGAAAAAATTTTTAATTTTAAGAAATTCGGATTTTTGAATTTTTGATAATTTTTTATAATTTTAGATTTTTACCAAAGAGTCGTGACTATTTAATAAGTAAAGTATTTTCTAAAAGAACAAAAATAATAAAGCTAAATCCCATTAAAGATAGGAAAAAATGTTGAATTTTAAGAAATTCGGATTTTTGAATTTTTGATAATTTTAAATTTTTACCAAAGAGTCGAGACTATTCAATAAGTAAAATATTTTCCAAAAGCTTAAAAATAATAAGGCTAAATCCCATTAAAGAGAGGAAAAAATGTTGAATTTTAAGAAATGGGGCCGTCCATAAACTACGTCACGCCTTAGAGGGGGGGGGGTGGGATTCATTTTTTGTGACGTTCTGTAGAAAAAATGGTGCTAAAGCGTGTGAAATTTGTGATGTGGGTAGGGGGGGTTGAAAAATTATGCAAAATTGTGAGACGTAGTTTATAAATGGCCCTAATTCGGATTATTGAATTTTTGATAATTTTAGATTTTTACCAAAGAGTCGAGATTATTCAATAAGTAAAGTATTTTCCAAAAGCACAAAAATAATGAAGCTAAATCCCATGAAAGAGAGGAAAAAATGTTGAATTTTAAGAAATTCAGATTTTTGAATTTTTGATAATTTTTTATGGGTATCCTTTTTTATAATTTTAGATTTTTTACCAAAGAGTCGAGACTATTAAATAAGTAAAGTATTTTCCAAAAGCACAATAATAATGAAGCTAAATCCCATAAAAGAGAAGAAAAAATTTTACATGTTAAGAAATTCGGATTTTTAAATTTTTGATAATTTTTTATAATTTTAGATTTTTTACCAAAGGGTCGAGACTATTCAATAAGTAAAGTATTTTCCAAAAGCACAAAAATAATGAAGCTAAATCCCATAAAAGAGAGGAAAAAATGTTGAATTTAAGAAATTCAGATTTTTGAATTTTTGATAATTTTAGATTTTTACTAAAGAATCGAGACTATTTAATAAGTAAAGTTTTTTCTAAAAGCACAAAAATAATGAAGCTAAATCCCATAAAAGAGAAGAAAAAATTTTAAATTTTAAGAAATTCGGATTTTTGAATTTTTGATAATTTTTTATAATTTTAGATTTTTTAAGAAAGAGTCAAGACTATTTAATAAGTTTAAGTATTTTCAAAAAGCACAAAAACAATGAAGTTAGCTTCGTGGGAATTAGATCCCATAAAAGAGAGGAAAAAATGTTGAATTTTAAGAAATTCGGATTTTTGAATTTTTGATAATTTTAAATTTTTACCAAAGAATCGAGACTATTTAATAAGTAAAGTATTTTCCAAAAGCACAAAAATAATAAAGCTAAATCCCATAAAAGAGAGGAAAAAATGTTGAATTTAAGAAATTCAGATTTTTGAATTTTTGATAATTTTAGATTTTTACTAAAGAATCGAGACTATTTAATAAGTAAAGTTTTTTCTAAAAGCACAAAAATAATGAAGCTAAATCCCATAAAAGAGAAGAAAAAATTTTAAATTTTAAGAAATTCGGATTTTTGAATTTTTGATAATTTTTTATAATTTTAGATTTTTTAAGAAAGAGTCAAGACTATTTAATAAGTAAAGTATTTTCAAAAAGCACAAAAACAATGAAGTTAGCTTCGTGGGAATTAGATCCCATAAAAGAGAGGAAAAAATGTTGAATTTTAAGAAATTCGGATTTTTGAATTTTTGATAATTTTAAATTTTTACCAAAGAGTCGAGACTATTCAATAAGTAAAGTATTTTCCAAAAGCACAAAAATAATGAAGCTAAATCCCATAAAAGAGAAGAAAAAATTTTAATTTTAAGAAATTCGGATTTTTGAATTTTTGATAATTTTTTATAATTTTAGATTTTTACCAAAGAGTCGTGACTATTTAATAAGTAAAGTATTTTCTAAAAGAACAAAAATAATAAAGCTAAATCCCATTAAAGATAGGAAAAAATGTTGAATTTTAAGAAATTCGGATTTTTGAATTTTTGATAATTTTAAATTTTTACCAAAGAGTCGAGACTATTCAATAAGTAAAATATTTTCCAAAAGCTTAAAAATAATAAGGCTAAATCCCATTAAAGAGAGGAAAAAATGTTGAATTTTAAGAAATGAGGCCGTCCATAAACTACGTCACGCCTTAGAGGGGGGGGGGGGTGGGATTCATTTTTTGTGACGTTCTGTAGAAAAAATGGTGCTAAAGCGTGTGAAATTTGTGATGTGGGTAGGGGGGTTGAAAAATTATGCAAAATTGTGAGACGTAGTTTATAAATGGCCCTAATCCGGATTATTGAATTTTTGATAATTTTAGATTTTTACCAAAGAGTCGAGATTATTCAATAAGTAAAGTATTTTCCAAAAGCACAAAAATAATGAAGCTAAATCCCATGAAAGAGAGGAAAAAATGTTGAATTTTAAGGAATTCAGATTTTTGAATTTTTGATAATTTTTTATGGGTATCCTTTTTTATAATTTTAGATTTTTTACCAAAGAGTCGAGACTATTAAATAAGTAAAGTATTTTCCAAAAGCACAATAATAATGAAGCTAAATCCCATAAAAGAGAAGAAAAAATTTTACATGTTAAGAAATTCGGATTTTTAAATTTTTGATAATTTTTTATAATTTTAGATTTTTTACCAAAGGGTCGAGACTATTCAATAAGTAAAGTATTTTCCAAAAGCACAAAAATAATGAAGCTAAATCCCATAAAAGAGAGGAAAAAATGTTGAATTTAAGAAATTCAGATTTTTGAATTTTTGATAATTTTAGATTTTTACTAAAGAATCGAGACTATTTAATAAGTTAATTATTTTCCAAAAGCACAAAAATAATGAAGCTAAATCCCTTAAAAGAGAGAAAAAAATTTTACATTTTAAGAAATTCGGATTTTTGAATTTTTGATAATTTTTTATAATTTTAGATTTTTTACCAAAGAGTCGAGACTATTAATGAAGTAAAGTATTTTCCAAAAGCACAAAAATATTGAAGCTAAATCCCATAAAAGAGAGGAAAAAATATTGAATTTTAAGAAATTCGGATTTTTGAATTTTTGATAATTTTAGATTTTTACCAAAGATTCGAGACTATTAAATAAGTAAATTATTTTCCAAAAGCACAAAAATAGTGAAGCTAAATCCCATAAAGGAGAGGAAAAAATATTAAATTTTAAGAAATTCGGATTTTTAAATTTTTGATAATTTTAGATTTTTACCAAAGAGTCGAGACTATTCTATAAGTAAAGTATTTTCCAAAAGCACAAAAATAATGAAGCTAAATCCCATAAAAGAGAGGAAAAAATATTAAATTTTAAGAAATTCGGATTTTTGAATTTTTGATAATTTTTTAGAATTTTAGATTTTTTACCAAAGATTCGAGACTATTTAATAAGTAAAGTATTTTCTAAAAGCACAAAAATAATAAAGCTAAATCCCATAAAAGAGAGAAAAAAAATGTTGAATTTTAAGAAATTCAGATTTTTGAATTTTTGATAATTTTTTATAATTTTAGATTTTTTATCAAAGAGTCGAGACTATTTAATAAGTAAAGTATTTTCCAAAAGCACAAAAATAATGAAGTTAAATCCCATAAAAGAGAAGAAAAAATTCTAAACTTTAAGAATTTAGGATTTTTGAATTTATGATAATTTTTTATAATTTTAGATTTTTTAAAAGAGTCGAGACTATTTTAATAAGTAAAGTATTTTCCAAAAAAAACAAAAATTATAAAGCTATATCCTATTAAAGATAGGAAAAAATGTTGAATTTTAAGAAATTCGGATTTTTGAATTTTTGATAATTTTAAATTTTTACCAAAGAGTCGAGGACTATTTAATAAGTAAAGTATTTTCCAAAAGCACAAAAATAATAAAGCTAAATCCTATAAAAGAAAGGAAAAAAATGTTGAATTTTAAGAAATTCAGATTTTTGAATTTTTTATAATTTTAGATTTTTTACCAAAGGGTCGAGACTATTCATTAAGTAAAGTATTTTCCAAAAGCACAAAAATAATGAAGCTAAATCCCATAAAAGAGAGGAAAAAATGTTGAATTTAAGAAATTCAGATTTTTGAATTTTTGATAATTTTAGATTTTTACTAAAGAATCGAGACTATTTAATAAGTTAATTATTTTCCAAAAGCACAAAAATAATGAAGCTAAATCCCTTAAAAGAGAAGAAAAAATTTTACATTTTAAGAAATTCGGATTTTTGAATTTTTGATAATTTTTTATAATTTTAGATTTTTTACCAAAGAGTCGAGACTATTAATGAAGTAAAGTATTTTCCAAAAGCACAAAAATATTGAAGCTAAATCCCATAAAAGAGAGGAAAAAATATTGAATTTTAAGAAATTCGGATTTTTGAATTTTTGATAATTTTAGATTTTTACCAAAGATTCGAGACTATTAAATAAGTAAATTATTTTCCAAAAGCACAAAAATAGTGAAGCTAAATCCCATAAAGGAGAGGAAAAAAATATTAAATTTTAAGAAATTCGGATTTTTAAATTTTTGATAATTTTAGATTTTTACCAAAGAGTCGAGACTATTCTATAAGTAAAGTATTTTCCAAAAGCACAAAAATAATGAAGCTAAATCCCATAAAAGAGAGGAAAAAATATTAAATTTTAAGAAATTCGGATTTTTGAATTTTTGATAATTTTTTAGAATTTTAGATTTTTTACCAAAGATTCGAGACTATTTAATAAGTAAAGTATTTTCTAAAAGCACAAAAATAATAAAGCTAAATCCCATAAAAGAGAGAAAAAAAATGTTGAATTTTAAGAAATTCAGATTTTTGAATTTTTGATAATTTTTTATAATTTTAGATTTTTTATCAAAGAGTCGAGACTATTTAATAAGTAAAGTATTTTCCAAAAGCACAAAAATAATGAAGTTAAATCCCATAAAAGAGAAGAAAAAATTCTAAACTTTAAGAATTTAGGATTTTTGAATTTATGATAATTTTTTATAATTTTAGATTTTTTAAAAGAGTCGAGACTATTTAATAAGTAAAGTATTTTCCAAAAAAACAAAAATTATAAAGCTATATCCTATTAAAGATAGGAAAAAATGTTGAATTTTAAGAAATTCGGATTTTTGAATTTTTGATAATTTTAAATTTTTACCAAAGAGTCGAGACTATTTAATAAGTAAAGTATTTTCCAAAAGCACAAAAATAATAAAGCTAAATCCCATAAAAGAAAGGAAAAAATGTTGAATTTTAAGAAATTCAGATTTTTGAATTTTTGATAATTTTAGATTTTTACTAAAGAATCGAGACTATTTAATAAGTAAAGTATTTTCTAAAAGCACAAAAATAATGAAGCTAAATCCCATAAAAGAGAAGAAAAAATTTTAAATTTTAAGAAATTCGGATTTTTGAATTTTTGATAATTTTTTATAATTTTAGATTTTTTAAGAAAGAGTCAAGACTATTTAATAAGTAAAGTATTTTCAAAAAGCACAAAAACAATGAAGTTAGCTTCGTGGGAATTAGATCCCATAAAAGAGAGGAAAAAATGTTGAATTTTAAGAAATTCGGATTTTTGAATTTTTGATAATTTTAAATTTTTACCAAAGAGTCGAGACTATTTAATAAGTAAAGTATTTTCCAAAAGCACAAAAATAATAAAGCTAAATCCCATAAAAGAAAGGAAAAAATGTTGAATTTTAAGAAATTCGGATTTTTGAATTTTTGATAATTTTTGATAATTTTAGATTTTTTACCAAAGAGTCGAGACTATTTAATAAGTAAAGTATTTTCCAAAAGCACAAAAATTATGAAGCTAAATCCCATAAAAGAGAAGAAAAAATTTTTAATTTTAAGAAATTCGGATTTTTGAATTTTTGATAATTTTTTATAATTTTAGATTTTTACCAAAGAGTCGTGACTATTTAATAAGTAAAGTATTTTCTAAAAGAACAAAAATAATAAAGCTAAATCCCATTAAAGATAGGAAAAAATGTTGAATTTAAGAAATTCAGATTTTTGAATTTTTGATAATTTTAGATTTTTACTAAAGAATCGAGACTATTTAATAAGTAAAGTATTTTCTAAAAGCACAAAAATAATGAAGCTAAATCCCATAAAAGAGAAGAAAAAATTTTAAATTTTAAGAAATTCGGATTTTTAAATTTTTGATAATTTTTTATAATTTTAGATTTTTTAAGAAAGAGTCAAGACTATTTAATAAGTAAAGTATTTTCAAAAAGCACAAAAACAATGAAGTTAGCTTCGTGGGAATTAGATCCCATAAAAGAGAGGAAAAAATGTTGAATTTTAAGAAATTCGGATTTTTGAATTTTTGATAATTTTAAATTTTTACCAAAGAGTCGAGACTATTCAATAAGTAAAGTATTTTCCAAAAGCACAAAAATAATAAAGCTAAATCCCATAAAAGAAAGGAAAAAATGTTGAATTTTAAGAAATTCGGATTTTTGAATTTTTGATAATTTTTGATAATTTTAGATTTTTTACCAAAGAGTCGAGACTATTTAATAAGTAAAGTATTTTCCAAAAGCACAAAAATAATGAAGCTAAATCCCATAAAAGAGAAGAAAAAATTTTTAATTTTAAGAAATTCGGATTTTTGAATTTTTGATAATTTTTTATAATTTTAGATTTTTACCAAAGAGTCGTGACTATTTAATAAGTAAAGTATTTTCTAAAAGAACAAAAATAATGAAGCTAAATCCCATTAAAGATAGGAAAAAATGTTGAATTTTAAGAAATTCGGATTTTTGAATTTTTGATAATTTTAAATTTTTACCAAAGAGTCGAGACTATTCAATAAGTAAAATATTTTCCAAAAGCTTAAAAATAATAAGGCTAAATCCCATTAAAGAGAGGAAAAAATTTTTAAATTTTAAGAAATTCGGATTTTTGAATTTTTGATAATTTTTTATAATTTTAGATTTTTACCAAAGAGTCGTGACTATTTAATAAGTAAAGTATTTTCTAAAAGAACAAAAATAATAAAGCTAAATCCCATAAAAGAAAGGAAGAAATGTTGAATTTTAAGAAATTCGGATTTTTGAATTTTTGATAATTTTTTATAATTTTAGATTTTTTACCAAAGAGTCGAGGCTATTTAATAAGTAAAGTATTTTCCAAAAGCACAAAAATAATGAAGCTAAATCCCATAAAAGAGAGGAAAAAATATTGAATTTTAAGAAATTCGGATTTTTGAATTTTTGATAATTTTTAGATTTTTACCAAAGATTCGAGACTATTAAATAAGTAAAGTATTTTCCAAAAGCACAAAAATATTGAAGCTAAATCCCATAAAAGAGAGGAAAAAATATTAAATTTTAAGAAATTCGGATTTTTAAATTTTTGATAATTTTAGATTTTTACCAAAGAGTCGAGACTATTCTATAAGTAAAGTATTTTCCAAAAGCACAAAAATAATAAAGCTAAATCCTATAAAAGAGAGGAAAAAATATTGAATTTTAAGAAATTCGGATTTTTGAATTTTTGATAATTTTTTATAATTTTAGATTTTTTACCAAAGAGTCGAGACTATTTAATAAGTAAAGTATTTCCCAAAAGCACAAAAATAATGAAGCTAAATCCCATAAAAGAGAAGAAAAAATTTTAAATTTTAAGAAATTCGGATTTTTGAATTTTTGATAATTTATTATAATTTTAGATTTTTTTACCAAAGAGTCAAAACTATTTAATAAGTAAAGTATTTTCCAAAAGCACAAAAATAATAAAGCTAAATCCCATAAAAGAGAGAAAAAAATGTTGAATTTTAAGAAATTCAGATTTTTAAATTTTTGATAATTTTTTATAATTTTAGATTTTTTATCAAAGAGTCGAGACTATTTAATAAGTAAAGTATTTTCCAAAAGCACAAAAATAATGAAGTTAAATCCCATAAAAGAGAAGAAAAAATTCTAAATTTTAAGAATTTAGGATTTTTGAATTTATGATAATTTTTTATAATTTTAGATTTTTTAAAAGAGTCGAGACTATTTAATAAGTAAAGTATTTTCCAAAAGAACAAAAATAATAAAGCTAAATCCTATTAAAGATAGGAAAAAATGTTGAATTTTAAGAAATTCGGATTTTTGAATTTTTGATAATTTTTAAATTTTTACCAAAGAGTCGAGACTATTTAATAAGTAAAGTATTTTCCAAAAGCACAAAAATAATAAAGCTAAATCCCATAAAAGAAAGGAAAAAAATGTTGAATTTTAAGAAATTCAGATTTTTGAATTTTTGATAATTTTAGATTTTTACTAAAGAATCGAGACTATTTAATAAGTAAAGTATTTTCTAAAAGCACAAAAATAATGAAGCTAAATCCCATAAAAGAGAAGAAAAAATTTTAAATTTTAAGAAATTCGGATTTTTGAATTTTTGATAATTTTTTATAATTTTAGATTTTTTAAGAAAGAGTCAAGACTATTTAATAAGTAAAGTATTTTCAAAAAGCACAAAAACAATGAAGTTAGCTTCGTGGGAATTAGATCCCATAAAAGAGAGGAAAAAAATGTTGAATTTTAAGAAATTCGGATTTTTGAATTTTTGATAATTTTAAATTTTTACCAAAGAGTCGAGACTATTCAATAAGTAAAGTATTTTCCAAAAGCACAAAAATTATAAAGCTAAATCCCATAAAAGAAAGGAAAAAATGTTGAATTTTAAGAAATTCGGATTTTTGAATTTTTGATAATTTTTGATAATTTTAGATTTTTTACCAAAGAGTCGAGACTATTTAATAAGTAAAGTATTTTCCAAAAGCACAAAAAATAATGAAGCTAAATTCTATAAAAGAGAAGAAAAAATTTTTAATTTTAAGAAATTCGGATTTTTGAATTTTTGATAATTTTTTATAATTTTAGATTTTTACCAAAGAGTCGTGACTATTTAATAAGTAAAGTATTTTCTAAAAGAACAAAAATAATAAAGCTAAATCCCATTAAAGATAGGAAAAAATGTTGAATTTTAAGAAATTCGGATTTTTGAATTTTTGATAATTTTAAATTTTTACCAAAGAGTCGAGACTATTCAATAAGTAAAATATTTTCCAAAAGCTTAAAAATAATAAGGCTAAATCCCATTAAAGAGAGGAAAAAATGTTGAATTTTAAGAAATGGGGCCGTCCATAAACTACGTCACGCCTTAGAGGGGGGGGGGTGGGATTCATTTTTTGTGACGTTCTGTAGAAAAAATGGTGCTAAAGCGTGTGAAATTTGTGATGTGGGTAGGGGGGGTTGAAAAATTATGCAAAATTGTGAGACGTAGTTTATAAATGGCCCTAATTCGGATTATTGAATTTTTGATAATTTTAGATTTTTACCAAAGAGTCGAGATTATTCAATAAGTAAAGTATTTTCCAAAAGCACAAAAATAATGAAGCTAAATCCCATGAAAGAGAGGAAAAAATGTTGAATTTTAAGAAATTCAGATTTTTGAATTTTTGATAATTTTTTATGGGTATCCTTTTTTATAATTTTAGATTTTTTACCAAAGAGTCGAGACTATTAAATAAGTAAAGTATTTTCCAAAAGCACAATAATAATGAAGCTAAATCCCATAAAAGAGAAGAAAAAAATTTTACATGTTAAGAAATTCGGATTTTTAAATTTTTGATAATTTTTTATAATTTTAGATTTTTTACCAAAGGGTCGAGACTATTCAATAAGTAAAGTATTTTCCAAAAGCACAAAAATAATGAAGCTAAATCCCATAAAAGAGAGGAAAAAATGTTGAATTTAAGAAATTCAGATTTTTGAATTTTTGATAATTTTAGATTTTTACTAAAGAATCGAGACTATTTAATAAGTAAAGTATTTTCTAAAAGCACAAAAATAATGAAGCTAAATCCCATAAAAGAGAAGAAAAAATTTTAAATTTTAAGAAATTCGGATTTTTGAATTTTTGATAATTTTTTATAATTTTAGATTTTTTAAGAAAGAGTCAAGACTATTTAATAAGTAAAGTATTTTCAAAAAGCACAAAAACAATGAAGTTAGCTTCGTGGGAATTAGATCCCATAAAAGAGAGGAAAAAATGTTGAATTTTAAGAAATTCGGATTTTTGAATTTTTGATAATTTTAAATTTTTACCAAAGAGTCGAGACTATTCAATAAGTAAAGTATTTTCCAAAAGCACAAAAATAATAAAGCTAAATCCCATAAAAGAGAAGAAAAAATTTTACATGTTAAGAAATTCGGATTTTTAAATTTTTGATAATTTTTTATAATTTTAGATTTTTTACCAAAGGGTCGAGACTATTCAATAAGTAAAGTATTTTCCAAAAGCACAAAAATAATGAAGCTAAATCCCATAAAAGAGAGGAAAAAATGTTGAATTTAAGAAATTCAGATTTTTGAATTTTTGATAATTTTAGATTTTTACTAAAGAATCGAGACTATTTAATAAGTAAAGTATTTTCTAAAAGCACAAAAATAATGAAGCTAAATCCCATAAAAGAGAAGAAAAAATTTTAAATTTTAAGAAATTCGGATTTTTGAATTTTTGATAATTTTTTATAATTTTAGATTTTTTAAGAAAGAGTCAAGACTATTTAATAAGTAAAGTATTTTCAAAAAGCACAAAAACAATGAAGTTAGCTTCGTGGGAATTAGATCCCATAAAAGAGAGGAAAAAATGTTGAATTTTAAGAAATTCGGATTTTTGAATTTTTGATAATTTTAAATTTTTACCAAAGAGTCGAGACTATTCAATAAGTAAAGTATTTTCCAAAAGCACAAAAATAATAAAGCTAAATCCCATAAAAGAAAGGAAAAAATGTTGAATTTTAAGAAATTCGGATTTTTGAATTTTTGATAATTTTTGATAATTTTAGATTTTTTACCAAAGAGTCGAGACTATTTAATAAGTAAAGTATTTTTCAAAAGCACAAAAATAATGAAGCTAAATCCCATAAAAGAGAAGAAAAAATTTTTAATTTTAAGAAATTCGGATTTTTGAATTTTTGATAATTTTTTTATAATTTTAGATTTTTACCAAAGAGTCGTGACTATTTAATAAGTAAAGTATTTTCTAAAAGAACAAAAATAATAAAGCTAAATCCCATTAAAGATAGGAAAAAATGTTGAATTTTAAGAAATGGGGCCGTCCATAAACTACGTCACGCCTTAGAGGGGGGGGGGGGTGGGATTCATTTTTTGTGACGTTCTGTAGAAAAAATGGTGCTAAAGCGTGTGAAATTTGTGATGTGGGTAGGGGGGGTTGAAAAAATTATGCAAAATTGTGAGACGTAGTTTATAAATGGCCCTAATTCGGATTATTGAATTTTTGATAATTTTAGATTTTTACCAAAGAGTCGAGATTATTCAATAAGTAAAGTATTTTCCAAAAGCACAAAAATAATGAAGCTAAATCCCATGAAAGAGAGGAAAAAATGTTGAATTTTAAGGAATTCAGATTTTTGAATTTTTGATAATTTTTTTATGGGTATCCTTTTTTATAATTTTAGATTTTTTACCAAAGAGTCGAGACTATTAAATAAGTAAAGTATTTTCCAAAAGCACAATAATAATGAAGCTAAATCCCATAAAAGAGAAGAAAAAATTTTACATGTTAAGAAATTCGGATTTTTAAATTTTTGATAATTTTTTATAATTTTAGATTTTTTACCAAAGGGTCGAGACTATTCAATAAGTAAAGTATTTTCCAAAAGCACAAAAATAATGAAGCTAAATCCCATAAAAGAGAGGAAAAAATGTTGAATTTAAGAAATTCAGATTTTTGAATTTTTGATAATTTTAGATTTTTACTAAAGAATCGAGACTATTTAATAAGTTAATTATTTTCCAAAAGCACAAAAATAATGAAGCTAAATCCCTTAAAAGAGAAGAAAAAATTTTACATTTTAAGAAATTCGGATTTTTGAATTTTTGATAATTTTTTATAATTTTAGATTTTTTACCAAAGAGTCGAGACTATTAATGAAGTAAAGTATTTTCCAAAAGCACAAAAATATTGAAGCTAAATCCCATAAAAGAGAGGAAAAAATATTGAATTTTAAGAAATTCGGATTTTTGAATTTTTGATAATTTTAGATTTTTACCAAAGATTCGAGACTATTAAATAAGTAAAGTATTTTCCAAAAGCACAAAAATATTGAAGCTAAATCCCATAAAAGAGAGGAAAAAAATATTAAATTTTAAGAAATTCGGATTTTTAAATTTTTGATAATTTTAGATTTTTACCAAAGAGTCGAGACTATTCTATAAGTAAAGTATTTTCCAAAAGCACAAAAATAATGAAGCTAAATCCCATAAAAGAGAGGAAAAAATATTGAATTTTAAGAAATTCGGATTTTTGAATTTTTGATAATTTTTTATAATTTTAGATTTTTTACCAAAGATTCGAGACTATTTAATAAGTAAAGTATTTTCTAAAAGCACAAAAATAATAAAGCTAAATCCCATAAAAGAGAAGAAAAAATTTTAAATTTTAAGAAATTCGGATTTTTGAATTTTTGATAATTTTTTATAATTTTAGATTTTTACCAAAGAGTCGAGACTATTTAATAAGTAAAGTATTTTCCAAAAGAACAAAAATAATGGAGCTAAATCCCATTAAAGAGAGGAAAACATGTTAATTTTTAAGAAATGGGGCCGTCCATAAATTACGTCACGCTTTAGAAAGGGGGGGGGGGTGGAATTCATTTCTTGTGACGTTCTGTAGAAAAAAATGGTGCTAAAGCGTGTAAAATTTGTGACGTAGGTAGGGGGGTTTAAAAAATTATGCAAAATTGTGTGACGTAGTCTATAAATGGCCCTAATTCGGATTTTTGAATTTTTGATAAATATAGATTTTTACCAAAGAGTCGAGACTACTTAATAAGTAAAGTATTTTCCAAAAGCACAAAAATAATAAAACTGAATCCCATAAAAGAGAAGAAACAATTTAAAATTTTAAGAAATTCGGATTTTTGATAATTTTTTATAATTTTAGATTTTTACCAAAGAGTCAAGACTATTTAATAAGTAAAGTATTTTCCAAAAGCACATAAATAATGAAGCTAAATCCCATAAAAGTGAAGAAAAAATTTTAAATTTTAAGAAATTCGGATTTTTGAAATTTAGATAATTTTTGATAATTTTAGATTTTTACCAAAGAGTCGAGACTATTTAATAAGTAAAGTATTTTCCAAAAGAACAAAAATAATGGAGCTAAATCCCATTAAAGAGAGGAAAACATGTTAAATTTTAAGAAATGGGGCCGTCCATAAATTACGTCACGCTTTAGAAAGGGGGGGGGGGGTGGAATTCATTTCTTGTGACGTTCTGTAGAAAAAAATGGTGCTAAAGCGTGTAAAAATTTGTGACGTAGGTAGGGGGGGTTTAAAAAATTATGCAAAATTGTGTGACGTAGTCTATAAATGGCCCTAATTCGGATTTTTGAATTTTTGATAAATATAGATTTTTACCAAAGAGTCGAGACTACTTAATAAGTAAAGTATTTTCTAAAAGCACAAAAATAATAAAACTGAATCCCATAAAAGAGAAGAAAAAATTTAAAATTTTAAGAAATTCGGATTTTTGATAATTTTTTATAATTTTAGATTTTTACCAAAGAGTCAAGACTATTTAATAAGTAAAGTATTTTCCAAAAGCACATAAATAATGAAGCTAAATCCCATAAAAGTGAAGAAAAAATTTTAAATTTTAAGAAATTCGGATTTTTGAAATTAAGATAACTTTTGATAATTTTAGATTTTTACCAAAGAGTCGAGACTATTTAATAAGTAAAGTATTTTCCAAAAGAACAAAAATAATGGAGCTAAATCCCATTAAAGAGAGGAAAACATGTTAAATTTTAAGAAATGGGGCCGTCCATAAATTACGTCACGCTTTAGAAAGGGGGGGGGGGTGGAATTCATTTCTTGTGACGTTCTGTAGAAAAAATGGTGCTAAAGCGTGTATAATTTGTGACGTAGGTAGGGGGGTTTAAAAAATTATGCAAAATTGTGTGACGTAGTCTATAAATGGCCCTAATTCGGATTTTTGAATTTTTGATAAATATAGATTTTTACCAAAGAGTCGAAACTACTTAATAAGTAAAGTATTTTCCAAAAGCACAAAAATAATAAAACTGAATCCCATAAAAGAGAAGAAAAAATTTAAAATTTTAAGAAATTCGGATTTTTGATAATTTTTTATAATTTTAGATTTTTACCAAAGAGTCAAGACTATTTAATAAGTAAAGTATTTTCCAAAAGCACAAAAATAATGAAGCTAAATCCCATAAAAGAGAAGAAAAAATTTTTAATTTTAAGAAATTCGGATTTTTGAATTTTTTGATAATTTTTTATAATTTTAGATTTTTACCAAAGAGTCGTGACTATTTAATAAGTGAAGTATTTTCTAAAAGAACAAAAATAATAAAGCTAAATCCCATTAAAGATAGGAAAAAATGTTGAATTTTAAGAAATGGGGCCGTCCATAAACTACGTCACGCCTTAGAGGGGGGGGGGTGGGATTCATTTTTTGTGACGTTCTGTAGAAAAAATGGTGCTAAAGCGTGTGAAATTTGTGATGTGGGTAGGGGGGGTTGAAAAATTATGCAAAATTGTGAGACGTAGTTTATAAATGGCCCTAATTCGGATTATTGAATTTTTGATAATTTTAGATTTTTACCAAAGAGTCGAGATTATTCAATAAGTAAAGTATTTTCCAAAAGCACAAAAATAATGAAGCTAAATCCCATGAAAGAGAGGAAAAAATGTTGAATTTTAAGAAATTCAGATTTTTGAATTTTTGATAATTTTTTATGGGTATCCTTTTTTATAATTTTAGATTTTTTACCAAAGAGTCGAGACTATTAAATAAGTAAAGTATTTTCCAAAAGCACAATAATAATGAAGCTAAATCCCATAAAAGAGAAGAAAAAATTTTACATGTTAAGAAATTCGGATTTTTAAATTTTTGATAATTTTTTATAATTTTAGATTTTTTACCAAAGGACGAGACTATTCAATAAGTAAAGTATTTTCCAAAAGCACAAAAATAATGAAGCTAAATCCCATAAAAGAGAGGAAAAAAATGTTGAATTTAAGAAATTCAGATTTTTGAATTTTTGATAATTTTAGATTTTTACTAAAGAATCGAGACTATTTAATAAGTAAAGTATTTTCTAAAAGCACAAAAATAATGAAGCTAAATCCCATAAAAGAGAAGAAAAAATTTTAAATTTTAAGAAATTCGGATTTTTGAATTTTTGATAATTTTTTATAATTTTAGATTTTTTAAGAAAGAGTCAAGACTATTTAATAAGTAAAGTATTTTCAAAAAGCACAAAAAACAATGAAGTTAGCTTCGTGGGAATTAGATCCCATAAAAGAGAGGAAAAAATGTTGAATTTTAAGAAATTCGGATTTTTGAATTTTTGATAATTTTAAATTTTTACCAAAGAGTCGAGACTATTCAATAAGTAAAGTATTTTCCAAAAGCACAAAAATAATAAAGCTAAATCCCATAAAAGAAAGGAAAAAAATGTTGAATTTTAAGAAATTCGGATTTTTGAATTTTTGATAATTTTTGATAATTTTAGATTTTTTACCAAAGAGTCGAGACTATTTAATAAGTAAAGTATTTTCCAAAAGCACAAAAATAATGAAGCTAAATCCCATAAAAGAGAAGAAAAAATTTTTAATTTTAAGAAATTCGGATTTTTGAATTTTTGATAATTTTTTATAATTTTAGATTTTTACCAAAGAGTCGTGACTATTTAATAAGTAAAGTATTTTCTAAAAGAACAAAAATAATAAAGCTAAATCCCATTAAAGATAGGAAAAAATGTTGAATTTTAAGAAATGGGGCCGTCCATAAACTACGTCACGCCTTAGAGGGGGGGGGGGGGGGTGGGATTCATTTTTTGTGACGTTCTGTAGAAAAAATGGTGCTAAAGCGTGTGAAATTTGTGATGTGGGTAGGGGGGGTTGAAAAATTATGCAAAATTGTGAGACGTAGTTTATAAATGGCCCTAATTCGGATTATTGAATTTTTGATAATTTTAGATTTTTACCAAAGAGTCGAGATTATTCAATAAGTAAAGTATTTTCCAAAAGCACAAAAATAATGAAGCTAAATCCCATGAAAGAGAGGAAAAAATGTTGAATTTTAAGAAATTCAGATTTTTGAATTTTTGATAATTTTTTATGGGTATCCTTTTTTATAATTTTAGATTTTTTACCAAAGAGTCGAGACTATTAAATAAGTAAAGTATTTTCCAAAAGCACAATAATAATGAAGCTAAATCCCATAAAAGAGAAGAAAAAATTTTACATGTTAAGAAATTCGGATTTTTAAATTTTTGATAATTTTTTATAATTTTAGATTTTTTACCAAAGGGTCGAGACTATTCAATAAGTAAAGTATTTTCCAAAAGCACAAAAATAATGAAGCTAAATCCCATAAAAGAGAGGAAAAAATGTTGAATTTAAGAAATTCAGATTTTTGAATTTTTGATAATTTTAGATTTTTACTAAAGAATCGAGACTATTTAATAAGTAAAGTATTTTCTAAAAGCACAAAAATAATGAAGCTAAATCCCATAAAAGAGAAGAAAAAATTTTAAATTTTAAGAAATTCGGATTTTTGAATTTTTGATAATTTTTTATAATTTTAGATTTTTTTAAGAAAGAGTCAAGACTATTTAATAAGTAAAGTATTTTCAAAAAGCACAAAAACAATGAAGTTAGCTTCGTGGGAATTAGATCCCATAAAAGAGAGGAAAAAATGTTGAATTTTAAGAAATTCGGATTTTTGAATTTTTGATAATTTTAAATTTTTACCAAAGAGTCGAGACTATTCAATAAGTAAAGTATTTTCCAAAAGCACAAAAATTATAAAGCTAAATCCCATAAAAGAAAGGAAAAAATGTTGAATTTTAAGAAATTCGGATTTTTGAATTTTTGATAATTTTTGATAATTTTAGATTTTTTACCAAAGAGTCGAGACTATTTAATAAGTAAAGTATTTTCCAAAAGCACAAAAATAATGAAGCTAAATTCCATAAAAGAGAAGAAAAAATTTTTAATTTTAAGAAATTCGGATTTTTGAATTTTTGATAATTTTTTATAATTTTAGATTTTTACCAAAGAGTCGTGACTATTTAATAAGTAAAGTATTTTCTAAAAGAACAAAAATAATAAAGCTAAATCCCATTAAAGATAGGAAAAAATGTTGAATTTTAAGAAATTCGGATTTTTGAATTTTTGATAATTTTAAATTTTTACCAAAGAGTCGAGACTATTCAATAAGTAAAATATTTTCCAAAAGCTTAAAAATAATAAGGCTAAATCCCATTAAAGAGAGGAAAAAATGTTGAATTTTAAGAAATGGGGCCGTCCATAAACTACGTCACGCCTTAGAGGGGGGGGGGGGTGGGATTCATTTTTTGTGACGTTCTGTAGAAAAAATGGTGCTAAAGCGTGTGAAATTTGTGATGTGGGTAGGGGGGGTTGAAAAATTATGCAAAATTGTGAGACGTAGTTTATAAATGGCCCTAATTCGGATTATTGAATTTTTGATAATTTTAGATTTTTACCAAAGAGTCGAGATTATTCAATAAGTAAAGTATTTTCCAAAAGCACAAAAATAATGAAGCTAAATCCCATGAAAGAGAGGAAAAAATGTTGAATTTTAAGAAATTCAGATTTTTGAATTTTTGATAATTTTTTATGGGTATCCTTTTTTATAATTTTAGATTTTTTACCAAAGAGTCGAGACTATTAAATAAGTAAAGTATTTTCCAAAAGCACAATAATAATGAAGCTAAATCCCATAAAAGAGAAGAAAAAATTTTACATGTTAAGAAATTCGGATTTTTAAATTTTTGATAATTTTTTATAATTTTAGATTTTTTACCAAAGGGTCGAGACTATTCAAGAAGTAAAGTATTTTCCAAAAGCACAAAAATAATGAAGCTAAATCCCATAAAAGAGAGGAAAAAATGTTGAATTTAAGAAATTCAGATTTTTGAATTTTTGATAATTTTAGATTTTTACTAAAGAATCGAGACTATTTAATAAGTAAAGTATTTTCTAAAAGCACAAAAATAATGAAGCTAAATCCCATAAAAGAGAAGAAAAAATTTTAAATTTTAAGAAATTCGGATTTTTGAATTTTTGATAATTTTTTATAATTTTAGATTTTTTAAGAAAGAGTCAAGACTATTTAATAAGTAAAGTATTTTCAAAAAGCACAAAAACAATGAAGTTAGCTTCGTGGGAATTAGATCCCATAAAAGAGAGGAAAAAATGTTGAATTTTAAGAAATTCGGATTTTTGAATTTTTGATAATTTTAAATTTTTACCAAAGAGTCGAGACTATTCAATAAGTAAAGTATTTTCCAAAAGCACAAAAATAATAAAGCTAAATCCCATAAAAGAAAGGAAAAAATGTTGAATTTTAAGAAATTCGGATTTTTGAATTTTTGATAATTTTTGATAATTTTAGATTTTTTACCAAAGAGTCGAGACTATTTAATAAGTAAAGTATTTTCCAAAAGCACAAAAATAATGAAGCTAAATCCCATAAAAGAGAAGAAAAAATTTTTAATTTTAAGAAATTCGGATTTTTGAATTTTTGATAATTTTTTATAATTTTAGATTTTTACCAAAGAGTCGTGACTATTTAATAAGTAAAGTATTTTCTAAAAGAACAAAAATAATAAAGCTAAATCCCATTAAAGATAGGAAAAAATGTTGAATTTTAAGAAATGGGGCCGTCCATAAACTACGTCACGCCTTAGAGGGGGGGGGGGGTGGGATTCATTTTTTGTGACGTTCTGTAGAAAAAATGGTGCTAAAGCGTGTGAAATTTGTGATGTGGGTAGGGGGGGTTGAAAAATTATGCAAAATTGTGAGACGTAGTTTATAAATGGCCCTAATTCGGATTATTGAATTTTTGATAATTTTAGATTTTTACCAAAGAGTCGAGATTATTCAATAAGTAAAGTATTTTCCAAAAGCACAAAAATAATGAAGCTAAATCCCATGAAAGAGAGGAAAAAATGTTGAATTTTAAGGAATTCAGATTTTTGAATTTTTGATAATTTTTTATGGGTATCCTTTTTTATAATTTTAGATTTTTTACCAAAGAGTCGAGACTATTAAATAAGTAAAGTATTTTCCAAAAGCACAATAATAATGAAGCTAAATCCCATAAAAGAGAAGAAAAAATTTTACATGTTAAGAAATTCGGATTTTTAAATTTTTGATAATTTTTTATAATTTTAGATTTTTTACCAAAGGGTCGAGACTATTCAATAAGTAAAGTATTTTCCAAAAGCACAAAAATAATGAAGCTAAATCCCATAAAAGAGAGGAAAAAATGTTGAATTTAAGAAATTCAGATTTTTGAATTTTTGATAATTTTAGATTTTTACTAAAGAATCGAGACTATTTAATAAGTTAATTATTTTCCAAAAGCACAAAAATAATGAAGCTAAATCCTTTAAAAGAGAAGAAAAAATTTTACATTTTAAGAAATTCGGATTTTTGAATTTTTGATAATTTTTTATAATTTTAGATTTTTTACCAAAGAGTCGAGACTATTAATGAAGTAAAGTATTTTCCAAAAGCACAAAAATATTGAAGCTAAATCCCATAAAAGAGAGGAAAAAATATTGAATTTTAAGAAATTCGGATTTTTGAATTTTTGATAATTTTAGATTTTTACCAAAGATTCGAGACTATTAAATAAGTAAAGTATTTTCCAAAAGCACAAAAATATTGAAGCTAAATCCCATAAAAGAGAGGAAAAAATATTAAATTTTAAGAAATTCGGATTTTTAAATTTTTGATAATTTTAGATTTTTACCAAAGAGTCGAGACTATTCTATAAGTAAAGTATTTTCCAAAAGCACAAAAATAATGAAGCTAAATCCCATAAAAGAGAGGAAAAAATATTGAATTTTAAGAAATTCGGATTTTTGAATTTTTGATAATTTTTTATAATTTTAGATTTTTTACCAAAGATTCGAGACTATTTAATAAGTAAAGTATTTTCTAAAAGCACAAAAATAATAAAGCTAAATCCCATAAAAGAGAAGAAAAAATTTTAAATTTTAAGAAATTCGGATTTTTGAATTTTTGATAATTTTTTATAATTTTAGATTTTTACCAAAGAGTCGAGACTATTTAATAAGTAAAGTATTTTCCAAAAGAACAAAAATAATGGAGCTAAATCCCATTAAAGAGAGGAAAACATGTTAATTTTTAAGAAATGGGGCCGTCCATAAATTACGTCACGCTTTAGAAAGGGGGGGGGGTGGAATTCATTTCTTGTGACGTTCTGTAGAAAAAATGGTGCTAAAGCGTGTAAAATTTGTGACGTAGGTAGGGGGGTTTAAAAAATTATGCAAAATTGTGTGACGTAGTCTATAAATGGCCCTAATTCGGATTTTTGAATTTTTGATAAATATAGATTTTTACCAAAGAGTCGAGACTACTTAATAAGTAAAGTATTTTCCAAAAGCACAAAAATAATAAAACTGAATCCCATAAAAGAGAAGAAAAAATTTAAAATTTTAAGAAATTCGGATTTTTGATAATTTTTTATAATTTTAGATTTTTACCAAAGAGTCAAGACTATTTAATAAGTAAAGTATTTTCCAAAAGCACATAAATAATGAAGCTAAATCCCATAAAAGTGAAGAAAAAATTTTAAATTTTAAGAAATTCGGATTTTTGAAATTTAGATAATTTTTGATAATTTTAGATTTTTACCAAAGAGTCGAGACTATTTAATAAGTAAAGTATTTTCCAAAAGAACAAAAATAATGGAGCTAAATCCCATTAAAGAGAGGAAAACATGTTAAATTTTAAGAAATGGGGCCGTCCATAAATTACGTCACGCTTTAGAAAGGGGGGGGGGTGGAATTCATTTCTTGTGACGTTCTGTAGAAAAAATGGTGCTAAAGCGTGTAAAATTTGTGACGTAGGTAGGGGGGTTTAAAAAATTATGCAAAATTGTGTGACGTAGTCTATAAATGGCCCTAATTCGGATTTTTGAATTTTTGATAAATATAGATTTTTACCAAAGAGTCGAGACTACTTAATAAGTAAAGTATTTTCCAAAAGCACAAAAATAATAAAACTGAATCCCATAAAAGAGAAGAAAAAATTTAAAATTTTAAGAAATTCGGATTTTTTGATAATTTTTTATAATTTTAGATTTTTACCAAAGAGTCAAGACTATTTAATAAGTAAAGTATTTTCCAAAAGCACATAAATAATGAAGCTAAATCCCATAAAAGTGAAGAAAAAATTTTAAATTTTAAGAAATTCGGATTTTTGAAATTAAGATAACTTTTGATAATTTTAGATTTTTACCAAAGAGTCGAGACTATTTAATAAGTAAAGTATTTTCCAAAAGAACAAAAATAATGGAGCTAAATCCCATTAAAGAGAGGAAAACATGTTAAATTTTAAGAAATGGGGCCGTCCATAAATTACGTCACGCTTTAGAAAGGGGGGGGGTGGAATTCATTTCTTGTGACGTTCTGTAGAAAAAATGGTGCTAAAGCGTGTATAATTTGTGACGTAGGTAGGGGGGTTTAAAAAATTATGCAAAATTGTGTGACGTAGTCTATAAATGGCCCTAATTCGGATTTTTGAATTTTTGATAAATATAGATTTTTACCAAAGAGTCGAAACTACTTAATAAGTAAAGTATTTTCCAAAAGCACAAAAATAATAAAACTGAATCCCATAAAAGAGAAGAAAAAATTTAAAATTTTAAGAAATTCGGATTTTTGATAATTTTTTATAATTTTAGATTTTTACCAAAGAGTCAAGACTATTTAATAAGTAAAGTATTTTCCAAAAGCACATAAATAATGAAGCTAAATCCCATAAAAGTGAAGAAAAAATTTTAAATTTTAAGAAATTCGGATTTTTGAAATTTAGATAATTTTTGATAATTTTAGATTTTTACCAAAGAGTCGAGACTATTTAATAAGTAAAGTATTTTCCAAAAGAACAAAAATAATGAAGCTAAATTCCATTAAAGAGAGGAAAACATGGTAAATTTTAAGAAATGGGGCCGTCCATAAATTACGTCACGCTTTAGAAAAGGGGGGGGTGGAATTCATTTCTTGTGACGTTCTGTAGAAACAATGGTGCTAAAGCGTGTAAAATTTGTGACGTGGGTAGGGGGGGTTGAAAAATTATGCAAAATTGTGTGACGTAGTTTATAAATGGCCCTAATTCGGATTTTTGAATTTTTGATAAATATAGATTTTTACCAAAGAGTCGAGACTATTTATTAAGTAAAGTATTTTCCAAAAGAACAAAAATAAAGAGGCTAAATCCCATTAAAGAGAGGAAAAAATGTTGAATTTTAAGAAATGGGGCCGTCCATAAACTACGTCACGCCTTAGAGTGGGGGGTGGAATTTATTTTTTGTGACGTTCTGTAGAAAAAATGGCGCTAAAGCGTGTGAAATTTGTTACGTGGGTAGGGGGGTTGAAAAATTATTCAAAATTGTGTGACGTAGTTTATAAATGTCCCTAATTCGGATTTTTAAATTTTTGATAATTTTAGATGTTTACCAAAGAGTCGAGACTACTTAATAAGTAAAGTATTTTCCAAAAGCACAAAAATAATAAAGCTGAATCCCATAAAAGAGAGAAAAAAATGTTGAATTTAAAGAAATTCGGATTTTTGAATTTTTGATAATTTTAGATTTTTACCAAAGAGTCGAGACTATTTAACCCTCAGGGTACTGACTATAAAAATGTAACGTTCCGTACTGACATGGGTTAGCGTAACCCAGCAACTTTGATCGCCTGTATCTTGGTCTGTAATTGATGAATTTAAACTCTTTTTTTTGTAATCTGTTAAAAATTTCCCCAGGAATATGCCGGATTTGTCGGATTAGTGATATTTTTTTATTTATAAAAGTTATTGTTAAAAATACAAATGGTTTTCAAAAAATTTTCATGAAAAAAATTTTTTTTTTCAAAAGCTCGTATTTTTATGAAAAAAAAGATAAAATCATTTTATATAGGTGTTTTGGAAAGGTGAAAAGTTGATCTTTAAGATAGCGTTAGCCGTTTTTTAATTAATCTTAAAAAGTGTATTTTTTTTAGATTTAAAAATGCTCTATTTTTGACATGTAAAAAAAAGGCAAACGATAAATTCATTAAAAATATCGCGAAAATTTACAAACCCAAATTCACCAAATTTACAAAATCCTTCCGCTTTACACTTTATGAACTTTTAAATGTAATTTATGAATAATTTTCAATTAATTTAATGAGATTTCACAATTCACAAAAACATGGATTTTATAACATAGCGTACTGACTGGGTGTAATTCACCCGAATACAAATTTCAATAATTCGCAGCTTGAACAGCAAGTGCCGACCGGCTCTGCTAAATCAGCTACTTTCGGTTCTAATCTCAAAGTTTCCCCCCCCAGGTCCGAGCCACGCCCATCGATTTGTTTAGAAATGGCGCAACTTTTAAAATTCGCCTGGGTTACGCTAACCCAGTCAGTACCCTGAGGGTTAATAAGTAAAGTATTTTCCAAAAGCACAAAATAATGAAGCTAAATCCCATAAAAGAGAAGAAAAAATTTTAAATTTTAAGAAATTCGGATTGTATCGTATTGGCGATTTAGTATTAGCGCGTACTTACAAACTCTCGTCGAAAGAGAAAAATATTCACGGTGGTCTGGGAGGCGGAAAGTTTCGAGCAAAAATGACGATAAAATCGACACAGGGGGATGTGTTAAAGAAGGTTTGGGCATTACCAATTCGTTTGATTTAAAATTCCAGCTGATCATTTAAGCTAATAAAAGCGTTTTTTAGCAATTTTTTTGAAGGGTTTAGAAAATGATTACGGTAAACGAAATTGTTAGATGATAGTGTATTATATTTAAGCTTAAAAAGACAATTTCCCAAAGCCATACAATAATCCTTCCTCTTCTTCAGAAAACTTGTTTCAAAATTGATTTTTTGAAGCCTGTAAAGCAGACTACTGCTTTAACGGGGGGAGTTAAGGTCTATTCGGTAAAAAAAACGCATGTTTTTTTAATTTTTTTGGCGATACGCAGAAAGTTAATTTATTTTATCGCTTTGCATATAATTATGTAACATTTGAAAAATATTTCTCTAAATTTTAATTCAAAAATATTAAGATCTGAGCGAAATAATAGGATTTTTTTTATTGCCTCCTAAAAATCAAAGTACATCTGTTAAAGGAGATGTTTTTCGAGGTAACACTGGGAGGAATTTTTTTATAATTTTTCGATTTTTCGTAGCACTTGAAAGCCAAAAAGTCGATTTTAGCTATAAAAAATTGATTTATTTGTTATTGTAAAATACGTAATTTTTTATTTTTTAAAAAAAGCTTTAAGGGTTACCTGAGGAATTATGTGAAGAAGCTGTGTGCAAAATTGCAGAACGGTTGATGAAGTAGATTTTGAGATATCGTGAACACGGACTTTAAAAATGCCTAGTTTTACAAAAATGCTTTAATCAGTAAAGATCAAATGCACAATAGTTAAAGTTTGGCATTATTTTTACACGTTGTAACGCAATTTAAAAATTTAGCAATGAGTATTTCTTATCGCACAAGAATCACTCTTTTAAATGGTGTATCGAAAAATATTGCACATTTAAAAACAAACAAATTACAAATGATTTTTTTATGAAGTACATGAAACCTGAAGCCTGGACCTACAGAACTAAAGTACTCATAACTTCGTCAATTTTGCTTCGATGACTTGAGATTTTAACACAACATTTTGAAGATAATATGTAATCATTAAAAAAATTTAAAAAAATGCAATTCAATATTTTTAAGACCTTACCGTTTCCTTAACAGAAAGGATAATATGTTCTTATTGTAACAGATTTCATAGATAAAAAATATAACGTCCCCACTGGAGGAATTTAATAAGAAATTTATTAGGCCATGAGGCCTACTTTTGACCTATGGGTAAAAATAGGTAAAATTAGTATAAATGTCTATATACCGTAACGGCAGAGCAGGTCAAAACTTCCCTTAAAATTGACCTAAATTTTGAGAACAGAGAAACCTATACATACAGGTTAGCCCTTGCAGTCACGCAATTAGAATAATCGACAAAATATTATAAACTCTATTGTAGATAGGGTTTCTTGGGTCGCTAAATTCGAATCCAGGGTCAGATTTGCAAAATTGTTAAAATTCAAAACGGTGGATTTAATAAGGCGACGAATTTTTAAAAACTAAACAGATTCACTAAAAACTTGTTACTCAGGGATTTTTAGCTTTGCTGATATCGAATCTGATGTCGCTTTTCAAAAATTTAAATTTTTAAAATATTCGTCCGCCATATTAAATACGCCATTTTTAATTTTGAAAAGTAATAGCGGATTCGTAATTAGCAATCCCAAAAACCTCCGAGTAACAAGTTTCAAACAAATATGGTGGGTTTCTATTTTTTTTAACCATCTCAAAAGGTGGTCGATATATGTATTGACAAATGTGACTGAAATTAAGCCTTAACCTGCACTTGTAGGTTAAAAAGTCTTGAAAATGATGCGTTTGTTGCGACGATATCCTTTTATAATATAGGTGGATATAACGTTAATATTCCTACCAATCCTTCCTGTTAAATTTCATTTTTTTTAAATTGAGGTGTAAATTTACACATTTCAAATTGATTTCTTGATATCTCACTTAAATGATCAGCTGGGATTTCAAATCAAACGGATGTGTAATGTCCAAACCTTCCTTAAAACATCCCCGTTTCTCGATTTTGTCGTCATTTTTGCTCGAAACTTTCCGCCTTCCAGACCACCGTGTATTGCCGCAAAATTGTGTCCTCCTTATTCTGGTCCATTCAAGATTTCGAAAGTATATTCTTCCCTAGTTTATGACATTAGCGATTTAAATGATAAAAAGATTAGAAAAGTACATATAGAAGATTTGAAACCTTATCGCGAATCCTCTGAGAAAAACAATTAATTGACAAAGTCACTTATATTTTTTTTCTCGTAAATCTAAACATTTTTTTTATTATTCAATGAATTTTACTATATGATCAATAAAATTTTGTTCTTAAAATTTTCTATTGAATTGAAACTTACTCTTTTATATATTTTAGGATAGTTCACTGAGATCTTCCGAGATGTCGGATACTCCTCCCCCCCACCAACACCATCGCTGAGTCGGACCGCCCACAACCCTTGACTCTGGTCCAATTACAAGAGTCTCTGGCCAAGTCACAGGCCCAATCTTATCGCCTAACTATTTCGTTACACAAACTCGTCGCCGCCTTGGAAGAAGAACAACGTAGAGTCGCGAAATACAAATCTAAGTACAAAAAATTGTTAGCTGAAAGAAAAAGGATGGCCAACTCGTCATCTCTAGAGGCGAAAGAGACTAAGATCATGGACGCTGAAATTTCCCACGTTGGGCGCCATTGTGAGATTAAAAATTTTACAATGGCTTAAATAATTTACAAAATCAAAAATAAATCAAAATAATTCAAAATTTGCAAAATTCTTAATAATTGCTATCTCAGTGCCGTTCAGAGATATAGCGCAATCACCTTCGGAATCATATTTAAGCGAAAAGGAGCAAAACTACAAAATTGTTGGGCGCCAGGCTCACCGATGAGCCAACATCAACAGCAACAATATTAGCAAAATTATTGTTTTGGAGGAAACAAGACCACCAGGTTAATTCCTCTTCAACAAACTTTACTTCAAAAATTTAATCACAAAATTCAACAAAATTCGCGAATCATCGAACAGAAGCGAATATCATATCAAAGCATCAAAATTAAAATTTAGTCAAAAACCTACAAAATAGTACTTAAGTATGATTTACCGGATCCTCACAGCAAAATGTTGCTCGGGCTAACTCAAAAAAAGAAGAAGCATTGGGCTAGGGCTTTGGTGAGAGTATTTCCAAAGGCAAAATAATGAAACATAATTAAAATTGACAATAAAAAAATATATTCAATAATTAATCATGTTCACTTTACAAAAAAAAACAAAATATTCGCTCAATTCAAACAAAATAACAAAATAAATTTCAAACTAATTATTTCCGACATAATTCTCGAATAAAATATTCGTCTCAATTAATTACAAAATAACGCAAAATAATCAAACAAAATCGTGAAATTTCATTATAAAACAAAATAAAATCTCTGCTACTCAACAAAATTTAATACGCGAAATAAACTAAAATTAACGCAAAATGACTTGGTTCTAAACTCACTCATTGCACAATCAATTCTCTAATTATTTCTAACTAATTAATACGCGACATTTTGAATTTAAACACAGCAAGAAAGTTTGGAGGGAAACCGCGAGGCATTACGAAATTTTAACAAACTCGTAAAATATATAATAATATCACAAAATTAAAACAATGATTCGCAATGAAGCCTTTTAATTTAAGCTTAAAATTAGAAATCAAATGACAAAACCGAAAATTGTCGCAAAGAAAAGACCACGAGGTGGAAAAGTGTCGTCATTTCGAAAAGAAAGCAAGAATTCATATTCTCTACGCGAAATAGTCTAAATTTAATCAAAGAAAACAAACGAAAAATTGAGAATATGCATCCTTTTCAACAATACTGTCGACTCACCAATTTCGAAACTAGACGTCTTCTCGTCCAGGACACCTTTTTAATCGTCGATCACAAATGTACAAAATTTAAAAGGGAGAAGCCCACAAAAGTTCGCTGAGCGAGTCTGAACGCAAGTGCCGGTGCTTGTCACTTTTTCTCATTAATTCGCCGGTAGCGTCGTGTTTCCTATCTAACCTGACCTACAGCGGTCGCGCGCGCCATTGTTTCGAGGCAGCGCTGCGGTGGCAAATTCATTCAAATTTGAAAATTACAATTCTTGGCAAAATAGTAAATTAATAATTTTCGTTCAATAAAATACTCACACATCAAACCAAATTTCGTAATAACATAAAAAATCTTAACTTCAATGAAATAACGTAACAATACTAGCGATAATCTAATTTTAAAACAATATTAAAAAATAAGCAAAATTAAATTCGGAGCAAAATCCAATTAATAATTAATTAGAAAAATAGATCTAATAATTAAGTTAATTAACAAATTAATTAATTAACAGACAAAATAATCAATACTAAAACCAATAAATTTGCAAAATTACCAAAAGCAAGCAAAATAATAAGCAAAAGTTAAATTAACGCGATGTTAATTTCAAAATAGCAAAACAAGCAAAATAAAGCAAAATTAGTTTTACGCGAGCGATTTACAAATACTATGATCAGGAGCTCTTCTTCTGCTGCGGAACGATAAATTGGTAGGAGAGGTTACCTTCCAAAGGACAAAAAACCAATTAGATCAAGGCTTTCGATCTTTAAAGAAAATAGTCAACTCGGCCTAAGTTGACAAATTTGTCGGAACTTCCAACGACAATTGGTGGCAGCGATCAGAGGAAACATCCTTCCACGTGAATGTGTGTGTGCGTGTCAAAACAACAAAACAGAATGGGTTTGGTCCAAAACCAAACGCAAGGGCAGCATCCAAACAGCCAACAATAAAATATCTGGTACAACCAGTGGTTAAAATTCAGGCATCAAACAGCCAAAAGTGCAGCTTCGAACAGCTAAGGTGCAGCCTCGAACAGCCAAATTTAAAAGAGCAGAAACGGCTCAAAGTGCGGCGTCAAGCAGCCAAAAGGTCGGCGTCAAACAGCCAAATTGTCAAAAGTGTAAATGTGTGGCCTCAAACAGCCAAGCAGAGCATCGAACAGCCAGTGTGGTGAATGGTTGGACAGTTAACCTCCAAATATCCAATATCGTTCCTCCTTTGGGTCTCAGAGTACAAATCCAAAAGAGAATCGCTCGTAACAAACATAAAAAAATAAAGCAAAGCAATAAACAAAAAATAAAATAAATCGCATTTTATCGAGGTCGAGTCGCAGAGCAGAGATTTTCGCAGAAAAGTGTCCGAAAGGAGAGAGCTATAATTTTTTTCTAAATTTTAAATTCAATTAATTTTACTCGGATGTAACGTGTAAAAATATTCACGTTACAACTTCTCCCTCTACACCACGTGTGCGGCTCAATCCGCCACACAATATAGGGTAATTCGCAAAATTTTCAAAATGCAAAACAAAATATCGATTTTCATAACAAAGTGGGAGACGACAGCAAAATTTCAAAATTTTCCGCTCGAAATGCTCCAGTCCACTCTCGACCAATCATCTAATAAACAAAACATAATCATAAACAAAATTATAATAAAGTAATCAATATCGAATACAGCTGAAAGAATTATTGTTATTAAATTACAAATTAATGTTTTAATAATTGCGGCAAATTAAATCATGAATACTTCTAAAATCGGGACACAACTAAATGAATTCTACAAAACTTTACTTCAGCAACAAATTTTCCAAAAAGCAAAACAAAACTATTTTAACATTAGTTGACAAAATGTGCTATCCCGGTACCGATCTAGCGATCAGGAAGTGCACCAAAAAAAATCAAACAATAAAAATAAAATTCAAAAAGTGTTTCTCATAGTTGATTACTTGTTATTATTATTATTGTTATTATTATTTCTCATTGTTATTTCGCAAATAAGCAAAATTTAACTCAAATAATTATTTCATATAAACAATAAATTTTCAAAATGAATTTCAATGACAAAGGGTTATGTCGTCAAAATTTGGTTTGTGATTAACTAAAATAGAAGGACAAATAGACAAATGTGAGAAATATAAAGAATTTATTTTATTACGTGGCAAGTTTCTCTGATTCAATATGTCTAATTTAATCTAATATTTTTTTTTAAATAAATAAATATAATTTTTGTAAATAAATTGATTTTTTTATAAATAAATAAATATAATTTTGTAAATAAATTGATTTTTTTTATAAATAAATAAATTTAATTTTATAAATAAATTGATTTTTTTGTATAAATGAATATAATTTTTGTAAATAAATAAGGATTAAAATTTTGAGAATTAATAAATTTTCTTTGGGACTTATTTACACTCTAATTTTAGGAATATTCTCTGAGACCCATCGCCATGGCTGACGCCACTCCTCCAAGATGTTGGAATTGTCTAGATATCGGCCACCGATATTCGTCCTGCCCGAAACCTTTATGAGCAAATTTTGTTTTCTTTGAGGAAACTCAGGGTATAGTTCAATAAATTGTCCCAATTGTGATAGGAAATTCCCAAGGAAAGGCCGAGACCATCTCAAAAAATCACGAAAATAAATCAATTGTAATATTCCTATTCGTATTTTTTTATTACGTATTCCACTTTTATGATATTTACTTACTTAGGGTGGAGTCCCATGACAGCGTTTTTGCGTTGCGTTATTGAAGGCGTACGTTATTTTCAGTGCGATCCATCTCTGCTTTACCTAACCATGCCATCCCTGCAGTTTGTTTTGTTTTTGAACTTTTCGAAATGTTTTGATCCTTGTCATTAAATTAATTGATTACATTAATTAAAAAAAAGTTATTCTATCTCGTGTTGAGTGTCCAGCAAATAAAAAAATTGTTTTTGTCCATTTCGTCGCCTCTATTGTTTAAAAATGTCGGAAAACGATATGCAGGTAAGAAATGTTTATGCCAATTTTAAGGTTATTTTATAAAGCAATAAAAGTGATTAAAAATTGTAAGATATAACATTTGGATAATTTACAATGTTTTAATATGAATTTTATGAATACTTTTCTAATATTTTTAACATTCTTTTCAATTTTTCTATTTTTTTAAATTTTCTATAACGACTTATTATAAAAAATGTTTTCATTTTTTTGGTTTAGCACTTGTCATTTCGGAAAATTATAAAAATAATGTTATTATTCAAGGTAAATATATTTCTAATGAGTTTTGTAATTTTTAATTTTTTATTCATTTATAGATGAAGCTGAAATGCGGATATTGCGGTTTTATTATCAGCAACATGAATAATATTTTAAAACATTCTTGTTTTGAAAATTACGAGGAAGAAAATGATTTTATAAAAGTTGATGACAATCACGTTGCCGTTATCTGTAATTTTTTCTAATATTATATTTATACTCTTTTTTTCTGATTAGTTAATTTGCTATATTTTAACAGTTACCGTTGCTTCACTAGTAAAACCAAGATAGTCCATATAAAGTATTTATTGTATTGAAAATTAGAAAAATTAATTACAATTCTGTAAAATTCGATTTTTACTGAAAATTTGACGCATTCAAAATTATGGTGCTATATAATAAAATTTCTTTTTCATCAAGGTAAATTTAGCACAATGTTAAATAATAATATGTTTATTTCTTAGTTACTCGAGAAGCTGGTGACAATAATAAGAGAGTTGAAAAAAAAAATGTAGAATGGAACAGCGAATGGGAAGAATCTCTTATAACAGCAGTTTCGCAAAGACCTCAGCTATATAACCATCTTCTGCCTGTTCAAGATAGATCTACTTTAAAAATAAATGCTTTATGGGAAGAAATTAGTAATACATTATGTGTTTTCTCATTAGACAGTATAAAAAAAAGATGGAAACAACTTAGGACCAAATATTCTTTGGCGAAATCTCAGAGAAATGCATATATTCCCAGCGGTTCAGCTGCATCAAAGAAAAATAGTAAAAAGAATAATGATGATAATTTTCCGTTTTTTGAAATGATGAGATTTCTTGATGTTTCTGAAACAACGAAGTATGTATCTATTTAAGAAGTACAACAATTACATTTAACTAATAAGATAAATACTTCAAGACATTGGTTTTACAACATTTTTTGCAAAATTTCTATTTTATATTACAATTTTTAATATGTTGATATTATTTTTTATTAAATATTAAGTTATATATAATAAGTATTAATTATTTAGTTTTTTTTAATAATCGGTCAATAAAAAACATTTTTAAAACCTAAAATGTTAATTTGTTTAAAAGCTAGAGTCAATTTATCGGCCTGTGTTCTTTATTTTTTTTATAATTCCAAAAAATGTTTATTAATTTAAAATAATTACCAAGCTTTTAAATAAGGTACAAGTTATAAACATTTGCAAAATGGAAAGTCAACAAACTTTTTTCTGTATTTTTAATTGATACTTAAAATATTGTTAACCCCTTAACTGCGGATGACGAAGATTTTGTCCGTCAAATCTTCGTCATCGCAGTTAAGGGGTTAACAAATTGGCATTGAGAAAGAGAAAATTTGCCATTTTTTCCCTTTCTTCTAAAAAAAAATATATAATCTTGCCAATTTCTTAGAAATAGATAAAAAAAATTACTAATACTAGTTTAACATATTTGAAAAAAGAAAATTCCAAGAAAAAGAAATAAGTATATTGTGCATCTAGGGAGGAAAATAGAAGATTTCCACGAGGGTGGATTTGCAGTTCGAGGCGTAGCGAGCACGCGAGCCGAAGGCGAGTGCTGCGAGCGAAGACGAGAACTGTAAACACACGAGTGGAAATCATTTTCCTCCCGTGGTGCACATACTATTTTTTCTAACACACGTAAACGGAAAGTACAACCACTTCATAAAAACTTTTAACGACAATAGTGTTTTCAACCGAAAGTTTATTATAATAATAGTATAATTTTTTAAAATGATTAATTATTAAAAATTAACAATTTTAACAATAACAATAACAATAAACAACAATTTAAACAAATTAAAAAACAAATATATTACATGTTATTTTGGACGACAGGGAGGTAAAGTACTTTTCTCTCCCCGCTATGACGTCACGGGGAGGTAAAGTATACTTTTCTCTCCCCGTTATGACGTCAGAGGGAGGTAAAGTAACATTCCCTCCCTCTCGTCGGAAAAGACATACTTTCCACCCTCTACACAGGTAAGAAATGATGTACTTTCCGTGCGTGTGTTAGAAAAAATTTATTTATTGTGGTTTATGGACGGCCCCATAGGATGTCTTTTGGGTGTCTTTCGAACGACAGAGTGTTTACTAACCGGGAAATAGTCGGGAATTTAATTTGACCGGAAATAAGCTAGGAATTTTATGCCAAACCGGAAATTTTTTCACCAAATTAAAAAAAGTTTTATTGTTTTAATTTTTTTTTTTTAAAAATCGCATTATTGATGTGCAAAATAATGTTTTATTAAAGAATTTATAAATTTGCAGAACGTTAAACACTCTTTCTTCTGATTCTGAGGATGACAAAAAAGAAAAGAAAGTTGGAAAAAAACAGAAAACGAAAAGGAAAAAAGAAAAATGTGGTAAGCAAAATTTTTTAAGTAATTGATAAAGGGCAATTTTTTTTAAATCAGTACCATATCTTGTTCTTCCGAAACAAGATACGACAAGACAAGACTTCCTACAATTTTATTAATAATGTTACAATTAACTTTCCTCACGAAACTTTCCTAAAAATTTATTAAATATTTATTTGCAATGTTCGGAATATGTAATGGCAATGTTTATTGAAAGTTGTGTAATTTAAATGTTCAGGGAAGTTTCGTGCAAAACATTTATTTAATTGGGCCATTTAAATCTTTACACAACTTTCAATAAACTTTTAATGTTAAATATGCCAAATATTGCAAGTAAATATTTAATAAATTTTTAGGAAAGTTTCAGTGCTGTGAGGGTTTTTCTGTTTCGAAATTTTTATGATGGAAAAAAATATCACAAAACTTCTTACTTTTCAAAAAACAATTTAAAAAAACAAATATTTGTTTAATATTTGACTTGGAGGATTGATAAATTTCTTCACAATTAATATTACTTTATCAATTGTTCCAGAACACTATTTTTAATATACTAAAAAGTCAATTTTAGATTGGTAGAGAATCGACGCCAAGTAAGATATAAAAACCGCGAATATTTATTCTCAAAATATCGAAAAAATTGAAAAAGAAAAGAAATTTTTAAACACTTTCCCTTTTAATATTATTTCATGCATTTATTAAAAAACCGAAATGTCGCAAAGTACAAGTTTTTGTAATTATCCAAACAATTACTGAAATAAAAGTTTACCAAGTAAACGTCAATGTTTCTTCCATTATATTTTGAACTGTAACAAACAGTATGAAATTTAATTTCATGTTTGACATAAGCAAAAAAAAATTAAATCTAATTATTCATCTTTATAAAAAATTTCTGTTTAAGACAATTTTAAAATCTTGGCGTCAATACTTTCATCAATTATAAGAACAAAGCTGAGATGTTTCTTAATGAAGACATAATGTTGATAATTTTTTCTGATTTAATAAAATAAGTCAATAAAATAATAAAATTTTCTGATTTTAAAATTTTGTGATTTAATAACTGTATTATTTGTTGCAGGTGGTACATGGACTACCGAATATTACGAAAGGCTAATACGATCAGTTAGCTCAACATCAAATATTGAGTGCAGCTATAATATTGTTGAATGTCCTCTGTATTCTTTGGTTCCAACATTTAAACAATTGGATGAACAGAGGCGTATTCGTGTGACACACGAATTTCAACAAATCTTAAAGGAGGAGTTGGAAGATCAATTGAATAAGAAAACCGTAATCTAATGATACGTATTATAATAATAACATTCTTTTTTTCATTTTCATTTCATTTCGATGATAGTTCAAAAGTAATTTGTTTGAAAAATGAAAAAGTCTATTTACAGTATTGTAGATAAATGATTTTTTCCCTAACTAGTTTCGAACTTTCTACAACTTTTTAAATTTATTTAATTAATGAAAGAAAAAATAATATTTATATAAAAAACAGCAATTGTATTTACCATACAAAGAGGCTTAAGCCTTTTAATGTTTACATAAATTTAATCGAACCGTCTTAATGACGAAGTAAGATTTGACCGAATCGTTTTTTTGTGTTGCAAATTGTCATTTGTTTGAAGCTAAATAATTGTAAATAATGGGTTTAAGTAGATGATTTGAAAGCCTGTTTTTGCTTTATATTCTGAATAAGTATGTTCCTGCTTGATTATTTTACCAACAAGTATTATATAACTAATAAATCTTTTACTTCAATTAAGGTGGCTTTTGTACCACAGCAAGTGCGTGTAAAAAAGCCACTTACAATATTTTCGTATAGAAGACGTATAGTTCAATCCTTTTATAATCTAAAAACAATTTTTCACAACGATTTTAAAGCTTAATAATTAAACTTTCAGTACCAATTGAAGTTTTAAAAATATATTGAAATATTCTGATTTTGTAACGTAGAAAGTAAAATAATAAATTTTTTTACACACCCAACTCTAAAATTTACTTTAATTAAGAAATAGATTAAAAAATATTTTTATTTCTCAATAACAATATTGTTCATAAACTCATTCTTTTTTTCTGGGAAAAAACATATTCAAGTTTCTTAACATTTTTGTAGACAATTTTCTATTTTCATATGGAAATAATTTGCATAATTTTGCGATGAGCGTTAGTATTTATGAAAATAATTGAATTCTTAAACCAATTATTTATAAAAATAATTGAATTAATAAAAAAAATTTATTACTTATAAAATTAATTGAATTATTGCGAAGAAATTTATAAAAAATTTGTTAATAATTGAATTCCTATGCATTTTTTATTATTTATGTAAATAATGAAATGTTGGCGTAGAATTTTATTCAAATATTATTTAAATAATTGAATTCTGTTGGGAAAATTAAAACAGTAGATATTAAAAGTAATTGAAATGAGAAAAATTTTAGAAAATAATTCAATTTTAAAGAAGAATTTTAATATCTCTAAAGATAATTTAAATTTTGACGAGAATTTTTAAAAAAAATTTTAACATGCATAATTAACTTTCTGCGAAGAATTTTATTACTTTTGAAAATAATTAAATTTCTGTAATCATTTATAACTTCTCCAAAATGCAATGGTTTAAAATGGTTTTAATTAATATTTTTCTATAAATCCAATATTTTTAATAATTAAATATGTATATACTTTGGCAAATTTAACTAATTTCAAGAAGAATTTGAATTATTGACATTTTACAAAAATCTAAAATTTTTAAAATTTGTACTTAAATTGATCAAAAATTGAAATTTTATAAAAATTTAAAAGATATTTGTTCAAGAATTACTTATTTATAAAAGTTATTGAAATTAAAGTTATTTAAAATGAAATTATTATCAAAAACAATAAATTTGATGGTTTTGTGTTAGAATTCTTGGTGATTTAATAGTTTATGATGCAAATAAAAGAAGGCACTAAAATTCAAAATTTTCTTATGAATTATTCTAAAAATTAAAAAAAATTGAATTACAAATTTTTAAATTGTATTTTTTTTACAATTGCTAATTTAATTTTAAAAATTATGTAACATTAACCGTGCGAATTGTTGCTAGTGTTCTAATAATGGAGATAATTTATCCTTACGTAAACTTAATGTTTCTTTATTCCAAATCGTTTTATTGTTCGAATTGTTATGTCAAAAGTTTAAGACAGTTAATTTTAAAATAAATAAAGTAAGACAATTTAACTCAATAAAGAGGAATAGTTGCAATCTTTAAAAATACAATGTTCAAAACTAAGGGAGTTAACGGTCACTGGTGTTGGGTGTTAAAATTTCCAAATGAAATATCAACTCCAAAAGAGTGTTAATTTAATAACTCCCATCATCAACACCCGTGCGAGTTGTTTATTCCTTGGGGAGTTAGCATAGGGGTGTGGATTTTTAACTTCTTTTATTCAACTCCCCAATGGGTTATTCGATTTTTATAGAATCCCCTGTGGAGTTAAAATTTAACTACCTTTTTTTACAGTGCAATAAATTATTTTGTACATTATTTATTTTTCTATTTAAATAATTGAATTCTCGTAGCTAAATCATGATAAGAATTTATTTAAAAAGTCAACTTAGTTATAACTTTACAAAATAATTAAAAACCCTAAAGTAGGATAATTTAGAAATATTAAAATTTCAAAAAAAAAGTTATTATTACCTACAAATTGGTAAAATAAACATTCAACTCTGTAATATTTATTCTAGAAATACTAACTTTTTTCATTTTTAAAAAATACTTGAACGCAATAAAAGCAATAATAAAAATAATAAATTCTTGAATTTTATATTTTTTTACTTAATATGTGACCGGGACTGAGAAAAGGGACCTACTTACCAAAATCAACTTTTCGAGAAAAACGCGTTTAAAGTTTTCTATCCAAATAAATTAGATTTCTTAAAACATTTTACATTTTAAATTAACATGATGAGTATTCTTTATGTATTTTTTCATGCTGAATCCGATTTCCATGGTTAAATAAGTGTTCAAACAACCCTGTAATTGTTATAAACAATTTATTTTGCAAAAGTCAAATAATGGAATTTTCAAAATTGATTTAAAAGACTTCCGGATGTCCTAGAGGTCTGAAATTTTTTATGCAAGTTCAGAACTGACACAATAATGAATAATTCTGAACTCTACAATTATCCATAGTTATTTGTTGACTTGCACAACCAGGTTGCCGATGACGGGGTATACTTGGGGATCATCTTCGAGAAATTAAGTCGAATTTTTTGTAAATGGTTTAGGCATTCAATTTAAGATTTAGGGGATATATTCTTGACTCTTAGACAACCAAGAGTAATTTTTGTCTTACAATTACTTATATTTTCATAAAAAAAATTTTTTTTAAATTTGTTTAAACAATTGGAAAAAAATTTTTTTAACAATCCGGACTGATTGAATTGTATTTCTAGGATCTTAAACTATAAGAAACCATCATAAAAAAAAATCGATTTTTTGGTAAGTAGGACCTACTTACCAAAAAATCGATTTTTTTGGTAAGTCCCGGTCACATATGCAATATATCATTGCAATAAAATTTGACTTTGGAGTTGAAATATTTTTTTTCTATTCTGTATTGAAAAAAAACAGATACGTATTTTTTTATTATTTTTTTGGAGGCCAAATTTTTGAGTTATGAATTTTCAAAATTTTCGCTTTTTAAATGTAGCTATATTTTTAATGTCAGATAACTCAAAAAATATTGCTTCTTTTCATTTTTTGACAAGAAAAAAAAAGTTTTGTTTTTCTCTCTACTTTTGAATAATCAAAACAAAAAATTTTTTTTTTCATTTTTTATTAAAAAAATAAAAAAAATTTATAAACAAATTAATTTTTTTTAACTTTGGGTATGATAAATTTTTAATTTTCTTTTTCTAAAACATACCTGGAAATGATAAGAAGGTTTTGCAAAAAGTTTCAGAGTGGGCCTGACAAGTTTGATGGGTCCAAAAAAAAAATTAAGCTGTCCGTGCAGGTCGCACGCACGTGGCACAATGGGATTTTTTTACAATTTATTATTAAAAATTGTCTAGAGCCTACAAATTTTATCGGATTTTGATTATTATTGAATTTTTAGGCTCTAAACAATTTTTAATAATAAATTGTAAAAAAATCCCATTGTGCCACGTGCGTGTGACCTGCACGGAGAGCTTAATTATTTTTTTGGACCCATCAAATTTGTCAGGCCCACTCTGAAACTTTTTGCAAAACCTTCTTATCATTTCCAGGTATGTTTTAGAAAAAGAAAATTAAAAATTTATCATACCCAAAGTTAAAAAAAATTAATTTGTTTATAAAATTTTTTTATTTTTTTAATAAAAAATGAAAAAAAATTTTTTTTGATATGATTATTCAAAAGTAAAGAAAAAAACAAAACTTTTTTTCTCTTGTCAAAAAATGAAAAGAAGCAATATTTTTTAAGTTATCTGACATTAAAAATATATCTTCATTTAAAAAACGAAAATTTTGAAAATTCATAACTCAAAAATTTGGCCTCCAAAAAAATAATAAAAAAATACGTATCTGTTTTTTTTCAATACAGAATAGAAAAAAAATATTTTTGGCCGATTTTAAGAGGTCGACTGAAATCTCACGTGGAATTGCCCATATATATATATATATATATATATATATATATATAATATATATATATATATATATATATATAATAAATAATATTACATATAATATTTTTAAATTGTTCCCGCAAAATGCAGGACCGACGTTTTATAATTTCCCACTGTCCCATGGTCGCGTAAAAACGCGCGTTCAATTGGGACGTTTTTTTTTATACCAATTAAAAAGCACATTTAAATAGATTCGAAGGAAGAACTGTCTTTCTATTCGTCTATAAATTGCATTTTTGCGACGTTGACGTTTTAACGCACACATGGGACAGTGGGATATTCATTTCACGCAATTGAAAAAGGTATGGGAAGACTTTGCGCAATTTTTTTATTAAATGATACCAGTACCTATATTTATTGCCACACGCCACCATATTTGGAGGTTATATCGTTGAATGTTCAACTTGTTTTAGTATAAATAATAGTACGAAAATAAAATAAAAGTCTTCCCTTTTAAATTCAACGAAGTGAACCATGAATAAATTTTCATCTCTTCATTGAAAAGTATGTTCCGAGTTTTCAAATTATAAACGCCGGCAATAATATATTTTCTATATTATTTGTGATTATTTGAATGATAGTTTCGACCGTTATTTGGCAGTTCATCTACTATAGTGGTTCAATGTAATTATGTTGCCATTTTTTATTACATTTACATACTAAATATTATTCTCGTCATAATATATGTGGAATAAAGTTTTTAACTTTAAAATAAAGTGTTCTGAAGAAAGATACCAAAGAGATTTATAAGAAGTCGAATATTTTAGGTTATGTTTTTAATTTTTTAAATAAAAATGTACAAAGGATATTAATTCTCAATATAAACCATAAGAATTTTCATTACTCTAAAGAGGAACGTTCATAAAATTTTAAATGTTTGAGATAAACGGAAAAACATTTTTTTTATATTTCCTTTTAAAAAATGATTTGTAAAGAAACTTCGCGAAAAGTTTTGTCAGACGAAAGATTCTGTAAATTGAAACACAATAATATATTTTTTCTACATTGTTTATCACAAAAGTTGTAAACTTTAAAGTATATATACACTCGAACGCTGGTTTTAGCCAACTTTTTGTTCGGGAGGCAAAAACTTCTCTTCGATTTTCTCGGTTTAACATATCTTTTTCTTGTGGATGGCATCTTGTGGATGGCAGTATAGTCTTCTTATATTCCCCCTATACTGATATGCTTTTATATTATGTATATATAATAATGTAATATATGGGGCATTCCACGCCAAGCTGGAAATCATTTTGCTTTTGCATTTCAAATTTTCTTTAAATATTTTATTTCTTGTAGTACTTTTTAAAATGAATGAGTTACCTTGATTTTTTCAAATTTTTTCATAAAGCGGTTCAGGAGATGCAGGTTTTTGAAAACTGACGTTTTCGTACGTAGATTTTTTTTAAATGCTTATAAGTCGGCCAACAATTGATTAAATTGGACGTTTATATAATTAAAATTATTCTTTTTACACGTAGCTTTTTTTAAAAATATTTTTATTAAAAACCACGTGCGAAATAAAAAATTTTCATTATAAAAACGTCCAATCCGATCAATTTTTGACCGCTTTATGAAAAAATTTGAAAAAATTCAAGGTAGCTTATTTCAAGGAGTACTAAAAGAAAAAAAAATGTTTAAGAAAAAATTGAGATGCAAAAGCAAAATGATTTCCAACTTGGGGTGGAATTATATTTCTACGCTGTCTTCATAAGAAAACTTTTTATTTACAGACTCACAAGTTTTTAAAATGAAAGTAATTGATATTCTCTTGTACTTAAACTGGCTGTTGACTATGTGCCAAATATTGCCGCAGCATACTTTCACACCTCATGAAACAAATGCACACATCCTGCATGTGTACATTTTATATCTGGAACTTGACAAACTAGAGAATTTACAAAAGAAAAGAAGATTTTGGGTTCGATCAATTTTCACTGTTGAACGACGAAGAGCACAAGGTGCAAGTAATAATTTGCTTTTTGAAATGGAAACGGAGGACAAGGAACAATATTTAAAATATTTGCGAATGAATAAAAAATTGTTTGATAAACTTCTTAAAAAAGTTCAACCGTATATACAAAAGAAAGGAATGATCCGAAAACCAATATCCGCTAAAACAAGATTACATATTTGTCTACGCTATCTTGCATCTGGTGATTCCATGGAATCGATAGCATATCAATTTAGAGTTGGACATAATACTGTGTCTAAAATTGTAAGGGAAACATGTAGAGCTATTTGGGTCGCATTAAAAGGTGCAGTTTTTCCTAAATTAACCAGGGAAGGATGGATGTCGCATTCCAAAAGTTTTGGAGAAAAGTGGAATTTCCCTCATTGCATTGGTGCAATTGATGGGAAATTAGTTGTCATGCAGGTAAGTTATAAGGAAAACATTGTGTATCCATATAAAAATGATTCGTTTAGAATTCGTATTAATTTTCGTGTGACGTTTTAAAACATTATCCGTGCGTATTCGTTACGAATTTCAGACGTTTTTCGAAAGGAATTCCGCATATAATTTTTTTGTAAATTTAAACAAAATTAATAGAGATGTGCAAAAAGTTCGAAAGGTCGAGCCGAGCCCAAGCCGGCTCGATGTATCGAGTACTCGAGTGGCTTCAAGTACTCGAAAAATTCGAGTACTCGATTAAATTCGAGCACTCGAGTGAAATCGATCTTTTAACTTACTAAAAAAACTATTAATAAGTAAAAAATTTCGAATTTATTCGAATTACTAAAGCAGTAAAGTAAATTAATCTTCAATTTCAAAGTGTATTTCTATTTGCTGATTATAATATAATATGCGAAAATTGTATGAATTTTCTCTAGAACTCGAATTCCCTCGAGCACTCGAAAAATTCTAGTACTCGAAACTATTTGAGCTTTTTACACAGCTCGGCTCGGCTCGAAAAATGAAAAGTTCGATCGAGCTTCGAGCTTTTTGCACACCTCTAAAAATTAAGATCACTTTTTCGTATGATACTATGATAATAATTTTACAAAAATGTACTGTAAATATATTTTTAACCGACTGGAAAAATTTTCTTTTAAAATTATCTGTAAGATTTTTTTATTTATTTATTTCTTTTTTACAAATCAAGGTCACGCAGTCCGATTAGTCCGATTAGACCATACATGACTAACGAAAATTATATTTACATTAAAATAATTTTAAAGCGCATTTGAATATACAATTTTCTAAACATAGGTATATCATTTAGGTGCCTCAAAATTTTGATCATTTTTTGAATCCTTTTTAGTATTAAGTGATTTTTCAGTTTACATTTTGATAATTTGACCAAATTTATTAGAGTATTTGAAAGTATTGAAAGAGTAAATGTCATTTTCATTCTTTTTAATTTTTTCAAAAATATTAGTTATGAAAGTTATTTTTTCTTGGGACATCTTAATATTTAATACTTTTAAAATATTTTCAGGACACGAAATATTATTGGAATAATTGTAACCCCAGAAGTGGTACGTGAATTTACTCACCCTTCAAGGAGTAATACCAATTTTTGATGATTTATTTTGCAAAAATAAATGATTTCTTTTTAGGGGGTTTGTTAAATACATAATGAAGCGTAGAAAGAAATTTTTACTTTAAATTTTATAACAAAATGGCGGCGATAAATGTCATGTTCTAAATTGATTAATTTTTTTAAAACCAAAAAGGCCAGAAAAGTTTTTTAAAAAGTTTAAGCCCTGGAACAAAAAACCAAAAAAATTTCATAATCTATATGCTATAAACTTTGGAAGTACATGTCGGTTTTTTTAAATTGATTTTTCTAAAAATGGTGTTTTCTAAAAATTTAGAGTGGTCTTACTCTTTAAAAAGTAACTGGGGTGTCTATAGACACCACAAACTTGAATCTTGTTTTAAAAGTTTTCTGTTTGACATAAAGTCAATTAAAATTATAAATTGTATTGGTTTTCTAGTAAGGAAAGTAATGGTTTTATTTCCTTTTTGATAAATTTAAAAAAAATATGAATAATGGATAGGGTTTGAAAACGAAAAAATTATTTTTTAAGTTAGAGGCGTATTTTGAATATTGCGTGGGATGTCCAGACACCCCAGTTACTCCTTTTAAGGTTAAGTGTGCATGAATATTTCGAAAACGCTTTAAAAATATTTCTCAAATACTATTTTTTAATAGGTTAGTACTTTTTTAAATCTGAAATAGACACTTTCTTCAAATGAAAGAGTGCGGTTTCGTTTACTAATTGAATTAATAACAGTTAGTAGTTTTCCACTATTATTTAGTGGCTTTTTACTAAAAATTAGTCAAAATTGTTACTACGTCAGATAGCAAACGAATTTGCACTCTTTTATTAATAGTAAAACTACTATTTTACATTTAGAGAGCAGTAAGCTGGTAAATATAAGTTATAACTTTTAAGCTTGTCCCGTAAAATGCTTTTAATTTTAGATGAGCAACAATTTTTTTATATCATCAAAAGATGCACATTATACTTTGTTGACCATTATTATATCTGTCAGAGTTCAAAAAAAATTATAAGTTAATAATGAAATCATTTCCAGGCTCCGCCGAACTCTGGTTCTCAGTATTATACTTACAAGCAGCGCTTCAGTATGAATTTGATGGCTATAAGCGATGCACACTATCGCTTCATTTCAGTTGATATTGGTGCTCCAGGTAGAAGGAGTGATGGTGGAGTGTTTGGAGAAAGTACAATGTACAGAAAATTTGAGACAAACACTTTTCAAGTTCCTCCACCGGAAGCAATAGTTGCAAACACACCTGCTCTACCATATGTTCTTGTTGGAGATGAAGCTTTTAGTTTAACTTCATATTTAATGCGACCTTATCCTAGAAGCAGAGCACTAAACCTAAAGAAGAAAATCTTCAATTACCGGTTAAGTCGCGCAAGGCGTGTTGTCGAAAGTGCCTTTGGCATACTTGCAGCTCGTTGGCGAATATTCAGAAAAGAAATTATAGGCTCTACAGAACTTGTTAGAGGTATCATACAAGCCACAACATGCCTTCACAACTGGGTAATAACAGAATCGTTAAACAATACTGATTATGACTCGCAATACACTCATTTAACAGCCGCTGATCGCTTGCAACCAGTCAACGGTACGTGACTTTAAGAATATCTATGTTACTTGTACGCTATCAGTCATAATTGAACGCCTTAAATGTAAGAACCAGACGCAGCCTATTTAATTTTAATGTCCTATGTCTGATTCTTGCATCAAGGGATTCAATTGTCAGTCTAATTTTTTTTATTACTGTAAAATAAAAATAATATATCACAATAATTATTCAATTTCCAAAATTTCTTTAAAATTTCAATTGTTCCTAAATAATAATTTTGTTTAATCTTTTCGAATTAAAGTTTTTAAAGTTAATTCAAAAATATTAAAAAAATGTTTTGTAAAAAAATTTTGAAATTATTTTTCTGATAATTAAACATAATATATAAGTTATTTAACAAATTTTGGACTACCTTCAACAACTTTAGTAGTTTTAGATGAAACACTACATTTATTTTAATAGATATTACATATTGCAATTTATATTGCAAAAAATTTAAAAATGTTAATTATTTTAGGAATAATTTAAATTTTAAGAAAATCATCGCAAACTCAACAACTATAGTGATTTATTACTTAAAAGTTCACAATTTTATTGCTTATGATTCATTATTTGTCTAATTTTTCGAAAGCTTATTATAGATTTAATTCAGGGACTTTAAATTTCATTTACATTGGTTCAAAATTTTAGTAGATATTACAATATTTATATAAACTGACCCACCAAATGTGGGATTCCATCTGGAGAATATATAGATAAAATCAAAACTGAAAATTTTAAACATACATATGTAAAGGTAGCTTTCTACTTTAACAAAACTAATTTTATTTCAAATGCTTTGACATTCTTCACAATATTTCTAGAGTAAATTTGTTCCATACTTCTACTTTATACTCCTAAGAAATAGTTTTAACGATTAAATAACAAAAAAAGGTTAATTTGATTTTGAACAATTTTAAGTAAGGGAGACTGGGGCTAAACCGGACAATTCAAATATTTCCGAAACCATGAAGAATTTCTAATAATGTTAATAACCTGTGAACGCGCTATTCTATTTCGTGAAGCATTTATTGCATGAGGTTTTAGGGACATGTCATTTTCCTTGTAATAATATTTGCCGTTAAATGTCGTTTTCCGCAGTAAAAGTAAAAAAGTTTTTTCTCATTTTTTTGGTTTTTATCGTTATAATTAAAGTGCACATATCATATGGCAATTTTTTTATTAGCTAAAGGTGTACTGAGTTTAGTAGAAAAAAAGTTCAATGGAAAACGTTAAGAAGAAAAAATTTATTAAAGGTTAATTATTAGATGACGGTGTGGGGCTAAATCGGACGTCGTAATAAAAAACAATAAAATTTGCGAATAATATAATTTATTTCATATTAATGACCTATTTTACATTATATTCTTTGCATAGAACCACTTTATCAATAAATAAATAAAGAATTTATTTTAAAACACGAATTAGCAAGCAAGCTGCTGACAACAAACAAGTCTGAAAACTATAATTAATTTTATATTGTATTAATTACATATTTTACATTTTCTATTACATTCTTTGCATACAACTACCTACAAATAAATAAACAAAGAATTGATTTGACTTTTCTCCAAAAAAACGAAGATTTGTGTATTTCTCTTTAATTAATCAGCCGTGTCCGATTTAGCCCCATGGGGTGTCCGGTTTAGCCCCACCAATTTTGGGATTTTCGTTTTTGAGGTAGTCACCTTTAAAGCAACATATCTCCAAAGCTATTGTAGTTCTTTAAAAACAAACAAGTGCGATTTGTAGGTGAAGGAACAAGCCTCGGTCTCCTCTACCTAGTATTTTACTTTTAAAATAGTTTCGATCCCATTACAAAAAATTTTTTTTTTGTTTTTTGACAGCTAAAATTGCTTGCAAATATTATTTAAAAAAATCTAAAATTATTGTAAAAGAAGTCGAAACTGCGAAAAGAAAGTTAATTTTTAGAAAAGTAGGTGTAAAAGCAAGCTGTACATGCATTTAATTATCATTGTCTAAATAATTTCAATGTTAAAAACTACTTTATAAACGACTTTTTATTATGATTTCTTATAAACTTCTGTTTCAGGATTACTAGATATAGCAAGTCAAAATGAAGTGGTACACAACCCGCAGCATAATTTAGATCCTCAAATTGTACGAAACAATTTTGCAGATTATTTCTTATCAGCTGAAGGACTTGTGCCATGGCAATACGAAAAAGTATTACAGAACAGTTTTTAAAATCTCTTTTTTAATTTTATACTTCCTTACGAATAACGTAAGCAAAACAGAACAATAATAATATATTTGTTAGAAAAGAAAATTTATTCTTTGAACCATAGTCACATCAATAATTATTTATAAGAATACTGATAGTCTTCATATCATTTTTTATCACTTTCTCCTTAAAACTAATAGATAAAGTTTAGAAGTGAGTGCAACAAAATACTTATATAGTATAAGTACGTAAAAATTTTAATATATTATTCTATTCTTATAAATTTAGCAACTATCACTTTAAGTTATTGCTAAAACAAAATGAAATTACTTAAATATTAATGTTTGTTTTAAATGTAAGTATTAAAATTTTAATAAATAAAAAATAGTCTATGTTCATAGACTATTCAGTCTGTCTTTCAACTTCTTGATCATTAAAATGTCTTTGAATTTCTTGATCATTGAATTCTGCCTCCAAGATTTCAATGAAACGCCTATGGACTCTTAGTTGACGTAACGTGTCTAATTTTTTATAGATCCCTGAAAAGCTTGCAAATAACATATCAACTTCATCAACTTTTGGTAAACTGTGTGACTGGATTTTTTCCAAGAGTTGCATCTGCAATTCCTCTTTCCTGTTTATTACTGCGAAGAAAAAAATATTTAATTATGATTCATATAATTTTGAAATATTATTTTTAAAAAAATATATAGTCAATTGGAAAACGTTTCAATTTTTAAAATGCATTTACAATAGAAACTCCATTATTCGGACAAATTTTAAATACTCTTTTTAATTTTAACGTTTAAAAGCATTTAATACAATAAATTTAGATTTTTCACACAAAATGTTGCGCTTTTAAGTATTAATTTTAATAATTTCAAGAAAATTTTTATGTTTTTAGAAATATTTCTAACTAAACATTTATTAATGTTAACTTAAAGAGTTTCATTTCGTTTCAGTCTTATTTTAATACTTATACAAATAAATATATATAAAATTATAAATCGAAAATTCGTTTATTTTATACTTTTTTCGATTATCCGAATAGGTGCTTGCATCCATTAGTCCGGGTAATGGGGGCTCTATTGTATTCTATTGACATTTTTTTTACAACAAAGTGTAAAATCCCCAACGCGTTTTCTTTCATTACAATTCTTAAAACACATTCAGACATTGTTCAGGAGCAACAAGAGCGAGAGAGAAAGTATACTAACTTTGAATAGACTGACTCTCTTACTTTTGTACGTTACAATAACAACGCTGGTAGGCTGATGAGGTCAATTCATGTATAATTTATTTTTTCCAAATTTGTTTATTTTCTTATTAGAATTTGAAAAACTCTGTCCAAATTTAAATTTCACGAAAGCTAAACTGTCCTTAAAAATTTTTTATTAAATTTGTAACTAAATTGAAACAAATGTCATTAAAAATAATTTTTTGACAAAAATACACAAGCCGAAAAAATGTCAACAACTTGATATTGACTTAAAAGAAAAAGCCAATTCTTATAGGATTTTCGACGTAGAATCCGAATCTGACCTTGAAAAAATTTAATTGACTCTAATTTTTAAACAAATAAATATTTTAGGTGCTAAAAAACTTTTTTTTGCACTTTTTGAACAGTTATAAAAAAATAAAGCGAAGGAATAAATTTGTCTGTATTGGACGAAATGAAAGCTCAAACAGAGGCTAGAATGCTTTTTTGCACATTTGTTGTACCTGAGTTGTTTAAATTGACTGGAACCCAGTTTTTCGATTGTCGATCTTGAAAAACACTGTTTAAAGCTTTCATTTCGTCCTAATTCCGTCACTTTATTGTTTTATAGCTATTCAAATAGTGTCAATAACACGTTTTTTGGTACCTAAAATGTTCATTTGTTAAAAACTAGAGTCAATTGGATATTTTCAAGGTCAGCTTCGAATTCTACGTCAAAAATCCTACAAGAATCAGTTTCTACATTTTAGGCAACAAAATGTCATAATGTATAAAAAAAAATTTTTTTCGCAATAATAAAAAATAAATTTATAGATTTACAGTTTGTATTTTTGAATTCAACTTCATTAAGGGGGGAAACCACATTAGAAAAACTGTTTTTAGTCGTTTTTCGTGAATTTTTTTAATGTAAGAATTTTTCGAATGAAATAAAACATTTCCACCATGTTGTTAATATATTTAACTGTAACTCATATTTTTTTAATCGTTTATATTAGAGCTTCGAACCGAACTTTAAAACGAACCGAGTTCAGTTCCGTTTTGGAGCGCCGAAATCTCGAATGTCAAAAATTCGACATTCGAACTAGGCGATTTGAAAATGTCGAATTTTAGCGTTCCAAAACCGAACAAAATTCGGTTCGGTTCGAATTTTGTAGTAACTAGAATGTCGAATATTCGGCACCTCACTATATTTCCTAGTTCGAATAGCGAATGTCAAAAAGTGGGCTAACACGAATGTTCAATTTTCGACATTCGAACTAAGCTAACTCAAGTGTCGAATATTCGACATTCGAACTAAGCGAAAACATTCGAACAGTTCTGTTCGAATTATTTTGCACAGCTTTAGTTTATATCAAAAATCCTCCAAATTGGGAGCTGTTTCATATAGAGCTGCTCAAGTTTATTCACTTTTTATAAATATTTTATTATTAAGTGAACTAATTTTTAAGTAAAAATATTAAAAATTTTCACTACTTTTAAAAAAATCTTCAATTTTTTGCCTACTTTTTTGCAAATTTTTCATTTAAAAAAATGTACTGACAATTTTTTTTTATGTTCAAGTTCAGTTCACTTAACAATAAATTTAATAACGAATAATTTCCAATTTTTCATTTTAAAATCGGCCAATAACTTTTTGATGAGCTACACTGCACGGCAATTTCGAAAATCCTGTTTTGAGAGAAACGCATTTGAAAAAAAGTATGAAAAAATAGAAATTTATATAACAAAATTTTTTTTAATTGATAACACTTTAATTGGCTATTCCAACATTCCCTTCATCTGCTTCATAATGAATTATTAGACTTACATGCCATAGCAAATCTTTTCGTGCTCTTCTGCGCTCCGTTCATCACCAGTACAGTGAGGAAGTCGAATTTTGCTCTACAAACTTTTTCAGACTATTTTTGAATACCTTAACTAACAATTTATGCAAAAAAAATAAAAATCCATTTTTTTCAGACGTCTAATGTGGTTTCCCCCCTTAACATGACAAATAAAGTTTAATTTTTTCTCAAATCTATGTTTCCAAATTTGAAATAGAAATTTTTTTATAAGAAAGTTATCTTAAAAAAAGCGAACCAAGCCTTCGAAACGTTCTAAGAAGAAACAAATTTAATTTGTGTTTTATTTTAATTTTCTTAAACTTAAAACAGTTACAATTTAGTAGGAAATATTTCAAAATACGTCGATTAAACTACAAATTTTTTGATAGATAAGGAATTTAGCTTTCATTTCCTAAATAATAGAAGATGAAGAAATCGTAAAATTAGGAAAAACACTATAGTCTAGTATTCATTTTCAAACTATTCAGAGGATCCAATTCTAAAAATAAAAATCGATTACAATTCTACGAAAAATTTCCAATAAAAAATTTTGTTTTTATATGTATTATAGAATGAGATTCTGTTATATATGTATAGTTATTTCTCATTTTGTTTTATCATCAAAACCCCTAAAAGTGTACAACAGAAATTGATTTCAAAAAGAAATTAAAATTATTGTAGTTTGTTTTTGAAATCCTTAAATCTTATTTATTAGGATCATGTTCTTTTTCGGATTTCCAAATTTTTTTAAAAAAATGTTTTTTTGCTATAATTTTTAAGAAAATGACTAATACAGGATGACTACTACATTTCATTCTTTAAATTCTCGATTATTTCCGGTTTTATTTCAATTCCTGGTTTTCCCGAATTTCCCGGTTAGTAGACACCTTGCTAGTATTATGTTTGTAAAATGAACACACAAATTTCAACTTTAGTTGTTGAACATTTTATAATTCTGGGCTCGAATTGTAATATTTATGGTTGCCACAAAATCTACATTTCAAAATTCCAGACATTTTCCAGGTCAAAAATATTAAAAATTCCAGGCTAAAATTTAGGAATTATTGTAATGAAAAAACAAATATTTTAGAAAACAGGCATTTTTATGTCAAAGTTCTACTTTTAATATTCGATTTTTTAATTCACTTTATTTTTTAAATTATATGATTTTTTTCTATTGAAACTATTTTGTATCATGCGAAATTAATTGTTGAAAATATTAAGGTCTTTCTTCTTTCAATCTTACTCGGACCTAAATGTAAAATTTGAATATTTATAAAAGCAATAATATTCCTCCTTTTTATAAATAATATATGGAAGAATTAAACATCAGACTTTAAACTTTATTTTAATGTGCATTAAAATTTTTTTAAGAATATTTATAAAAACATCATTAATCATCGTGAAGTCATTTTAACTTAAAACTGAAAACAAAATTTAACCATTTTTATCATATATAAAATGGAGGTCCAAAAAAGTTTTGAAATGAACATAATTATAAAAAAAACATTATACTTTCTGACACTACTTTTAAAAATTTCCAAGAGTTTTAAAAAAACCATAAAAATTATGTTTTCTTATAGAAGTCCTATTGAAGACATGTTAAGAAGACTTCGGAGATGAAATTATTTTATCTATTGTATAAATTCAGTTAAATGAAATTGTTTAATTTTTTACATTCTCATCAAAAATGAGAAAGTCTTGGATTTGTGCGATTTTGAGCAATGTCTAATTTTGCTAAATCTTTACGTTTCATGACCCCCTGATTCCAAAAAAATGGTTTTTATCATTATAAGTATGTGCTACATTTTTACTTTAAAAATGGTTAATAATATTATTATAGAATAGAGATTTTATAAAATTAATCGATACATCAAAAATGTCATTTTCAGAAGAATCAACCATAATTAGAACATTCAATTCATGTCTAAATTAAATAATTTTAAACTTTGTTCAAAATCTTATACAAAAGGCAATCAGTAACAAAACACTTTGACAATCGTAATATTATATAAAGATATAAAATCCTTTTTTAGAACAATCTTACACTACAAAAAGAAGCAAAAACGTAATAAATTAAAACGTTTTTGGTGTTAAAGACGTCTCAAGATAATACGCCTCATTTTGCAGTGATAACAACATTTTTCCAATTTTTAGTCAATAATTAAGAAGAAAAATTAAATTAATTTGATGAGAAAATAACATGGAAAAGAAATATGACATGTTAATATTTTTAAAGAAAAATAACATGTTGAATGGGATTTTTCTTAATATCTTTAATTAAAAAAAAAGTTGAAGAAATTTGTTCAAATTCCATGATATTTCCAGGTTTTGCAGGTTGTGTGGCAACCGTGTTATTATTATAAATTTTTCTTTTCAAAGATCTACATTTATTAGTTTAGTTTTAAATACCGAAACCGTTCTTTTATACCAAAACTTTCACAGAAATTATCAAAAAAAATATTAAATTTCTCAATTTTATTAATTGTAACCTTTTTAGATCGCTTTACCTTGAAAGTTCGATGTAAAAAGAGCGCCAGGGTCATTTTTCTCTTTGTTGTATAAAATGATAATTGAGATACTACGAATAAATTGCAACAGAATTCCTCGTATGGTTACAACTTAAAGTTTAAAGCAAATTAAAACCTATCATGTTAAATAATTTTCGTACCATTTTCCTTTTTTTGACTGCATGAAGTGGAAGGCCTCTCCAATCGAACAGCACCCACACTTTTTCCTTTTTCTTTAGCAGAAGATGTTCTATCAATATAAAAATGATGTCTAAATAATGATATGATATGTAGTATTTTTCTATTGTATAGATATAATTATTAAAATATCGTTGAAAGGCATAGTCCATTTGAATTACATTGGCTATATGTCCTTCTACGATCCGGCGGTTCAATTTTTCAATTGTACTATGTACATTTTGATTTGATTATATTTTGTTATAATTAACAACATAAAGTAGAGACTCATTATCTGAACTACTGGATGCAAGCACCTATGCGGATAAACTTTAAAATTAAAAAACAAAACATATATTTGAAATTATTCCGGATAGTCGAAAATCCTAATAATAGAGATCCAGATAATGGGATCTCTACTGTATAATTATTTATATTAGACACTTTGACAAGAGAATATAAAATTTAAGCAAGTTTTTCTACTTTTCATTATTTCAACTTTATAAGGACTTACATAGGAGAATTTAAAGTAAATTGGTCATCCCACTCGATATCATCAGTAACATCTCTTGACGATATTGGTAATCGATCATTGCCAGGAATATTGTTTGATATATCCATTAACGCCGAATCATCCAACGCGTCTCTTAAGTTAAAAAAAATTAATGTATCATAAGAATAATTTTAAACAATTGTTATAAGTTTAAAAAAGTAGGATGAATGAACCAATTATCGAGTCGACACCAGTTGTCGAGTCCTGGTGACTATTTATGTCTATAAATAGTAAATTATATTAAATACGTAAAATAAAATAATATAACAATATTCCTAAATAATATAATTATTAATTAAAAAATGTTATATATTGTAATGTCAAAATATTTTTCTAAAAAAAATAATTTTATGTGCATTACTATCGGAATCAGAGAAATGAAACCTTGTTGCTATTTTCATTCGTAATGTGGCTAGTGTTATTTTACTTCTGAAGGCAGTAAATTTTTTAATATTTGAAAAACTTTTTTAATACCATTAAATGCAGAAGAAAATAAAGATTATAAGACTGTTGATGATTACTTTATATGACTATTTATTAGTTTAAATAAAATTAATACTCGGTAACTGGTACTGAATTTTGATTGCTCTCCAATTGTCGATTTGTCCACTCGAGAAATGGGTTTGACATAATTATTTTATTATTTGACATAATTTTTCGATTGTCAACTAAAAATTTATGCATAAATATTATGTCATTTTTGTAGGTTAATATATAATTAGGTTTATGTAAACATTAGAGTTGTGCAAAATTCGAACCGAACCGAGTTTTGTTCGGTTTTGGGGCGCCGAAATGTAGAATATTCGACATTCGAACTAAGAAAAAAAATTCGAACAGTTCGGTTTGAATTATTTTGCACAGCTCTAAACCTTAAATTTCTATCAAATTCTGTTTACAATAAATGTTATCTAACATTCAAAATTATATAATTATGAAAATATAACTTATAATTATATAAATTAATAAAGTGATGTATTATTATACTGTAACTTGAACTTTAATCGAATAATGTTTTATGTAAATAATGGTATATGTATTTGTAATACCACTCTCTCATGTGTTACCTGCAGGCAGGCAGCCACGAGCTAGGTCTGCATCTTAACTCACGAGTAAATTTCGAAGAATATTTATAATACAAAATTGTAACATACCCATCATTGCCACAGTCATTTAAAAACAACATTTTATCAAAATGACGAAAAAGATTAGGTTGTTGTTTGCTGCAAGCCCGTCTAAACTGGTCACGTAAATTTCGCCACTTTCGCTTTACTCCTTCAATAGACAAATCTACAAAAATAAAAAATAACGGTTATTAAAAAAATTGTTTATGTAGGCTACATCTACGAATTACATAATTCCTTTTTTCGATTTCGCTCGCGATGAGTCAAGTATATGCGATTGTGTGAACTTATTGTTTGGCTCCTCGCAAGCGATATAAGAAAACTGAATTAATTCTCCAGCCTGCCAAAATAAATATATTTTAGAAGACGATAAAATATGAAATATAGATTATTTCATCCGTCGTCGAAAAATCAATCGAGTTTATAGAAAGCGTGCAAATGATTTTTTACGGATTTCGAAAGTAAAAAATCGGTATTTTGAGCAGGTCTAAGATTAACGTCAGACACTAAATTCAACGTTTCCAGACACTCGATTTTTTTCGACAAACAAATGATTTGATAATAACATAAATAGAATATAAATTTATGTATCTGAAACTTTTATTAACTCTTAATTAATATTTAACCTTTCAATGAAAACAACTGAAAATATTTCGCAGTTAATAAGTTGAATTTTACTTAAATTAATTATGGATGTAATGAAAAAACCCACCTGGATAAACAGCTTTCCTAATTTCATCCCACAAATTATCTCGCTCATCCGGAGAAATAGTCAATTGCACGGTTCTATTATATAATCCAATTCGTTCTTTATAAGCATCAATCAATAATATTTCTTCATTGGCTTTCCTCTCTTTTACTGACATTAGTTCTACAGTAAAAATAATTAAATTGCAACAATTAAAAGTTTAATCAAATTAAATGTTTGAAGAAAATTTGAAAGTTAAACATTTTTAGATTTGGACTGGATAGAAATTTGTATCAGATTGAATTTAAAATACAGATTCGCACTCTATAATTAGTTTTGAAAAAGTATCAAAAAGTAGCTTTCAAACTAAAAGTAGTAGTAAAAAAGTAGCTATCGAAAAATTAAACTTGACGACCAAAAAACTCGTTTTAGACACTTTACAAAACTGAAAAGAATTCCATTTTATATTTGTGACTGTCCACGAGAAAACAGGGCTTAGGTCCAAAAAATAAATTTTGAGTTTTTTATGGTAATCGACAGATTTTATGTTGCTTTTTCAAATGCAAAAGTCAAAAGTTAAAAATATCAACTACTTTCGACAATATATCGTTTTAAAGATGGGTATGTCAAGCGTAGTTAACTTCAATCGTAGTACTTCAATCGCTCGCCCTGTGAAATTCACGTTTGGGAGCTAAGCCCTGTTTTCTCGTGGACAGTCACATTTTATTAAATTTCTTTTATTTTATTAATTAAATTGAATTTCTACAACGAATTTCATTATTCATGAAGGAATTCAAATATTTATAAAAATTGAATTTTTACGAAGATTTTTACAAAAAATGTTTGGAAATTTCATGAAAATAGTAAACATTGAAAATCATTGAGTTGCAAAAAGTTTTTTCAAAAAATTAAATTTTACAAAGTATTATATTAAAATTTTTGAGAATAATTTAATGTCAGTATGACATTTTATTAAATTTTTTAAAAATAATAAAATTAAATTTATTACTTTTAAAAATAATAAAATTAAATTTATTACTTTTAAAAATAATAAAATTAAATTTATTACTTTTAAAAATAATTGAATTCTTGTGATGAATATTGTTATTTATGAAAAAAATTGAATTTTGAAAGAATTTTATTAAAATGCCTCAAAATAATTTTGTTATTTATCGACATAATTGAATTTTTACGAAGAATTATTGTTGTAAATAATTACATTTTTTGAAAGAATTTTATTAAATTCTAAGAGAATAATTGAATTATTTTAAAAAAATGTAATTAAAATTGTATTTAAAATAATTGATTTGTTTCGAATAATTTTATTAAAACATTTGAAAATAATTAAATTCCTGTGAAAAAATCTAATATTTATGTAAATAATTAAACTCTTCGAAAGAATTAAAAAAAACATTTTTTTAAATAATTGATTTTTTAGAGGAATTGAAATTAAATTTTAAAGAATAATTATATTTTTTTGATTATTTATGAAAGTACTTGAATAGTTGCTTACAATTTTATTAAAATTTTCAACAAAAATTGAATTCCTGAGAAGAATTATATTATGTATGAAAATAATTGAATTATTTCGAAAAAATTTATTACGTTTAAAAATATTTGAATTTTTGTGAAAAATTTTGTTATTTTTGAAAAGAATTAAATTCTTCAAAAGAATTATGGAAACATTATTGTAAATAATTATTTTTTTGGAAATATAATAAATGTTATGAAAATTTTATTTTAAATAATTGAATTCTTGTGGAAAACATTATTTATGAAAATAATTGAATTCTTGCTAGGAATTTTATCAAAAAATTTTTTAAATAATTGAATTTCCATGAAAAGTGTTATTATTAATGAAAGTAATTGAACTATTGTGAAGAATTGTATCGAAATTTTTTTAAATAATTGATTATTTTATAATGCTATTCTATTAATTGAATTCCTGTGGGGATTTTATTATTTATGAAAATAATTGAATTTTGGATGAATTCTATAAATTTTCTTTTAAATAATTGAATTCTTTTGCAAAATTTGATGAAAATACTAGATATTAAAAATTGTTGAATTTCGAGTATTTTTTGAAAATAATTGAATCGTTTTAAAGAATTTGTTTATAATATTTTAGAATAGTTTTTTTATTTCTAATATTGGCAAATTTATAGTAGTGGAAATTCTTAAATAAATAATAGATATAGTAGCACAGCTTTCAGTAGCTGAAATCTAAAAATTGAAAAACTTACTCATACTGACAACATAATCGCTACTTATAACGATGTTATGTGTCACTTCATTAAAACCTTGGAAACATGTGTGATTACTGATATTTCCAAAATCATGCCTGTTCATGATCCACCCACAATTCCAGCATGAATAAGCAAACTGTAAAAAATTATTTAATAGTTTTAAAATTAAAAAAATAACCTTAAAATTGACATAAACATTTCTTACCTGCATATCGTTTTCCGACATTTTTAAACAATAGAGGCGACGAAATGGACAAAAACAATTTTTTTATTTGCTGGACACTCAACACGAGATAGAATAACTTTTTTTTAATTAATGTAATCAATTAATTTAATGACAAGGATCAAAACATTTCGAAAAGTTCAAAAACAAAACAAACTGCAGGGATGGCATGGTTAGGTAAAGCAGAGATGGATCGCACTGAAAATAACGTACGCCTTCAATAACGCAACGCAAAAACGCTGTCATGGGACTCCACCCTTACGTTCTAAATTTTAGGATTATTCGCTGAGACCGCTCACGATGGCTGACGATAAACCACTAGTTGATTCCCTCGCTGAGTCCGATATTCTTTAACCAATGACCCGCCTACGTTTGCAGGAATCCTTGGCGAAATCACAAGCAGAATCATATCGACTGGTAGTCTCACTGCATAAGTTAGTTTCCCAATTGAACCAAGAACGCTGCCGTACCGCCAAGCTGAAAACCGAGGTTAGGAAGCTAAGGAAGAACTGCAATTCTGAGAAAATGAATCCATCATCGAATTGACCGCAGAAAGATGCAATCAAGGTTTATTGCGACAGATGTGCTGTAATTATACCGCCCGTCTAAATAAATGTTGTCAAGGGGGATCGCCCGCTCCGCCCGAACGTCTCGCAATCGTCAGGATCATCAGATTCTGTAAGTGAAGGTTCTGCTATTTCTATTGCACTACCCTCACATCTTCTGCCTATCAAATCACAGTCTGACGAACCAAAGTTGGACCCCTCGATTCAGTCATCCGTGCCGCCGACAGTCGAAGCCGACCTGAACTCTAGCGTACCGACGCTGGATGTAAATTTTATGAAAGATCTAGTCATGATGCCTTCTGTGAATGGACAAAATTCTACCGCTTTCAAAGACGCCCCACCATCGCCAAAAAACGACACGACTAAGGAAAATGAGAAAAACCCCGTGATATTAAACCATACCGCTAAATATACTGGAACCATTCTTAAAGTAATTCCTGTAAAGAATCCCAAACCTGAAAATTTGCTTGACGTGACTTCGGAATCCGAGAATTCTAAAGACGACAAAATATTGCAGGGCAAAAGCCACCCCAAACGTTGTCACGCTCCCACTGCTTCCACACACGTCGAGGAAAATAAGTCGATAAAACGAAAAGAGCCCCCCCTCCGAGATCCGTCCCCTCCATTATCAAAGCCCGTTTATTCGCGCTATCGATCAAAACCAAGAATTGGTTGCTGGAATTGTGCCGATCCTAGCCATCGCTATCCTTCTTGCCCCAAGCCTTTTCTGTTCAGATTTTGTTTCCACTGCGGACTGCCTGGATATACATCGCTAAATTGGCCCGATTGCGACGGAAAGGAAAAGGTCGAAGGAAAGGACTATTTCCGCAAGTCACGAAAACAGTAGCTTATTCCCTGTCCCGAATCGAATTGATTATAATCGTTATTTTTTTTATTTTTTTTACGAGAATCTCTTACGTTTTTCCTTTCGAACTAATATTAGATTATTACAAAGTAATTTTTTTTGGTTAGAGGTTGACTATTATCATAATTTGGTATCGAGAAAGTAATAAATATTTTATTTTGTAACTAAATTAAGAATCGCAATAATTGCTGTACTATTTTTTATTATTTGGTCGGATATGACCTATAGTACTTATACTTTGCCATCTAGTTTTGACTCGCTTAGATCGACAAACTCCCAGTCCCGTTGGACTCGTTACTAATTTGAGCATATATCTCGATGAAACCTTTATTTCGTATGATTATTTGTATAGAGATATTATGTTATATTTAAAAAAAAATTATATATTTATATATAGTTTAAATTACACATTCGTCGATCGTTTCAAACAATTTTCGTTTAAATATAATTTCTGATTTGACTCGTTACAAAAAAAAATATAAATACATAAAATTATATATCATTCTGTTAGCACCGTTGTGCGTTCTTCTAATTACATTTATGAAAAATCTCTAAATGATACGTTTTGTTTAGTATGTACCTTTGTGCCTTGAAGAAATAAATATTTTATTTTTTTGATTTAAATTAAGTAGTAATTTATTGTGATTTTTTTAAGACTAATAGGGTAATAAATCACATGAAGGAAAATTGTGGATCGCATTTTTTTTTGTAGCATTTGCTAATGTTTCTTCCAGAGCACTAGCTCGGTATCGGGATAGCACATTGTGTCGCTTAATATTGAAAATAGTTTTGTTTTAAATTTAAAGTTGTTATGATAAAGTTAAATTATGTAGACTTCATTTTGTCGTGTCCCGATTTTAGAAGCAAATAATATTTGAATAAACACTCTAATTAAAGTATTAATTTGAAACATTTATATATTCACTAATTTGCTAATGACGATGATTTATTTGATTACGAATGATTAAAATTAAGTTTTGTGTTGATAATGGTCTAAAGTAGGCCGGAGCATTTCGAGCAGAAAAGTTTGAGATTTTGTTGTCGACTTTGATCCATAAATAAATTCGCGGTTAATTTGGTTTTGAAATTTTGTTTAGTTTTGAACTATACATTGCGTGGCGGATTGACCCGCACACGTGGTGTAGAGGGAGGAGTTGTAACGTGAACTTTTTTACACGTTACATCCGAGTTAATAATTTAAGAAATTAAATTTTGGAGAAAAATGGTCTTCTCCTGTTGGACACTTTTCTGCGTTAATCTCTGCTTTACGATCGACCACAATGATTTTTGCGCTTATTATTATTTTTTTTGTTTACTGCATTATTTTTTTTTCTATGTTCGCTGTGAGCTATTTTTGGACATTATTCTACACCACCACAACTAAGGAACGATAGTAGTCTTGGAGGAGTTTCTGGTCCAACCATACATCACACTGGCTGTTCGATGCCCTGCTGGCTGTTTGACGCCGCTCACTTACTCTCGAGACAATTTGGCTGTTCGATGCCGCATTTTGGCGATTTGCTGCCGCACTTTGGCTGTTTGGTGCTTTGCTGGCAGTTCGATCTCGCATTTTATTTTGGGGTTGTGACGAACTTGTTTTTATTGTTGCCTATTTGGTGCTGTATCTTGGCCTGTGGATGCCGTGTTTCGGCTGCTTTTGCCTTATTTTGGATATTGGAGAGGATTTTAATATTTGGCTGTTTTCGCCTGTTGTTTTTAACACATCAAGTGGTTTGGTTTCGGACCGAATCCAATTTTGGAATTTTGACACGCACACCACACTCACATGGATGAGCCACTTCCATATGCTGTTACCAGTTAATGTTGGGTGCACCAACAAGATTGTCGACAGAGGCCTCGTCGACATCCTATTCATCAAAAGCTTCGATAAAAATTGGCTATGGCTGTGGACGACAACAACTCCAACTCGCTATTGTTCCACCTGGAGAAGAGTTCCTGACCTTAACTTTGAAAAATAGCTTTCGCTTATTATTATTAATGTTATTGCGTTTTCTTCATTTTACTAAATTTAGTTGTTTTGTAGTTTTGCTTAATTTTGCTAATTTTGGTTATATTGCTAAATTTGGTTAATTTCGGCAATTTTATTTTGTTAATTTTGCTAATATTTTGGAGTAGTAAGTTTTGCTAATTTTGTGGTTTGGTAAATTTCATTAGCATAAAAATTTAGTAGTCTTGCTAATTGAAATTAGTGCATTTATTTACGTATTTTGATTTGAATTAAAATGATTTTTGCACCCAGTGGGCACACTTGTTCAAAAGACGTCCTAAAGATGTCTTTTTGCGGACGTCTTTTGGACATGTACAAAAAGACGTCTTTAAGACGTCTTAAAGACGTCCTATTCATGTTCTATGTCTTGGCTATTAGATGTCTTTAAGGTGTCTAAAAGACGTCTTTTTCATTCAACATTTGAAAATAGAAAAATTTTCATAAATAGAAAATATTATTTTCTAAGTTCAACTTGGACTTAGAAATTTATGAATGTGAAATTCATTGGAATTTTTCTAAGTTCAATTCATTTCATTGACAAGTGAGATCGTTAACTTTGTAGAGGTTCATATCTGTCTTGAACGGCTGAGGTGCTTAAGGCGCCGTGTTTCAAGCCCAAGGTATCCGAGTTCGATCCCAGCTTCGTAGGAATTTTTTCATTATTTCTCCACATTTTAGAAAAAATAAAATTAAACTTAAAATAAATTTAATACAATATTACTGAGTTTCAACTTAGAAAATGTTAAAAAAGAAATGTTTATTTAAGATCTGAAGGAATGTAAAAAAGGACGTCCAAAAGACGTCTTAAAGACGTCTTTTAGACGTCCCTTTTATGTCTTTTAGACGTCCAAAAGACGTCTTTAAGACGTACTTTAGACGTCCTTTCCTATGTCTTTTAGACGTCTTTTGGACGTCTTTTGGACCAGACATAGAACGTCTTTTAGACGTCTTTTAGTTGTCTTTTTGATGACTCAGAGACATTACCATCATTGTCCCCGAATTGTCCGCGGACAAAAAGGGACGTCTTTAAGACGTCTTTTAGACGTCCCTGTGCCCACTGGGCAATTATTTAATTGCTGTAATTTTTCGCTTTTGTAATTAATTATATTTGCTTAATTTAGTTTATCGATTAATTAGTCAATTAAATATTAGATTAGCTATTCAGTTATCTTTGTGGTCGATACTTCGAATTTATAAATTTTGAATTTAAATGACTTGCTATATTAATTACTATATTGCCGAATTTTTGTCATATTGCATTTACATTCTACGGTTATTACTATTATTATATGGAATGGATGTTTGAATGATCAAAAATAATTAATTTGCGTTTTGTCGAATTATATCGTTTTAAATTTGAATTGTTTTCCCGCCACGGCGCTGTCACGAACTATTGGCGCGCGCGAGCACCGTAGGTTTGGCTGGGCTCGTCATTAGACGCTACTGGCGAATCTACGAAAAACGTGCTCGACACACTCGCGAGAGCACTCATAGAGATTAGAATTGTGAAAATTTGATTGTCATTCGCTGCGTTTGTAAAGAAACAAGTGTCCAACACGAGGAACTTCGCCGTTTGTAGGTCTTTCGTTTGGTGCGAAACCTTGGTTGATTTTGTCGTTCTAAATTATCGAAAATGGCCCAAAATTATATTTTATTAATTCATTGTGGAAATAATATCAAGGTAAAAACCTTTTTTTGTTGTAAATAGCCAAAGGTTTGTTTGAAATACAATTTTGTTAATAGTTATTGATTATAATTTGATTTTTTTTGTGGCGAATATACACTTCCATCAAAGCCCTATGCCCAATGCTTTCCCTGTTTTGTGTTGAGTTAGCTAGAGCAACTTTGTGACGTGCCGGTAAATTGTATTTGAACCACATTCGTTTGATTAAAAATTTATTTTGAGATTTTGCTTGATTATTTCGGGTATTTTGAGTTTTTTTTTGGTGACGAATAGTCTTAGAGGAATTAACCTGGTGGTCTTGTTTTCTCAAGACAAACTATTTGATTATTTTTGGTGGTGACGTTGGCTCATCGGTGAGCCTGGCGCCCAACTTCTCTTTTTTTTGTTAAATGGTTCAAATACAGTTCTGAAGGTGAGTTGCATATATCTCTGAACAGCAAAGGGATTGCAATAAAATAAGAATTTTACAGATTTTGTTGATTTTGAGACTTTCAATTTTGAATAGTTTTATTGTTGAATATTTGTGTAATTACCACTATGTGCCATTGTAAAATTATTATTTTTTTCTCTCACAATGGCGCCCAACGTGGGGCAGGCTGCCGTAAAATTTTACTGAGAGTATTTTTCTGATTTTGTTTTGTTAGTAAAAATTAAATTTCCAATTATTCGAATTTTAAAAAAAATTAATTACGTTAAAATAATATTTAATTTAATTCCTAAAGTATGATGGAAAATGTTTACTAAAACTTTCAGTTTAGTCATTTCGAAATATTTGTGATGGTTTTAAACACAATAGCTCTTGTTTACATCCTTGCGAACGAAAGTGAGTCATAGGCACGAAACTTACGAAATTTATCAAACTCAAACCTCTTGATTGAAATATTATTTGATATTATGTGCTAAATTTATTTTATATGATTTTGCTTGTTGTAAAATATAGTTGTGATTTTTTATGTTGATTATTTGATTATTATTATTATGACATGTATATTATTTTTTTTGTATACTCGAATTTATTTAGTTAACAAACTGTTGACTTTATAAATTTAAACAATTTTTCCAATCCAATTGTTCATCAAAAAATTGTTAAATCCCTCCTGCGCGAATTATAAATAATTTTCGCGTAATTATTTTTAAAAATAAAATATTTTTCGAATACTTTTGTTTCTAGATAATTTTTTCTTAAAAGAAAAGTAGAATATTTTTCTTACGTAATAATATATCGAGTATAATAGTATTTCTCGTGCATTTATTATTGAAATAAAACTTGTGTTAATTTTCGTGTGTTTAATTTTTAGAGATTGATATTTATAAAATCAATTTTCTCGTGTTTAGTTTTCTAAAATACTAAAATTAACTGAAATTAAATGTTAAAATATCAGAATTTATTCGGTAAAAATTAATTATCTAATTGAAACCTAAAATTAATTTCTTCTAAATACTAGTTCGTTCTATTGCGTTAAAATGAATTTGTCCCCGAAAAGACTTCGTGAGTGGGCCTATTTCTTGCGGAAAGACGACTTAATTTTTTAATTAGAGTCACGCGATTTATCGATCAACGGAATAGTTCCGGTACTTCGCGAAAGACTTTTTCGATATGAAAGAGATCGTGTACTTTCATCAGCTGATTCAGGTATTGGGTCAGCTGTGCGTCAAGATTTGCAAACCATCGAGGAACAAGATTCCCCCACCTCTTCCCTTCACGAAGAAAATAATCGCGGCAATGTTGCTGAAAATGTTGGTAACGTTCCTAGCGAAAATACACAAAATATCGCCCCTCCAAACCAACCTGCTGTTGGAGAACCCCCTCTCTCTACCCCCCTTACTACTGCTGAGACTTTACCCCCTACCACTACCGCTCAACACTCCTACACTGTTGTCTCCTCACATCCTACTCACGTCACTAGCGCTCTCCCCACCTAGGTCAAAGTAACGTGAACAGAAGGTTATAGTCAACACAACCTCACACTCAACCGATTATCTCTCGTCAAAAAAGAAATTATCGCGACACTGTTCCCCCACCCTCTACTAGACACTTTGAAAATGAACTCTGCACAACATCTAGAACTCGCGAGTATGAAAATTTCAAACCCGTTTCTGAAAATATTGCTCCTGAATTTAATCGAGATTATTATCGCAATAATACTCGCTATAGACCCACAAATGAAAACACTCAATATCGCGAAAATTCTCAACGTGTACCAAACGAATATAGAGACTATTATCGCAATAATACTCGTTCTAGACCCACTAATGTAAACACACAATTTCGCGAAAATTCTTAACGTGCGCCAAACGAATATGAAGAATCTCGTTATGACAATCGCCACAGATATCGTCGCGAAAATGATACTAGACATTACGAACAAGAAACCGATTATTACCCTTCGGATTTTAGCGATGCTTCTTTCGATCGTGAAGATTATTATAGGCCCAGAAATCGACCTTATGGTACTTCTGCAGCTTCAGCTTACGGAACTATGCGTAAGTGGAATTTAAAATTCTTAGGTACTTGTCAAGAGGACGCTGAGTCATTTTTGCGTCGCCTCGAAGAAGGTAGAACCTTCTTTCCCATTCGAGACGAAGATTTGTTAAAAATTCTTCCATTTTTTCTATCTGGTGTTGCGCTAAATTGGTTTCGTGGTTCTAGACTCCAATGGCGTACTTTTGATCAGTTTACTTATGCGTTTAGGACTCGTTTTGCGGATGTAGATTTTCGATTTGAGCTCCGTCAGGAAATTTACCGTAGAACTCAAGGAGAAAATGAGAGAGTAGCCGACTATATAACATGCATGTGGTCGTTGTTCGAACGCGTATCCCCTCCTCTTACCGAATCTGAGGAAATTAGTTACGCTCATCGTAACCTGCTTCCGCGACTACAAGTAGCCGTGCGTAGATACGAAGCTATCTCTCGCGAACATTTAGAAAATCTCGCTACAGCCGCTGAGAAAACTTATCGTGTCGCTAAGTCATATAGACTACCCCCCACTCCTGAACGTTCATTGCTGCCTGATCTCGCGTATCGTGAACCACGCTCACGCGGCGCTCACAGACGGAAAGAAAATCTCAATCATCTCGCGGATTCTTCTGAAAAAGAAGATGTAGATCATTTCTTTTTAACTAACGAAAAGAAAAATGTTAAACCAGTTGAGAAAAATAAAAACAATAGGAAAAACTCAAGCCCAAATAACGATAATAATAGCACAAAATCGAAACCACAAAATAAGGAAAAGGTTTCTTCTGATAAAAGCTCACCTGATGCTTCGAAAAATTCTGCTCTCGTTTGTTGGAATTGTGATGCTGAGGGTCATAGGAATTATGATTGCAAAGAGCCCCGTAGAATATTCTGTTTTGGTTGCGGTAAAAAGGACATCACTCGTCCCAATTGTCCTGTTTGCCAGGAAAACCAAAAAGAAGGCCGGTAAACTAGGCAAACGCGGTTCCTACTTATGAATTAGAGCCCGCTTATAATTTACTCGATTTTGACGATTCTAATATTTTTAGCGATTCTTCTCTACCATTTGATTCCGATTGCGAAAATTGTAATTTCGTAGCTAGATACCCTGATATTGAAAAATTAAATATTGATATAGATAAAATGAATATTAAACTTTCGTTTAAAAGTCTAAAAACTGCCGAACTTTCTTATAATGCAATTTTGTTAAATCGTACAGAATCTTTGTGTTAGCCACTCAGCCTTTGCTTTGTGCTCGAGTTAAAAACATTGAAAATGTGACACTCGTGATCATTTTCAGAAACCCCGTTCGGTTGTTCTTAACATAGAATTCATTTTACGTTATTATTACACTGACCTAGAGTCTCCTCGTTTATCTCTTGTAACTTACTGACACGTAGGTCAGGACAAATTATTAATAAGTTCCGTTTAGTTTCTTTAACCCTTTTACACTCAGGCATAACTGGACGGTTAAAAAAACGTAAGTGTAACGTTATGCATAGTTTTCGGGGTCGCTGATTACGAATCTAATATCATAATTATAACATTTTTTTAATTCAAAATGGCGTATCCAATATGGCAAGCAGCTTTTTTACAGATTGATCGGATTGGCTTGGAAATTGTTACTCGGGAGTTTTTGAGGTCGCTGATTACGAATATGACATCATTTTTTAAAAATTCAAAATGGCGGATCCAAGATGGCGGACGATTATTTTTAAACATTTTAATTTCACCTAAAAATTGTTACTCGGGGGTTTTCAAGGTCGCTGAATACGATTCCGGTGTTATATTTTTAAAATTTATAATGGCGGATCCAATATGGCGGACGTTATTTTTAAAATCGTTTTATTTCACCAGAAACTTGTTACTCGGGGGTTTTCGGGGTCGCTGATTACGAATCCAGTTAGAGTAGAAAGAAACAAGTCCATCTACTGACAGAAATAAAAATAAACGATGGTATAGCTCGGTTGGTGGAATCCCGTTGCTTGCGATCACAGAGGTTAAGCCACTTTGAGTGCGGTTAGTACTTGGATGGGGGACCCTCTGTGAATCGCTACAGTTTTGGTGTTTTTCACTGATGAGATATATTTCAAACGGGAGGTTTGATGCCGAGGTTATGTTTGTGCATTTGTGATGGCTATCCAAATGTACATTCATGACTCGACATGAATAAACCAATTGTACTCGGGAAATAGGTTTTCTGCAGTTTTCCTCTCCCCTGGCCGAATGTCCAGGCGAATGCGAGTACTCCTAACCTAAGTCGACTGCAGCCGCAAAAGTAGGGACATGGAGGAAGAGTTTGTGAGTTAGAAGAGTTTAGTATAGTGATGTTGAAGAGATTGTAAAGGCCCGAAAGGGCATACAATGAAATCATACTTTACTTTTTACTGCCAGAAATAAATAAATAAATATACAATCGCAATTTTAAAATAAACAACAAATTCGTGATCAGAGACCATAAAAACTCTTCAGTGACAAGTTTCCCTCTAATCCAAACAATTTTTACATTTGTCGTCCACCGTATAGGATCCGCCATTTTAAATTTTTAAAAATTAACACTTAGTTCGTAATCAGCGACTCAGAAAACCCCCGAGTAACAAGTTTATGGTGAAATTAAAATGTTTAAAAAAAATTGCACGCCATCTTGGATCCGCCACTTTGAATTTTAAAAATATAACACTGAATTTGTAATCAGCGACCCCGAAAACCCCCGAGTAACAAGTTTCTGGTGAAACTAAACGATTTTAAAAATGAAGCCCGCCATATTGGATCTGCCATTTTGAATTTTAAAAATATAACACCGGATTCGTATTCAGCGACCCCAAAAACCCCCGAGTAACAATTTTTAGGTGAAATTAAAATGTTTAAAAATAATCGTCCGCCATCTTGGATCCGCCATTTTCAATTTTTAAAAACTGATATTATATTTGTAATCAGCGACCCTAAAAACCCCCGATTAACAAGTTTCATGCCAAAAAAACAATTTTTAGGCGATTTTAAAATATTTTAAAAATTCATGATTTTTAACAATAATTTATGAATTTTTTTAAACAATAGGAATTTTTTAACATGATCTAGGTTACTTATTTTTAAAGCCCTATTCTTACTGAAGAGAACGCACTAAATTAGACACAAAAATATTAAGTTTCTTCAAAGATATTGAGGTTTTTTTAGGTGGGACGTATATGTCCCATGAGCGTGAAAGGGTTAATACCTTAAATTCTCTCGGATAATAAATTAATTAAGTTAAACCTCGTTACTATAGCCGTTATCATTCTATTATTATATTGACTCAGATGAGCATATTCTGTAATATCAGATCTCTGACTTTTAAAAATATCGAAAGTTCCTACTTATTAGACTTAAAATTGTCAAATTTATTATTTCGTTGTAATCTTTGTAGGCTAGTTTCTCGATAAGAGTTTATTTTTTATTGAATCAGAGAAACTTGCCACGTAATGAAATAAATTCTTTATATTTCTCACATTTGTCTATTTGTCCTTCTATTTTAGTTAATCACAAACCAAATTTTGACCACTTAACCCTTTTTCATTGAAATTCATTTTGAAAATTTATTGTTTATACGAAATAATTATTTGAGTTAAATTTTGTTTATTTGCGAAATAACAAGTAATCAACTATGAGAAACACTTTTTGAATTTTATTTTTATTGTTTGATTTTTTTTGGTGCACTTCCGGATCGCTAGATCGGTACCGGAATAGCACATTTTGTCAACTAATGTTGAAATAGTTTTGTTTTGCCTTTTGGAAAATTTGTTGCTAAAGTAAAGAACGTAGAATTCATTTAGTTGTGTCCCGATTTTAGAAGTATTCATGATTTAATTTGCCGCATTAATTGAAACATTAATTTGTAATTTAATAACAATAATTCTTTCAGCTGTATTCGATATTGATTACTTTATTATAATTTTGTTTATGATTATGTTTTGTTTATTTGATGATTGGTCGAGAGTGGACTAGAGCATTTCGAGCAGAAATTTTTTTTTGAAATTTTGCTGTCGTCTCCCATTTTGTTCTGAAAATCGATATTTTATTTTGCACTTTGAAAATTTTTGCGAATTACCCTATATTGCGTGGCGGATTGAGCCGCACACGTGGTGTAGAGGGAGAAGTTGTAACGTGAATATTTTTACACGTTACATCCGAGTAAAATTAATTAAATTTAAAATTTAGAAAAAAATTATGGCTCTCTCCTTTCGGAAACTTTTCTGCGAAAATCTCTGCTCTGCGACTCGACCTCGATAAAATGCGATTTATTTTATTTTTTGTTTACTGCTTTGCTTTATTTTTTTTATGTTTGTCACGAGCGATTCTCTTTTGGATTTGTACTCTGAGACACGAAGGAGGAACGATATTGGATATTTGGAGGTTAACTGTCCAACCATTCACCACACTGGCTGTTCGATGCTCTGCTTGGCTGTTTGAGGCCACACATTTACACTTTTGACAATTTGGCTGTTTGACGCCGACCTTTTGGCTGCTTGACGCCGCACTTTGAGCCGTTTCTGCTCTTTTAAATTTGGCTGTTCGAGGCTGCACCTTAGCTGTTCGAAGTTGCACTTTTGGCTGTTTGATGCCTGAATTTTAACCACTGGTTGTACCAGATATTATTTTATTGTTGGCTGTTTGGATGCTGCCCTTGCGTTTGGTTTTGGACCAAACCCATTCTGTTTTGTTGTTTTGACACGCACACACACATTCACGTAGAAGGATGTTTTCTCTGATCGCTGCCACCAATTGTCGTTGGAAGTTCCGACAAATTTGTCAATTTAGGCCGAGTTGACTATTTTCTTTAAAGATCGAAAGCCTTGATCTAATTGGTTTTTTGTCCTTTGGAAGGTAACCTCTCCTACCAATTTATCGTTCCGCAACAGAAGAAGAGCTCCTGATCATAGTATTTGTAAATCGCTCGCGTAAAACTAATTTTGCTTTATTTTGCTTGTTTTGCTATTTTGAAATTAACATTGCGTTAATTTAACTTTTGCTTATTATTTTGCATGCTTTTGGTAATTTTGCAAATTTATTGGTTTTAGTATTGATTATTTTGTCTGTTAAATAATTAATTTGTTGATTAACTTAATTATTAGATCTATCTTTATAATTAATTATTAATTGGATTTTGCTCCGAATTTAATTTTGCTAATTTTTAAATATTGTTTTAAAATTAGATTATCGCTAGTATTGTTACGTTATTTCATTGAAGTTAAGATTTTTTATGTTATTACGAAATTTGGTTTGATGTGTGAGTATTTTATTGAACAAAAATTATTAATTTACTATTTTGTCAAGAATTGTAATTTTCAAATTTGAATGAATTTGACACCGCGGCGCTGCCTCGAAACAATGGCGCGCGCGACCGCTGTAGGTCAGGTTAGATAGGAAACACGACGCTACCGGCGAATTAATGAGAAAAAGTGACAAGCACCGGCACTTGCGTTCAGACTCGCTCAGCGAACTTTTGTGGGCTTCTCCCTTTTAAATTTTGTACTTTTTTGATCGACGATTAAAAAGGTGTCCTAGACGAGAAGACGATCCGGTCCTAAGTAGCTTCCCGTCCACGTCTAGTTTCGAAATTGGTGAGTCGACAGTATTGTTGAAAAGGATGCATATTCTCAATTTTTCGTTTGTTTTCTTTGATTAAATTTAGACTATTTCGCGTAGAGAATTTGAATTCTTGCTTTCTTTTCGAAATGACGCCACTTTTCGACCTCGTGGTCTTTTCTTTGCGACAATTTTCGGTTTTGTCATTTGATTTCTAATTTCAAGCTTAAATTAAAAGGCTTCATTGCGAATCATTGTTTCAATTTTGTGATATTATTATGTATTTTACGAGTTTGTTAAAATTTCGTAATGCCTCGCGGTTTCTCTCCAAACTTTCTTGCTGTGTTTAAATTTAAAATGTCGTGTATTAATTAGTTAGAAATAATAAGAGAATTGATTGTGTGCAATAAGTGAGTTTAGAACAAAGTCATTTTGCGTTAATTTTAGTTTATTTCACGTATTAAATTTTGTTGAGTAGCAGAGATTTTATTTTGTTTTATAATGAAATTTCACGATTTTGTTTAATTATTTTGCGTTATTCTGTAATTAATTGAGACGAATATTTTATTCGAGAATTATGTCGGAAATATTTAGTTTGAAATTTATTTTGTTATTTTGTTTGAATTGAGCGAATATTTTGTTCTTTTTTTGTATAGTGAACATGATTAATTATTGAATATATTTTTTTATTGTCAATTTTAATTATGTTTCATTATTTTTCCTTTGGAAATACTCTCACCAAAGCCCTAGTCCAATGCTTCATCTTTTTTTAAGTTAGCCCGAGCAACATTTTGCTGTGAAAATCCGGTAAATTATACTTAAGTACTATTTTGTAGGTTTTTGACTAAATTTTAATTTTGATGCTTTGATATGATATTCGCTTCTGTTCGATGATTCACGAATTTTGTTGAATTTTGTGATTAAATTTTTAAAGTAAAGTTTGTTGAAGAGGAATTAACCTGGTGGTCTTGTTTCCTCCAAAACAATAATTTTGCTAATATTGTTGCTGTTGATGTTGGCTCATCGGTGAGCCTGGCGCCCAACAATTTTGTAGTTTTGCTCCTTTTCGCTTAAGTATGATTCCGAAGGTGATTGCGCTATATCTCTGAACGGCACTGAGATAGCAATTATTAAGAATTTTGCAAATTTTGAATTATTTTGATTTATTTTTGATTTTGTAAATTATTTAAGCCATTGTAAAATTTTTAATCTCACAAGCTAAATCCCATAAAAGAGAAGAAAAAATTTTAAATTTTAAGAAATTCGGATTTTTGAATTTTTGATAATTTTTATAATTTTAGATTTTTTACCAAAGAGTCGAGACTATTTAATAAGTAAAGTATTTTTCAAAAGCACAAAAATAATAAAGCCAAATCCCATAAAAGAGAGGAAAAAATGTTGAATTTAAAGAAATTCAGATTTTTGAATTTTTGATAATTTTAGATTTTTACTAAAGATTCGAGACTATTTAATAAGTAAAGTATTTTTTAAAAGCACAAAAATAATGAAGCTAAATCCCATAAAAGAGAAGAAAAAATTTTAAACTTTAAGAAATTCGGATTTTTGAATTATTGATAATTTTAGATTTTTTACCAAAGAGTCGAGACTATTAAATTAGTAAAGTATTTTACAAAAGCACAAAAATAATGAAGCTAAATCCCATAAAAGAGTGAAAAAAATGTTGAATTTTAAGAAATTCGGATTTTTGAATTTTTGATAATTTTAGATTTTTACCAAAGAGTCGAAACTATTTAATAAGTAAAGTATTTTCCAAAAGCACAAAAATAATGAAGCTAAATCCTATAAAAGAGAAGAAAAAATTTTAAATTTTAAGAAATTCGGATTTTTAAATTTTTGATAATTTTTTATAATTTTAGATTTTTACCAAAGAGTCGAGACTATTTAATAAGTAAAGTATTTTCCAAAAAAACAAAAATAATGAGGCTAAATCCCATTAAAGAGAGGAAAAAATGTTAAATTTTAAGAAATGGGGCTGTCCATAAACTACGCCACGCCTTAGAGGGGGGGTGGAATTTATTTTTTGTGACGTTCTGTAGAAAAAATGGTGCTAAAGCGTGTGAAATTTGTGACGTGGGTAGGAAGGGTTAAAAAATTATGCAAAATTGTGTGACGTAGTTTATAAATGGCCCTAAGTCGGATTTTTGAATTTTTGAAAATTTTTTATAATTTTAGATTTTTTACCAAAGAGTCGAGACTGTTTAATAAGTAAAGAATTTTTCATAAACACAAGAATAATGAAGCTAAATCCCATAAAAGATAGGAAAAAATGTTGAATTTTAAGAAATTCGGATTTTTGAATTTTCGATAATTTTAGATTTTTACTAAAGAGTCGAGACTATTTAATAAGTAAAGTATTTTCCAAAAGCACAAAAGTAATAAAGCTAAATCCTATAAAAGGGAGAAAAAAATGTTGAATTTTAAGAAATTCGGATTTTTGAATTTTTGATAATTTTAGATTTTTATCAAAGAGTTGAGACTATTTAATAAGTAAAGTATTTTCCAAAAGCACAAAAATAATGAAGCTATATCCCATAAAAGAGAAGAAAAAATTTTAAATTTTAAGAAATTCGGATTTTTAAATTTTTGATAATTTTTTATAATTTTAGATTTTTTACCAAAGAGTCAAGACTATTTAATAAGTAAAGTATTTTCCGCAAGCACAAGAATAATGAAGCTAAATCCCATAAAAAAGAGGAAAAAATGTTAAATTTTAAGAATTTCGGATTTTTGAATTTTTGATAACTTTAGATTTTTACTAAAGAGTCAAGACTATTTAATAAGTAAAGTATTTTCCAAAAGGACAAAAATAATGAAGCTAAATCCCATTAAACAGAAGAAAAAATTTTAAATTTTAAGAAATTCGAATTTTTGAATTTTTGATAATTTTTTATAATTTTAGATTTTTTACCAAAGAGTCGAGACTATTTAATAAGTAAAGTATTTTCTAAAAGCACAAAAATAATAAAGCTAAATCCCATAAAAGAGAGGAACAAATTTTAAATTTTAAGAAATTCGGATTTTTGAATTTTTGATATTTTTTTATAATTTTAGATTTTTTACCAAAGAGTCAAGACTATTAAATAAGTAAAATATTTTCCAAAAGAACAGAAAAAAATTAAGCTAAGGGTCAAACCATTTTATTTCGCCTAATGTATTTTTGATCTTTATAAAAAATTTCAATATTTCGGGAAAATATTCTTATATGTTTTGGGATTACGAAATGCACAATGATTTGTAAAAAATAATTTCATTTCATATAAAAAAAGATATTATAAATTGAGAGTACATGAAAAAAGGTTACATTGACAGGTATTACAAAATATTTAAAAAAGGAGTAATCTCTTTAAGAAATATAAAAAAAGCGATTGATATTTATTTTTAAAGACTTAATTTGTGATTTGAACTTGATAAAAGTATCAAATAATTTATAATAAACTGTAAAATATGTTATTTAAGTTTCTGTATGAAATGTCAAAAATCGATCATATTTAACAATTTTTTTTGACAAAGTAATTTAATTTTCGTAAATCAGAATTATTTAAATAATAAGTATTTTAAATAGACTTTATTATTATTTAAATACTTTTTTGATTATCAACTGAGAAATATAAAAAAATTTACCTTAAAAATGAACCATTCTTCATTTTATCGGGATTTTGAATGTTTGTAACTTCGTTGGAGAAAAACCAATTGATGCCAAATTTTTGGAGCATGTAGATTGAAGCAATATCTTCCTGCTGCTAAAATTTCGCGATGGGTTTTGCACTAGTCTTCAAAAGAAATTGATTTAAAAAAAGTGTTTATTTTGAAGGTTAATGACAAGTATTATAGCTGACTTGAAGTTGGTTTGTTTTAAACTGACTTTAAAAAAATCGTTTTATTTTGAATTTGACTTTTATTGCAAGTAGCAAACCAACTTCAAGTTAGTTATAATACTTGTCATTAACCTTCAAAATAAACACTTGTTTTAAATCAATTTCTTTTGAAGACTAGTGCAAAACCCAACGCGAAATTTTAGCAGCAGGAAGATATTGCTTCAATCTACATGCTCCAAAAATTTGGCATCAATTGGTTTTTCTCCAACGAAGTTACAAACATTCAAAATCCCGATAAAATGAAGAATGGTTCATTTTTAAGGTAAATTTTTTTATATTTCTCAGTTGATAATCAAAAAAGTATTTAAATAATAATAAAGTGTATTTAAAATACTTATTATTTAAATAATTCTGATTTACGAAAATTAAATTACTTTGTCAAAAAAAATTGTTAAATATGATCGATTTTTGACATTTCATACAGAAACTTAAATAACATATTTTACAGTTTATTATAAATTATTTGATACTTTTATCAAGTTCAAATCACAAATTAAGTCTTTAAAAATAAATATCAATCGCTTTTTTATATTTCTTAAAGAGATTACTCCTTTTTTAAATATTTTGTAATACCTGTCAATGTAACCTTTTTTCATGTACTCTCAATTTATAATATCTTTTTTTATATGAAATGAAATTATTTTTTACAAATCATTGTGCATTTCGTAATTTCAAAACATATAAGAATATTTTCCCGAAATATTGAAATTGTTTATAAAGATCAAAAATACATTAGGCGAAATAAAATGGTTTGACCCCTAAATACCATTGAAGAGAGGAAAAAATGTTGAATTTTAAGAAATTCGGATTTTTTAATTTTTGATAATTTTTTATAATTTTAGATTTTTTACTAAAGAGTCGAGACTGTTTAATAAGTAAAGTATTTTCCAAAAGCACAAAAATAATTAAGCTAAATCCTATAAAAAAGAGGAAAAAATGTTGAATTTTAAGAAATTTGGATTTTTGAATTTTTGATAATATTAGATTTTTACCAAAGAGTCGAGACTATTTAATAAGTAAAGTATTTTTTAAAAGAACAAAAATAATAAAGCTAAATCCCATTTAAGAGAGGAAAAAATGTTGAATTTTAAGAAATTGGGATTTTTAAATTTTTCATAATTTTTTATAATTTTAGAATTTTTACCAAAGAGTCGAGACTATTAAATAAGTAAAGTATTTTCCAAAAGCACAAAAATAATAAAGCTAAATCTCATAAAAGAGACGAAAAAAATGTTGAATTTTAAGAAATTCGGATTTTTGAATTTTTGATAATTTTTTATAATTTTAGATTTTTACCAAAAAGTCGAGACTATTTAATAAGTAAAGTATTTTATAAAAGATCAAAAATAATGAAGCTAAATCCTATTAAAGCGAGGAAAGAATGTTCACTGCAAAAATAGGTGTCTTTTTTGATATCTTAAAATAAGATGTAAGATGGGAAAATGGTATCTTACATCTTAAAATAAGATGTTTTCTAAAGCATCTTACTGATATTTAAGATGCTTTATATGTTTTAGCAGTGATGAAGATATTTCTTCCATCTTAGAAAAGTAAGATACTTTTGTAAGTTCTTTAAAGTATCTTAAATTAAGATGTTTCTGTTGCAATAAGATTTTTAGCGATAAGTTACTTGAGAATCTTAAGATGCGCCATAAGTGTAAGTTATTAAAAACTAAGATACGTATAGTGTTTTCCATAAGAGCCCATAGTTAACCTCAAAACTTTTTGCCCTAAAAATACCATAGAAAATGTGTACGAAGATACTTTTAACATCTTAAATTAAGATGTTTCAAGTAACTAAAAAGTGTCTACCAAAACATCTTAAAAATGACTACCAAAACATCTTAAATTAAGATACTTCTTTTTGCAGTGTTGAATTTTAAGAAATTCGGATTTTTGAAATTTTTATCATTTTACATTTTTACTAAAGAGTCGAGACTATTTAATAAGTAAAGTATTTTCCAAAAGCACAAAAATAATGAAGCTAAATCCCATAAAAGAGAAGAAAAAATTTTAAATTTTAAGAAATTCGGATTTTTGAATTTTTGATAATTTTAGATTTTTACCAAAGAGTCGAGACTATTTAATAAGTAAAGTATTTTCCAAAAGCACAAAAATAATAAAGCTAAATCCTATAAAAGAGAAGAAAAAATTTTAAATTTTAAGAAATTCGGATTTTTTAATTTTTGATATTTTTTTATAATTTTACATTTTTTACCAAAGAGTCGAGACTATTTAATAAGTAAAGTATTTTCCAAAAGCACAAAAATAATGAAGCTAAATTTTATTAAAGAGAGAAAAAAATGTTAAATTTTAAAAAATGGGGCCGTCTATAAACTACGTCACGCCTTAGAGAGCGGTGGGGGAGGGGTGAAATTCATTTCTTGTGACGTTCTGTAGAAAAAATGTCGCTAAAGCGTGTAAAATTTGTGACGTGGGTAGGGGGGTGGAAAAATTATGCAAAATTGTGTGACGTAGTTTATAAATGGCCCCAATTCGGATTTTTGAATTTTTGATAATTTTAGATATTTTACCAAAGAGTCGAGACTATTTAATAAGTAAAGTATTTTCTAAAAGAACAAAAATAATGAAGCTAAATCCCATTAAAGAGAGGAAAAAATGTTGAATTTTAAGAAATTCGGATTTTTGAATTTTTGATAATTTTAGATTTTTACCAAAGAGTCGAGACTATTTAATAAGTAAAGTATTTTCCAAAAGCACAAAAATAATAAAGCTAAATCCTATAAAAGAGATGAAAAAATGTTAAATTTTAAGAAATTCGGATTTTTGAATTTTTGATAATTTTAGATTTTTACTAACGAGTCGAGACTATTTAATAAGTAAAGTATTTTCCAAAAGCAGAAAAATAATAAAGCTAAATCCCATAAAAGAGAAGAAAAATTTTTAAATTTTGTTATACCACGGGCCAGACGGGTTTTCCCCAAATTGGCGCCGAGAAGAAAAACGATTACGTGAATAACAAGCATCCCATTCAACGTAATAGTAAGCTATGGTGAGTCATCACCTCACACCATAGCTCGTTCTCTCTCGCACCAATGACGCGTAAACCCGGCCCTCCGATGACAATGCACGACCTTCGCAACTTTGCCATAAACTAGTTGCGTCTCGCTCACTCTCTCGGGTTTCTCTTTCACACCAATGCGGAGGGATGCGGCCCATTTTCCAGGCAAGCAACTTTCTCCGGTTTTAAGCAGCAAAAAAAAAGAAGTTAAAGAAAAATTACAGAGAAACTTCGTTGGAAATTGTTTTGTTGAAAGAAATTCTTGTTCTCGCGTTATTTAAATTTTAATTTTAATTTTTGTTTTGTAGGAATGAATTTAATAAGACTTGAGTAAAAAAAAGAAAATTTAAAATAAATTGGAAATCTAAAAATTAAACAATACTAATCACTTGATAATAGAAAATTAAATAAATCACTCAATCTAAATTAAAACTAATAATAAAAATATACGATAAAACCTAAACGTTTTTTTTTTATTTTTTTTTAAGAACAAGATGTTCAATTATCTCTATGAATTATTATGTGGTTTTCATTACGACTTCGTTTAACGGTTTTAACTCTTAATGTACACGAATTATTTCGTTCTTTTTGTTTTCCCTTATTGTCTCTACTGTAGTAATATGTCCTTTTTTTATTTTTAGATTATAAATATTATACATGTAACGAAATGACTAAAAATGTAATCTATGGAAATTGAAATGTTAATTGTAAGGCGATGAGGATTTGATGGACCAGACAATGTCCTGTATTGGCAAGACGAATTCTTGCCCCCTCCATGGGGACAAGATGGCGACTTCGCCCATAAAAGGGGCTGCGTCTGGCCCATCGGTCTCAGACAATTTTCCACGCTCTCCCCGAAACCACTAACCAACGGTTTTAAAGGAAAAATAAAGTGAAGTGAAGTTTTGTGACAACCGTAAGTACCTTGTTATTCTTTTACCCTCGACTTTCACTCCTCGCACCAACACACCAGACACCAACTTGCCTCGCATGCCTACTCATCGTTAACCATTGAGTTGTCGTTTTCATTCTTTACATAACCTCTGTTAGTATAATTTTTTTTGTTTGGTTCTCTCGCGAATTCTCGCGGTTTTTGTATTACCAATATCCCGCGAAACGCGCGGTACTCCTTTTACACCCCACCCCCTTCGCGACTCTCGCGGCCTACATACATCCCACTCCTCGCGAATTCTCGTGACCACCTATTACAAACATCCCGCGAAACACGCGGTGATCCTTCACGTCCCACCCCCTTCGCGACTCTCGCGGCCTACATACATCCCACTCCTCGCGAATTCTCGCGACCACCTATTACAAACATCCCGCGAAACACGCGGTGTTCCTTTCACACCCCCACCCCCTTCGCGACTCTCGCGGCTTACATACCTCCCACTTCCCGCGAATTCTCGCGACAACATATCACAAACATCCCGCGAAACACGCGGCGTTCCTTTGACACCCCACCCCTTCGCGACTCTTGCGGTTTACAATCCCCGCTTCCCGCGAATACTCGCGACAACATATCACCAACACTTCGCGAAACACGCGACACTCCTTTCATACCCTCACCCCCCCTTTCCACGACTCTCGCGGGTTACATTCCCTGTTTCTCGCGAACTTTCGCGGCAACCACCATACTTCCAACCCGTTACTCACGAAGTTCTCGCGGTTACCAGTACCAACGCCTCACAGTACACGCGGTATTCACTTCCCACTTCACCTGTTCGCGAATAATAAATAAATAACCGCAAATAACAACAATAAATAAACCAACATGGGAAATTTATATAGATGGGCCGACCAAGGACCGAGGAAGAACTGATCCGCCGTAAGGAGCGCAGCCGCACTCGCCGCCAGGAATTCCTCGCCCGTAAGCGGGCTATTCAGGAGGGCCCACCGGAGTTTTATTTGGCCTTTTTAAGAAGCAAAGGAGGCCCAGGAACAACAGCAGCGCCGGCATCACTCCCCCACACCCGGGAAATTCAGGAGGCGCCTGCTCTAGAGGTCAAGGTCAATGACTCGACCTTGCCCATTGTAACGGGGGAAGGCATTGAGATCAACACCCTGGGAGACGATTTGACGGACCAGTGGGCTACGACCGGGGACACCCCGATCCCGATCTGGCAGAACGGCCCGGAACGCGTGTCTACGCCGCTTTTCCCTGAGGAAGAGAGATATCGTCCCGAGGGATTTCCGCCCCCGGGTTCTCCGATCGAGTACTTGCCGACGCCACGGGAGCTATTGGTGCCGTGCGACTTCACGGACGAGCAAGTGAGGGGATAATTGGACGATCTGTTGGCGGAACTGGACAAGGCACACTACGTAGTTCCTTCTCCACCATTGGCTCTGACTCCGAAGAAGGAGGAGAAGGAAAATCGGCCACCCACCGGTTGGCGCCTTCCCCCGAGAGTCCGCCTCTCACCTACCCGTTGTGTGGCCCCGTATACGAGCTCAGCCGCTCTTCCACAGGACCATCGCGGCCCACGAGCTCTCCCTCAGATCCGGAGTATCGAGACGTTGTTGAAGGGACCGGTCCGGATTATACCCACCGAACCAACGGTGACGACGCTCCAGGACCCTAGGATACGGAGGGTTTCGCCTCTAACAAGACTCGCCGCTGATTTAGCCCTCAGCGACAGTGCCAGCGACGAGGACGTACTGGAGCTTTATCCAAGGTCCCCGATTGCTAGGTCTCCTCTATCTAAGGAGGTCCTCGCCCCTCGGGCCTAACCTAAATTGTTCTCCGCGGCGAGGAAGAACCTCGAGCTCTCTCCAAGGTCCCCGACTGTGCGGTCCCCTCGACCTGGGGAGGTCCTCGCTCTTCGGGCACGGCCTCCACGGACACAACAACCCTCCACGACGAGAAGGGGCCTCGATTTACCAACCCTGACCGAAGTTCCCCGGCTTCCGTCTCTACTGGAAATCCCCTACGAAGGACGGGATCTGATTACCCACGCGGCGCCGAGACGAACCAGAGACAGGCTCCGCTCACCCCGCTCGACCCCGGTACCTTCGGGCGCCGGAAAGTTTTGGACCCCCGCTCAGAGTGCCCGGTTCGAACATCTGGTCCAGGATTTTCATCATCGGTCCCTGCGACCAAAAACGCACGACCGTGACAATAATAATAATAGTACCGGGCGAATTCGCTCCAATTTTGTTAAGGGGAAAGAATAGGGGGTTGGCAGAATATATAAAATATTATTTTCGTAACTAATTATCTTATGATTGACTACACCTCAATCCAGACCTCAACCTCCTCCCCGCATCCATTCTCGAGACGACGTGCTAGTAATACTAGTAATACACCCCCTCTCACTGACTTCGATTAGACTCTCCACCGCCCCAATTGGGGCACTAGGGAGACCCAATTATCCCAGCGAGGGTTTCGTTTTCTCCTTCGGTATCATCTTCACCCCCCCTAATACTGAGACTTACAGGTTTGACCGCATTTGTCTAGTCCCTGTCTCATTTTTCTCTCCCTGACGGAGAAAGCTCATCGTTGTCCCTTCGACACATCGACGGGGCAAAAACTCGCCCTCTCTTCTTAGGACTGAGTCGACCAACTCCGGTTCTCCCGCACTCACGTGATTATTACTCCACCCCACGAACACCCATGTCTTCCTTCGGTGCACATCGTGGACTCTCCTAAACCCCTTTCTTGTGGGGTTTTATCATCACGCACACAGCCACGGACACAATCGGCCATCCCCTACATCGCCTTCCCCGTCCCGGTACCGAGCGACACTACCGCGACCAAGTGTCCGTGTTCCACATTCATAATAACTCTTCATTCGGCACATGTTAGGAAAAAAATTTTTGTCAGGGAAATTAAGAAAATTGATAATTTTTTTCACTTATTTTAAAAAATTGCGACTTTTTCGACTTTTCTTCCAAACATTTCAAGTATTTATTTACAATTTTGAAAATAATTGAAATATTAGCTTCTAATTGTTAAAAATTCAATGTTTTCAGTATTTTCAATTACATATTTCCAGAAACTCAAATACATATAAAAATAATAACATTTTACAATTATTTTTAAAATTTTGGAGAATACAATCAAGCTCAAAATTTTTAATTAAAATTTAAAGAAAAATTAATTAGTTTTTTAAATTATACCAAATTTTTTTTAAGAAATTCAATTATCTTCGAACAATGTGAATAAAAGTTTATGAAAATTTACTTTTTGAAGTTATTAAAATTTTTCAGAAATCATGGTCCTGTTTAAAATTAAAATTTTTCTGTTACGTTTATAAAATTGATAGTCGCGGACGTAAAGTAATATACTTTAATTCGGAGGTCGTTAGCAAATTTTCACAAACAAAATTGAAGTCTTGATTGTAAATATATATATATATATATATATATATATATATATATATATATATATATATATATATATATATATATATATATATATATATATATATATATGGTATGAGTCGTTTTAATGCTCAGCTCTAAGGGAACTGTTATTGATATTGTTCTTATCATAAAATAGGATAGAGGAAGGAATAAAATAAAAGAGTTTAATTAAATGGAATAGTATAGTTTTAATAAATTTGTCTTACCGATTACAACAGTAATCTCTCGAGAGAGATATTCGATACGCACAAGGGTGATTTGTTTGGAGTCGTAGGCTGATTTTATTTTGAATGTTATCGCTTGACGAACGTTTTTAAATAAAATAAAGCTTTTGACCAAAATTTTACATTGAGCTGCCTCAGAGTGTTCTGAGTAGTCGAGCTGTTTGATTTCGTCAAATGAGTTTTATTCAATTTGTTTAACTACTAACAACGAAAATCAGAACTCGGATTCAGGGGACAACTTTGGCATCTGCCTGATGGGACACTATCTGAACTTGGTTTAAATACAATTGACTTGAACTGCCCAAAAGAAGTGACGAAATTAGGTGTGGTCCAAGGGTTTTTATAAACAGCTTCTAGTACTATATATATGTTATTGGGACTAATGGGGGTGTTAAATACATCTCATTGGTTAATATTTTTGCGCACGCGTTATGTTACAATTGGTGGGGGAATTGCATCTTCTTAGAAAATTGCATAGTGCATGGCAACGTTGTAATGCACAAGAATATGCGCACGCATTCTGTTACAAAGAAGTAGGGGAGTTCTCTGAAGACTCTCGTAGGTGAGATCATCAGTCAATAACAGAATTGATAATAATAATAATAATAATATAATAGTAATATAACTGATATATAAATAATGTTTTTGGTTAGTGTCAATAGTCATTCTTTAGAAAATATTTAAGCTTATAACGATGTAAATGTTTACATATATATGCAACTAGAAGCTCGTTAGCTTAGATAACGTAAAAAGAAATGGTACAATTTTAAGATGTAATTTGAGTCTTTTCGTCTCCCATGCTTCCGTTCTGACAAGTGCACTCCGCGGCACGCGTGAGGTCATTGTTTTGTTCTCGAGAATATTCCTTTGGCAAAAAGCCCTATACCCAATACGTATATACAACAAGATGTTATACATATAACATATATGGTAATTGTTAACTATAAAATAATCTATTAAATGTTTTGATTATTTTATATTAGCAATTGAAAAATGTTTAGTGTAAACGTAACACTTCAAAAATTTGATCATTTTTATTTATATTTTTCAAAAATTCAATTATTTAAAAAAAATTTTACCAAATTTTAATTGTTTGTAAATTATTCAAAATTGAAAAACTATTATATTTATATAATTACAATTATTATAAAAAATTAAATTTTTGTATTTAAATAATTGAATTCATGAAGAACTTTTGGGAAATTATTTAAATTAATTGATTTATAGATGAAGTTTAGTTGAAAATTGTAAAAAAGTAATTGAATTCAGGAAGGGTTATAATTGTAATTTTTAGAAATTATTTAAATTTATAAATTTTACCCTTTTTCCGTAAACATTCATATTTTCCTGTAAAAATAATTTTGTCAGGTAAAGTAATTTTAATGTCACTAAATTGTCAGGTAAATGTCAGGGAAATTAAAAAAACTGAAACTTGTGGCCACCCTGAATTTATTTTTCAATGTTTCAATAAATGGTCTATTTACGTCTATTGGAACTATATTGTTGTTTAAATTTTTTTTGAGAGTCTTTGATTAAATTTAATATTTTTTAATGAAGTGCATCCACATTGGAATAATTTTCAATTTTTAATAATTTTTAAAAGGCAATAAGTAATAAGCAAATAAAATATTTAGCGCGCCTTCAGCCTCCTTTTAAAAAATCGTTATTTTTAATGTTTTATAAATATGATAAACTTTTAAAATAATAATCGTTTTTAATTATAATAAACTTATTTTAAAGATCATTTTCTGTAGAATGAGAATTACTTCTTGACATTAAAGTGTAATTTTTTTAGAAAATGCAGGTCGTCAATCATGGACTAAAAAATTCAAAAAAATTTCAAACCATCTTATTAACAGAAAAATAATTTTTAAAATTCAAACATATTTTTTTATTAAATTTTTTTGGAAAATTTACACATCATGTTTTATATATTTTCATTCTACAGAAAATGACATTTAAAATAAGTTGAAGATCATTAAAAAGCGTTTATTATTTCAGAAATTATTTACATTTTTTGTAAAACATTGAAAATTACAATTTTTTAAAAATACATAAATAAAATATTGGCCAAATGATTTCTCTAAGGTCTTGTTCTTTTAAAAATTTTATGATTTTCAAAACATACACTATCATCGGAAATTATCGGTACGACTGCACGCGCAGTGCCTAATAACATACCAATCCTTAAATCACGATTTTTTTGTAAATACAAATGTTAGAAAATTAATAAATATACCATTCGAAAGATTATTAAATTCTACGATTAATGATACATAACTGAAAATTTTAATATTTTATTCAAATGTTGTAGCAATCGACAAATTTGACCAAAAAATGAAAAAATAATATTTTTTTGGAAATTATTTCAACTCCAGGAATATTTTTTAAAAATTGTTGAAAAAATTTAAAACTTACATAGGTGTAATCATTCAACTCTCATCTTTAATTTAAGACCAAAAGAGTTTAAAAATCTTATTTGGTTTATGACATTTCATTATAAGCGTCCGAGCATTTTCAGCCAAAACCCGTTCAAAATCGACTAATTCAATGTATTTGTCAAAAAACATGCTAGGACGATTATAATGATATCTCACAAAGCGAATAAGATTTTTTAACTCTTTTGGTCTTAAATGAAAGATGAGACTTGAATGATTACATCTATGTAACTTACAAATTTTTCCAACAATCTTTGAAAAAATGCAAGGGTTGAAATATTTTCAAAAAAATTTTATTTTTTTCATTTTTTTTTAAATTTGTCGATTGCTGCAATCTGTGTATAAATTGTTAAAATTCTCAGTTATGTATCATTAATCGTGGAATTTAATAATCTTTCGAATGGTATATTTATTAATTTTCTAACATTTGTATTTACAAAAAAATCATGATTTAACTCTCTGCTGATGCTAACGACCGTTATCGTCAAAAATCGTCATTCCGGACGCCTAGTGGGGACTATGGGAGTTACGTGCTTTGGCGATAGAGTGGGGATAAGTTAGCATCAGCAGAGGGTTAAAGATTGGTATGTTTTTAGGCATTGCGCGTGAAGCCGTACCGACAATTCCCGACGGTAGTGTATATCTATACAAACTTTAGTTTTGATCAATTTTATGTTTAAAAATTCTTTTTATTCTCCTGATAATGAGTTGACTGACAATTTTGACCGGTACTGTGTTTATAAAAAAGTTTTTTGATGACGCAATATCGATTCAGACTGTTGAAGTCTAAATCTCAATTGAAACGTTGAAATAAGTACTAGAGGTGATCTAATATGTGCGTTACTATTGAATAGTACTGTAAATGGAAATGGAAAATGGGTAGAAATTACACTGAGAGAAATGGATAGTCAGATTTTGATGTTAAAAAGATGATGTTACACGATACTATCGTTATGCTACTGTCAACCATCACAGATGCTAAAAAATATAGTTATGCTACCCCGTACTACCAAGATGTTACTCCTGATGATATTGATGGTAACGGTGACTATCTAGATAGCTGTCCGTATTTGTAGCATTAAAGATGGTCACCCTAACCACAATTATGTTACCTACTACTATAAATTTCTCTCCGTGTAGTAAATCTGTTTAAGGGGTTACACCACTGTAAATGCCTCAAAAACAACGTTTCTTCAGGAATTTTTTTTGAATGGAAGTAAATGACATATAGTTATAATGTTTTAGGAAGTTATTGACTGTATATTCAAGTAAAAAATTACAAATTTTTATTAATAAATATTCTAAAATGGCGGCACAGGAACCATTTTAGTAATGCATATTTTTTTCCAGGAGCTCTACGGCAAGCAGTATAAGTAATGTAAATTTCAGTCTAGAAACAAATAAATTTTTTTTCTTAATCTACATGAGAATAGCTACAGAAATACGTAGGGGATTTTAAAAATATTGATTTTTGTGTAATTGGCAAGCATTTGAAGAAAAAACTCATTTTTCGACCAAAAAAAACGACACTTAATTGTTTATAACAATTGTGTAAATTAACTTATCAAAAACCCCTACGTATTTCTGTTCAAAATTTAAATTTAGAAATGTAATAAAAAAAGCCGATTGAAAATATTGAAAATTGTTTGAGTTATACTGCTTGCAAATTTCAAAAACTGTGTTTTGAGAAAAACGTGTTAAAAGAGCAACACTACTACAGCAGGCTGTAAGAAGCATTTGTTCAATAATTTTTTTTTTAGTGTAAGGAAAGGAAATACAGTAACAATATTTTAAGTAGTTATTAACTTATATATTCAACTTAAAAATTACAAATTTTAATTAATAAATATTCCAAAATGTCCGCACTGGAGCCATTTTTGTAATGCATGTTTTATGTAAGTTAAAATTCTTCTCCGGTAAAAAAGCTTGAAATTTCAATGAAATCGAATTCAGACATGAATAAATCCTTTTTTTCCTTATTCTAGAAGGTTCAAAAATTTTTTTAAGCTAATAAAAAAAATAAAAAATTTTTTTAATGTCTACAGTGGTGTAACCCCTTAAGGGGAGTTTAGGGTTTTAGCGTGAAAAAGAACATTGTTTTTGGGAATTTTTTTAGAAAAATGGATACATTAAATTTATTAAAACCTTTTGTACATTATTAAGTATCATTTTAAAAATATTTTGTCATTTTTTTAATTTGAAAATATCGACAAACAAATTAGTGACTTTTCCAAAAACGTATTTGAAAAAAAGACGATTTGCGGTGTTCACAAAATTATTTAAAATCAAAGACATTTTAATTTAGTCAAAGTATAATCAAATGCTAACCCAACGATCTCTGATTATAAATTTATTCATTTGTAAATTATGTGTTGTCATTTGAAGTAAAAATTGCTATTTCTCACACAAATATTCCACTATTTTGTTAGTGGAAAATTCTCTTAATGTACAGAAAAAATTTAAAACTCATCATTGGGGTTATGTATTTTATATGTAGAAAGTGTATACCAAGTGTGAGATAAATTGGTCTTGTAATTTTCAAATGGCACTGAACATGGACTTTTAAAAAGTCATTTTGAGAAAAATGCATTAAACATAACCATTGACTTTGAGTAGACAGTTTCTTATGAAAATTACTCAGGAACAATATAGATAACATTTCAAAAGCTCAAAATATTTTAGGAGATGTTTTCCTATAAGAAAATAAAAAAAAATTATAATCGATTTTTTGATACTGTAAACCCAAACTCCCCCCCCCCTAAAACAGATAATGCAAAACGGTTTTCCAATTTTTATTTGAAATAGAAAATAGTGAATGCCCTGGTTAAAAAACCAGACAGATTTCGGACTAATCCGAAATTTGTCCGAAACAGTGCGGTTTATGATCAGGTTTTTGTCACCCGAAATTAATCCGAATAAATCCGAACTCTATACGGTTTGTGAACAACTAGGAAATCCGGAGTTGGTCCGATGAAGTTCGACATTAATCAGTTAATTTTAACTAGTGAATCCGGAATTAGTCCTAAACATTCAAAAATTAGTCCGGACAATTTAGTGAATGTTAATAAAAAATTATTATACAAGTTACACATATTAATTATTATTACTTTATAGTACATTCAACATTTTCTTCGATTTACCTATCGCAATTTTATTTACATTATCTTAAAATTTTTTAACGCTTGGGGATTCGAACCTTCACCTATCTAACATTATATCGCACTGAAATCGAATACACTAACCACTATACCACGCTCGCATGGGAATTCAAATTCATAATAGAATTTATCAAGTGCCACGAAAAGAAATGACAAAAAACTAACGCATCAGTGTTAATTATAATATTAAAAAAGATAATTAATAATACTAGTGTAAAATCAAATTGACTGCAAAAGTAAATATTTTATTTACCATAAGTAAATACCCTGAATAAAAAGTCGGACCGATTTCGGACTAATCCGGAATTCGTCCGTAACAGTACGATTTATTGTAGAGTTTTTCACCCTGAATTGAGTTTAAAATCAATACCGTTTTTTATAACTATTGAATGCGTAATTAGTCCGATTTAGTCCGAAGTTAGTCAGATTATATGCAACTAGTAAATGCAGAAGTAATCCGATTAGTTTAACCAGTGAATCCGCAGCTAATCCGAAACAGTCTGCTTATGGTCAGATTTTCGTCACTCAGAATTAGTTCGGATAAATCTAAACTCAATAGGTTTGTGTATAACCAGTGGATCCGGAATTAGTACGATCTAGTCTGAAATTAGTCTGGTAATACGCAACTTGCAAATAGTCCGATTAAGTCCGGAATTAATTTGGTTATGGTCAGGTATTTGTCATACGAAAATATAATTGTAGTTTGAATTTATCTGCATTTAATACAAATTGTTTTTAATATACAAATTCAATATTATACCAAAATCATTCCGGATTAAGTCTTTGATTTGGATTGAATATAGATTGTTTTGTACTGTCTGTGGATTGTCGCTGACTATTACCAGATTCTTTGCATACATATTTCGGATTGTTTAGTATTTGTTTCGGATTATGCCTTTTAACTGGATTAAATCCGGATTATTTCAAACAATTTTCGGATACTTAGTATATAGATTTCGGATTGTTTTGGATTATGTTTTTCAATTGGATTAAATCTCAAACGTTGCAAACAATTTCCGAATTCGTTGCATACAGTTTTCGGATTGTTTCGTACTTGTTTCGGAATAGGATTTTGCAACACTTAATTTCAAATTGTTGCGGACTAATATCGGATTTATTGCTTACAGAATTCGGATTGCTTCAGACATGTTACGGATTAAGTTTTTTTAACTACATTAAATTCGGATTGTTGCGGACTGATTTCGTATTCTTTACATATTGATTTCTGATAATTCCGTTCTTATTTTAGAAGAATTCTTCACCGGTCATAAATTCGGATTGTTGCGGACTAATTACGGACTGAATTCGTAGACATTGAGGATTATATCGGAGTGTTTTCGGATTCAGGTTTTCGTTCAGATTAATATCAGACTAACGCGGATCATTTTCGGACCTTTTTCGTACAATTTTCGGATTAATCCGTAATAATATGTCCGTATTTAGTAAGGAATTAGTCCGAAATTTTTACCAGGGTGGCATTTTGCATTTTAGATATGTATTTCAAATGGATTAATTTCTAATAGTTACCTATTATGTTTAAAATAATTTTCTTATAAAAACAAAAAACAATTGAAATTACATTCTTTTAAATGAAACAATTATAAATTTATACCTACAATATTTTTAGCAGAGCTAGGTAACTATTAGAAATTAATCCATTTGAAATACATATTTAAAATGCAAAATGCCATTCACTATTTTCTATTTCAAATAAAAATTGGAAAACCGTTTTGCATTATCTGTTTTAGGGGGAAGGGAGTTTAAGTTTACAGTATCTAAAAATCGATTATAATTTTTTTTTATTTTCTTATAGGAAAACATCTCCTAAAATATTTTGAGCTTTTGAAATGTTATATCTATATTGTTCCTGAGTAATTTTCATAAGAAACTGTCTACTCAAAGTCAATGGTTATGTTTAATGCATTTTTCTCAAAATGACTTTTTAAAAGTCCATGTTCAGTGCCATTTGAAAATTACAAGACCAATTTATCTCACACTTGGTATACATTTTCTACATATAAAATACATAACCCCAACGATGAGTTTTAAATTTTTTCTGCACACAAAAAAAATATGGTAAATTTGACTACTTTTTTACTATTTCATGTAGTTCCTATAGGCGCCCGTAACATTATTTAGTAAAATAAACTATGACAGAATAGTTAGTCTAACTGTAAAATGTAGTAATAAATACCATTTTTACAGTAAATTTAACTACTAAAACAGTTACCTTAACTATTTGTTGTTAGTCATACTAACTGCTTCATTTAGTTGCAGTAACAAAATTTTCATAGTTCCCATAGGCGCCCGTAACAAATTGTAGTTGTAACAACTGTAAAAAATAGTTAAATTAACTATTTAAAGTAGTAAAATGAAATTATTTATTTGTTTTTTATTATTATTGAATTCCATTTTTTTATATTTTCTCTTACCTATTTTTGTTCATATATAATTTATGTGAACAAATTCTTATACACCTAACAGAGAAAAATCCCCAAACGCCGGGGATTGAACGCAAGACCCTACATTCGCAAACCGATAACCTAACCACCTAACCACGCTCGCACGCTACGATGACTGGCATTGGACTTGAGGACATTCTTCTTAGATTCAGTCATAATAACTACTCCGTTTAGTTGCAGTAACTAATTTTTTAAGCTCAAGGACTTAGATGAAATGTAGCCAGCATATGATTTTAAATGACTCAACGATAGTGCAGTACTTAAAAGTACTGTTGAAAATAGTTATTTTCAGAATATTTGTAGTAAAATTATCCACTTTTTACTAGTTATAAAAAAATTAAACTTACTATTTTCATATAGTAAAAATAACATAAAAATTGTTACTTTTATGACTTTTGTAGTTATAAAAATAAATGTTTCTTACCACCATAGAGATAAATTATCAAAAGCTAGTAAGAATTGTTTCTTTTAACTACATTAAACATAAAAGAACAAATTCCAGCGGTTGTTTTTACTCTTTGGAACAGTAAGTTTTAATTTATATTTTGCAAATAGCAAGAAATGGATATTTCTACTACAGAAATTCTAAAAATAATTATCTTTAACAGTACTTTTAACTACTGCACTATTGTTAAGTTATTCACAATCATAACCGTACTAGTAATTTTAACTACATAAAACCAACTATTCAATTTTAGTTCCACTAACTATGGAAGTTTAGTTAAAATGCTGCTGAATATGGTAGTTTTAACTACATTTTTTTTAACTGCACATATGTGGATGTTTTTACCACTCACGTTTTTTCTCTGTAGAAAAAAATGATCTTTTCAACTGCATAAATAGTAAAAATAACTATTTTCAACAATTGATTTTACTATATGAAAACAGTAAATTTCTTTCTTTCTCTGCAACTAGTAAGAAATAGTTGTTTTAACTACATAAATCATAAAAATAACAACTTTCAGAGGTTGTATTTACTATATAAAAACAGTAAGTCTCTTTTTGTTTGCAACTAATACAAAATAGTTATTTTTGCTACCACAATAGTAAAATTAACTATTTTTAACAATAGTTTTTACTACTACACTATAGTTCCACTAACTGAGGAAGTGTAGTTAAAATGCTGCTGAATATGGTAGTTTTAACTACTTTTTTTTCTGACTACACAAATGTGGTTGTTTTTACCATTCGCATTTTTTACTGTGTTTGGTAAAAAAAAGAAAATTAGCAAAAATTCAAAAATCCGAATGTCTTAAAATTGAACATAATAATAATAATAATAATAATAATAATAATAATAATAATAATAATAATACTCCGCCGCTGGTTGTCCACTGCCGAGCATCGGTGATGTCTTTGATGTTCTGAGAGAAGCGGATGATTATCCTCTCCCGGGCGCGGCTGCCGTCTTTGATGGCATGGGTGTGCTGGGTCTGGATGCATATCCTTAGTCCAGACATTACTGCTATTCTTGACGGCGTTGGTCACCGGGGTGGGATGCCTGTCCGCTGCCAGACTCGAGTGTCATTTTGGATATGTTCGGTGGACCTTGCAGTGGTGGCGGGGCTTTCCACCAAAGGGCAACCAAACAGTACACTCTACACATACACCTCTCTACACATATATGGGTTACACACAATTACATCACTTATACATCTATTCACACATATTCACAATACACTTATCACACCCATATGATTGTTTCCTTCCTCGGACCACTGGGAGTACCCCGAAACTTCGTTCATTTGTTTTCGGTGGGCGGGGCGTAGGGGTTAATGTGAGCTCGCTCTGCCGATGTGTCATCCGAGGTAAGGAATCAGGAGCCAGCCCCTTCAGGACCCTGATCAGGAGAGTCTGTGGTGAATATGGAGGTCGGAATCTATATTGCTCCGGGCGAGTCCGGTCCGTCCGTGTATTCCGGGACCGGCTAAGCGGTGGTTAGGCCTCAAGGAACTGGGGTAGAATACGTCCGAGGGTACACCCGTTCCCAACTATACCGACCCGCCCCTCCACAGACGATGCGCTGGTTAAACTATTACATGGAGAATGAAATTATGAAAAATGCTGAAAACGAGGAAATGGAAACTGGAGAAACGGAATCTCTTGAAATCGTGGCTGACAATGATTCAGTGACACTTGGTAAAGAGAAGCAACACAAGAAGATGAGTACCAAAAGACAAGGTTTTCCTCCGGCCCCGCCGTGGGCCGATGTTTGGAAAATAATGCTTGGCATCATGGCGGAACAGAGACTCCAGAACGAAGCCCTGGAAAAGACCCTCTTGGCAATGGAGAATTCCTTCAGAAAGAATACACCGACTGAGGTAAGGGAATTCATGTCAGAGGCAAAGGAAATCTTCTCTGGTGTTAGGAGAGCGGGTCTTGCCCTCCGATCCTCAGCGGATAGGCTTCAGAAGTCAATGGAAAGACCAATGACCAGAAATGGAGGTGTGACGCAAATGGCACGCTCGAAAACGCCTTTGAGCACACCGAAACAAACTGAAGTTTGTAAAACTCCCTCTTCTACGAGCACAAAGAGAGGAGCATGAACATCACCAGAAGACCGACAGCCAAAGAAGCTGGCTTCTGAAATAACTCAGATGACAGCAAAGTCATCCGACATTCCGACAGGGGAAAAGAATCCCGACGGTTGTTGGAACGAGGTTGTCTCGGAAAAGGAGAAAAAGAAGAGAAAGAAAAAAGATAAAAACAATCAGGCAACAAGAAAGGAACGAAGTGGCCCAGGGAAAAAGAAGAGGAACACTGACGCAATCAGAGTGTCTATGGAAGACGGAAGAGCACTGCCGACAGAAATTATAGACGAGCTTTTTAAGACAGTCAACCCTGCAGAAACAAAAACAGAAGTTCTGTCCATTAAAAGACCGAAGAAGCAAGACTTGCTTTTCGTTCTTAAGAAGGGACAAAGCTTCTCGACGTTCAGCAATAAAATGACCGAGGCCCTGAAAGGGAAAGCTAGTGTCTCACCCCTGGTGACAAAAAGGTCACTAGAAATTAGAGATCTGGACGAGACAACAGAGATTGAAGATGTGACTGAGGCTTTAAAAAAGGCTTTAGATAGAACCGAATTGGAGGTGTCCTGCAGACTTTTGACTCTGCGCGGAGCCGTAAAGATGGCAGTAGTCCAACTACCAGAAGCAGATGCTGATGCTCTGCTTAAGGCCGGTAAGGTAAGGGTAGGCTAGATAAACTGCAGGATTCGCAGTAGAGTTGAAGTGGACAGATTTCACAGATGCCTGAGCTACGGAAATCTGGCAAGGGTCTGTAAAAGACCCGATAGGAGTAAAGACTGCTGGAAGTGTGGATCTTCAGACCATTCTCACAAGAATTGTGCGAAGGAATTCCACTGCACAACTTGTGAGGATAAAGGGATAAAGGAGACAAATCACGCTCCAGGAAGTGGGTCCTGCCCTGTCTATAGGGAGGAACTGAAGAGGTTGAAACAGAAGAGGTAAGATTTCTCCAGGTTAACCTGAGAAAAGGAAGTGTTGCCCAAAATCTCCTGATGCAGTCTGCCAGAGAGAGAGGTGTGGATATACTGCTCATTAGTGAGCAGTATAAGAAGCAAGGATTCTCGAATTGGTTTCAAGACTCATCAGGTAGATCGGCAATACAGATATGTAATCCGGGTATCACCACCGGTTCATTCTTGGGTACAGACAAGGGGTTTGTTTGGGCGGACGTGGCGGGTATTCGTATATATAGCTGCTATTTCTCGCTCAACGACCCACTCGGAAAATTCGACACCGAGATTCGTTCTCTTTAAGAGAGTCTGAGAGCTTTCGACGGGGATGTCCTCATTGCGGGAGATTTCAATAGTAAGTCGCCGGAATGGGGAGAGACTCGTCAGGACAGGAGAGGAATCTTGGTTTCCGACATGCTGGCAACGAATGGGCTGGTGGTGTTAAACCGGGGCCACGAGTTCACGTTCAGGAGGGGAGAATCGAGATCTATCCTTGATTTAACAATCGCATCTCCCCGCCTAGCCCGCAGAATAAAAGAATGGAGGGTACTGGATGAGGAAACATTAAGTGACCACCAGTACATAGAGTTTTTTGTCCCTGAGGAAAAACTTCGAGGACGTACCGCACCAAAAAATGGTAGCAAGGGAGCCTCTTGGAACCTCAGGGGACTGAACAGGGAGAAGCTGGCGGAATCCCTAGAAGAGTCGCGACTTATTCGCAAGTCAAACTGGGTGAGGAAACCAGCTTCTTTAAAGGGTATAGTGCGAGAAGCGAGGCGGGTGATTGTTCAAGCTTGCAATCACTCTATGCCTCGCTGGCAGAAAAGAAAAACGAGAAGGGGATCTATGTACTGGTGGAATGAAGAACTGGCCTGTCTTAAGAGAGAGTGCCACGCAGCAAGGAGGCATTTTACCCACTCGAAGGGAAACCTCAAGCTGCGGGAAATATGGCATAAAGCCAGACGTACTTTTAAGCAGGCCGTGAAAAGTAGCCAACGCCGTTGCTGGAGGGACCTAATCGGAGATTCCGAGAAGGATCCGTGGGGTTTGGCCTTTAAGATTGTCGCTAAGAAATTAGTGACAAGGCATAAATTCCCTGGTTTGGATGATCCGATTTGGGTCCTGAAAATCATAAAGGCACTGTTTCCCTATGCGGAACCTAGCCCCAGAGAGGACTACACTCACTGCGTAGTACGAGACGAGGAGCTCTTCACGATTGAGGAATTAAAAAAGGTGGCAAAGACGTTAAGAAACGGCAAAGCGCCGGACAATGATGGGATACCGAGCGAAATCTTAAAAGAGATTGTCGCAGTGGATCATGAGTTGCTTCTTGACGTCTTTAATACGTGCTTGACAGACGGAGAGTTCTTCGGTGACTGGAAAACGCAGAAGTTGGTGCTTCTCAGGAAAGGCGATAAACCTCTGGATAAGGTCACATCGTTCAGACCAATTTGTTTATTGGATACGATGGGCAAATTTTTAGAGGGAATGGTTCTGCAGAGACTTCAGGAAATCCTGATAGGTGAAAATAGTCTATCAGAGAATCAATTTGGCTTTCGTAAAGGCCGGTCAACAGTTGACGCAATACTCACTGTTGTAAACCATGCGAGGAAAGTCAAAGAGGACAAGAAGAAGGGATTCTGCTCGCTTATTTCCATCGACATACGTAATGCATTTAACTCCGCAAAGTGGGACAATTGCATCAAGGCGATGCGTCGTAAAGGGGTACCAACCTATCTGTTGCGAATGATAGACAACTATCTCAGCGACAGATGGGTTGAATACAAGAGCGATGCATGTCATCTCAAACATGAAATGACATGCGGAGCTCCCCAAGGATCAAAGGTAGGTCCATTCATATGGAACGTCATGTACGATGACTTCCTTAGAATTGAGTTACCTGAAGCCTACAAATGGCTACAGAGAAGACAGAAGCTTTGCTTGTCATAGGTAAAAGATCCTTTGAGGTTCCGAAGATTCGAATAGGACAGACTGAAGTCTCCTGGGGAAACAGTTTAAAGTACCTGGGAGTGACGTTGGATCGAAAATTAAAGTTTGACCAACATTCTAAGATCACGTCACTGAATGCCGCCGACTGCATGGGAAACCTATCTAGGATGATGCCCAATGTCGGTGGCCCCAGGGAAAAGAAACGCCGATTAGTGGCGACCGTGGTTCAAGCAAAGCTATGCTGCCCCTGCATAGGCTGAGTCCCTAAAGAACCGCGGCATCTCTGACGAGCTACTCTCCGCACAGGGTGGATGTGCGCGGAGAGTAGCTTCAGCCTACAGAATAGTTTCAACGAGCGCTGCTCTAGTTCTTGCGAGTCTCCCGCCAGTGGACTTACTGGCGAGGGAAAGACAGGAAGTCTTTCAGCGTAACAAAGATCTAGTTACCTCGCAAGAGCAGAGTAGAAATCTCGCCAAAGCGGCTATCCGCAAAGAGGCGAGATGTAGACTACTTGAACAATGGCAAGTGAGATGGGATGGGGATCTTAAAGGAAGGTGGACATATCGCCTGATCCCCAACCTCGCCACTTGGCTAGGAAGAAAGCACGGTGAAGTTGGCTACTACCTGACACAAGTGTTGTCAGGTCACGGATGTTTCCGACAGTACCTTCATAGGTTTAAGATTAAGAGAGTGGCAAAATGCGCCTACTGTGACGCTGCAGTAGATGATGCGGAGCATACTCTCTTTTATTGCGGGCACTGGAGCCATGATAGAATGGCCATGTTTACGACAGTTGGCTTTGAAATCAACGCCGATAACATGGTGTCTACCATGGTTCAGAACGTGGACTCGTGGAGCCATATTGAATCCTTCATTATTAAAGTTATGAAAGAAAAAGATACAGACGGAAGACGAGGTTGACCGCAGAAATCCAGTGCTCGGCTGTGTAAGAGAGTGGGGGGGAGGGAATCATTTAGTTTTCCTCCCACCCACGTTCCCACATAGCTAGAGCGGATTAAGGCCCAGTTAAGGAGTAGGACAAGGGGACCACTACTTGCGAAGTTGAAGGCCTGACGGTAGTTCCGCAGGTGGATCAAGTGTCCCAAATTAAGACGGGAGTGGTTTTTAGTGGGTAGACTAGAACAAGAGCGGTCACACCCACATAACCTGGAATTCATTACCCAGGTATCTGATGAGTTGGGAGAAGTGGGTTCGCTGCCAGACACGACTGGCATCTTGAATATGTTCGGTAGACCTTGCCGTGGTGGCGGGGCTTTTCACTAAAGGACAACCAACAGGGTGGTTCCCTGATTTTAAAACCAAAAAAAATAAATGAAATGGATAAAGAATCACATAAATTACTCCAAGTGGGTACCTCGAAAGAGGGTAATCCCACCACCGATTCTGATCGGGTGCAAGCCTCGATAGTCGGTGCAGATGGCTCCAAGGATTTTGGAGGGAGCCAAATAGATAGCCAGGTGACATGCTACGAATCAAATGTCGCAAATCAGTTCCTGGCTATTCCGGGAATTTTTAAAAGCTTGCGCCAAGGATTCAAGCGACAAAAAAACGTCGGTCGTGACATCCAGGATGGCGTGACGGTTTTGGAAAATGCGTTCGATATAATCTGTAAGAATTTACGTTTTATCCCCGAGCCTTTCAAAGACCAAGAACCGCAATTTCCAACTGAGGAAACTCCACGGTTGACGAAGAGTGTTATTGCAACCCGGGATAGCGCGGCTGCAGGCGCAACTAAGACGAAAAAGGTTAATAAGCGCCCTAGGGAAGGAGTAAGCCCAGATGTAAGTCCACAATGAGCGACTCAAAGTAAAAAGAGGATTAAGCGAAAGGATGCTCCACAGCTTAATCCTGAGTCGCTAGTTGAAGCAAAAGGGGCGTCCTCAAGTAGTCCTAGTAAGACGTATGCCGATACCGTCTTGAAAGACGGAGCAGCGGACATTGAGGATGACTTTAAAGTTGTTGGAGAAAGAAAGAAACGGGCTCCAGGAAGAAAGACCCAAGGCGAGAAAAAAGAGCTCACGAAGCCCCCTTCGAAACTCAGGTCCACGGAAGCTGTGAAGATCACGGCAAGAGACCCAAAATTTTACATGGGTATCTTGCCGCTGATAAAAGAAAAGGTTCAACCTGAAGATACAGGCACCGTGGTACAGAAAATCAGGAGAACTTTTAAACAGGAAGTTCTCCTGATAGTAAAAAAGGGTGGAGAGACCTTAAAATTTGCGAAAAGTCTGTCCTTGGCCCTGCATAGCAAGGCCGAGGTCATACCTCTTGAAAATAAGAGGTCTCTAGAAATCAGAGACCTGGATGAAGCCACTACAGAGAGTGAGGTGACTTCAGCATTGGAAGAAAAGCTGGGCAAATCCGACCTGCCTATAGAGTGCAAATTACTGCCGCGCTACAAAGGAACTAAGGTTGCTCTGATCCGCTTGGCAAGGGAAAATGAGGTCGATATCCTGTTCTGCAGTGAGCAGTATCAAGGAAGCGATCTCGCCCCTTAGTATCAGGATAAGGCGAAGAGAGCCGCTATAAAGCTGTGCAACCCAGAATTGCGGGTTGACAAGTTTCTGGAGACGAGCAGTGGGTTCGTGTGGATAGAGGTAGCTAATATACGTATGTATAGCTGTTACTTCTCACCCAACGACCCACTGACAAACTTCGAAGCCAATATCAAAGACCTAGAAGCGAGCCTCACAGAATCCAGGCTGGATGTCATCACTGGCGATTTTAACGCAAAGTCGCCAGAGTGGGGTGAGACGAGACTCGACAAGAGAGGAATTCGTATTGGAGAAATGATCTCCAGAAACGACTTATTAGCTGTGAACCGAGGCAATACATGGACTTTTAGACGAGGTGCGATCGGATCAATTATAAATCTAACGATAGCATCGTCTTAACTATTTAGCCGCATAAGCGACTGGCGGGTCTCAGAGGAATATACGGCAAGTGACCACCAGTACATTGAGTTCTCAGTCTCGATGGGAGACACACGAGGAGAAAAAAGACAGGATGTTCCTAGTCGCAAAACCTTCTCGTTGAATATGAAGAGACTCGACAAGGAAAAGTTCGGCCGGACCCTAAGAAAAGCCCTTTTGATTGAGGACTTAGGCTAGGTGAAGAGGCCGAGCAGTCTGGATGGGGAGGTGCGAGCGGTGAGGAACATGATAGTCACCGCTTGCAATGCGTCAATGCCACGCAAAGGCGCCATTCCCGTAAGAAAATCCTTGCACTGGTGGTCAGAGGAACTAGCCTCCTTGAGGAAGGAATGCTTCAAAGCAAGAAGGACATATACACGATCTAAGGGAGATTCCTTGCTGAAAGAGGCTTTCAAGGAGGCGAAAAAGAACCTTAAGAAAGGGATCCGCAAGTCGCGACGCCGTAGCTGGAAGGACCTAATCGAGGAAGTCGATAAGGACCCATAGGGTCTGGCTTTTAAAATCGTTACTAAGAAATTAGCGACGAGGCAAAAGACCCCCGGCCTGGACAATCCCGATTGGGTCAGAAAGATAATAAATTCTTTGTTTCCTCCTGCAGAGCCATACCTTAGAAGGGACTGGAGTTTTTACAAAGTCGAAGAGAAAGAACTCTTCACACTTAGTGAACTGCAAAAAGCAGGCAAAAGATTGAAAACAGGCAAGGCGCCTGGAATCGATGGGATAAGTAACGAGATCCTAAAGTTGGTAATCGACACTTCACCCCAGATTCTGCTTCGATGCTTCAATCTTTGCCCTGAGAGAGGAGAGTTCTTCCGCGACTAGAAGCGACAAAGGTTAGTCCTCCTAAGGAAAGGTGAAAAACCTCTAGATAAGGTTTCATCGTACAGGCCTATATGCCTGTTGGATACTATGGGCAAACTGCTAGAGGATATGGTTCTGCAGACAATGCAAAGCCACTTGACCGGAGAGAATAGTCTATCGGATCACCAATTTGGTTTCCGTAAAGGCAAATCCACAGTTGATGCCATCCAGGCAGTTGTGGACATAGCCAAAGCAGGAAAAAACAAGTTGGGACCTGGAAAAAAGAAGAGCTTCTGCGCGTTGGTAGCAATTGACACACGCAACGCGTTTAATTCCGCAAGATGGAAAGATCTCATCGAGTCGATGGAAAAGAAAAACATGCCGCCCTACTTGTTGCGGACAATGGATAATTATCTTAGCGACAGGTGGGTTATATATGAGGGAGACACCTGCACTCTTAAGGAAGAGATGCAGCGTGAAGCTCCTCAAGGCTCGAGGGTGGGTCCATTTGTATGGAATGTATCTTACGATGATTTTCTGCGAATGGATCTGCCCGAAGGTGCGGTGATCATCGGCCTTGCGGACGACGCGTTGTTCGTGTGCACTGCCGAAAGTGAGAAGGCTCTTGGGACATTGGTGAACGAATGTCTGCGACTAGCTAAAAGCTGGCTGGATACCAGAGGTCTTGAAATGGCCCTGGAAAAGACCGAGGCACTGCTGGTCACAGACAGACGTGGTTATGAGCTCCCACGAATCGTGATAGACGGATTCGAGGTCAAGTGGAGTAAGCAAATTAAATACCTTGGTGTGGAATTGGATGGAAGGTTAAACTTCCACCACCACATGGCTACGGCGTCAAATAAGGCGATCGAGTGTGCGGCTAATCTTTCACGGTTAATGCCAAATGTTGGCGGACCCCGTGAACAAAAAAGAAGACTGGTGGCGAGTGTCGCCCACGCTAAAATGCTCTATGCAGCACCAGCGTGGGCCCCATCCCTGAGGAGTAAAAGATGTGTGACCATCTGTTAAAAGATACTGTCTGCGCAGAGATCGATAACAACGCGTATCATCTCTGCATATAAGACGGTATCTACGAGTGCTGTGCAGGTCCTTGCAAGTGTCCCGCCAGCAGATCTTTTGGCGAGAGAAAGGGAAGAAATGTTTCTCTTTTCTAAAGAAAGCAGTTCCTTGAATGAGGAATTAAGACCAAGCAAGGGCCTGATCCGCAAAGAAGCGAGGCACAGGCTCATAGAAAGATGGCAAGAAAGATAGGATGGTAAAGAAAAAGGTCGATGGACTTATCGCCTTATCCCGGCACTCGCCACCTGGATAAATAGGAAACACGGTCAGGTTTCCTATTATATGACCCAGGCGCTCACAGGTCACGGGTGTTTTAACTCGTACCTGTGTCGCTTTAAATTACGCGAGGACGAGGTGTGTGCATATTGCCAGTTCCCTGAGGACAACGCGGAGCACACCCTCTTCTCATGCAAGAAATGGGACTTGGAGAGGCGGGCCATGTTCGAAGGTGTAAACAGTCAAGTTACTTTGGAGAACATGGTATCGCTGATGACCCAGTCAGAGGAGAATTAGCGGCAAGTCGAGAACTTTATAATCTCGGTTATGTCGAGGAAGGATCTCGACGGCCGCCAAAAAGCGTAATTTAAACAGCTTTTAATTTATTCGTTTGTTTTTTATGAATTTATTTTGTGATTTATTTGTCCTTATACATTTTTTAATTGTTTGTGTTTTTTATTCATCTTTGTACAGTTTTATGTTTTCAATTTTTTATACGCGTTTATTTTTTTTCTTTTTTTTATATATCCGTTTATAATTTTATCTTCTGACTTTTTACACTTAATTACACATTTGTTATTTTTAATTATTGTTGTGCTGTTAATTCCGCTTTATATTAAAATAGTTTTAAATTTTTAACTATTAACGCAGGATGACCGCAGAGAAAAGCAGAAAGTCGCATTAGCGACAGAGTTGGAGCGCCACCCTCGAAGGCTAAAGTCTTACGACAGTTCCGAGGGAGGGTAAAGGGCTCCAGAAGAAGGGTTACGGCTTTTAGTGGGTCGGGCTGGCAGTAGGTCGCCAGTTTATTAAATTTACATTTCTTTTTCTTTTTTTTTTAATTGTCATACCAACCCCACATAACCTTGGAGTGCGGAAGCCAAGGTATCTGTAAGCAGATTTCCCAAAAGTCCCTAAGCAAAAAAAAAAAAATAATAATAATAATAATAATAATAATAATAATAATAATAATAATAATAATAATAATAATAATAAGAATAATAATAATAATAATAATAATGAGGGTAAACTCTGTGAAGAGATACCGGGATGCACTCCCTTTGCGGAAACTTCCTGCTATTTTGGAGAGACACATCGACCTCCACGTCCGAACATACATGTTCACGTGCCCTTGGATATCATAGACGTCGCATCAATGCTCCGGCAATGCTATAACGTCTATGTAACTAACGGAGGCGGTTCAGGGTCCATCTTGGCCAGATGGTAGTACCCTGTTTAGGCTCGATCGTTCCCTTGATACGGGGCAAAGAATAAAAAATGAAATGGATAAAGAATCAAACAAATTACTCCAAGTGGGTACCTCTGTAGAGGGTAATCCCACCACCGATTCTGATCGGGTTGAAGCCCCGGTAGTCGGTGCAGACGGCTCCAAGGATTTTGGAGGGAGCCAAAGCAAAAATTCTGAGGATGTGGGACTTAGCAGATTCGAAGAAAATGTTTTAGAACAGGTCGATCTGATCCCAAAAATACTTGACAGCATGTGGCGTGCTTGCAGGAAACAAAGAAACATTAGCAAGGACGTTCAGGATGGAATGATGGAATTGGGGAAGGTGCACGAGGTGCTTCGCAGTAACCTGCGTTTTATACCTAGGCCCTTCATTAGCCCAAGCAATCCAAAGTCGAATCCTGAAATTCCTAGATCGATGTCGCACGCCACATCTGGCGAGAGCAAGCCCATCGACCCAAAAAAGCGCCCTAGAGAGTATGAAGGTCCGGAGACTGATTCTACTGTGACCACTCCCAAGGGTAAGAGGGTTAAGAGCAAGGAGACCAAGGCAAACCCTACTGTTATGGAGACGGAGGTGAGTAAGGCTGCTTCGGCCTAGGGTTGCTTCTTATTCGGAGGCAACTGTGGTAAATAAGCCTGAAAACGAAAAAGACTTTGAAACCGCCTCCAATAGGAAACGGGAGGCCCGTAAGAGAAAGGCCTTGAAGAAAGCGGAGGAGAGGGAGCGACTTCAGAAGCGCCCCCCCAAAATTAGAACAACGGAGACAATAAAAATTGTGGCCCGGAATCCAGAGACCTACAATGATCTCATAAAACTGGCAACAACTTCGGTAAAGCCAGAGGAAACTGGCACAGAGATTGTGAAAATTAGGAGAACTCTTAAAAAAGAGGTTCTTGTTGTGGTAAAAAAGGGGGGTGAAACTTCAAAGTTCGCTCAGAATCTTACCTCCGTTCTTCAGAACAAGGCCGAGGTTACGGCCCTTGTCAGCAAAAAGACCCTCGAAATTCGGGAACTTGACGAAACAACTGCAGAGGAGGACGTTTTAACCGTCTTAAAGCAGAATTTGCAAAAGCCCGAATTGGATGTGACTTGCCGACTTCTGACACGTTTTGGTGGTACAAAAGTGGCACTAGTACGCTTGAGTGAAACCGACAGCGAGAGTCTGCTTAAGCTGGGCAAAGTGCGTATTGGTTGGATAAACGCATCCATCCGAACGCACTTAGAAGTGACAAGATGTCAAAAGTGCCTAGCCTATGGACACGTGACTCGAATTTGCAAGGGCCCCGACAGAACAAAAAACTGTCGGAGATGCGGCGAAGCGGGACACTTCTCCAGAAAGTGTACTAGTGACAAGCCAAAGTGCATAACGTGTACAGATTTGGGAAAAACGGAAGTCAACCATATCCCTGGAAGAATTTCCTGCCCGGTTTACAAGGAGGAACTGGAGAAACTTAAAAGGGCAAATCCCTAAAGCTCCTTCAAGTCAACCTGCATACAAGTAAGGATGCACAGGTGCTCCTGATGCAAACAGCTAGGGAAAATGAGGTCGATATCCTGTTCTGCAGTGAGGAGTATCAAGGAAGCGACCTCGCACCTTGGTATCAGGATAAGGCGAAGAGAGACGCCATCAAGCTGTGCAACCCAGAATTGCGGGTTGACAAGTTCTTGGAGACAAGCAGCGGGTTTGTGTGGATAGAGGTGGCTAACATACGTATGTATAGCTGCTACTTCTCACCCAACGACCCGCTGACCACCTTCAAAGCCAATATAGAAGACCTAGAATCGAGCCTCACAGAATCCAAGCTGGATGTCATCATCACTGGCGATTTTAATGCAAAGTCGCCAGAGTGGGGTGAGACGAGGCTCGACAAGAGAGGAATTCTGATTGGAGAAATGATCTCCAAGAACGATTTTTTAGTTGTAAACCGGGGAAAAACATGGACGTTTAGACGAGGTGCGATCGGATCGATAATAGATCTAACGATAGCATCGTCTGATATATTTAGCCGCATAAGCGACTGGCGGGTCTCTGAGGAATATACAGCAAGTGACCACCAGTACATTGAGTTCTCAGTCTCAATGGGAGACACACGAGGAGGAAAGAGACAGGAAGCTCCTAGTCGCAAAACCTTCTCGTGGAACATTAAGAAACTCGACAAGGAGAAGTTCAGCCGGTCCCTAAAAGAATCTATCTTAATTGAGGATTCTGGTTGGGTAAGGAGGCCGAAAAGTCTAAATGGAGAGGTGCGAGCGGTGCGAAATATAATCGTCACCGCTTGCAATGCGTCGATGCCACGTCGCAAAGGCGCCTTTCCAAGGAAAAAATCCTTGCACTGAGGAGTAAAAGATGTGTTACCATCTGTGAAAAGATACTGTCGGCGCAGAGATCGATAACAACGCGTATCATCTCTGCATATAAGACGGTATCTACGAGTGCTGTGCAGGTCCTTGCAAGTGTCCCGCCAGCAGATCTCTTGGCGAGGGAAAGGGAAGAAATGTTTCTCTTTTCTAAAGAAAGCAGTTCCTGGGATGAGGAATTAAGACCAAGCAAGGGCCTGATCCGCAAAGAAGCGAGGCACAGGCTCATAGAAAGATGGCAGGAAAGATGGGATGGTGAGGGAAAAGGTCGATGGACCTATCGCCTTATCCCGGCACTCGCCACCTGGATAAATAGGAAACACGGTCAGGTTTCCTATTATTTGACTCAGGCGCTCACAGGTCACGGGTGTTTTAACTCGTACCTGTGTCGCTTTAAATTACGCGAGAACGAGGTGTGTGCATATTGCCAGTTCCCTGAGGACAACGCGGAGCACACCCTCTTCTCATGCAAAAAATGGGACTTGGAGAGGCGGGCCATGTTCGAAGGTGTAAACAGTCAAGTTACACCGGAGAATATGGTATCGCTGATGACCCAGTCGGAAGAGAATTGGCGGCAAGTCGAGAACTTCATAATCTCGGTTATGTCGAGGAAGGATCTCGACGGCCGCCAAAAAGCGTAATTTAAACAGCTTTTAATTTGTTTGTTTGTTTTTTTATTAATTTATTTTGTGATTTATTTGTCCCTATACATTTTTTTTAATTTGTTTTGTTTTTTTTATTCATCTTTGTACAATTTTATGTTTTCAATATTTTATACGCGTTTATTTTTATTTTTTTTTATATATCCGTTTATAATTTTATCTTTTGACTTTTTAAACTTCTTAAAATTTTTGTTTTTTATTGTTGTTGTGCTGTTAATTCCGCTTTTATATTGAAATAGTTTTAAATTTTTTAACTATTGACGCAGGAGAACCGCAGACACAGAACAAAGTCGCAGCAGCGATAGAGTTGGAGCGCCTCCCTCGAAGGCTAAAGTCTTACGACAGTTCCGAGGGAGGGTAAAGGGCTCCAAAAGAAGGGTTACGGGTTTTAGTGGGTCGGGCTGGTTGTAGGTCGCCAGTTTATTAAATTTATTATAACATTTATTTATTTATCCTTTTTTTTAAATTCCCTTTTTTTTATTTTACCAACCCCACATAACCTTGGAGTGCGGAATCCAAGGTATCTGTAAACAGATTTCCCAAAATTCCCTAAGCAAAAAAAAAATAATAATAATAATAATAATAATAATAATAATAATAATAATAATAATAATAATAATAATAATAATAATAATAATAATAATAATAATAATAATAATAATGACCTAGTGGTGATGAACCGGGGAAAAGAGCTCACTTTTAGGCGGGGAGCGTCAGGCTCAATTTTTGACCTGACAATTGCATCTCCCCATCTGGCCCGTAGAATCAGAAATTGGAAGGTATTGGATCAGGTGACCATGAGCGACCACCAGTACATTGAGTTTTCAGTCTCCGAGGAGAATATGGGAGGGTACAATTGCCCACAAATGGACAAAAAGAAACCCTCTTGGAACCTTAGGAGACTCGATAGGGAGAAGTTGGCAAAGTCCTTAGTTGAGGCTCGCCTTATTAGGAGACTCAACTGGCATAGGCAGCCAACTTCTGTAAAGGGCATAGTGCGAGAGGCGAGGCAAATAATAGTGGATGCTTGCAACCACTCTATGCCTCGCCGGCACCAAACAAAAGCTAGGAAGGGTGCTCTGTACTGGTGGAGCGATGAATTAGCCCGCTTAAGGAGAGAATGCAATGCAGCGAGGAGGAAATATACCCACTCGAAGGGAGACCTCACGCTGCAAGAAGATTGGCATAAAGCCAGGCGAATCTTCAAGCGGGCTATAAGGAGTAGCCAACAAAAGTGCTGGAAGGACCTAATCGGGAAGACCGAGAATGATCCATGGGGTTTGGCGTTTAAAATTGTTACTAAGAAATTAGTTTCAAGACAAAAAACCCCGGGTCTGGGCAATCCGATTTGGGTCCAAAAAATCATAAGAGCGCTGTTTCCCCATGTGGAACCGAGCCCCAGGGAGGACTATACCTGCGTAGTACAGATGGAGGAGCTCTTCACGCTTGAAGAACTAAAAAAGGCGGCAAGGGCGTTGAAAAATGGCAAGGCGCCAGGCAGGGATGGAATACCAAGCGAGATCCTAAAAGAGGTCGTCGCGGTATACCCAGAGTTGCTTCTCAACGTCTTTAATGCGTGTTTAAAAGCCGGAGAGTTCCTCAGTGACTGGAAAGTGCAAAAGTTGGTCCTCCTTAGGAAAGGCGATAAACCTCTGGATAAAGTCTCATCGTTCAGACCAATTTGTTTATTGGACACGATGGGCAAACTTCTAGAGGGGATGGTTCTAGAAAGACTTCAGGGAATCCTGGTAGGCGAAAATAGCCTATCAGAGGACCAGTTTGGCTTCCGGAAAGGCCGGTCAACAGTTGATGCAATACTCTCTGTTGTGAAACTGGCAAAGGAAGTCAATCAGGGGAAGAGGAAGGGTTTCTGTGCTCTTGTTTCCATCGACATCCGGAATGCGTTCAATTCCGCGAGATGGGACATCTGCATTGAGTCAATGAGACGCAAAGGAGTGCCGACTTATCTGTTGCGAATGATAGACAACTATCTCAGTGACAGATGGGTCGTGTACGAAGGCAATGTGTTCCATCTCAAGGAAGAGATGACCTGCGGGGTACCACAGGGGTCTAAGGTGGGTCCATTCATATGGAACGTCATGTACGACGATCTCCTGAGAATGGAGCTGCCCGAAGACACGATCCTGAAAGCCTTTGCGGATGACGTACTTCTGGTGTGTAGAGCGCAGGAAACCAAATTCCTCGAGATAAAACTCGATGAAGGACTGCGGCGAGTAGAGCGTTGGTTGTCTCGTCATGGCCTGCAAATGGCCTTAGAGAAGACCGAGGCTCTGCTTGTTACAGTCCGGCGAGTTTTTGAAGCCCCAAAGGTGAAAATAGGAGGAACTGAAGTCTCATGGGGAAATCAACTTAAGTACCTGGGAGTGACGTTGGACCGAATGTTAAGCTTCGGTCCTCACGTGAACATCACAACACTCAAGGCCGCCGAATGTATGGGTAACCTATCTAGGTTAATGCCCAACATCGGTGGGCCCAGGGAAAAGAAGCGGCGCTTGGTGGCGACCGTGGGTCTAGCAAAGCAGCTTTATGCTGCCCCTGTATGGGCTGATGCCCTTAAGACCCACGGCATCTTGGACAGATTGCTCTCTGTGCAGACAGGGAGCGCACGGAGAGTAATCTCAGCCTACAGGACGGTGTCTGATTGCGCTGCTCTAGTTCTTGCGAGTACACCGCCAACAGATTTGTTGGCAAAAGAAAGACAGGAAGTCTTTCAGCTCAATAAAGAACGAGTTGTCTCGCAGAAACAACAGAGCAGCGGTAGCTTAAAGATGGCTATCCGCAAATCGGCAAGAATCAGACTAGTCGATAGTTGGCAGGCAAGATGGGATGGGGAATCCAAAGGAAGGTGGACATACCGCCTGATTCCCCACCTCGCCACCTGGTTAGAAAGAAAGCACGGCGAGGTTGGCTATTACCTTACGCAGGCGATGACTGGTCACGGCTGCTTCGGTCAGTACCTTCATAGATTTAAGATCAGAGAGGAGGCGGAATGTGTGTATTGCGGCGCTGAAATAGACGACGCGGAACACACTCTCTTCTCCTGCGGGCAATGGAGTGAGCTAAGACGGGCCATGTTTGACGCGGTGAAAACTCAATTCACCGCTGATGACATGGTCTCAACTATGCTTCAAAGCGCGGACTCTTGGCGCCACATCGAGTTCTTCATTACCTCGGTAATGAAGACAAAAGATGTGGACGGAAGAAGAGGTTTAAACCTGGAGTAATCACTGGGGACGATTCGCGGGAGGGGGAGGAGGAACTAATTCTCGTTCCTCCTCCCACTCCCGCGACTCCCCCCCGGTGGTTAATGGAAAGATTGTTTTTTAACAATGGACAGAGAGGAGTAAGAGAGAGGACTTCCACTTGCGAAGTAAAGCCATAAGGTAGTTCCGCAAGTGGAAATAGAGTCCTGGAAATAGGGAGTTGGTTTTAGTAGGTCGATAGAGCCTAAGCTAAACTTAGTTTAGCCTATGCTACATGCGGCTCAATGTTCAACCCTGCAAAACTCGTGGTCCGGGCCACGAAGGGTCTGATGAACAGATTTCCAACTTCCTTCGTAAAACAAAAACAAAATAAATAATAATAATAATAATAATAATAATTCCGTGCCCGGTTGGAACTTTTGTTCTAATTGGAACTTTTGTTCTACCCGGGGCGCATTAGAACCTGTTCTTTTGCGCGGGGTTGCTGGTCCTCTATCGGACGCGTGCCAGGTGGCGGATAGGTTAGCTTCCTAGAAATAGGTGGTATCGAGGAAATCAAATACTCGACGCGGACCAAAACCAGCAAACAAGAAACATCCATCATGAGCGATTGTAAAAACGAGGAAGAGTACCTGCGGGGTAATGCTACGGTTAAATCCCTCACTGGTTCCGATCGTCAAGCGCTTTCGAGCGTGAGGGCAGTGGCCAGTGGCCCAAGGATGCAGGAGGGCAACAACGCGTTGGTAGTGCCACAGATCATCGTGGGCAGGTCGGAGAGACGAGGGAGTACGAGCAGCGTGACGAGTCAAGCCAGCTGCATTTCTGTCTTCAGTAATGCCTCGGCAAAGGACATTGCAAGCTGCAACCAAGATCGAGATGAATGCGTTAAGCTGCGGGAGGAAGAGGCAGCGAGTATTATAGAAATGGAGGAGGAGGTCAGCAAGATGCTGAAGTCCTGCGAAGTCCAGAAGAATGTCAATAGGACAATCAAGGATGGACTCAAAAGCTTAACATCGCTCATAAGGGACGTAAAGGAGAAGCACGCAGCAGCTGCGAAAAAGGACGAGAGTTTCTACCAGGGTTTGACCTGGTCTGAAGAAGCTAGACAAGATCGCAGAGCTAGACGAGATCGCTGTAATGCGATCGTGTTGAGAAACGTCGTCTTGGATGCTCAGAAGCGGAAGAGAAGTGATCCTGAGCCTGCGAAGGATCCAAAAAGGAAAAAGGAGGAGAAACCAAAAAAGACTGGAGGCAAGGGGAACAAAACGGTTCCAAAGCCAGACCAGGTCAAGAAGGGAAGAGCCACAGTGATCGTTAAAGTGGCCGAAGGTAAAACTTTCGCTGAAGTGCTGGCGAAGGTTCGAAGGGAGGCTGACCTGGAGGCCAGCCAGACAAGGGTCGTGGGAGCTTTACCCACTAAAAAGGGAGACCTTCTCATTAAAATTGGAGGGTCTTCAAACAAGAAGCTGTTCACCGAGGAGGTGACAAAGGTAATCGGCGATTTGGGTAAGGTGCAGATGGCGGATCGGCGAACTACGCTGGAAATCCGCGACATGGATGCCCTTACTGAGAAGGAAGATGTTGAGGATGCCCTAAAGAAAGTTTCCACAGTTCCAGCTGGAAGCAGAAAGGTGACGGTCCTTGGGCCAAATAAGCGAGGAGTGAAACTCGCTGTTGTGGTCACCAGCCAGGAAGATGCTGATAAGCTGGAGAAGGTGGGTCACGTAAAGATTGGATTCGTGTCCTGCAGGATCAGAAGTAGAGTGATTGTCAAAAGGTGCCATAGGTGTCTCGACTATGGTCATATAGGTCGAGACTGCAATGCAGTAGATAGGTCGGCTGCGTGCTTTAAGTGCGGAGAAGCCGGCCATAAGGCAGCAGACTGTAAGAAGAGCCCATGCTGCTTCTTATGCAAGGCGAAGTTCGGCGAAAAGGAGAACATCCAACATGTAGCCGGATCAGGGAGTTGCAAGGTCTTCAGAACTGCCCTCGAGGAAGCAAAGAAGACTTTGTCAAGGACAAGGAGAAAATAAGGCCAGAACAAGAGCGGCACGGGAGAGTTGCGCCAGCGACTACATGGAACCATTCATCTACGAAGTCTGAAGCCACTAGGTAGTTCCGTAGGTGGATAGAAGGTTCGAAACCCAGGGGAAACAAGAAGAGGTTTAAGTCGGTAGGGTGACTGCCGTTAAAAGCAGGTATGTGAGGTTTCTTTTTTTTCCTTGCATTTTGTACGAGTCCGACATACCCCAGGTAAGTGGGATCTTCCTGGGGATGCGTAAATGCATTTCCTCTTCTCCCCCGTGAATAAAATAATAATAATAATAATAATAATAATAATAATAATAATAATAATAATAATATTCGACAAGGAGAAGTTCAGCCGGTCCCTAGAAGAATCTATCTTAATTGAAGATTCTGGTTGGGTGAGGAGGCCGAAAAGTCTAACTGGAGAGGTGCGAGCGGTGCGAGATATAATCGTCACCGCTTGCAATGCGTCGATGCCACGTCGCAAAGGCGCCTTTCCAAGGAAAAAATCCTTGCACTGGTGGTCAGAGGAGCTGGCCTCCTTGAGAAAGAAATGCCTCAAAGCAAGAAGGACATACACCCGATCTAAGGGAGATCCCTTGCTGAAAGAGGATTTCAAGGAGGCGAAAAAGGACCTCAAGAAAGAGATCCGCAAGTCGCGACGCCGTAGCTGGAAGGACCTAATCGAAGAAGTCGATAAGGACCCATGGGGTCTGGCTTTTAAAATCGTGTCTAAGAAATTAGTGACGAGGCAAAAGACCCCCGGCCTGGACAATCCCGATTGGGTCAGAAAGATAATAAGTTCTTTGTTTCCTCCTGCAGAGCCATACCTTAGAAGGGACTGGAGTTTTTGCAAAGTCGAAGAGGAAGAACTCTTCACACTTAGTGAACTGCAAAAAGCAGGCAAAAGATTGAAAACAGGCAAGGCGCCTGGAATCGATGGGATAAGTAACGAGATCCTAAAGTTGGTAATCGACACTTCACCCCAGATTCTGCTTCGATGCTTCAATCTTTGCCTTGAGAGAGGAGAGTTCTTCCGCGACTGGAAGCGACAGAGGTTAGTCCTCCTAAGGAAAGGTGAAAAACCTCTAGATAAAGTCTCATCATACAGGCCTATATGCCTGCTAGATACGATGGGTAAACTTCTAGAGGATATGGTTCTGCAGAGAATGCAAAGCCACTTGACCGAAGAGAATCGTCTATCCGATTACCAATTTGGCTTCCGTAAAGGCAAGTCCACAGTTGATGCCATCCAGGCAGTTGTGGACATGGCCAAAGCAGGAAAAAACAAATTGGGACCTGAGAAAAAGAAGAGCTTCTGCGCGTTGTTAGCAATTGACATACGCAACGCGTTTAATTCCGCAAGATGGAAAGATCTCATCGAGTCGATGGAAAAGAAAAACATGCCGCCCTACTTGTTGCGGATAATGGATAATTATCTTAGCGACAGGTGGGTTATATATGAGGGAGACACCTGCACTCTCAGGGAAGAGATGCAGCGTGGGGCTCCTCAAGGCTCGAGGGTGGGTCCATTTGTATGGAATGTATCTTACGATGATTTTCTGCGAATGGATCTGCCCGAAGGTGCGATGATCATCGGCTTTGCGGACGACGCGTTGTTCGTGTGCACTGCCGAGAGTGAGGAGGCTCTTGGGACATTGGTGAACGAATGTCTGCGACTAGCAAAAGGCTGGCTGGATGCCAGAGGTCTTGAAATGGCCCTGGAAAAGACCGAGGCACTGCTAGTCACAGACAGACGTGGTTATGATCTCCCACGAATCGTGATAGACGGATTCGAGGTCAAGTGGAGTAAACAAATTAAATACCTTGGTGTGGAGTTGGATGGAAGGTTAAACTTCCACCACCACATGGCTACGGCGTCGAATAAGGCGATCGAGTGTGCGGCTAATCTTTCGCGGTTAATGCCAAATGTTGGCGGACCCCGTGAACAAAAAAGAAGACTGGTGGCGAGTGTCGCCCACGCTAAAATGCTCTATGCAGCACCAGCGTGGGCCCCATCCCTGAGGAGTAAAAGATGTGTGACCATCTGTGAAAAGATACTGTCGGCGCAGAGATCGATAACAACGCGTATCATCTCTGCATATAAGACGGTATCTACGAGTGCTGTGCAGGTCCTTGCAAGTGTCCCGCCAGCAGATCTTTTGGCGAGGGAAAGAGAAGAAATTTTTCTCTTTTCTAAAGAAAGAAGTTCCTCTGATAAGAAATTAAGACCAAGCAAGGGCCTGATCCGCAAAGAAGCGAGGCACAGGCTCATAGAACGATGGCAAGAGAGATGGGATGGTGAGGAGAAAGGTCGATGGACTTATCGCCTTATCCCGGCACTTGCCACCTGGATAAATAGGAAACACGGCCAGGTTTCCTATTATTTGACTCAGGCGCTCACAGGTCACGGGTGTTTTAACTCGTACCTGTGTCGCTTTAAATTACGCGAGGACGAGGTGTGTGCATATTGCCAGTTCCCTGAGGACAACGCGGAGCACACCCTCTTCTCATGCAAGAAATGGGACTTGGAGAGGCGGGCCATGTTCGAAGGTGTAAACAGTCAAGTTACACCGGAGAACATGGTATCGCTGATGACCCATTCAGAAGAGAATTGGCGGCAAGTCGAGAACTTCATAATCTCGGTTATGTCGAGGAAGGATCTCGACGGCCGCCAAAAAGCGTAATTTAAACAGCTTTTAATTTTGTTCGTTTGTTTTTTATTAATTTATTTTGTGATTTATTTGTCCTTATACATTTTTTTAATTGTTTGTGTTTTTTTTTATTCATCTTTGTACAGATTTATGGTTTTAATATTTTATACGCGTTTATTTTTTATTTTTTTTTATATATCCGTTTATAATTTTATCTTTTGACTTTTTAAACTTCTTAAAATCTTTTGTTTTTTATTGTTGTTGTGCTGTTATTTCCGCTTTTGTATTGAAATAGTTTTAAATTTTTTAACTATTGACGCAGGAGAACCGCAGACACAGAACAAAGTCGCAGCATCGATAGAGTTGGAGCGCCTCCCTCGATGGTTAAAGTCTTACGACAGTTCCGAGGGAGGGTAAAGGGCTCCAAAAGAAGGGTTACGGGTTTTAGTGGGTCGGGCTGGTAGTAGGTCGCCAGTTTATTAAATTTATTATAACATTTATTTATTTATTTTTTTTTTTTAAATTCCCTTTTTTTATTTTACCAACCCCACATAACCTTGAAGTGCGGAATCCAAGGTATCTGTAAACAGATTTCCCAAAATTCCCTAAACAAAAAAAAAAAAAAAAAAAAAAAAAAAAAAAAAAAAAAAATAATAATAATAATAATAATAATAATAATAATAATAATAATAATAATAATAATAATAATAATAATAATAATAATAATAATAATAATAATAATAATAATAATAATAATAATAATAATAATAATAATAATAATAATAATAATAATAATAATAATAATAATAATAATAATAATAATAATAATAATAATAATAATAATAATCCCGTTCTAAGGGAGATCCTTTGCTAAAGGAAGTATTTAAGGAGGCCAAGAAAAGCCTGAAAAAAGAGATTCAAGCGTCACAACGCCGTTGCTGGAAAGACCTAATTGATGATGTCGAGAAGGACCCATGGGGTCTGGCTTTTAAAATTGTTACTAAAAAATTAGGAACGAGGCAAAAGACCCCCGGCCTGGACAATCCCGATTGGGTCAGAAGGATTATAAAAGCTCTATTTCCTCCTGCAGAACCGTGGGTTAGGAAGGACTGGAGTACCTGCGAAGTCGGTGAGGAGGAACTCTTCACTCTTACAGAATTGAGAAATGCAGGTAGAAGATTGAAAACAGGCAAGGCGCCTGGAATCGATGGGATAAGTAACGAGATCCTAAAATTGGTTATCGACACTTCACCCCAGATTCTGCTCCGATGTTTCAATCTTTGCCTTGAGAAAGGAGAGTTCTTCCGCGACTGGAAGCGGCAGAGGCTAGTCCTCCTAAGAAAAGGCGAAAAACCTCTGGATAAAGTCTCGTCGTACAGGCCTATTTGCCTGTTAGATACGATGGGTAAACTGCTAGAGGATATGGTTCTGCAGAGAATGCAAACCCATTTGACCGGAGAGAATAGTCTATCCGATTACCAATTTGGTTTCCGCAAAGGCAGGTCCACGGTTGATGCCATTCAGGCAGTTGTGGACATAGCCAAAGCGGGAAAAAACAAATTGGGACCAAAGAAGAAGAAGGGCTTCTGCGCATTGGTGGCTATTGACATACGTAACGCGTTTAACTCCGCACGATGGAAAGATCTCATCCAGTCGATGATGGAGAAGAGAATACCGCCCTACTTGTTGCGGATAATGAATGATTATCTTAGCGACAGGTGGGTAATCTATAAGGGGGACAACTGGACTCTGAAGGAAGAGATGCAAAGTGGTGCCCCCCAAGGCTCGAGGGTGGGACCATTCGTGTGGAATGTATCCTATGATAACTTCCTGCGAATGGGTCTACCTGAAGGCGCGGTCATCATCGGCTTTGCGGACGATGCGTTGGTCGTGTGCTCAGCCGAAAGCGAGGAACCCCTTGGGACATTGGTGAACGAATGTCTGCGGCGAGTTAAAAGCTGGTTGGATGCCAGAGGTCTTCAAATGGCCTTGGAAAAAACCGAAGCTCTGCTCATCACAGACAGACGTGGTTATAGTTTCCCACGAATCGTGATAGATGAATTCGAGGTCAAATGGAGTAAACATATTAAGTATTTAGGAGTGGAGCTCGATGGAAGGTTAAACTTCCATTACCATATAGCGACGGCCTTGAATAAGGCGATAAAGTGTGCGTCAGACTTGGCACGACTTATGCCAAACGTTCGCGGACCACGTGAAAGGAAAAGGAGACTGGTGGTTAGTGTTGCCCACGCTAAGCTGTTTTACGCAGCAGCAGCGTGGGCTCCCTCACTTAAAACAAGAAGCAAAACCATTTGCGATAATATGCTGTCTGCGCAGAGATGTGTTACTACCCGTATCGTTTCTGCGTATAAGACGGTCTCGACGAGCGCTGTGCAAGTCCTTGCAAGTGTCCCGCCGGCAGATCTTATGGCAAGGGAAAGGGAGGAAGTATTTCTTCTTTTTAAAAGAAGAAATAATCCCGAGTACTCAGAAGAGAAAAGACCTAGCAAGGACTACATCCGCAAATACGCGAGAAACAGACTTATCGAGACATGGCAGGACAGATGGGATAGGGAGGAAAAGGGTAGATGGACCTATCGTCTGATTCCAACACTCACCACCTGGATAAACCGAAAACATGGAGAAGTCTCCTATTATTTGACTCAGGCGCTCACAGGTCACGGGTGTTTTAACTCGTACCTGTGTCGCTTTAAATTACGCGAGGACGAGGTGTGTGCATATTGCCAGTTCCCTGAGGACAACGCGGAGCACACCCTCTTCTCATGCAAGAAATGGGACTTGGAGAGGCGGGCCATGTTCGAAGGTGTAAACAGTCAAGTTACACCGGAGAACATGGTATCGCTGATGACCCAGTCAGCAGATAATTAGCGGAGAGTCGAGAACTTCATAATCTCGGTTATGTCGAGGAAGGATCTCGACGGCCGCCAAAAAGCGTAATTTAAACAGCTTTTAATTTGTTTATTTGTTTTTTATTAATTTATTTTGTGATTTATTTGTCCATATACATTTTTTAATTGTGTGTGTTTTTTTTATTCATGTTTGTACAGTTTTGTTTTCAATATTTTATACGCGTTTATTTTTTCTTTTTTTATATATCCGTTTGTAATTTTATCTTTTGACTTTTTAAACTTCTTAAAAAATTTTGTTTTTTTATTGTTGTTGTGCTGTTAATTCCGCTTTTATATTGAAATAGTTTTAAATTTTTTAACTATTGACGCAGGAGAACCGCAGACACAGAACAAAGTCGCAGTAGCGATAGAGTTGGAGCGCCTCCCTCGAAGGCTAAAGTCTTACGACAGTTCCGAGGGAGGGTAAAGGGCTCCAAAAGAAGGGTTACGGGTTTTAGTGGGTCGGGCTGGTAGTAGGTCGCCAGTTAATTAAATTTCTTATAACATTTCTTTATTTATCTTTTTTTTAATATTCCCTTTTTTTTCTTATTTTACCAACCCCACATAACCTTGGAGTGCGGAATCCAAGGTATCTGTAGGCAGATTTCCCAAAAGTCCCTAAGCAAAAAAAAAAAAAAAAAAATAATAATAATAATAATAATAATAATAATAATAATAATAATAATAATAATAATAATAATAATAATAATAATAATAATAATAATAATAATAATAATCCCGTTCTAAGGGAGATCCTTTGCTAAAGGAAGTATTTAAGGAGGCCAAGAAAAGCCTGAAAAAAGAGATTCAAGCGTCACAACGCCGTTGCTGGAAAGACCTAATTGATGATGTCGAGAAGGACCCAGGGGGTCTGGCTTTTAAAATTGTTACTAAAAAATTAGGAACGAGGCAAAAGACCCCCGGCCTGGACAATCCCGATTGGGTCAGAAGGATTATAAAAGCTCTATTTCCTCCTGCAGAACCGTGGGTTAGGAAGGACTGGAGTACCTGCGAAGTCGGTGAGGAGGAACTCTTCACTCTTACAGAATTGAGAAATGCAGGTAGAAGATTGAAAACAGGCAAGGCGCCTGGAATCGATGGGATAAGTAACGAGATCCTAAAATTGGTTATCGACACTTCACCCCAGATTCTGCTCCGATGTTTCAATCTTTGCCTTGAGAAAGGAGAGTTCTTCCGCGACTGGAAGCGGCAGAGGCTAGTCCTCCTAAGAAAAGGCGAAAAACCTCTGGATAAAGTCTCGTCGTACAGGCCTATTTGCCTGTTAGATACGATGGGTAAACTGCTAGAGGATATGGTTCTGCAGAGAATGCAAACCCATTTGACCGGAGAGAATAGTCTATCCGATTACCAATTTGGTTTCCGCAAAGGCAGGTCCACGGTTGATGCCATTCAGGCAGTTGTGGACATAGCCAAAGCGGGAAAAAACAAATTGGGACCAAAGAAGAAGAAGGGCTTCTGCGCATTGGTGGCTATTGACATACGTAACGCGTTTAACTCCGCACGATGGAAAGATCTCATCCAGTCGATGATGGAGAAGAGAATACCGCCCTACTTGTTGCGGATAATGAATGATTATCTTAGCGACAGGTGGGTAATCTATAAGGGGGACAACTGGACTCTGAAGGAAGAGATGCAAAGTGGTGCCCCCCAAGGCTCGAGGGTGGGACCATTCGTGTGGAATGTATCCTATGATAACTTCCTGCGAATGGGTCTACCTGAAGGCGCGGTCATCATCGGCTTTGCGGACGATGCGTTGGTCGTGTGCTCAGCCGAAAGCGAGGAAGCCCTTGGGACATTGGTGAACGAATGTCTGCGGCGAGTTAAAAGCTGGTTGGATGCCAGAGGTCTTCAAATGGCCTTGGAAAAAACCGAAGCTCTGCTCGTCACAGACAGACGTGGTTATAGTTTCCCACGAATCGTGATAGATGAATTCGAGGTCAAATGGAGTAAACATATTAAGTATTTAGGAGTGGAGCTCGATGGAAGGTTAAACTTCCATTACCATATAGCGACGGCCTTGAATAAGGCGATAAAGTGTGCGTCAGACTTGGCACGACTTATGCCAAACGTTCGCGGACCACGTGAAAGGAAAAGGAGACTGGTGGTTAGTGTTGCCCACGCTAAGCTGTTTTACGCAGCAGCAGCGTGGGCTCCCTCACTTAAAACAAGAAGCAAAACCATTTGCGATAATATGCTGTCTGCGCAGAGATGTGTTACTACCCGTATCGTTTCTGCGTATAAGACGGTCTCGACGAGCGCTGTGCAAGTCCTTGCAAGTGTCCCGCCGGCAGATCTTATGGCAAGGGAAAGGGAGGAAGTATTTCTTCTTTTTAAAAGAAGAAATAATCCCGAGTACCCAGAAGAGAAAAGACCTAGCAAGGACTACATCCGCAAATACGCGAGAAACAGACTTATCGAGACATGGCAGGACAGATGGGATAGGGAGGAAAAGGGTAGATGGACCTATCGTCTGATTCCAACACTCACCACCTGGATAAACCGAAAACATGGAGAAGTCTCCTATTATTTGACTCAGGCGCTCACAGGTCACGGGTGTTTTAACTCGTACCTGTGTCGCTTTAAATTACGCGAGGACGAGGTGTGTGCATATTGCCAGTTCCCTGAGGACAACGCGGAGCACACCCTCTTCTCATGCAAGAAATGGGACTTGGAGAGGCGGGCCATGTTCGAAGGTGTAATCAGTCAAGTTACACCGGAGAACATGGTATCGCTGATGACCCAGTCAGCAGATAATTGGCGGAGAGTCGAGAACTTCATAATCTCGGTTATGTCGAGGAAGGATCTCGACGGCCGCCAAAAAGCGTAATTTAAACAGCTTTTAATTTGTTTATTTGTTTTTTATTAATTTATTTTGTGATTTATTTGTCCATATACATTTTTTAATTGTGTGTGTTTTTTTTTATTCATGTTTGTACAGTTTTGTTTTCAATATTTTATACGCGTTTATTTTTTCTTTTTTTATATATCCGTTTGTAATTTTATCTTTTGACTTTTTAAACTTCTTAAAAAATTTTGTTTTTTTATTGTTGTTGTGCTGTTAATTCCGCTTTTATATTGAAATAGTTTTAAATTTTTTAACTATTGACGCAGGAGAACCGCAGACACAGAACAAAGTCGCAGTAGCGATAGAGTTGGAGCGCCTCCCTCGAAGGCTAAAGTCTTACGACAGTTCCGAGGGAGGGTAAAGGGCTCCAAAAGAAGGGTTACGGGTTTTAGTGGGTCGGGCTGGTAGTAGGTCGCCAGTTAATTAAATTTCTTATAACATTTCTTTATTTATCTTTTTTTTAATATTCCCTTTTTTTTCTTATTTTACCAACCCCACATAACCTTGGAGTGCGGAATCCAAGGTATCTGTAGGCAGATTTCCCAAAAGTCCCTAAGCAAAAAAAAAAAAAAAATAATAATAATAATAATAATAATAATAATAATAATAATAATAATAATAATAATAATAATAATAATAATAATAATAATAATAATAATAATAATAATAATAATAATAATAATAATAATAATAATAATAATAATAATAATAATGCCTGACTGAAGCAGAGAGCGATTCTCTGCTAAAAGTGGGCAAAATAAAAGTAGGATGGATAAATGCTGCAGTCAGAAAGCATTTAGAGGTAGCAAGATGCCAAAAGTGTCTTGTTTACGGTGTGACGTTGCAAATTTTCCATAAAAATATTAATTGATTTTCATGACAAATTTGCAAAACATTTATTTACAAACAATTTTTTTTATAAGCCATAATAATAATTTTATAAGTGCATTTCATGAGTTTCGATTATAAACAATTAATTGATAAACAATAACAATAATGAAAATAAAGTTAAAAATAAACTTTATTTGTTCTTCTAATAATAATTTGAATACTATAAAATAATATTTATAATTTTGATTTTGAAACTTCCTACTTTTCGTACTCTTGGAATATTTTGAGCATCGTATGGAATCATCGAAACGACGTTCGTCGGTCAACCTGCAAGCAGAGTTCCCCTCTCGTCGTTAAGAATTTCCCCTTTCTTCGTACGAATGAAGGAGAATTCCCCCTTTCTCGAAGAAATGATTCCTCGAGAGTTGCCGCTTTCGCTATGCTTTCCCCCGTTTTCGCCTTCCCCTACCTACCGGAAACTACTAAGTCACCCAAGTTACCTTGTAATAATTTTGAAATTGTTACCTTTTTCTTGTACCTAACCCGAGAATTGTTCTAAATAATATTAATACCCTAAAATTTATTAACTTTATTATTATTCCGGAATTTTTATTATAAAAGAGGTGTATTATTTATGAAACAAATAAGGGAGAATTTTCTCGTCAAATTTTCTCGTAGTGAAAACCTCTTGTCAATCAGGCCCGAATTAATCGTTGCTAAAGGCCACTCTGAATTTCGTATTTTTGTATTTTGGTTATTTGGATTATTTGGTTATTTTATTTGGTTTTGGATCAGAGTGAGACCACAAATTAGGAACTAATTCCCTGAAGCAAGTTGATGGCGAGAAAGACACGGGTCAAGATACCGAAATTAGGATGCCGACAGCTGTTCTTAAAGCTGAAATTGGCCTATAGCTTTTCCAGTGGTTACGCTCCTTTTTCCGGCGTAACATTACAAGATTCGTAAGGGCAATTAGTGGGGAAAAGCGAAGAAGGACCAGCAGGGTACGAGCCGGCAGTCATCGTTATCATCGCTCTCTTTTGATCCTGCCTTCGTTGTGAACGCACGCGATTAATTTAATTTCTCTATTTTGAGTAATTTTGAAATTTTGATTTTGTGTCTTATCTTTTCTTCGTACTTTTAGCTTTCTACTCCAGTGTGTGGATTATTCTTGTGCTTTTAAGCTTGTAAGTTATATATAATTTTTTTTATAACAAATTCTTGTGATCAAATGTTTCAATAGAATTATGATGTGATTATATTTTTAATTCAGCCGGCCTCATGGCTGAACAAGAGACCTTTTTTTTGTGTTTGGTGTGTTAATATTTCAAGTTTATTGGTTTTATTTTATCAAATTAAGTTTATTGAAAAATTGAATTTTATTAATTAATTATAGTTTAGTTTAGTTTATTCAAACTTGTTTACAACCCTAAAGGGCAATACAAGCGGAGATTCGCCTTATGTACTAACAAAAATAAAACAAATTAAATGCAATTTCAAAAAAACAAATGTAAAAATAAATAAAATAGAGGTAAATGCTCAAAAAAAAAAAAAAAATCAAACAAACAAACAAACAAACCAAAGAATAAGAACAAAAATATTATGCAAATGTTAGTAATAATTCTGACTCCCGTTCTTAACCTCTCTGCGCTCAAACAGAATCTTATACAAAAGTTTAATAAATCTTTTAATGCCACGCAGATCATTCGACGACAAAAATTCCCACCATCCATCCAGACCAGACGACAGAGAAGTAATATCCCCAAAGTTTTCAACCCACAGATGTTGACAAGCCGGACACAACACTAAAATATGTGGCAAACTATCCTCCTCCCAACTGCAACCAGGGCATACAGCACCCGATTGGAAAGAATACGTAAAGTCCCCAAAATTAATTCTAGTTACGAATTTATTTAAGAGTCTGATCTGAGCCCAAATTCTCTTGAAAAACAGCGGTAGATGCGAACACAAATAAGTCTGAGTACCCCCATCGAGCGAAAGACAAGGGTATATCAAAAGGCTCTTAGACGCCGCAAGACAACCGATATCTTGAGCCACAATGAACCTTTTATGACTCTCCAAAATGCCATATTTAAGACGCTCCACGGAATCCAGATCCAAAGCCTCCCAAAATTCAGTTAAACCCCTTGAAACAAAGAACAATTTCAATTGAACACACCAGTTCGACCTATTGTCGGGAGAGGACTCCGCCAAAGCCATTAACCTCTCAAAACACAATCTAGGGAATCTAGAATTATCCATCTTCGAGATCTTAATGATCCAGTTGATTATGAAATTTAAGACTCTGTGCTCAAGGCGGAGCCTCCCCGACTCCAATCTCACTGCCCAATTTGGCGTGTTCAAAGGTAACATCAAAATCCTCTTCACAAACGAGAGCTGTACTCTTTCAATCGAGTCCAGGTGACCCAACCCCCAGACCTGGATGCCGTAGAAAAGCGCACTCAAAGCCAAGCCCTCAAAAAGTTTATTATAAGATTTCCAGGATATCTCCCCAAGAAAACGTGCAACCTTCAAAATACCTCCCACCGTCACATTTCCTGCGCTAACAGCCCTAGAAGCAGTTGACAAGAAGGACCCCGAGCCCGTGAACAAAATACCCAAATATTCGTATTGACTTACAACCTCAATGTGCTCCCTATCAAATGCAAAAGATTTAAACTTATTTGCTCTAGAACGAGCCGATCTCGTAAATATCACAATTTTCGTCTTCTGCACATTGACCGTCAGCTTATTCTTCATACAGTAATCATTCAATGCCACAAGCTTTCTCGAGAGCTCAACAGGGGTGTCCGAAAGAAAAACCAGATCATCCGCATAACCCAGGACCAATATCTCTTTGGAAGAATTAATCGCAAGCCCCCTACAGCCCCTCCCAATAAAAAACATTTCCAAGTCTGCGATAAATAACAGAAATAAGTAGGGACTTAAAACATCTCCCTGGAGAACTCCTTGAGAAACTTTAACGAAATCAGTCATCCCATCCATAGTCTTAATACATGTTACAGCAACGGAGTAAAAGCTCTTTAAAACATTAATAATTTTTGAGCTAAGTCCCAAACCATGCAATTTTTCCCAGAGTAGACGATGGTTCACAGACGGGAAAGCCCCTTTGAAGTCGACGAATGTAGCATAAACTACAGCCCCCGGATTCCTTAAATGAATTTGAATAACTGCTTGAAGTGTAAAAAGATTGTCAAGACAACTCCTTTTTTTTCTAAACCCTGACTGAGACTCACTAATCAAATTATTTTCCTCGGCCCAGTGCGTTAAGCGACTGCATAGAACCTGAGAAAAAATTTTTGTAATGCAATTAAGCAATGTAATAGGTCTATAGTTTGATATAATATCTGTATTACCTTTTTTTGGAAGCATAAATGTCATTAATTTACCCCAATCACCAGGGACTGTTTCAGTTGTTAAAATTAAATTAAACAAATGTTGCATATATAAAAACCAATTTTGAGGAAAATTTTTAAAAAATTCAAAGCCAATACCGTCGACTCCCGGGGCCTTGCCGTTCTTACAATGGGACAACGCTAGCAAAATTTCATCCGAAGTTATACAACTGTCTAAGATAGGGTGCGCTATTCTTAAAAAGGATGCAGTGGACGGGGAAACCAGAGGAAGAGGGTAGTTTTCCCGTAGGTATTTCTGCCAAGACGCAAGATCAATTTTTGAAAAATTCTTAGGAGAACTATTTACCGCTCTTACAGTTCGCCAGAAAAAAGCAGCGTCCCTGCAATCTTCCAATTTCACTAGAACAGCGCGACGATAATTCTTTTTTTTATTGCGTAATAACTCGCGGAAAATACGTTTTTTCTCTAAAAAGACTTCTTTAAAAGCCTGTGTAAAACCATTACTTTTTGCCCGTTTCAAAGCGAACCTTAATTTATGCTTTGCCGTTTTACATTCTTGGTCAAACCAAGGCCTCTGCTTTCTTCCTGTAGAATTCAAAGATAATTTAATCATGCCCAATTCTCTCGACACATTCCACACCACCGAGCACAGTGTACGATTCAAAGTGTTGACGTCTCCTTCCAAATCCGCTACCTCTCCCCTCCAAGCCATAGAACACCTAAACGTTTCCGCCTTCTCGTAATTAAACCACAACCTTACCCCTTCCTGTGAACGTTCCCTGGCAGCATTACCACCTCTCTGACGGATAACCAAAGATACGGAGACTGGGAGATGGTCAGATAGAGTGGGGATTTGCAGGACACGTAAATCATGACACAGAGCCAAACCGTTCAGGGAACACCAAATCAAATCCACCACGCTGCAACCTTGAGGACCCACAAATGTAAAATTTGCTGGGCAGTCATTTTGTGCCCTACCATTCAAAAGCACCAAATTACAAGCCTCCATATAATTATTTAGAAGTCTGCCCCTAAAATTTGAAATTTTATCCACTGATTGTCTATCACACTTAAACTCGGTTGAATAAAAAATCTGAGAGTTCAACTGATTTAAAAGGCCGATCCTACTATTAAAATCCCCCCCCACAATCAATGGAAGGTCGGAATACTGTTCCATAGTCCCATTCAAAATACCGATGAATTCGTCCAAGCAGAACTCAAAGTCAATACTTGGAGAAAAATAAGTCAACCCCACTATAAAATTATCAACACCACAATTCACTTTAATTAATATGTGCGAGTCGGAAGAAGACAAGGTAACCACCTTAAAAAGCCTAGAATTATAAGCTATCATAAGTCCCCCCTTAGCCCTCCCAAAACGATTACTCCTTATTGCAGGAGCAACAATCGAAGCAAAGCAGGGGGAACGTTGAAAACTTAGATTCACATTGGTTGACCAGGTCTCACTAACGGCCAAAATATCACTGTCCTTTAACACCTCCTCGATGTCAGAGATATTTGCAACCCCATGGACATTCCAAAAAATTATGTTGAACCGAAAAGGAGAGACAGACAAAGGCCCCACACACTTATTCTGACGCCTAGAACGAATCTCCTTTATCCGCTAATCCTTCATCTCCTCCTCCACCGCCGGCGAGCAACTCTGTAATTCTGTGCCCACTTAGCATCTGAAGTAGAAGTTTTAGTAGGACGACCAACTGTGTTGCCGGTTGACCTTTTACGTTTCTGAGAAGGTGTGTCCTTCGAAGAAACCAATCCGCTAGCCTCTGACCTCTCCTTCAAAGGCAACTGCTTTAACAAAGCATCAATTTTGTTCAGAGAAACTGCAATATCGTCCACAAAAACTTTAGAGCCCCTTAAAGATGCATCGTAACCAACTTCTCTAAGCTTATGCACTTTGACCAGCAGATCACGCCTTAAATCCCGTTCCTCCTTTGAGCGATCATTGACAATAATCAACTTTAAATTCTTAAGCTCTTTAATTTTAGAAAAAACAATTTTAACCCATCTTGTGGCTATGAATTTAATTAACACCGGTCGTTTACCCAAGTTTTTACCCAATCGAAAAACATCATCCAGTGCAACATCTGGAATATGGAGATCAACTTTGGCAAAAATATTCAAAATTGACTCTAAAAGATTATTGTTTATAATCTCTGAATCCTCCAGATTGAATAAGATAATATTTTTAGCGCGTTGAAGATTTTCTGTCAACAATAATCTCCTATCGTACGCATTCATTCTACTTTCAAAGCCACACAGCTGATGACCCAACAATTCAAGCTTGTTAGTGTTAGAACGAATTTCCACACGTAATTCCTTATTAGAATCTGTGAGCTTATCAATTGAGGAAAGCAAACTGTTCCATCTCTGTTCATCCAAGGGGGGAGCACTGGGTAAAGACATTATAAATTATAGGTAAACAAACTTCGACACTCGAAACCGTTAAAATTATAATCAATACAGGAAATAAAATTGCTTCACAACCAAATCACTAGCAATAAAAGTCACACAATTAAATAAAAAAAAACACAATTAAAATATAAAAGTCAATGTAAAGAGAACAAAAATTGGGGTGTAAATTAGAATAGTCACAAAGAGAAAGTTCAAAAAAACACGACCCCCCGCCGACACAAACACAAGGACCAGCCTGATAAATATGCCTGGGTCAAAAAAAAAAAAAGGCACCACAAAAAAAGAAAATAAATATGATAAACTGTGAGTGAAATAAAAATTGTCCGTATTAAACAATAAACAAAACGAGTTTCCAAAGTTCAAAACAATACGAGGCCCAAAATCAAGAGCGTACGAGACAACAACCTCACTCGACAAAGGTTCGAGCGAAACTCTATTAATTAATTATTTAACTTAATTTTTATTAAATAATAATAATAAAATGATGTCTCTTGTTCAACCATGTGTTGCCTTTTGTTACCCTTTTTCCCCTTTTATTCTTAAAATTGTTTTTTTTGAAATAAATTCTTCCCCGTTACCAACGTTACCAACCCCTAAACATTTTATTATTATAATATAAAGAAAATGACCCTTTAGCTTTCCCCAGTTACCAAATTCGTTACCCTTTTAGGTACCCTTCTTTTTGGCTGAATAATTTATTTGAATTATGAAATTTTGTGTAAACGTCTGTGTATATTTTTGTATTATTTGTTGTGTTTTATGATTGCAAAAATTGAAATTTTGTTCGAAATTGTGATTTGTGATATATCTTATTAATCCAATTTGTTACCCTCGTTTGTACAAATTTTAATATTTTATTTAAAATATATTTTATAATTTTATTTTAAATTGCTGAGTATAATTTCTTCGAACCACGACGCTTCCTTTGACCTTTTTGGTCCTAGCTAACCGGCAAAATCCTTAATATTTTATTCGTTTCTCAACTCAAAACCCCTTTTGCTCTTGTTTTGGAATTTAGTCAATTTTAATTTTGTCTTATTTGAAGCGACGAGTAGTAGAGAACAATGGTCTTGTTTCTCTGTAATTTAGGTACTTGTTTTGTTAATAATTTTAGTATTATCAATTTTGAGGATTCAATGGTCTTGTTTCCTTAAAATCTTATTCGTTTTGTTAATTCTCTAATTTTCTTTTTATAAGAAAATGTCCCTAGAAAGGACTGGCGCTCAACAAATTAGTTGAGTTGAGAAATTTATAAAGTATTCCTCTCTCTCTCCTTCCTTCCAATTGTATTGGGTATAAAGACTTTGGCTAAGTTTTAATATTTATTTTTGTTATTGTTAATAATTTATTTTATTTATAAATTGGATTTTATTTACTGTTTGCTCTCTTGTTTCTTGAATACATTAATTTTGTTGTTGTTATTATTATGATAGTTTATAACAAATTGTAATAATAAATTGTTTATAAGTTTTATAAATATTATTAATTGTTGGAAAAACCCATTACAAATTATGGCGCCCAACGTGGGGCAGCCAAAGCAAGAAATTATACTCAAAGCAAAAATATTTTTTTTTTTGTTAATAAAAATTAAATAGTAAAATAATTATATTATTTGCCCATATAATATTTGAATTTTATTTCAAATTAATAGAATATTTTATTTCGTTGTTTTCGATAAAATCGAAAAAGTCACTAGTCACTAATTACTTTTGTGTTTATATTTTGTGTCTATTGTGTCTATTGTATTCCCCTTTATGAGTCACCAAATATTTGATAATCTCTGTCCCTCAAAATTTCGTTCTTAAGAATTATCTAGAAATTAATAAGTACGAAATTAAAATAAAATTATCACAATTTTTCAAATTTGTTCAAAAGTTAATTATTAATCATAATTTTTTTTGAAACATTTTATTGTTACATTTTCCTTTTTTTTGTTAATTTTTTTTTGAGAAGTTTATTAATTGCAATTATTTTTTTTTGTTACAATTTTCTAATTTGTTAAAAATTTCCTAATTTGTTTAAAAATTATTTTTTTTTGAAATTTATATTTTTTTTATTGCTCAGTGTAGTTTTGATGAAAAATTTATTAATGAATTTTTCTTGAAAATTTATGGTTTTAAAATTTTTTTTTGTTGTTTAAAGACTAAATTTGGTGAAAAATTTGTTATTTGAAATATATTTTGTTGTGAATTGTTTCATTTATGAAAATTTTAATGAAATATTTCTTGCAATTATTAATAGTATTGTTTGGTATAGTAAATAAGAGTATTCATTTATATCGTATTTGAATTTTAATTGTGATTATTTGATCATGTATTTTAGTTGGCTGTTTTCGATAAAATCGAAAAATTCGCTAATTAAATTTAGTGTTTATATTTTCTACCTATGTGTCACCCAATATGAGTCACCCACAATATTTCAATTATCTCCGTCTTTCAAAATTTCGTTCTTGACAGTTACCTTGAAGTTTAGAACGAAAGAAAATTAATATTCCCCTTTATATTAAAAACCTTAATATAATAAATTTTGTAAGAAAAAAAAAATTATTATTAAAAATTTATTTCTTTTGAAAAATTTAATTTGTTAAAATTAAAATTTTTTTTTATCGATAAAAGATTTTTTTTTTTGGTAGAAATTAATTTTGTTAAAATTTTATAATTTTTTTTTGGGAAGTTGTTTATTAGAAATTGATTTTTTTTTGTGTAAAAATATTTGTTAAATTTTTTTTTGTTAACACAAATTTTTTTTTGAGTGAAATTATTTTGTTAACAATTTTTTTTTTTTTTTACTAATTTTTTTTGGTTAATAATTTTTTTTGTTATAATAATTTTTTTTTGAATTATAGTATCTAATTAATCGATTTATGCTTTTATTTTTTTTTATTTTTTTGGTATATTGAAGGTTGCAGTAAAATTATATGGACGTTGTCCATGTATCTTCCCTGTCACCCACACACACCTGATAGAAATAGAAGAGCTTGTTGCAGAATTTAATTTTTTTTAATTATTGTTAACTAAACATTGTACTTTATTTATTTTTTTTTACTAAACATTGTACTTTATTTATATTTTTTTTACTGTAATGAAAATAAATAATTTTTTTTATCTTGGATCACATTTCAAGATTTTAAAGGGATATTTTTTTGTGCCTTTTGTATTCCCTTACTACTTCTATTTATTTTATTTTTTTTTACTAATATGAAATTAAAATTTTACTTTAATTTTAAATCAATTTTTTTTGTACCTGTCCCCGTACAGCTGTTGAATCAACAATGGCAACTAGTGTAAACCCATTTTTTTTGTGTCACCCTACCCGAGAAAATTTACAACTTCTGCAAATAAATTTACAATATATTCTTGTATAATGATTGTGTCCTTTTCCCAGTGGGCACCCTTGTTCAAAAGACGTCCTAAGGATGTCTTTTTGCGGACGTCTTTTGGACTTGTACAAAAAGACGTCTTTAAGACGTCTTAAAGACGTCCTATTCATGTTCTATGTCTTGGCCATTAGATGTCTTTAAGGTGTCTAAAAGACGTCTTTTTCATTCAACATTTGAAAATAGAAAAATTTTCATAAATAGAAAATATTATTTTCTAAGTGCAACTTGGACTTAGAAATTTTTGAATGTGAAATTCATTGGAATTTTTCTAAGTTAAATTCATTTCATTGACAAGTGAGATCGTTAACTTTGTAGAGGTTCATATCTGTCTTGAACGGCTGAGGTGCTTAAGGCGCAGTGTTTCAAGCCCAAGGTATCCGAGTTCGATCCCAGCTTCGTAGGAATTTTTTCATTATTTCTCCACATTTTAGAAAAAATAAAATTAAACTTAAAATAAATTTAATACAATATTACTGAATTTCAAATTAGAAAATGTTATAAAAGAAATGTTTATTTAAGATCTGAAGGAATGTAAAAAGGACGTCCAAAAGACGTCTTAAAGACGTCTTTTAGACGTCCCTTTTATGTCTTTTAGACGTCCTTTTTTATGTCTTTTAGAAGTCTTTTGGACGTCTTTTGGACCAGACATAGAACGTCTTTTAGACGTCTTTTAGCTGTCTTTTTGATGACTCAGAGACATTGCCATCATTGTCCCCGAATCGTCCGCGGACAAGAAGGGACGTCTTTAAGACGTCTTTTAGACGTCCCTGTGCCCACTGGGTTATGTATAATATATATATTTTGTGTGTGAATCGGTAGTTATAAACAAGTCATTCATACCAGCTGTTAATGCTATTTTACAAATAGACCTTCCCTCATGGTGTCAGAATGACACTACCTTGTTACCTCACCCTATATATTTTTTTTTACCCAGTTAATCTCAGGTATCCCGTAATTGGAAAATATTTTATTTTGTACCTGGTTACCCAGTTATCATTACTCATGTGATCACCCAGCCATGGCTGAACTAAAGTTGAATAGTTCACATTTAAAAAAAATGACATTTTCAATTGATATTTGGAAACTTACAATACTCGACAGTAATAGACAATATCGCAGCAACAATCCAAACTAGTCCACTCACAAAAGGGAAAAAGGAACTTTGAATAAGCACGAAACTAAAATTTACATAATTTTGTGAAACATTCGGTATTAGGTCGACACCCCGTTACCTCGTTACCCTCATTTTTTTTCTGAAATTTAATAATATTTAAAAAGATTATCTTCTTACCCCAGTATTTTCTCATAATTAATAATTATCTATTGTTGAATAATAGTTATTATAATTTTTTTTAATGGTAAAATTTTGGATCGCAACATTTCAAGACCTTAAAAAGTGATTGTCACTTAATACACCCTCTACAAAAATTTTTTTTTGTGCTCCTTTTCCATAACAGGTTTTAACAAACAACTGTCTTCATAGAACATTTTTTTTTATTATAATACTTTGGGTTTCTAAACCCTTCCCTTTCTTCACAGGCAACTATAACTATGGCCCCTAACCTTTTTGTTACCCTTCGGTATTTAAAATAAGATATCAAATCCTGCAGCCATTGCTCATTTGCCAGTGGTCTTTTAGGGTGAAATCGAGTAATATAACCATGTTACCCCGTTACTCCCCATTCACCCAGTTACCTTTTTATAAACTATGTGCAATGGGTCGGATCGACTGGTACCTAGTTACCCCTATTTTACTCAGTTAACCTTAATACTACCTAATGCTGTTATAATAGTCGCTAAGGTTAATAGCCTGTCACCCCGTCACCCGTTCACTACTTCCTTACATGAAAGACAGCAATCCTGCCAACTTCTCAGACGGTGTTTGATGGATAAAATGACTTGGAAATCATTTACCCCAAGTAACAAGTTACCCTGTTACCCCATTAGAATTTCATTGACCTTTCTTTTCCTTAGAGGAAAGACAGCAATTCTGCCAACTTCTCAGACGGTGTCTGATGGATAAATTGACTTGGAAATCATTTACCCCAAATAACAAGTTACCCTGTTACCCCATTAAAATTTCATTGACCTTTCTTTTCCTTAGAGGAAAGACAGCAATTCTGCCAACTTCTCAGACGGTGTCTGATGGATAAATTGACTTGGAAATCATTTACCCCAAGTAACAAGTTACCCTGTTACCCCATTAAAATTTCATTGACCTTTCTATATATATCATTTTCTTTTAATATAGGTTCCACATCAGTTTAACCCCTCTCTTTATGAATTTTTTTTATTTTTTTTTAGAAATATCAGACGATATGTCGCGTAACGAGAGATCTTGGATAGACAATTTGAATCCGCGAGATCTAGAAATCGAATTAGCAAATAGAGGTTTGCCAGTCCAAGGAACGGTCGACGAAAGGCGTAGGCGCCTCCGCCATTTCGAACGAACGAACCGCCATCTGGAAGAGAACACCGGAATAACACCTCCTACTGAAGTTACCCAGTTACCTCAAAACCCCTTAGGTCCTAACGAAATTAGTACAGTGACTAATTTAAACATGTCACACGACCCAAACACTAGTGCATCCACAGTGTCAGCCTTTAGTCCTCCGACTCAAGAAAACCCTCATCCTCGTAACCACCAAGCAGATGGTGCAACCGCCGTGGTTACCACTGAACCCCTAACCTCCGTAGCAAACATCAACCATGCTAACGATGTTACACGAGCCTCAAACACCGGAACGGTATCTCGAGTGTCTCAAAATAATGTGGTCCATAGCACCCAACAAGAGACAAGGGCCACCACTAACAATGCTACAAGAGTTCGCGCGGAAACAACAACCCAAAATACCAACCGTTCGTATCAAGATGAATGGGAGTTACCTCCACCGCAATATGATACTCTTAGTTCGTCTCAACGTGCCCCAGAACCAAGACACCGTTACCAAATGACCCCCAGCAGCGCTCACGAGTTCTTACAACCTCAGCAGAATAGAGGTCACCAAGCCTCTAACCCTCAATATCGCGATCCTCAATATGGCGATCCTCAATATCGCGATCCTCAATATCGCGATCCTCAATATCGCGATCCTCAATATCGTGATCCCCAATATCGTGACCCACATTATCGTGACCCTTATTATCGTCCCTCGGCTCCTGAATACTACGATTATGATCCTGCTGTTGAACGATCAACCCGTCCAACAGATGAGTTCGAAAGAGAATTCGGTAGAATGTCAATTCGAAATAACCGAAGTAGAACACCCACTCCATTTATGGAAGATGTTCGAGACCCAGATCAAAGATACGGCCCAACATCTAATCAGGAAAATAGGAATCACAGACCAGCTGTTAATTCCTTGAACCAACCTCCGGTTATCCCCCGAAATCATGATCACTCTGTAAACAGACAATCATTTCGAGAAGATCTTGAAAATAGAGATCGAAACATACCTATTGAACAAGATCGTCCGCGAGTTCATTTTAATCCGAACACCTCATCTGTTCAAGGAAGGCCCTTGAATAGAAATTACGAACCTTATTCCCAGTTACCCCCTATTCCGGACCCCTATAACCGAAGAAATAACTCCAACGGTGCAGCTCAAGCATATCACATTATGCGAAAATGGGACCTTAGGTTTTCAGGTCAACGACAAGATGACCCAGATGTATTTCTGCGTAGAATTTCAGCAGGTAGATCTATGATTTACGTAAGAGATGAAGATCTTTTAAATCTTCTACCCTTCTTCCTATCTGGTATATCTGCCAGATGGTACGAAGTAAATCGCTATCGTTGGCTCAGTTTCGATGAATTCGCAAGAGATTTCAGAAGTCGCTTCAGTGATCCTGATTTTCAATTTGAGTTGATGCAAGATATCCATCGCAGAACTCAGGGAGAACAAGAGTCCGTAGCTGACTACTTAACCTGCATGCTCTCAATGTTCGATAGATTGTCCCCTCGACTCACGGAATACGAGGAAATAAACTTTGCTCATCGAAATCTGTTACCCCGATTGCATCTTACTCTCCCAAGATCTATCATTAGAAACTTTGCCCATTTTGAACAAGTAGCTGTTGCCGCAGAGAAATCCTTTAGGGTTGCTAAATCCTATCAACCCCCACCTAGGCCCGAAAGTTCTTTGCTTCCTGACTTGGCTTACAGAGGTTCAATAAGACCGTCACCCCGAAAGAGAGAACAAATTCAATTACTAGAAGAAGATTACGTCTCTGAAGACGAATGCAATGAATCAGAAATCGAAGATTTGCTCATGTTAAATCAAAGCCCTAATAAAAACTCTAAATCTTCCTCAAATCCTTCTAGAAATAGTTCACACAGACAAAATTCTTCCCAGTCGGCTAAGCCCCGTGATCGATCAAAGTTCGAATCCCCTAAGTCACCAGAAACTGCAACAAAAACTAGTCCCGACAAGTCCTTTAAACCCACTTGTTGGAATTGTTAACAGGAAGGACACATGCGCAACGAATGTAAGGAACCTCTAGTGATTCGTTGCTATGGTTGTAAAAAGGAAGGTGTTATCAAGCCCAAATGCCCTAAGTGCTCGGGAAAAGGTGCACAGGATTGTTAAAAGAGGCCCAGACAATCCTGGAGTCATCCTCAAGGCCTCCAGATTCCACCCTTTGTTCATCGTTACCTTTAAATTCTACCCTTTGCCCATCGTTACCTCCAGATTCAATCTCTTGTTCCCCGTTACCCTCAGTTTCTAGTAAAAAGAAACCACTTTCAAAGTGGGTTGAAATAGAAATCCTAAATTTAGACACCGACATATCTGAAATTAATGGAATTTATAGTCCTAAAGACTTAGATATATTCATCTTTTGCGAAACCGGTAAATTCTTTGTCAAAGAATGTGAAGTAGAAAAGATTAAAGGTAGTAAAGATTATGTATTGAAAAATAAATCGGCTGAAAGTTCACTCGATTCACAGGATTTTTCCAAATCAGAAGCAGTAAAAACTACCATCGATAGAGATAATCCTAACATTTGCTATAAAATCTCGAGTTTAAGTTACCCTTCAGTAGCACCCTCTGATCCTGAACCACTACTCTATGTCACCGTTTCTATTAATAATCATAGAATAAAAGCCCTAGTAGATTGTGGAGCATCAAGGAGTTTCATTGGCCCTACTGGAATGCAAATTATTGAAAATCTTAAACTCCCTGTCAGCGAAAAGAAGGGAACTGTACAAGTAGCTAACGGTCAGTTACTAACTGTTTCAAAAGAAATTATTTTGCCCTTAGAATTATGTGGACTAGAAAAACCTTTACGAGTACGAATCTTAGATTCCCTAACAGAACCTTTAGTTCTAGGATTAGACTTTCTCAAACAATTTCGAATTCAAGTAGATTTTGTACAACGTTCCTGGTTCTACAAAAACAAACCCAGGAAAGCTTACAATTTTGAAAGAAAATTGAGCGATTTAGCTGAAGATTGTTTTGGTTTAATCGAATTAACGTCCCCGCAAATGAAAAGGTTAGAAACTTTTCTAAAGTTACACTTACCCGATATTCCTGACGAACCTGGCCTAACAACTCTTACAGTACATTCTATTAATACCGAGGATAATGCCCCTATAAAACAACGTTGTTACATGGTATCTCCTAAAGTCATGGAAGCTATTATCGGCGAAGTGAAAAAGATGTTAAGAGATGGAATAATAGAGTCCTCTTCTAGCGATTGGTCCAATCCGATAGTGATGATTAGGAAACCCAATGGCGAGTATAGATTCTGCCTCGACTTTCGAAAGCTTAATGCCATTACGAAAAAGGACAGTTACCCTATACCCCAAATGGATGCTATATTATCCAAATTGAGAAAAGCTCGTTACATCTCCAAAATTGATTTAGATAAAGGATTCTGGCAGGTGCCACTTTCCGAAGAGAGCAAGGAAAAGACTGCCTTTGCTATACCTGGTCTAGGATTATTTCAATTTACCCGTATGCCCTTCGGATTAACTAACGCCCCCGCTACCTTTCAAAGAATGATGGACAAAGTTATAAAACCCGAAATGGATCCTTATTGTTTTGTCTATCTTGATGACATTATTATCGTTACCGAAACCTTCGAAGAACATCTTAAATGGTTAAAGATCGTCTTGGACAAACTTAAAGAGAACAAGTTAAAAATAAACCCTAACAAATGTGAGTTTGTAGTTCCACAAGTTCAATATCTAGGCTTTCTGGTAGATGAAAGAGGATTATCAGCAGACCCCGAAAAAGTTACCCCAATTCTGACCTACCCTGTTCCTACTAACGTCAAAGAATTACGAAGATTTCTTGGCATGTCTGGCTGGTATCGTAGATTCATTCCTCAATTCGCAACGTTAGCCTCGCCTCTAAACAAATTACTTCGTAAAAAGCAAAATTGGCATTGGAAAGAAGAACAACAAATAGCGTTTGATACAATTCGAAATTCCCTAACAAGCGCTCCTGTTCTAACCCGACCAGATTTTGAAAAACCCTTTGAATTACAAACCGATGCGAGTGAAGTAGGCCTTGGCGCTGTTTTGACTCAAAAGATTGACGAAGTCGAACATGTTATCGCGTTTGCTAGTAGAACACTTTCAGAAGCTGAACGAAAATATACAACTACCGAAAAAGAATGTCTTGCCGTTGTATGGTCTATTAAAAAATTCCGAGCTTACTTAGAAGGCTATGAATTTACGGTAATTACTGATCATAGCAGTCTCAGATGGTTACATGATTTGCGAAACCCTACAGGTCGTCTTGCTCGTTGGGCCTTAACTCTGTTGGAATATAATTACAATATAATACATCGAAAAGGAGCCATGCACCATGTCCCGGATGCTCTTTCTCGAATTCCCACACAAGTTACCAATGACCCTAATTCAAGCCCTGTAGACGCTCTCTATAAAGTTACCGAAACAAATCCTTCTTGGTATACGCGACGTTACCTTTCAGTTACCGAATTCCCCGGACGCTTTCCAAATTGGAAAATAAAAGATAATAAACTCTATTATTATCACCCTGATCCGGTAATCTCAACCTTCACTACCGATAATAACACTTGTAAATTAGTCCCCACTGAAGGTGAAAGAGCCGCTATTTGGAAAGAGGCCCACGATGAACCCCAAGCAGGACATTTAGGAACCCAGAAAACTTATATGAGAATTGCTAATAACTATTATTGGCCAGGTTGTTACAAAGATATAGCCGAATACGTCCGCCGCTGCGAGCTTTGTCAAACCTGCAAAGTTAGTCAGTCCGCACCAGCAGGACTAATGGGACAAAGAATAGTAGAACAACCCTGGACGGTAATAGCCGCTGATATTATGGGACCATTTCCCCCTAGTAGATCGAACTTTAAGTACATTCTCGTAATACAAGATGTCTTCACTAAATGGATTGAAGTAAAAGCCCTAAGAAATGCTACCGGAAAATTAATTGCCGAAGCCTTTCGCGAATTAGTGATCAATCGTTGGGGAACCCCTAAAGTATTACTGACTGACAATGGAACTGAATTCATTAATAACATTATTCGTTCTCTAGCTGAAGAATTCGGAATTTATCACACTACCACTCCTCCCTATCACCCTCAATCTAACCCAGTCGAGCGAGTAAACCGTGTCTTGAAAACAATGATAATTTCGTTTTTAGATGAAGACCACCGAAATTGGGATAAATATCTAAGCGAGTTCAGATTCGCCTATAACACAGCCCACCATGACACCTTAAAAACGTCACCCGCTTTCCTTAATTTTGGTAGATTCCCTAAACCGATAAATGAATTGAGAAGTAAATCAGAAAATCCTACAACAATTGATACACAAGATCCTTCTTCCTGGCGTGAAAGAATGCAAAAACTACAGATCATGAATGATTGGATAATTGAAAATCTGGATAAAGCATTCCTGAAACAATCCTAGTATTACAACAAACGTCACCGTCCTGTAAATTATGTTGTAGGAGACTTAGTTCTTACTCGTTGTCGTATCTTGTCTTCCAAATTTAAAAACGTCTCGTCTAAACTAAATCCTAAGTTTCTAGGACCTTACAAAGTTTTGTCACCCAGTGTTGTGGAATTATGTGATTTATCTCTTGTCAAACTAGGAAAATTCCACGTACAAGATATTAAACCCTACTTAAGTGTCGAATGAGCTTAAAAATTCGACAATCCCCTATGTTACCTGAAAATAAAAATTACTTACCTGAAAATAAAAAGTTAGTTGAAAATAAAATACGTTACCTGAAAATAAAAAGTTAGTTGAAAATAAAATACTTACCTGAAAATAAAAGTAAACTACATGAAAATAAAGTTACTTACCTGTAATTACTTACCTGAAATTAAAATGATTCTCCTTTACGTCACCTGAAAATGAAATACTTACCTTAGACCCCCTATTGTCCCAATTATCCGAGAGTTTTGTCTGTCTCGTTTGGAAGTTTGTTAAGTCCGTCCACTGTTGTTGTGAAGTTACGTCATCTGTCCTGTGGAATGTCCAAGTTCAAAATCGGACAAGTAGAACTTCTTTATTATAAAAATTTTTTTTACCTACTATAGTTCGACCAGAAGAGGAAGCGGAACTCCTGAGAAGTCCTAGCCATTCCGCTGATATCTCTCTCGAATTTGAAGACCCCGAGTCCCCTATAAACCACCCCACCGAATCTGCCGACGTGAATGCCAGCCCCGAACCAAATTTCGTGATACTCGAAACCTCCTCATTGTCTCCTCGCGAGTTATCCCTGATGCAGGAAATAACGCGGCTGAACGAAATCGTGAAACAGCAAAACCAACAGCTCCACCAATATTATGCTGAAATCACTAGACTCACCAATATAGCCCTACTGCAACAGCAAAACGAAATGGACCTGAAGTTTACCATCACCCATAACGGTATCGAACTAGCCAATCTGATGGGGAAATTTGAAGAAGCGGTGAAAAATCTTAAAAGATAGGAAAGAGGAGAACCGCGAGCTCCTCTTGAAGATAGAAGAGCTACAGGAACTGTTGAAAAGTTACCACCAACCCTTACCTGAGGATGAGCCCTGGACCTTGGAAGACGAGTTAAGAAATATCGAACAGCCGAGCTGGAAATGTCTGAAGCCATTCCGCAAGGTGATTTCCAACGTCGATTCCCTATTCCCCGGTCTACGCTCCGCCCTCACTAGCGCCCTGGTGTTGGAGAAACAACATTTCTTCTATTCCAACCGTGTGGAGGCAAATTCAAAAATTGAAATGGTAACCACTCCACTGGAACATTTCATCATCGAATCCCGACACATCGACACACAAACACAATTCACCACACACGAGCCCCAAGACGACCATCCACGGTCTGCTTTCCCAACTTTACACATTGACATAACAGACGAAGAACGCGAAGAAATTTTATCTTTCTCACGAAACCCCGACATGACAATTACAGACGAAACACCCCTCGTTACCCATAACCCCACTTCAAACACTCACTCCCACTTGTCACCCTCTACGAACACTCAAGGACACTACAAAGAAGACCCCCACCCCATTTTACGAGAGAACTTTTACGGATCCAACCGTACACAACAAACCGTCAAGAAACAGAGGAAACACCGAATGTCACCCAACCGACCCCGCACACCCTCTTATCACGTGCCTCGGTCAAAGAGCCCTAAACCTCCGAAAACCAGACGTACTCGATCTCGATCTCCAACATGCCGAACACCCGGCTGCCCCATCGATCACAAGAATCCCCAAAAATATACAAAGAAACCCAACCCCGAATCTGTTACCCCTACCGAATATTATAATATCCCAATCGTCACCAACCCGTTATCGAATCCAGCAGACCCGTCACCAAAACCAATCCCATCGCTACTAGACATAGTGGTAAAACCACCTAAGGAAATTTCACCAGAATTGTTGAAATGGCTCCGCCGGAGCAGCAAAAAAGGTTGCTGGACGTGTGGTGACCAAGGTCACTTATGCGAAGATTGCCCCCACCCTACGATCAACATAAACGACATTTGTCGGACTTGCGGAGAAGTCCTTGCCGACAATAAGTGCCCAAATTGTGCACTGACCTTCCTTTTGTAAAAAGGAAAATAAAGGTTCCTTTTGATTAATTAATTATATAATTTTTTTATAAGCCATAATAATAATTTTATAAGTGCATTTCATGAGTTTCGATTATAAACAATTAATTGATAAACAATAACAATAATGAAAATAAAGTTAAAAATAAACTTTATTTGTTCTTCTAATAATAATTTGAATACTATAAAATAATATTTATAATTTTGATTTTGAAACTTCCTACTTTTCGTACTCTTGGAATATTTTGAGCATCGTATGGAATCATCGAAACGACGTTCGTCGGTCAACCTGCAAGCAGAGTTCCCCTCTCGTCGTTAAGAATTTCCCCTTTCTTCGTACGAATGAAGGAGAATTCCCCCTTTCTCGAAGAAATGATTCCTCGAGAGTTGCCGCTTTCGCTATGCTTTCCCCCGTTTTCGCCTTCCCCTACCTACCGGAAACTACTAAGTCACCCAAGTTACCTTGTAATAATTTTGAAATTGTTACCTTTTTCTTGTACCTAACCCGAGAATTGTTCTAAATAATATTAATACCCTAAAATTTATTAACTTTATTATTATTCCGGAATTTTTATTATAAAAGAGGTGTATTATTTATGAAACAAATAAGGAAGAATTTTCTCGTCAAATTTTCTCGTAGTGAAAACCTCTTGTCAATCAGGCCCGAATTAATCATTGCTAAAGGCCACTCTGAATTTCGTATTTTTGTATTTTGGTTATTTGGATTATTTGGTTATTTTATTTGGTTTTGGATCAGAGTGAGACCACAAATTAGGAACTAATTCCCTGAAGCAAGTTGATGGCGAGAAAGACACGGGTCAAGATACCGAAATTAGGATGCCGACAGCTGTTCTTAAAGCTGAAATTGGCCTATAGCTTTTCCAGTGGTTACGCTCCTTTTTCCGGCGTAACATTACAAGATTCGTAAGGGCAATTAGTGGGGAAAAGCGAAGAAGGACCAGCAGGGTACGAGCCGGCAGTCATCGTTATCATCGCTCTCTTTTGATCCTGCCTTCGTTGTGAACGCACGCGATTAATTTAATTTCTCTATTTTGAGTAATTTTGAAATTTTGATTTTGTGTCTTATCTTTTCTTCGTACTTTTGGCTTTCTACTCCAGTGTCTGGATTATTCTTGTGCTTTTAAGCTTGTAAGTTATATATAATTTTTTTTATAACAAATTCTTGTGATCAAATGTTTCAATAGAATTATGATGTGATTATATTTTTAATTCAGCCGGCCTCATGGCTGAACAAGAGACCTTTTTTTTGTGTTTGGTGTGTTAATATTTCAAGTTTATTGGTTTTATTTTATCAAATTAAGTTTATTGAAAAGTTGAATTTTATTAATTAATTATTTAACTTAATTTCTATTAAATAATAAAAATAAAATAATGTCTCTTGTTCAACCATGTGTTGCCTTTTGTTACCCTTTTTCCCCTTTTATTCTTAAAATTGTTTTTTTTAAATAAATTCTTCCCCGTTACCAACGTTACCAACCCCTAAACATTTTATTATTATAATATAAAGAAAATGACCCTTTAGCTTTCCCCAGTTACCAAATTCGTTACCCTTTTAGGTACCCTTCTTTTTGGCTGAATAATTTATTTGAATTATGAAATTTTGTGTAAACGTCTGTGTATATTTTTGTATTATTTGTTGTGTTTTATGATTGCAAAAATTGAAATTTTGTTCGAAATTGTGATTTGTGATATATCTTATTAATCCAATTTGTTACCCTCGTTTGTACAAATTTTAATATTTTATTTAAAATATATTTTATAATTTTATTTTAAATTGCTGAGTATAATTTCTTCGAACCACGACGCTTCCTTTGACCTTTTTGGTCCTAACTAACCGGCAAAATCCTTAATATTTTATTCGTTTCTCAACTCAAAACCCCTTTTGCTCTTGTTTTGGAATTTAGTCAATTTTAATTTTGTCTTATTTGAAGCGACGAGTAGTAGAGAACAATGGTCTTGTTTCTCTGTAATTTAGGTACTTGTTTTGTTAATAATTTTAGTATTATCAATTTTGAGGATTCAATGGTCTTGTTTCCTTAAAATCTTATTCGTTTTGTTAATTCTCTAATTTTCTTTTTATAAGAAAATGTCCCTAGAAAGGACTGGCGCTCAACAAATTAGTTGAGTTGAGAAATTTATAAAGTATTCCCTTCTCTCTCCTTCCTTCCAATTGTATTGGGTATAAAGACTTTGGCTAAGTTTTAATATTTATTTTTGTTATTGTTAATAATTTATTTTATTTATAAATTGGATTTTATTTACTGTTTGCTTTCTTGTTTCTTGAAAACATTAATTTTGTTGTTGTTATTATTATGATAGTTTATAACAAATTGTAATAATAAATTGTTTATAAGTTTTATAAATATTATTAATTGTTGGAAAAACCCATTACAACGGACACGTGACTCGAAATTGCAAGGGCCCCGACAGAACTAAAAGCTGTCGGAGATGCGGCGGTGAGGGTCATATCGCAAAGAATTGCTCTGTCAAACAGCCTAAGTGTTTGACGTGCTCTGACTTGGCTAAGACAGACGTACTTCATGTCGCCGGAAAAGGTTCTTGTCCGGTTTACAGAGAGGAGTTGCAGAGACTTAAAAAGGCAAATCCTTAAAACTTCTGCAGGTCAACCTGCACACGTGCAGAGAGGCACAGGCCCTTCTGACGCAGACGGCCAGGGAAAAGGGTATCGACATTCTGTTCTGCAGCGAGCAATACAGAAAAATCGACCTAGGTTCCTGGTATCAAGATAAGTCGGGTAGGGCAGCTGTCCAGGTGTGCAATCCCGAACTGAGGGTTGACAGATACCTGGAGACGAGCAGTGGATTTGTCTGGGTGGAAGTTGGAGACATACGAATGTATAGCTGCTACTTTTCGCCTAATGATCCACTGACGGACTTCGAAGCCGACATGGAAGAACTCGAATCGAGCCTTAGAGAATCCAGGTTGGATGTACTTGTCACTGGCGATTTTAATGCTAAGTCGCCGGAGTGGGGCGAGTCAAGGTTCGATAAAAGAGGCAAAGTGATCGGAGAAATGGTCTCCAGAAACAGTTTAATTACTGTGAACCGGGGAGGAGCTTGGACATTCAGGAGGGGTGCAATCGGATCCATCATTGATCTTACGATAGCATCAACTCCCTTATTCAAACGCATAAGCGACTGGCGAGTCTCTGAGGAGTATACCGCAAGTGACCATCAGTATTTCGAGTTTTCGGTCTCAGTGGGAGACACAGGAGGAGGCAAAAGACAGGAAGTTCCGTGTCGAAAGTGATGCGCTGGCCTCCTTACGGAAAGCGTGCTTCACAGCTAGAAGGAATTATACCCGTTCTAAGGGAGATCCTTTGCTAAAGGAAGTATTTAAGGAGGCCAAGAAAAGCCTGAAAAAAGAGATTCGAGCGTCACAACGCCGTTGCTGGAAAGACCTAATTGATGAAGTCGAGAAGGACCCATGGGGTCTGGCTTTTAAAATCGTTTCTAAGAAATTAAGAACGAGGCAAAAGACCCCCGGCCTGGACAATCCCGATTGGGTCAGAAGGATTATAAGAGCTCTATTTCCTCCTGCAGAACAGTGGGTTAGGAAGGACTGGAGTACCTGCGAAGTCGGTGAGGAGGAACTCTTCACTCTTACAGAATTGAAAAATGCAGGTAGAAGATTGAAAACAGGCAAGGCGCCTGGAATCGATGGGATAAGTAACGAGATCCTAAAATTGGTTATCGACACTTCACCCTAGATTCTGCTCCGATGTTTCAATCTTTGCCTTGAGAAAGGAGAGTTCTTCCGCGACTGGAAGCGGCAGAGGCTAGTCCTCCTAAGAAAAGGCGAAAAACCTCTGGATAAAGTCTCGTCGTACAGGCCTATTTGCCTGTTAGATACGATGGGTAAACTGCTAGAGGATATGGTTCTGCAGAGAATGCAAACCCATTTGACCGGAGAGAATAGTCTATCCGATTACCAATTTGGTTTCCGCAAAGGCAGGTCCACGGTTAATGCCATTCAGGCAGTTGTGGACATTGCCAAAGCGGGAAAAAACAAATTGGGACCAAAGAAGAAGAAGGGCTTCTGCGCATTGGTAGCAATTGACATACGCAACGCGTTTAATTCCGCAAGATGGAAAGATCTCATCGAGTCGATGGAAAAGAAAAACATGCCGCCCTACTTGTTGCGGATAATGGATAATTATCTTAGCGACAGGTGGGTTATATATGAGGGAGACACCTGCACTCTGAGGGAAGAGATGCAGCGAGGGGCTCCTCAAGGCTCGAGGGTGGGTCCATTTGTATGGAATGTATCGTATGATGATTTTCTGCGAATGGATCTGCCCGAAGGTGCGGTGATCATCGGCTTTGCGGACGACGCGTTGTTCGTGTGCACTGCCGAAAGTGAGGAGGCTCTTGGGACATTGGTGAACGAATGTCTGCGACTAGCAAAAAGCTGGCTGGATACCAGAGGTCTTGAAATGGCCCTGGAAAAGACCGAGGCACTGCTGGTCGCAGACAGACGTGGTTATGAGCTTCCACGAATCGTGATAGACGAATTCGAGGTCAAGTGGAGTAAACAAATTAAATATCTTGGTGTGGAGTTGGATGGAAGGTTAAACTTCCACCACCACATGGCTACGGCGTCAAATAAGGCGATCGAGTGTGCGGCTAATCTTTCACGGTTAATGCCAAACGTAGGCGGACCCCGTGAACAAAAAAGAAGACTGGTGGCGAGTGAGAAGATACTGTCGGCGCAGAGATCGATAACAACGCGTATCATCTCTGCATATAAGACGGTATCTACGAGTGCTGTGCAGGTCCTCGCAAGTGTCCCGCCAGCAGATCTCTTGGCGAGGGAAAGGGAAGAAATGTTTCTCTTTTCTAAAGAAAGCAGTTCCTGGGATGAGGAACTAAGACCAAGCAAGGGCCTGATCCGCAAAGAAGCGAGGCACAGGCTCATAGAAAGATGGCAGGAAAGATGGGATGGTGAGGAAAAAGGTCGATGGACTTATCGCCTTATCCCGGCACTCGCCACCTGGATAAATAGGAAACACGGTCAGGTTTCCTATTATTTGACTCAGGCGCTCACAGGTCACGGGTGTTTTAACTCGTACCTGTGTCGCTTTAAATTACGCGAGAACGAGGTGTGTGCATATTGCCAGTTCCCTGAGGACAACGCGGAGCACACCCTCTTCTCATGCAAAAAATGGGACTTGGAGAGGCGGGCCATGTTCGAAGGTGTAAACAGTCAAGTTTCACCGGAGAACATGGTATCGCTGATGACCCAGTCAGAGGAAGAGTCAGGAAGAGTCGCGCAGGACCTCCTGATGCAGACTGCCAGGCAGAGGAAGGCCGATATACTGATCTTCAGTGAGCAGTATAGAAAGCCACAATTCTCTGTCTGGTTTCAGGACGCATCAGGGAGGTCCGGGATACAAGTTTGCAACCCGGACATCGTTGTAGGCGATTTCCTCGAGACGGATAAGGGCTTCGTTTGGGTGGAGGTGGCGGGTGTTCGTATTTACAGCTGCTACTTCTCCCCAAACGATCCCCTTGAGAAGTTCGACACCGAGATTCGCTCTCTTGAGGAAAGCGTAAAAGCTTTCGGCGGGGATGTCCTCATTGCGGGAGATTTCAATAGTAAGTCGCCGGAATGGGGGGAGACCCGCCAGGACAGGAGAGGAATCTTGGTCACCGATATGGTCTCGGCGAATGACCTGGTGGTGATGAACCGGGGCAAGCAGCTCACTTTTAGGCGAGGAGCGTCAGGGTCAATTCTTGACCTGACATTTGCATCTCCTCGCCTGGCCCGCAGAGTAAAGAACTGGAAGGTGCTGGATCAGGTGACCATGAGCGACCACCAGTACATTGAGTTTTCAGTCTCCGAGGAAGAGCCGGGAGGGTGCAATCGTCCACAAAAGGGCAAAAAGAAATCCTCTTGGAACCTCAGGAGACTAGATAGGGAGAAGTTGGTAAAGACCCTGGCCGAAGCTCGCCTCATCAAGAGGTCCGGCTGGCAGAAGGAGCCAACTTCTGCAAAGGGTATAGCGCGAGAGGCGAGGCAGATTATAGCTAATGCTTGCAACTGCTCCATGCCTCGCCGGCACCAAACAAAAGCTAGGAAGGGTGCTCTGTACTGGTGGAGCGATGAATTAGCCCGCTTAAGGAGAGAATGCAATGCAGCGAGGAGGAAATATACCCACTCGAAGGGAGACCTCACGGTGCAAGAAGATTGGCATAAAGCGAGGCGAATCTTCAAGCGGGCTTTAAGCACTAAACAGCAGTCTTTCAGCTCAATAAAGAACGAGTTGTCTCGCAGGAACAACAGAGCGGCGGTAGCCTTAAGATGGCTATCCGTAAATCGGCAAGAATCAGACTAGTCGATAGTTGGCAGGCAAGATGGGATGGGGAATCCAAAGGAAGGTGGACATACCGCCTGATTCCCCACCTCGCCACCTGGTTAGAAAGAAAGCACGGTGAGGTTGGCTATTACCTTACGCAAGCGATGACTGGTCACGGCTGCTTCGGTCAGTACCTTCATAGATTTAAGATCAGAGAAGAGGCGAAATGTGTGTATTGCGGCGCTGAAATAGACGATGCGGAACACACTCTCTTCTCCTGCGGGCAATGGAGTGAGCTAAGACGGGACATGTTTGACGCGGTGAAAACTCAATTCACCGCTGATGACATGGTCTCAACTATGCTCCAAAGCGCAGACTCTTGGCGCCACATCGAGTTCTTCATTACCTCGGTAATGAAGACAAAAGATGTGGACGGAAGAAGAGGTTAACCTGGAGTAATCACTGGGGACGATTCGCGGGAGGGGGAGGAGGAACTAATTCTCGTTCCTCCTCCCACTCCCGCGACTCCCCCCGGTGGTTAACGGAAAGATTGTTGTTAACAAGGGACAGAGAGGAGTAAGAGAGAGGACTTCCACTTGCGAAGTAAAGCCATTTGGTAGTTCCGCAAGTGGAAATAGAGTCCTGGTAATGGGGAGTTGGTTTTAGTGGGTCGACAGAGAGCCTTAGGCTAACTTGTTTTAGCTGAAGCTACACTTTGTAGTGGCTCGGAGTTCATCCCCACATAACCTCATGGTACGGGCCATGAGGTATCTGATAATGAACAGATTTCCAACTTCTCTCGTAAAACAAAAAAATAATAATAATAATAATAATAATAATAATAATAATAATAATAATAATAATAATAATAATAATAATATTGAGGTGATGGATACCGGAGAGACACAGTCTCGTAATACTCCGGATGAAACTACTAAAGTAATAAAAGCTGTAGCAGAGATACACCAGGTTCCTTCCACAAGTGTGGAGGAGAAAAGCACTTCAGCTTCTAGTGTAAATGTAGCGGAGCAAGCGGTTCCTTTAATTCCGCCATGGGCCGACGTTTGGAAGATCATGATTAGTATCATGGCGGAACAGAGGCTTCAAAATGAAGCTATGGAGAAGACGCTATTGGCTATGGAGGGTTCTTTCAGGAAGAACACACCTAATGAGGTGAAAGAGTACATGGCTGAAGCAAAGGAAATCTCGGCCGGAGTCAGAAGCGCAGGCCTTGCTCTCCGGTCATCAGTAGATAGGCTTCAAAAAACTTTGCAGCCAATGCAGTACCGAAGTGTAGGTCAAATGGCACGTTCCAAAACGCCATCGACCACTCCGAAACAAAAGGGAGGACCAAAGACTTCTTCTGCCAAAAGCAAGAAAAGAGGTGCCTCAACATCCCCAGAGGACCGGCAGAGTAAAAAACCGGCCTCTACGCTAATGCAGAACGAGGAAAAGGTAAATTCTGTCACGCCGTCAAAGGAAGACACTCCTGACCACTGGAGTGCTGTAGTCTCTAGGAAGGAGAGGCGGAAAAATAAATTCGCGAAGGACAAAGCAAAGGAATTCTCGAGTGGTCAGGGGAAAAAAAAGAGAAGAAAGACCGACGCCATTAGGGTGTCGATGGAGAACGGTAAGGCTCCTCCAAAGGAACTTATAGCAGAGCTTTTCGCCACGGTCAACCCCAGCAGATCTTTTGGCGAGGGAAAGGGAAGAAATGTTTCTCTTTCCTAAAGAAAGCAGTTCCTTGAATGAGGAATTAAGACCAAGCAAGGGCCTGATCCGCAAAGAAGCAAGGCACAGGCTCATAGAAAGATGGCAAGAAAGATGGGATGGTGAGGAAAAAGGTCGATGGACTTATCGCCTTATCCCGGCACTCGCCACCTGGATAAATAGGAAACACGGTCAGGTTTCCTATTACTTGACTCAGGCGTTCACAGGTCACGGGTGTTTTAACTCGTACATGTGTCGCTTTAAATTACGCGAGAACGAGGTGTGTGCATATTGCCAGTTCCCTGAGGACAACGCGGAGCACACCCTCTTCTCATGCAAGAAATGGGACTTGGAGAGGCGGGCCATGTTCGAAGGTGTAAACAGTCAAGTTACACCGGAGAACATGGTATCGCTGATGACCCAGTCAGAGGAGAATTGGCGGCAAGTCGAGAACTTCATAATCTCGGTTATGTCGAGGAAGGTTGGTATGATAAAAAAACAAAAAGAAATATAAAAAAAGAAAAATAAATAAATGTTATAATAAATTTAACAAGCTGGCGACCTACTACCAGCCCGACTCACTAAAACCCGTAACCCTTCTTTCGGAGCCCTTTACCCTCCCTCGGAACTGTCGTAAGACTTTAGCCTTCGAGGGTGGCGCTCCGACTCTGTCGCTAATGCGACCTTCTGCCTTTCTCTGCGGTTATCCTGCGTTAATAGTTAAAAATTTAAAACTATTTCAATATAAAAGCGGAATTAACAGCACAACAATAATAAAAAAAAATGTTTAATCAAGTGTAAACAGTCAAAAGATAAAATTGCAAACGGATATATAAAAAAAGAAAAAAAAATAGTAAACGCGTATATAATATTAAAAACATAAAACGGAATAAATTAAAATTGTATAAGGACAAATAAATCACCAAATAAATTAATAAAAAACAAACGAATAAATTAAAAGCTGTTTAAATTACGCTTTTTGGCGGCCGTCGAGATCCTTCCTCGACATAACCGAGATTATGAAGTTCTCGACTTGCCGCCAATTCTTCTCTGACTGGGTCATCAGCGATACCATGTTCTCCGGTGTAACTTGACTGTTTACACCTTCGAACATGGCCCGCCTCTCCAAGTCCCATTTCTTGCATGAGAAGAGGGTGTGCTCCGCGTTGTCCTCAGGGAACTGGCAATATGCACACACCTCGTTCTCGCGTAATTTAAAGCGACACAGGTACGAGTTAAAACACCCGTGACCTGTGAACGCCTAAATCAAGTAATAGGAAACCTGACCGTGTTTCCTATTTATCCAGGTGGCGAGTGCCGGGATAAGGCGATAAGTCCATCGACCTTTTTCCTCACCATCCCATCTTTCTTGCCATCTTTCTATGAGCCTGTGCCTCGCTTCTTTGCGGATCAGGCCCTTGCTTAGTCTTAATTCCTCATTCACGGAACTGCTTTCTTTAGAAAAGAGAAACATTTCTTCCCTTTCCCTCGCCAAAAGATCTGCTGGCGGGACACTTGCAAGGACCTGCACAGCACTCGTAGATACCGTCTTATATGCAGAGATGATACGCGTTGTTATCGATCTCTGCACAGACAGTATCTTTTCACAGATGGTCACACATCTTTTACTCCTCAGGGATGGGGCCCACGCTGGTGCTGCATAGAGCATTTTAGCGTGGGCGACACTCGCCACCAGTCTTCTTTTTTGTTCACGGGGTCCGCCAACATTTGGCATTAGCCGTGAAAGATTAGCCGCACACTCGATCGCCTTATTTGACGCCGTAGCCATGTGGTGGTGGAAGTTTAATTTTCCATCTAACTCCACACCAAGATATTTAATTTGCTTACTCCACTTGACCTCGAATCCGTCTATCACGATTCGTGGGAGCTCATAACCACGTCTGTCTGTGACCAGCAGTGCCTCGGTCTTTTCCAGTGCCATTTCAAGACCTCTGGTATCCAGCCAGCTTTTAGCTAGTCGCAGACATTCGTTCACCAATGTCCCAAGAGCCTCCTCACTTTCGGCAGTGCACACGAATAACGCGTCGTCCGCAAAGCCGATAATTACCGCACCTTCGGGCAGATCCATTCGCAGAAAATCATCGGAAGATACATTCCATACAAATGGACCCACCCTCGAGCCTTGAGGAGCCCCACGCTGCATCTCTTCCTTGAAAGTGCAGGTGTCTCCCTCATATATAACCCACCTGTCGCTAAGATAATTATCCATTATCCGCAACAAGTAGGGCGGCATGTTTTTCTTTTCCATCGACTCGATGAGATCTTTCCATTTTGCGGAATTAAACGCGTTGCGTATGTCAATTGCTACCAACGCGCAGAAGCTCTTCTTTTTCCCAGGTCCCAATTTGTTTTTTCCTGCTTTCGCTATGTCCACAACTGCCTGGATGGCATCAACCGTGGAATTATTATTATTATTATAATTTAATAAACTGGCGACCTACTACCAGCCCGACCCACTAAAACCCGTAACCCTTCTTTTGGAGCCCTTTACCCTCCCTCGGAACTGTCGTAAGACTTTAGCCTTCGAGGGAGGCGCTCCAACTCTATCGCTGCTGCGACTTTGTTCTGTGTCTGCGGTTCTCCTGCGTCAATAGTTAAAAAATTTAAAACTATTTCAATATAAAAGCGGAATTAACAGCACAACAACAATAAAAAACAAAAATTTTAAGAAGTTTAAAAAGTCAAAAGATAAAATTATAAACGGATATATAAAAAAAAATAAAAAAAAACGCGTATAAAATATTGAAAACATAAAATTGTACAAAGATGAATAAAAAAAACAAAACAAATTAAAAAAAATGTATAGGGACAAATAAATCACAAAATAAATTAATAAAAAACAAACAAACAAATTAAAAGCTGTTTAAATTACGCTTTTTGGCGGCCGTAGAAATCCTTCCTCGACATAACCGAGATTATGAAGTTCTCGACTTGCCGCCAATTCTCTTCCGACTGGGTCATCAGCGATACCATATTCTCCGGTGTAACTTGACTGTTTACACCTTCGAACATGGCCCGCCTCTCCAAGTCCCATTTTTTGCATGAGAAGAGGGTGTGCTCCGCGTTGTCCTCAGGGAACTGGCAATATGCACACACCTCGTTCTCGCGTAATTTAAAGCGACACAGGTACGAGTTAAAACACCCGTGACCTGTGAACGCCTAAATCAAGTAATAGGAAACCTGACCGTGTTTCCTATTTATCCAGGTGGCGAGTGCCGGGATAAGGCGATAAGTCCATCGACCTTTTTCCTCACCATCCCATCTTTCTTGCCATCTTTCTATGAGCCTGTGCCTCGCTTCTTTGCGGATCAGGCCCTTGCTTAGTCTTAATTCCTCATTCACGGAACTGCTTTCTTTAGAAAAGAGAAACATTTCTTCCCTTTCCCTCGCCAAAAGATCTGCTGGCGGGACACTTGCAAGGACCTGCACAGCACTCGTAGATACCGTCTTATATGCAGAGATGATACGCGTTGTTATCGATCTCTGCGCCGACAGTATCTTTTCACAGATGGTAACACATCTTTTACTTCTCAGGGATGGGGCCCACGCTGGTGCTGCATAGAGCATTTTAGCGTGGGCGACACTCGCCACCAGTCTTCTTTTTTGTTCACGGGGTCCGCCAACATTTGGCATTAACCGTGAAAGATTAGCCGCACACTCGATCGCCTTATTCGACGCCGTAGCCATGTGGTGGTGGAAGTTTAACCTTCCATCCAACTCCACACCAAGGTATTCAATTTGTTTACTCCACTTGACCTCGAATCCGTCTATCACGATTCGTGGGAGCTCATAACCACGTCTGTCTGTGACTAGCAGTGCCTCGGTCTTTTCCAGGGCCATTTCAAGACCTCTGGTATTTAGCCAGCTTTTTGCTAGTCGCAGACATTCGTTCACCAATGTCCCAAGAGCCTCCTCACTTTCGGCAGTGCACACGAATAACGCGTCTTCCGCAAAGCCGATGATTACCGCACCTTCGGGCAGCTCCATTCGCAGAAAATCATCGTAAGATACATTCCATACAAATGGACCCACCCTCGAGCCTTGAGGAGCCCCACGCTGCATCTCTTCCCTGAGAGTGCAGGTGTCTCCCTCATATATAACCCACCTGTCGCTAAGATAATTATCCATTATCCGCAACAAGTAGGGCGGCATGTTTTTCTTTTCCATCGACTCGATGAGATCTTTCCATCTTGCGGAATTAAACGCGTTGCGTATGTCAATTGCTACCAACGCGCAGAAGCTCTTCTTTTTCCCAGGTCCCAATTTGTTTTTTCCTGCTTTGGCTATGTCCACAACTGCCTGGATGGCATCAACTGTGGACTTGCCTTTACGGAAACCAAATTGGTAATCGGATCGACGATTCTCTTCGGTCAAGTGGCCCTGCATTCTCTGGAGAACCATATCCTCTAGAAGTTTACCCATCGTATCTAGCAGGCATATAGGCCTGTACGATGAAACCTTATCTAGAGGTTTTTCACCTTTCCTTAGGAGGACTAACCTCTGTCGCTTCCAGTCGCGGAAGAACTCTCCTCTCTCAAGGCAAAGATTGAAGCATCGAAGCAGAATCTGGGGTGAAGTGTCGATTACCAACTTTAGGATCTCGTTACTTATCCCATCGATTCCAGGCGCCTTGCCTGTTTTTAATCTTTTTCCTGCTTTTTTCAGTTCACTAAGTGTGAAGAGTTCTTCCTCTTCGACTTTGCAAAAACTCCAGTCCCTTCTAAGGTATGGTTCTGCAGGAGGAAACAAAGAACTTATTATCTTTCTGACCCAATCGGGATTGTCCAGGCCGGGGGTCTTTTGCCTCGTCACTAATTTCTTAGTTACGATTTTAAAAGCCAGACCCCATGGGTCCTTATCGACCTCCTCGATTAGGTCCTTCCAGCTACGGCGTCGCGACTTGCGGATCTCTTTCTTGAGGTCCTTTTTCGCCTCCTTGAAAGCCTCTTTCAGCAAGGGATCTCCCTTAGAACAAGTATATGTCCTTCTTGCTTTGAGGCATTCCTTTCTCAAGGAGGACAGTTTTTCTGACCACCAGTGCAAGGATTTTTTCCTTGGAAAGGCGCCTTTGCGACGTGGCATCGACGCATTGCAAGCGGTGACGATTATATTTCGCACCGCTCGCACCTCTCCATTTAGACTTTTCGGCCTCCTCACCCAACCAGAATCCTCAATTAAGATAGATTCTTTTAGGGACCGGCTGAACTTCTCCTTGTCGAGTTTCTTAATGTTCCACGAGAAGGTTTTGCGACTAGGAGCTTCCTGTCTCTTTCCTCCTCGTGTGTCTCCCATTGAGACTGAGAACTCAATGTACTGGTGGTCACTTGCTGTATATTCCTCAGAGACCCGCCAGTCGCTTATGCGGCTAAATGTATTAGACGATGCTATCGTTAGATCTATTATCGATTCGATCGCACCTCGTCTAAACGTCCATGTTTTTCCCCGGTTTACAACTAATAAATCGTTCTTGGAGATCATTTCTCTAATCAGAATTCCTCTCTTGTCGAGCCTCGTCTCACCCCACTCTGGCGACTTTGCATTAAAATCGCCAGTGATGATGACATCCAGCTTGGATTCTATGAGGCTCGATTCTAGGTCTTCTATATTGGCTTCGAAGGTGGTCAGCGGGTCGTTGGGTGAGAAGTAGCAGCTATACATACGTATGTTAGCCACCTCTATCCACACAAACCCGCTGCTTGTCTCCAAGAACTTGTCAACCCGCAATTCTGGGTTGCACAGCTTGATGGCGGCTCTCTTCGCCTTATCCTGATACCAAGGTGCGAGGTCGCTTCCTTGATACTGCTCACTGCAGAACAGGATATCCACCTCATTTTCCCTAGCTGTTTGCATCAGGAGCACCTGTGCATCCTTACTTGTATGCAGGTTGACTTGAAGGAGCTTTAAGGATTTGCCCTTTTAAGTTTCTCCAGTTCCTCCTTGTAAACCGGGCAGGAAATTCTTCCAGGGATATGGTTGACTTCCGTTTTTCCCAAATCTGTACACGTTATGCACTTTGGCTTGTCATTAGTACACTTTTTGGAGAAGTGTCCCGCTTCGCCGCATCTCCGACAGTTTTTTGTTCTGTCGGGGCCCTTGCAAATTCGGGTCACGTGTCCATAGGCTAGGCACTTTTGACATCTTGTCACTTCTAAGTGCGTTCGGATGGATGCATTTATCCAGCCAATACGCACTTTGCCCAGCTTAAGCAGACTCTCGCTGTCCGTTTCATTCAAGCGTACTAGTGCCACTTTCGTACCACCAAAACGTGTCAGAAGTCGGCAAGTCACCTCTAATTCGGGCTTTTGCAACTTCTGCTTTAAGACGGTTAAAACGTCCTCCTCTAAAGTTGTTTCGACAAGATCCCGAATTTCGAGGGTCTTTTTACTGACAAGAGCCGTAACCTCGGCCTTGTCCAGAAGAACGGAGGTAAGATTCTGAGCGAACTTTGAAGTTTCACCCCCCTTTTTCACAACAACAAGAACCTCTTTTTTAAGAGTTCTCCTAATTTTCACAATCTCTGTTCCAGTTTCCTCTGGCTTTACCGAAGTTGTTGCCAGTTTTATGAGATCATGGTAGGTCTCTGGATTCCGGGCCACAATTTTTATTGCCTCCGTTGTTCTAATTTTGGGGGGGCGCTTCTGAAGTCGCTCCCTCTCCTCCGCTTTCTTCAAGGCCTTTTTCTTACGGGCCTCCCGTTTCCTATTGGAGACAGTTTCAAAGTCTTTTTCGTTTTCAGGCTTATTTGCCACAGTTGCCTCCGAATAAGAAGCAACCCTGGCCGAAGCAGCCTTACTCACCTCCGTCTCCATAACAGTAGGGTTTGCCTTGGTCTCCTTGCTCTTAACCCTCTTACCCTTGGGAGTGGTCACAGAAGAATCAGTCTCCGGACCTTCAAACTCTCTAGGGCGCTTCCTTGGGTCGATGGACTTGCTCTCGCTGGATGTGGCGTGCGACATCGATCTAGGAGTTTCAGGATTCGACCTTGGTTTGCTTGGGCTAATGAAGGGCTTAGGTATAAATCGCAGGTTTCTGCAAAGCACCTCGTGCACCTTCTCTATTGCCACCATTCCATCCTTAACATCCTTGCTAATGTTTTTTTGCTTTTTGCAAGCACGCCACATACTATCCAGTATTATTGGGATCAGATCGACCTGTTCTAAAACATTTTCTTCGAATCTGCTAAGTCCCACATCCTCAGAATTTTTTATTTGGCTCCCTCCAAAATCCTTGGAGCCGTCTGCACCGACTACCGGGGCTTGAACCCGATCAGAATCGGTGACGGGATTACCCTCATTTGAGGTACCCGCTTGGAGTAATTTATTTGAATCTTTATCCATTTCATTCATTTTTTTTTGGTTTTAGAATCAGGGAACCACCCTGTTGGTTGCCCTTTAGTGAAAAGCCCCGCCACCACGGCAAGGTCTACCGAACATATCCATGATGTCAATCATGTCTGGCAGTGGATAAGCATCCACTTCTCCCAGCACATCAAAGACATCGATGATGTTCGGTAGTGGACAACTATCGGCGGGGATTATTATTATTATTATTATTATTATTATTATTATTATTATTATTATTATTATTATTATTATTATTTTTTTTTTGCTTAGGGAATTTTGGGAAATCTGCCTACAGATACCTTGGATTCCGCACTCCAAGGCTATGTGGGGTTGGTGTGATAAAACAAAAGGAGATAAAAAAAAGAAAAATAAATATATAAAATAGTAAATTTAACAAACTGGCGACCTACTGCCAGCCCGACCCACTAAAACCCGTAACCCTTCTTCTGGAGCCCTTTACCCTCCCTCGGAACTGTCGTAAGACTTTAGCCTTCGAGGGTGGCGCTTCAACTCTGTCGCTAATGCGACTTTCTGCCTTTCTCTGCGGCCATCCTGCGTTAATAGTTAAAAATTTAAAACCATTTCAATATAAAGCGGAATTAACAGCACAACAATAATTAAAAATAACAAATGTGTAATTAAGTGCAAAAAGTCAAAAGATAAAATTATAAACGGATATATAAAAAAAAGAAAAAATAAACGCGTATAAAAAATTGAAAACATAAAACTGTACAAAGATGAATAATAAAAAAAAACACAAACAATTAAAAAATGTATAAGGACAAATAAATCCCAAAATAAATTAATAAAAAACAAACGAATAAATTAAAAGCTGTTTTAATTACGCTTTTTGGCGGCCGTCGAGATCCTTCCTCGACATAACCGAGATTATGAATTTCTCGACTTGCCGCCAATTCTCCTCTGACTGGGTCATCAGCGATACCATGTTCTCCGGTGTAACTTGACTGTTTACACCTTCGAACATGGCCCGCCTCTCCAAGTCCCATTTCTTGCATGAGAAGAGGGTGTGCTCCGCGTTGTCCTCAGGGAACTGGCAATATGCACACACCTCGTTCTCGCGTAATTTAAAGCGACACAGGTACAAGTTAAAACACCCGTGACCTGTGAACGCCTGAGTCAAGTAATAGGAAACCTGACCGTGTTTCCTATTTATCCAGGTGGCGAGTGCCGGGATAAGGCGATAAGTCCATCGACCTTTTTCCTCACCATCCCATCTTTCTTGCCATCTTTCTATGAGCCTGTGCCTCGCTTCTTTGCGGATTAGGCCCTTGCTTGGTCTTAATTCCTCATTCAAGGAACTGCTTTCTTTAGAAAAGAGAAACATTTCTTCCCTTTCCCTCGCCAAAAAATCTGCTGGCGGGACACTTGCAAGGACCTGCACAGCACTCGTAGATACCGTCTTATATGCAGAGATGATACGCGTTGTTATCGATCTCTGCGCAGACAGTATCTTTTCACAGATGGTCACACATCTTTTACTCCTCAGGGATGGGGCCCACGCTGGTGCTGCATAGAGCATTTTAGCGTGGGCGACACTCGCCACCAGTCTTCTTTTTTGTTCACGGGGTCCGCCAACATTTGGCATTAGCCGTGAAAGATTAGCCGCACACTCGATCGCTTTATTTGACGCCGTAGCCATGTGGTGGTGGAAGTTTAACCTTCCATCTAACTTCACACCAAGATATTTAATTTGCTTACTCCACTTGACCTCAAATCCGTCTATCACGATTCGTGGGAGCTCATAACCACGTCTGTCTGTGACCAGCAGTGCCTCGGTCTTTTCCAGGGCCATTTCAAGACCTCTGGTATCCAGCCAGCTTTTAGCTAGTCGCAGACATTCGTTCACCAATGTCCCAAGAGCCTCCTCACTTTCGGCAGTGCACACGAATAATGCGTCGTCCGCAAAGCCGATGATCACCGCACCTTCGGGCAGATCCATTCGCAGAAAATCATCGTAAGATACATTCCATACAAATGGACCTACCCTTGAGCCTTGAGGAGCCCCACGCTGCATCTCTTTCTTGAGAGTGCAGGTGTCTCCCTCATATATAACCCACCTGTCGCTAAGATAATTATCCATTATCCGCAACAAGTAGGGCGGCATGTTTTTCTTTTCCATCGACTCGATGAGATCTTTCCATCTTGCGGAATTAAACGCGTTACGTATGTCAATTGCTACCAACGCGCAGAAGCTCTTCTTTTTCCCAGGTCCCAATTTGTTTTTTTCCTGCTTTGGCTATGTCCACAACTGCCTGGATGGCATCAACTGTGGACTTGCCTTTACGGAAACCAAATTGGTGATCGGACAGACGATTCTCTTCGGTCAAGTGGCCTTGCATTCTCTGCAGAACCATATCCTCTAGAAGTTTACCCATCGTATCTAGCAGGCATATAGGCCTGTACGATGAAACCTTATCTAGAGGTTTTTCACCTTTCCTTAGGAGGACTAACCTCTGTCGCTTCCAGTCGCGGAAGAACTCTCCTCTCTCAAGGCAAAGATTGAAGCATCGAAGCAGAATCTGGGGTAAAGTGTCGATTACCAACTTTAGGATCTCGTTACTTATCCCATCGATTCCAGGCGCCTTGCCTGTTTTAAATCTTTTGCCTGCTTTTTGCAGTTCACTAAGTGTGAAGAGTTCTTCCTCTTCGACTTTGCAAAAACTCCAGTCCCTTCTAAGGTATGGCTCCGCAGGAGGAAACAAAGAACTTATTATCTTTCTGACCCAATCGGGATTGTCCAGGCCGGGGGTCTTTTGCCTCGTCACTAATTTCTTAGTTACGATTTTAAAAGCCAGACCCCATGGGTCCTTATCGACTTCCTCGATTAGGTCCTTCCAGCTACGGCGTCGCGACTTGCGGATCTCTTTCTTGAGGTCCTTTTTCGCCTCCTTGAAAGCCTCTTTCAGCAAGGGATCTCCCTTAGATCTAGTATATGTCCTTCTTGCTTTGAGGCATTTCTTTCTCAAGGAGGCTAGCTCCTCTGACCACCAGTGCAAGGATTTTCTTACTGGAGTGGCGCCTTTGCGTGGCATTGACGCATTGCAAGCGGTGACTATCATGTTCCTCACCGCTCGCACCTCCCCATCCAGACTGCTCGGCCTCTTCACCCAGCCCAAGTCCTCAATTAAAAGGGCTTCTCTTAGGGACCGGCCGAACTTTTCCTTGTCGAGTCTCTTCATATTCCACGAGGAGGTTTTGCGACTAGGAGCATCCTGTCTTTTTCCTCCTCGTGTGTCTCCCATCGAGACTGAGAACTCAATGTACTGGTGGTCACTTGCGGTATATTCCTCTGAGACCCGCCAGTCGGTTATGCGGCTAAATAGTTTAGACGATGCGATTGTTAGATCTATTATTGATCCGATCGCACCTCGTCTAAAAGTCCATGTATTGCCTCGGTTTACTGCCAATAAGTCGTTTCTGGAGATCATTTCTCCAATACGAATTCCTCTCTTGTCGAGTCTCGTCTCACCCCACTCTGGCGACTTTGCGTTAAAATCACCAGTGATGATGACATCCAGCCTGGATTCTGTGAGGCTCGATTCTAGGTCTTCGATATTGTCTTCGAAGTTTGTCAGTGGGTCGTTGGGTGAGAAGTAGCAGCTATACATACGTATATTAGCCACCTCTATCCACACGAACCCACTGCTCGTCTCCAGAAACTTGTCAACCCGCAATTCTGGGTTGCACAGCTTTATGGCGGCTCTCTTCGCCTTATCCTGATACCAAGGGGCGAGATCGCTTCCTTGATACTGCTCACTGCAGAACAGGATATCGACCTCATTTTCCCTTGCTGTTTGCATTAGGAGCAACTGTGCATCCTTACTTGTATGCAAGTTGACCTGCAAAAATTTTAAGGATTTGCCCTTTTAATCTTTTGCAGTTCTTCTCTGTAAACCGGGCAGGCTCTCTTTCCGGAATCGTGATCCGTCTCTGGCTTTCCCAGGTCCAAGCATGTAAGGCACTTCGGCTTAACTTTACAGCTCTTCGCGAGGTGTCCCTCTCCGCCGCATCTCCGACAGTTTTTGCTTCTGTCGGGGCCTTTGCAGGTTCGGGTTGAGTGTCCGTATGCTAGGCACTTTTGGCACCTAGCTACTTCAACATGCTCGCGAATTGGAGCATTTATCCAGCCGATTTTTATTTTACCAAGCTTTAGCAGAGTGTTACTTTCTGCCTCTGTCAGACGTACCAGAGCAACCTTAGTTCCTCTGTATCGCGGCAAAAGTCGACACTCCATCTTCAGGTCGGGTTTACCCAGCTTTTCTCTTAGTGCTGCAGTTACCTCATCCTCTGAGGTGGCTTCGTCCAAATCCTTAATCTCTAGAGACCTTTTATTCACTAGAGGTGTGACCTCAGCTTTACCATGCAGGGCCGAAGACAGTGCATCTGCAAATTTTAAGGTCTCTCCGCCCTTTTTCACTATCACGAGAACCTCCTGTTTAAAGGTTCTCCTGATTTTCCGGATCACGGTACCCGTATCTTCTGGGTTTACCTTTGCTTTTAGCAGCGGCAAGATACCCTCATAAAGCTTTGGGTCGCTTGCCGTAATTTTAACAGCTTCCGTGCTCCTCAGCTTCAAAGGGGGCTTCGGAAGCTCTTTTTTCTCACCTGAGGGTTTCTCTTTTGGAGTCCGTTTCTTTTTGCTTTTAACAACTTTGAAGCCGTCCCCATTGTCCGCTCCGTCCTTTAAAACGGTCTCAGCATACGAACTGCCAGGACTATTTAAGGGCGCCTCTTTCGTTCCATCTAGCGACTCAGAACCAAGCTGTGGAGCATCCTTTCGCTTAATTCTTTTCCCGCTTTGAGTCGCCCGTTGCGGACTCGCATCTGGGCTTGCACCTTCCCTGGGGCGCTTATTAACGCCCTTTGCCTTATTAGGGCGTGCAGTTACGCCGTCCAGAGCTGTAGTCGTGCTCTCCGTCTGATCTCGAGCTCCCACAGTTGGATGTTGCGGCGCCTGGTCTTTGAACGGCTCGGGGATAAAACGTAAATTCTTACAAATTGTTAAGAACGAACTCTCCAAAACCGCCACGCCATCCTGGATGTCACGACTGACGTTCTTTTGGCGCTTGAATGCCTGGTACACGCTCTTAAATATCCCGGGAATAGCCAGAAACTGATTTGCGACATTTGATTCGTAGCATGTCAGCTGGCTATCTATTTGGCTCCCTCCAAAATCCTTGGAGCCATCTGCACCGACTATCGGGGCTTGCACCCGATCAGAATCGGTGGTGGGATTACCCTCTTTCGAGGTACCCACTTGGAGTATTTCGTTTAAAATTTTGTCCATTTCATTTGTGTTTTTTTTTAATTCTTTGTCCCGTGTCGAGGGACAATCGGGCCTTAACAGGGTACTACCATCTGGCCAAGATGGGCCCTGAACCGCCTCCGTTAGTTACATAGACGTTATAGCATTGCCAGAGCATTGATGCGACGTCTATGATATCCAAGGGCACGTGAACATGTGTGTTCGGACGTGGAGGTCGATGTGTCTCTCCAAGATAGCAGGAAGTTTCCGCAAAGGGAGTGCATCCTGGTATCTCTTCACAGAGTTTACCCTCATTATTATTATTATTATTATTATTATTATTATTATTATTATTATTATTATTATTATTATTATTATTATTATTATTATTATTATTATTATTATTATTATTATTATTATTATTATTATTATTATTATTATTATTATTATTATTATTATTATTATTATTATTATTATTATTATTATTATTATTATTATTATTATTATTATTATTATTATTATTTTTTTTTTTTTTTTTTTTTTGTAGTCGGAAGTGGAAAATCTGCGAATTCAGATACCTGGTTACTGAATTCCAGGTTATGTGGGGGTGACCGCTCTTGTTCTGGTCTACCCACTAAAAACCACTCCCGTCTTAATTTGGGACGCTTGATCCACCTGCGGAACTACCGTCAGGCCTTCAACTTCGCAAGTGGGGTCCCCTTACCATGTTCCTTAACGTGCTTTTAATCCGCCCATACAATGTGGAAGCGTGGGTGGGAGGAAAACTAAGTGATTTCCTCCCCCCCACGCTCACACACAGCTGAGCACTGGATTCCTTCGGTCAACCTCGTCTTCCGTCTCTATCTTTTTCTTTCATTACTTTAATAATGAAGGATTCAATATGCTTCCACAAGTCCACGTTCTGAACCATGGTAGACACCATGTTATCGGCGTTGATTTCAAAGCCAACTGCCGTAAACATGACCATTCTATCATGGCTCCAGTGCCCGCAATAAAAGAGAGTATGCTCCGCGTCATCTACTGCAGCGTCACAGTAGGCGCATTTTGCTACTCTCTTAATCTTAAACCTATGAAGGTACTGTCGGAAACATCCGTGACCTGACAACACTTGTGTCAGGTAGTAGCCAACTTCACCGTGCTTTCTTCCTAGCCAAGTGGCGAGGTTGGGGATCAGGCGATATGTCCACCTTCCTTTAAGATCCCCATCCCATCTCTCTTGCCATTGTTCAAGGAGTCTACATCTCGCCTCTTTGCGGATAGCCGCTTTGGCGAGATTTCTACTCTGCTCTTGCGAGGTAACTAGATCTTTGTTACGCTGAAAGACTTCCTGTCTTTCCCTCGCCAGTAAGTCCACTGGCGGGAGACTCGCAAGAACTAAAGCAGCGCTCGTTGAAACTGTTCTGTAGGCTGAAACTACTCTCCGCGCACAACCACCCTGTGCGGAGAGTAGCTCGTCAGAGATGCCGCGGTTCTTTAGGGACTCAGCCCATGCAGGGGCAGCATAGAGTTGCTTTGCTTGAACCACGGTCGCCACTAATCGGCGTTTCTTTTCCCTGGGGCCACCGACATTGGGCATCATCCTAGAAAGGTTTCCCATGCAGTCGGCGGCATTCAGTGACGTGATCTTAGAATGTTGGTCAAACTTTAATTTTCGATCCAACGTCACTCCCAGGTACTTTAAACTGTTTCCCCAGGAGACTTCAGTCTGTCCTATCCGAATCTTCGGGACCTCAAAGGATCTTTTACTTGTGACAAGCAAAGCTTCTGTCTTCTCTGTGGCCATTTGTAGGCCGTTGAGATCTAACCAGAGCCTTGCTCGTCTCAAGCTTTCGTTGACCCTTATTTCTAGAATCCGAGAAGTCCGCGCGCCACACACTATAATGACGTCATCCGCAAAGCCAACCATTATCGTATCTTCAGGTAACTCAATTCTAAGGAAGTCATCGTACATGACGTTCCATATGAATGGACCTACCTTTGATCCTTGGGGAGCTCCGCATGTCATTTCATGTTTGAGATGACATGCATCGCTCTTGTATTCAACCCATATGTCGCTGAGATAGTTGTCTATCATTCGCAACAGATAGGTTGGTACCCCTTTACGACGCATCGCCTTGATGCAATTGTCCCACTTTGCGGAGTTAAATGCATTACGTATGTCGATGGAAATAAGCGCGCAGAATCCCTTCTTCTTGTCCTCTTTGACTTTCCTCGCATGGTTTACAACAGTAAGTATTGCGTCAACTGTTGACCGGCCTTTACGAAAGCCAAATTGATTCTCCGATAGGCTATTTTCACCTATCAGGATTTCCTGAAGTCTCTGCAGAACCATTCCCTCTAGAAATTTGCCCATCGTATCCAATAAACAAATTGGTCTGAACGATGTGACCTTATCCAGAGGTTTATCGCCTTTCCTGAGAAGGACCAACTTCTGCGTTTTCCAGTCACCGAAGAACTCTCCGTCTGTCAAGCACGTATTAAAGACGTCAAGAAGCAACTCAGGATCCACTGCGACAATCTCTTTTAAGATTTCGCTCGGTATCCCATCATTGCCCGGCGCTTTGCCGTTTCTTAACGTCTTTGCCACCTTTTTTAATTCCTCAATCGTGAAGAGCTCCTCGTCTCGTACTACGCAGTGAGTGTAGTCCTCTCTGGGGCTAGGTTCCGCATAGGGAAACAGTGCCTTTATGATTTTCAGGACCCAAATCGGATCATCCAAACCAGGGGTTTTATGCTTTGTCACTAATTTCTTAGCGACAATCTTAAAGGCCAAACCCCACGGATCCTTCTCGGAATCTCCGATTAGGTCCCTCCAGCAACGGCGTTGGCTACTTTTCACGGCCTGCTTAAAAGTACGTCTGGCTTTATGCCATGTTTCCCGCAGCTGGAGGTTTCCCTTCGAGTGGGTATAATGCCTCCTTGCTGCGTGACACTCTCTCTTAAGACAGGCCAGTTCTTCATTCCACCAGTACATAGATCCCTTTCCCGTTTTTCTTTTTTGCCGGCGAGGCATAGAGTGATTGCAAGCTTGAACAATCACCCGCCTCGCCTCTCGCACTATACCCTTTAAAGAAGCTGGTTTCCTCACCCAGTTTGATTTGCGAATAAGTCGCGACTCTTCTAGGGATTCCGCCAGCTTCTCCCTGTTTAGTCGCCTGAGGTTCCAAGAGGCTCCCTTGCTACCATTTTTTGGTGCGGTACGTCCTCGAAGTTTTTCCTCAGAGACTAAAAACTCTATGTACTGGTGGTCACTCAATGTTTCCTCATCCAGTACCCTCCATTCTCTTATTCTGCGGGCTAGGCGGGGAGATGCGATTGTTAAATCAAGGATAGATCCCGATTCTCCCCTCCTGAACGTGAACTCGTGGCCCCGGTTTAACACCACCAGCCCATTCGTTGCCAGCATGTCGGAAACCAAGATTCCTCTCCTGTCCTGACGAGTCTCTCCCCATTCCGGCGACTTACTATTGAAGTCTCCCGCAATGAGGACATCCCTGTCAAAAGCTCTCAGACTTTCTTCAAGATAACGAATCTCAGTAGCGAATTTTCCGAATGGGTCGTTGGGCGAGAAATAGCAGCTATATATACGAATACCTGCCACGTCCGCCCAAACAAACCCCTTGTCTGTACCCAAGAATGAACCGGTGGTGATACCCGGATTGCATATCTGTATTGCCGATCTACCTGATGAGTCTTGAAACCAATTCGAGAATCCTTGCTTCTTATACTGCTCACTAATAAGCAGTATATCCACACCTCTCTCTCTGGCAGACTGCATCAGGAGATTTTGGGCAACACTACCCTTTCTGAGGTTGACCTGAAGAAATCTTACCTCTTCTGCTTCAGCTTCTTCAGTTCCTCCCTATAGACGGGGCAGGACCCGCTTCCTGGAGCGTGCTTTGTCTCCTTTATCCCTTTGTCCTCACAAGTTGTGCAATGGGATTCCCCTGCACAGTTCTTGTGGGAATGGTCTAAGGAGCCACACTTCCAGCAAGCTTTGCTCCTATCGGGTCCTCTGCAGACCCTTGCGATATGCCCATAACTAAGGCATTTATGGCATCTTTCCACTTCCACCCTGCTGCGGATCCTACAGTTTATCCAACCTACCGGTACCTTACCGGCCTCGAGCAGAGCATCAGCGTCTGCTTCTGGCAGTTGGACTACTGCCATTTTCACCGCTCCACGCAGGGTGATGAGTCTGCAGGAGATCTCCAGGTCGGTCCTGCCCAAAGCCTTTTTTAAGGCGTTGGTGACATCCTGGATCTCTGTTGTCTCGTCCAAGTCTCTAACCTCTAGTGATCTCTTTGTCACCAGAGGAGAAACCCTCGCCTTTCCTTTGAGAGCCTCGGTCACCTTCCCGCTGAAGGTCGAGAAATCCTGTCCCCTTTTAAGAACGAATAGCAAATCCTGCTTCTCGGTTCTTCGAATGGACAGAACCTCAGTTTTCGTTTCAGCGGGGTTGACCGTGGCGAAAAGCTCTGCTATAAGTTCCTTTGGAGGAGCCTTACCGTTCTCCATTGACACCCTAATGGCGTCGGTCTTTCTTCTCTTTTTTTTCCCCTGACCACTCGTGAATTCCTTTGCTTTGTCCTTCGCGAATTTATTTTTCCGCCTCTCCTTCCTAGAGACTACAGCACTCCAGTGGTCAGGAGTGTCTTCCTTTGACGGCGTGACAGAATTTACCTTTTCCTCGTTCTGCATTAGCGTAGAGGCCGGTTTTTTACTCTGCCGGTCCTCTGGGGATGTTGAGGCACCTCTTTTCTTGCTTTTGGCAGAAGAAGTCTTTGGTCCTCCCTTTTGTTTCGGAGTGGTCGATGGCGTTTTGGAACGTGCCATTTGACCTACACTTCGGTACTGCATTGGCTGCAAAGTTTTTTGAAGCCTATCTACTGATGACCGGAAAGCGAGGCCTGCGCTTCTGACTCCGGCCGAGATTTCCTTTGCTTCAGCCATGTACTCTTTCACCTCATTAGGTGTGTTCTTCCTGAAAGAACCCTCCATAGCCAATAGCGTCTTCTCCATAGCTTCATTTTGAAGCCTCTGTTCCGCCATGATACTAATCATGATCTTCCAAACGTCGGCCCATGGCGGAATTAAAGGAACCGCTTGCTCCGCTACATTTACACCAGAAGCTGAAGTGCTTTTCTCCTCCACACTTGTGGAAGGAACCTGGTGTATCTCTGCTACAGCTTTTATTACTTTAGCAGTTTCATCCGGAGTATTACGAGACTGTGTCTCTCCGGTATCCATCACCTCAATAACGTTTTCATCGGTTTTCGTTGTTTGTTTCTCCATAAAGTTATTGTTACCAGCGCATCGTCTGTGGAGGAGCGGGTCGGTATAGTTGGGAACGGGTGTACCCTCGGACGTATCCTACCCCAGTTCCCTGAGGCCCAACCACCGCTTAGCCGATCCCGGAATACACGGACGGATCGGACTCGCTCGGAGCAATATGGATTCCGATCTCCATATTCACCACAGACTCTCCTGATCAGGGTCCCGAAGGGGCTGGCTCCTGATTCCTTACCTCGGCTGACACATCGGCAGAGCAAGCTCACATCAACCCCTAGGCCCCGCCCACCGAAAACAAGTGAACGAAGTTTCGGGGTACTCCCAGTGGGCCGAGGAAGGAAACAATCATATGGGTGTGATAAGTGTATTGTGAATATGTGTGAAAAAGATGTATAAATGATGTAATTGTGTGTAACCCATATATGTGTAGAGAGGTGTTTGTGTAGAGTGTACTGTTTGGTTGCCCTTTGGTGGAAAGCCCCGCCACCACTGCAAGGTCCACCGAACATATCCAAAATGACACTCGAGTCTGGCAGCGGACAAGCATCCCACCCCGGTGACCAACGCCGTCAAGAATGGCAGTAATGTCCGGACTAAGGATATGCATCCAGTCCCAGCACACCCATGCCATCAAAGACGGCAGCCGCGCCCGGGAGAGGATAATCATCCGCTTCTCCCAGAACATCAGAGACATCACCGATGCTCGGCAGTGGACAACCAGCGGCGGAGATTATTATTATTATTATTATTATTATTATTATTATTATTATTATTATTATTATTATTATTATTATTATTATTATTATTATTATTATTATTATTATTATTATTATTATTATTATTATTATTATTATTATTATTATTATTATTATTATTATTATTTTTTTTTTTTTTTTTTTTTTTTTTTTTTTTTTTTTTTTTTTTTTTTTGCTTAGGGAATTTTGGGAAATCTGCCTACAGATACCTTGGATTCCGCACTCCAAGGTTATGTGGGGTTGGTGTGATAAAACAAAAGGAGATAAAAAAAGAAAAATAAATATATAAAATAGTAAATTTAATAAACTGGCGACCTACTGCCAGCCCGACCCACTAAAACCCGTAACCCTTCTTCTGGAGCCCTTTACCCTCCCTCGGAACTGTCGTAAGACTTTAGCCTTCGAGGGTGGCGCTCCAACTCTGTCGCTAATGTGACTTTCTGCTTTTCTCTGCGGTTATCCTGCGTTAATAGTTAAAAATTTAAAACTATTTCAATATAAAGCGGAATTAACAGCACAACAATAATTAAAAATAACAAATGTGTAATTAAGTGTAAAAAGTCAAAAGATAAAATTATAAACGGATATATAAAAAAAAAAGAAAAAATAAACGCGTATAAAAAATTGAAAACATAAAACTGTACAAAGATGAATAATAAAAAAAAAAAAAAAAACACAAACAATTAAAAAATGTATAAGGACAAATAAATCACAAAATAAATTAATAAAAAACAAAGGAATAAATTAAAAGCTGTTTAAATTACGCTTTTTGGCGGCCGTCGAGATCCTTCCTCGACATAACCGAGATTATGAATTTCTCGACTTGCCGCCAATTCTCCTCTGACTGGGTCATCAGCGATACCATGTTCTCCGGTGTAACTTGACTGTTTACACCTTCGAACATGGCCCGCCTCTCCAAGTCCCATTTCTTGCATGAGAAGAGGGTGTGCTCCGCGTTGTCCTCAGGGAACTGGCAATATGCACACACCTCGTTCTCGCGTAATTTAAAGCGACACAGGTACGAGTTAAAACACCCGTGACCTGTGAGCGCCTGAGTCAAATAATAGGAAACCTGACCGTGTTTCCTATTTATCCAGGTGGCGAGTGCCGGGATAAGGCGATAGGTCCATCGACCTTTTCCCTCACCATCCCATCTTTCCTGCCATCTTTCTATGAGCCTGTGCCTCGCTTCTTTGCGGATCAGGCCCTTGCTTGGTCTTAATTCCTCATCCCAGGAACTGCTTTCTTTAGAAAAGAGAAACATTTCTTCCCTTTCCCTCGCCAAGAGATCTGCTGGCGGGACACTTGCAAGGACCTGCACAGCACTCGTAGATACCGTCTTATATGCAGAGATGATACGCGTTGTTATCGATCTCTGCGCCGACAGTATCTTTTCACAGATGGTAACACATCTTTTACTCCTCAGGGATGGGGCCCACACTGGTGCTGCATAGATCATTTTAGCGTGGGCGGCACTCGCCACCAGTCTTCTTTTTTGTTCACGGGGTCCGCCAACATTTGGCATTAACCGTGAAAGATTAGCCGCACACTCGATCGCCTTATTCGACGCCGTAGCCATGTGGTGGTGGAAGTTTAACCTTCCATCCAACTCCACACCAAGGTATTTAATTTGTTTACTCCACTTGACCTCGAATCCGTCTATCACGATTCGTGGGAGCTCATAACCACGTCTGTCTGTGACTAGCAGTGCCTCGGTCTTTTCCAGGGCCATTTCAAGACCTCTGGTATCCAGCCAGCTTTTTGCTAGTCGCAGACATTCGTTCACCAATGTCCCAAGAGCCTCCTCACTCTCGGCAGTGCACACGAACAACGCGTCGTCCGCAAAGCCGATGATCATCGCACCTTCGGGCAGATCCATTCGCAGAAAATCATCGTAAGATACATTCCATACAAATGGACCCACCCTCGAGCCTTGAGGAGCCCCACGCTGCATCTCTTCCCTGAGAGTGCAGGTGTCTCCCTCATATATAACCCACCTGTCGCTAAGATAATTATCCATTATCCGCAACAAGTAGGGCGGCATGTTTTTCTTTTCCATCGACTCGATGAGATCTTTCCATCTTGCGGAATTAAACGCGTTACGTATGTCAATTGCTACCAACGCGCAGAAGCTCTTCTTTTTCCCAGGTCCCAATTTGTTTTTTCTTGCTTTGGCTATGTCCACAACTGCCTGGATGGCATCAACTGTGGACTTGCCTTTACGGAAACCAAATTGGTGATCGGACAGACGATTCTCTTCGGTCAAGTGGCCTTGCATTCTCTGCAGAACCATATCCTCTAGAAGTTTACCCATCGTATCTAGCAGGCATATAGGCCTGTACGATGAAACCTTATCTAGAGGTTTTTCACCTTTCCTTAGGAGGACTAACCTCTGTCGCTTCCAGTCGCGGAAGAACTCTCCTCTCTCAAGGCAAAGATTGAAGCATCGAAGCAGAATCTGGGGTAAAGTGTCGATTACCAACTTTAGGATCTCGTTACTTATCCCATCGATTCCAGGCGCCTTGCCTGTTTTCAATCTTTTGCCTGCTTTTTGCAGTTCACTAAGTGTGAAGAGTTCTTCCTCTTCGACTTTGCAAAAACTCCAGTCCCTTCTAAGGTATGGCTCCGCAGGAGGAAACAAAGAACTTATTATCTTTCTGACCCAATCGGGATTGTCCAGGCCGGGGGTCTTTTGTCTCGTCACTAATTTCTTAGTTACGATTTTAAAAGCCAGACCCCATGGGTCCTTATCGACTTCCTCGATTAGGTCCTTCCAGCTACGGCGTCGCGACTTGCGGATCTCTTTCTTGAGGTCCTTTTTCGCCTCCTTGAAAGCCTCTTTCAGCAAGGGATCTCCCTTAGATCGGGTATATGTCCTTCTTGCTTTGAGGCATTCCTTTCTCAAGGAGGCTAGCTCCTCTGACCACCAGTGCAAGGATTTTCTTACTGGAGTGGCGCCTTTGCGTGGCATTGACGCATTGCAAGCGGTGACTATCATGTTCCTCACCGCTCGCACCTCCCTATCCAGACTGCTCGGCCTCTTCACCCAGCCCAAGTCCTCAATTAAAAGGGCTTCTCTTAGGGACCGGCCGAACTTTTCCTTGTCGAGTCTCTTCATATTCCACGAGGAGGTTTTGCGACTAGGAGCATCCTGTCTTTTTCCTCCTCGTGTGTCTCCCATAGAGACTGAGAACTCAATGTACTGGTGGTCACTTGCGGTATATTCCTCTGAGACCCGCCAGTCGGTTATGCGGCTAAATAGTTTAGACGATGCGATTGTTAGATCTATTATTGATCCGATCGCACCTCGTCTAAAAGTCCATGTATTGCCTCGGTTTACTGCCAATAAGTCGTTTCTGGAGATCATTTCTCCAATACGAATTCCTCTCTTGTCGAGTCTCGTCTCACCCCACTCTGGCGACTTTGCGTTAAAATCACCAGTGATGATGACATCCAGCCTGGATTCTGTGAGGCTCGATTCTAGGTCTTCGATATTGGCTTCGAAGTTTGTCAGTGGGTCGTTGGGTGAGAAGTAGCAGCTATACATACGTATATTAGCCACCTCTATCCACACGAACCCACTGCTCGTCTCCAGAAACTTGTCAACCCGCAATTCTGGGTTGCACAGCTTTATGGCGGCTCTCTTCGCCTTATCCTGATACCAAGGGGCGAGATCGCTTCCTTGATACTGCTCACTGCAGAACAGGATATCGACCTCATTTTCCCTTGCTGTTTGCATTAGGAGCAACTGTGCATCCTTACTTGTATGCAAGTTGACCTGCAAAAATTTTAAGGATTTGCCCTTTTAATCTTTTGCAGTTCTTCTCTGTAAACCGGGCAGGCTCTCTTTCCGGAATCGTGATCCGTCTCTGGCTTTCCCAGGTCCAAGCATGTAAGGCACTTCGGCTTAACTTTACAGCTCTTCGCGAGGTGTCCCTCTCCGCCGCATCTCCGACAGTTTTTGCTTCTGTCGGGGCCTTTGCAGGTTCGGGTTGAGTGTCCGTATGCTAGGCACTTTTGGCACCTAGATACTTCAACATGCTCGCGAATTGGAGCATTTATCCAGCCGATTTTTATTTTACCAAGCTTTAGCAGAGTGTTACTTTCTGCCTCTGTCAGACGTACCAGAGCAACCTTAGTTCCTCTGTATCGCGGCAAAAGTCGACACTCCATCTTCAGGTCGGGTTTACCCAGCTTTTCTCTTAGTGCTGCAGTTACCTCATCCTCTGAGGTGGCTTCGTCCAAATCCTTAATCTCTAGAGACCTTTTATTCACTAGAGGTGTGACCTCAGCTTTACCATGCAGGGCCGAAGACAGTGCATCTGCAAATTTTAAGGTCTCTCCGCCCTTTTTCACTATCACGAGAACCTCCTGTTTAAAGGTTCTCCTGATTTTCCGGATCACGGTACCCGTATCTTCTGGGTTTACCTTTGCTTTTAGCAGCGGCAAGATACCCTCATAAAGCTTTGGGTCGCTTGCCGTAATTTTAACAGCTTCCGTGCTCCTCAGCTTCAAAGGGGGCTTCGGAAGCTCTTTTTTCTCACCTGAGGGTTTCTCTTTTGGAGTCCGTTTCTTTTTGCTTTTAACAACTTTGAAGCCGTCCCCATTGTCCGCTCCGTCCTTTAAAACGGTCTCAGCATACGAACTGCCAGGACTATTTAAGGGCGCCTCTTTCGTTCCATCTAGCGACTCAGAACCAAGCTGTGGAGCATCCTTTCGCTTAATTCTTTTCCCGCTTTGAGTCGCCCGTTGCGGACTCGCATCTGGGCTTGCACCTTCCCTGGGGCGCTTATTAACGCCCTTTGCCTTATTAGGGAGTGCAGTAACGCCGTCCAGAGCTGTAGTCGTGCTCTCCGTCTGATCTCGAGCTCCCACAGTTGGATGTTGCGGCGCCTGGTCTTTAAACGGCTCGGGGATAAAACGTAAATTCTTACAAATTGTTAAGAACGAACTCTCCAAAACCGCCACGCCATCCTGGATGTCACGACTGACGTTCTTTTGGCGCTTGAATGCCTGGTACACGCTCTTAAAAATCCCGGGAATAGCCAGAAACTGATTTGCGACATTTGATTCGTAGCATGTCAGCTGGCTATCTATTTGGCTCCCTCCAAAATCCTTGGAGCCATCTGCACCGACTATCGGGGCTTGCACCCGATCAGAATCGGTGGTGGGATTACCCTCTTTCGAGGTACCCACTTGGAGTATTTCGTTTAAAATTTTGTCCATTTCATTTGTGTTTTTTTTTTAATTCTTTGTCCCGTGTCGAGGGACAATCGGGCCTTAACAGGGTACTACCATCTGGCCAAGATGGGCCCTGAACCGCCTCCGTTAGTTACATAGACGTTATAGCATTGCCGGAGCATTGATGCGACGTCTATGATATCCAAGGGCACGTGAACATGTGTGTTCGGACGTGGAGGTCGATGTGTCTCTCCAAGATAGCAGGAAGTTTCCGCAAAGGGAGTGCATCCTGGTATCTCTTCACAGAGTTCACCCTCATTATTATTATTATTATTATTATTATTATTATTATTATTATTATTATTATTATTATTATTATTATTATTATTATTATTATTATTATTATTATTATTATTATTATTATTATTATTATTATTATTATTATTATTATTATTATTATTATTATTATTATTATTATTATTATTATTATTATTATTATTATTATTATTATTATTATTATTATTATTATTATTATTATTATTATTTTTTTTTTTTTTTTTTTTGCTTAGGGAATTTTGGGAAATCTGCCTACAGATACCTTGGATTCCGCACTCCAAGGTTATGTGGGGTTGGTGTGATAAAACAAAAGGAGATAAAAAAAAAGAAAAATAAATATATAAAATAGTAAATTTAATAAACTGGCGACCTACTGCCAGCCCGACCCACTAAAACCCGTAACCCTTCTTCTGGAGCCTTTTACCCTCCCTCGGAACTGTCGTAAGACTTTAGCCTTCGAGGGTGGCGCTCCAACTCTGTCGCTAATGTGACTTTCTGCTTTTCTCTGCGGTTATCCTGCGTTAATAGTTAAAAATTTAAAACTATTTCAATATAAAGCGGAATTAACAGCACAACAATAATTAAAAATAACAAATGTGTAATTAAGTGTAAAAAGTCAAAAGATAAAATTATAAACGGATATATAAAAAAAAAGAAAAAATAAACGCGTATAAAAAATTGAAAACATAAAACTGTACAAAGATGAATAATAAAAAAAACACAAACAATTAAAAAAATGTATAAGGACAAATAAATCACAAAATAAATTAATAAAAAACAAACGAATAAATTAAAAGCTGTTTAAATTACGCTTTTTGGCGGCCGTCGAGATCCTTCCTCAACATAACCGAGATTATGAAGTTCTCGACTTGCCGCCAATTCTCCTCTGACTGGGTCATCAGCGATACCATGTTCTCCGGTGTAACTTGACTGTTTACACCTTCGAACATGGCCCGCCTCTCCAAGTCCCATTTCTTGCATGAGAAGAGGGTGTGCTCCGCGTTGTCCTCAGGGAACTGGCAATATGCACACACCTCGTTCTCGCGTAATTTAAAGCGACACAGGTACGAGTTAAAACACCCGTGACCTGTGAACGCCTGAGTCAAGTAATAGGAAACCTGACCGTGTTTCCTATTTATCCAGGTGGCGAGTGCCGGGATAAGGCGATAAGTCCATCGACCTTTTTCCTCACCATCCCATCTTTCTTGCCATCTTTCTATGAGCCTGTGCCTCGCTTCTTTGCGGATTAGGCCCTTGCTTGGTCTTAATTCCTCATTCAAGGAACTGCTTTCTTTAGAAAAGAGAAACATTTCTTCCCTTTCCCTCGCCAAAAGATCTGCTGGCGGGACACTTGCAAGGACCTGCACAGCACTCGTAGATACCGTCTTATATGCAGAGATGATACGCGTTGTTATCGATCTCTGCGCAGACAGTATCTTTTCACAGATGGTCACACATCTTTTACTCCTCAGGGATGGGGCCCACGCTGGTGCTGCATAGAGCATTTTAGCGTGGGCGACACTCGCCACCAGTCTTCTTTTTTGTTCACGGGGTCCGCCAACATTTGGCATTAGCCGTGAAAGATTAGCCGCACACTCGATCGCTTTATTTGACGCCGTAGCCATGTGGTGGTGGAAGTTTAACCTTCCATCTAACTTCACACCAAGATATTTAATTTGCTTACTCCACTTGACCTCAAATCCGTCTATCACGATTCGTGGGAGCTCATAACCACGTCTGTCTGTGACCAGCAGTGCCTCGGTCTTTTCCAGGGCCATTTCAAGACCTCTGGTATCCAGCCAGCTTTTAGCTAGTCGCAGACATTCGTTCACCAATGTCCCAAGAGCCTCCTCACTTTCGGCAGTGCACACGAATAATGCGTCGTCCGCAAAGCCGATGATCACCGCACCTTCGGGCAGATCCATTCGCAGAAAATCATCGTAAGATACATTCCATACAAATGGACCTACCCTTGAGCCTTGAGGAGCCCCACGCTGCATCTCTTCCTTGAGAGTGCAGGTGTCTCCCTCATATATAACCCACCTGTCGCTAAGATAATTATCCATTATCCGCAACAAGTAGGGCGGCATGTTTTTCTTTTCCATCGACTCGAATTATTATTATTATTATTATTATTATTATTATTATTATTATTATTATTATTATTATTATTATTATTATTATTATTATTATTATTATTATTATTATTATTATTATTATTATTATTATTATTATTATTATTATTATTATTATTATTATTATTATTATTATTATTATTATTATTATTATTATTATTATTATTATTATTATTATTATTATTATTATTATTATTATTATTATTATTATTATTATTATTATTATTATTATTATTATTATTATTATTATTATTATTATTATTATTATTATTATTATTATTATTATTATTATTATTATTATTATTATTATTATTATTATTATTATTATTATTATTATTATTATTATTATTATTATTATTATTATTATTATTATTATTATTATTATTATTATTATTATTATTATTATTATTATTATTATTATTATTATTATTATTATTATTATTATTATTATTATTATTATTATTATTATTATTATTATTATTATTATTATTATTATTATTATTATTATTATTATTATTATTATTATTATTATTATTATTATTATTATTATTATTATTATTATTATTATTATTATTATTATTATTATTATTATTATTATTATTATTATTATTATTATTATTATTATTATTATTATTATTATTATTATTATTATTATTATTATTATTTTTTTTTTTTTTTTTTTTTTTTTTTTTTTTTTTTTTTTTTGCGTGGGAAGTGGAAAATCTGCTATAACCTTGGAGGCCTACTTCCAAGTCAGATACCTGGAGCCCGTACTCCTAGGTTATGTGGGGATGACCGCTCTTGTTCTGGCCGACCCACTAAAAACCACTCCCTTTCGAGACATATCTCCCCTGGCGGAACTGCCGTCAAGCTTAACATCGCCAGTGGAGGTCTCCTTACCTACTTCCAGATCCAAAATCCTTAACTAAGCGCTAGCGGAAGAGGGAGGAGGTCCAGTTAAGGTCTCCTCCGTCCTCCGCGAGCGCCCAGCTGAGCTGCAGGAATTCTCCGATGGTGTTGTGACATCCTTCTGTCCTTTTCCTTTGTCTGCATGACTTTGATGACAAAGGACTCTATCTCACGCCATGAGTCTGCACTCTGTAACATAATTTGAACCATGTTCTCGACCGTGACTTCAGTGCCCACGGCCGAAAACATGGCTTCCCTAAGTCCACGCCAGTGCCCGCAGGAAAAAAGCGTGTGCTCCGCGTCGTCAATGTGCTCTGCTTCGTCGTCACCCGAACCGTTGCAGTACACACATTTCGCGTCTGCTTCTATTTTAAACCGATAGAAGTACTGTCCGAAACAACCATGACCCGACATCGCTTGTGTAAGGTAGTAGCCTACTTCACCGTGTTGTCTTTCCAACCATGTGGCGAGGTGGGGAATCAGGCGATGAGTCCATCTACCTTTTAATTCCCCATCCCATCTCTCCTGCCAACTCAGAACGAGTCTTTTTCTTGACTCTAAGCGGATTAAAGCTTTGAGTCTTTCTCTACGCTCAGGGTTGCCTACTAGATCTTTGGAGAGCTGGAAATTCTCCTGCCTTTCCATCGCCAACAAATCCATTGGCGGTAATCTAGCAAGCACCCGAAGAGCGCAATCAGACACCGTTCTGAAGGCTGACGTTATTCTCCTTGCTGTCTCTCTCTGGGCCGAGAGAAGTCTGTCAGAGATGCTGTGGATCTTAAGGGCTGAGGCCCATACAGGGGCAGCATAAAGCTGCTTTGATTGAACCACAGTCGCCACTAGTCTTCGTTTATTTTCCCTGGGGCCACCGATATTGGGCATCATCCTCGAGAGGTTTCCCATGCATTCGGTGGCTTTGAGTGTTGAGATGTTAATATGTTGGCCAAAACTTAAACGTTTGTCCAACCACACTCCCAGGTACTTAAGCTTATTTCCCCATGCGACTTCAGTTCCTCCCATTTCAATTTTCGGGGCTTCATAAACTCTCCTGTCTGTGACGAGCAGAGCTTCGGTCTTTTCGAGGGCCATTTTCAGACCATGACGATATAGCCAAAATTCAGCTCGCCGCAGACTATCTTCAAGTTTTATTTTTAGCAGTCTCAAATCCTCGTCATAACATATCAAAAGCACGTCGTCCGCGAACCCGGATATAGACGTATCTTCGGGTAAGCCCAACCTCAGAAAACCGTCGTACATAACGTTCCAGATGGTTGGTCCCACCTTTGATCCTTGGGGAGCTCCGCATGTCATTTTCTCTTTGATATGACATGCATCGCTCTCGTAGACAACCCATCTGTCGCTAAGATAGTTGTCTATCATTCGCAACAGATACGTTGGTACCCCTTTACATCTCATTGCTTCAATACAAATGTCCCATTTCGCGGAATTGAACGCGTTACGGATATCGATTGAAACGAGTGCGCAAAAACCCTTCTTACGTCCCTCTTTGACTCTTTTCGCTTTTTCGAGAACTGCTAAGATCGCGTCTACTGTCGACCGGCCTTTCCTAAAACCGAATTGATTCTCTGATAGGCTATTTTCGCCTACCAGGATTCCCTGAAGTCGCTCTAGAATCATTCCCTCTAGAAGTTTACCCATCGTGTCCAATAAACAAATTGGTCTAAACGATGAGACTTTATCTAGAGGTTTATCCCCTTTTCTCAGGAGGACCAACCTCTGTGTTTTCCAGTCACTGAAAAACTCTCCACTCTCGAGACATGTATTAAAGACGTCGAGAAGCAACTCTGGATACACAGCGATTACCTCTTTGAGGATCTCGTTGGGTATTCCGTCGATGCCTGGCGCTTTGCCGTTCCTTAACGTCTTTGCCACCTTTTTAAGCTCCTCCAGCGTGAAGAGCTCCTCCCTTTGCACTACACAAGAGGAAAAGTCCTCCCTAGGGCCAGATTCCACATGGGGAAACAGCGCCTTAATAATCTTTCGGACCCAGATTGGATTGTCAAGACCAGGGGTTCTTTGCCTCGAAACTAATTTCTTAGTGACGACTTTGTAGGCCAAGCCCCATGGGTCCTTCTCCGCTTCTCCAATCAGGTCCTTCCAACACGATTTTTTGCTACTCCTTATAGCCCGCTTAAAAATCTGCCTGGCTTCTTGCCACTCTTCTTGCAGCAGAAGGTCTCCCTTAGATTGGGTATATTTCCTTCTTGCTGCATGGCATTCTCTCCTTAAGCGAGCTAGTTCGTCATTCCACCAGTACAGAGCTCCCTTCCTAGTTCTTTTTTGTTGCCGGCGAGACATTGAGTAGTTGCACGCTGCAATAATTACTCGCCTCGCCTCACGCACTTTATCACCCACTGAAGTTGGCTTCGTCATCCAGCCTAACTCGTGTATAGCCCGAGCATCGGCTAGTGACTTCACCAACTTCTCCCTATTTAGCCGTCTGAGATTCCAGGAGGGACTCTTGTGACCAATATGCGGCCTAATGTTCCCTCTCGGATTTTTCTCAGCGACTATAAACTCTATGTACTGGTGGTCACTCATAGTCGTTTCGTCCAGCACCTTCCACCGCGCGAATCTACGGGCCACGCGGGGCGACGCAATTGTCAAATCAATGATGGACCCAGATACCCCGCGTCTGAACGTGAACTCTCGTCCCCGGTTCATCACCACCAAGTCGTTTGCTGCAACCATGTCCGACACCAAGGTTCCCCTCTTGTCTAAACGGGTCTCCCCCCATTCCGGCGACTTACTATTAAAGTCTCCCGCAATGAGGACATCCCCGCCGAAAGCTTTAATGCTTTCTTCAAGAGCCTGAACCTCGGCCTCGAACTTTTTGAGGGGATCATTTGGAGAGAAGTAGCAGCTGTAAACACGTACCTCGGCCACCTCTATCCAAACGAACCCCCTATCAGTCTCCAGAAAGTCACCGATGGCGATGTCCGGGTTACATATTTGAATACCTGATCTCTTTGATGCATCCTCAAACCAGACAGAGGATTCTGGCTTCCTATACTGCTCACTGAAAAGCAGTATATCAGCTCCCCTCTCTCTGGCAGTCTGCATCAAGAGATCTTGCGCGACTTTTCCCTTCCTGAGATTAACCTGGAGAAACCTAAGCTCTGGACTTTAGATCTGTTAGTATCTTCCAGTACACCGGGCAGACCCTGCTCCCTGAAGGATGTTTTGTGTCTTCCATCCCACGATCGGAACAGTCAATGCACTGGGCTACCCCTTTGCATTGACTCTTCCTGTGGTCGAGACCGCCGCACCTCCAGCAAGCCTCCTTTCGGTCCGGCCCACTGCATCCTCCAGCCAGATGGCCGTAACAGAGGCATCTAAAGCACCTCTCTACTTCCACTCTGGCATGGACTCTGCAGTTGACCCACCCTATCTTTACTCGCCTGGCCCTAACTAACGACTCCGCTTCCGTTTCCGGGAGCCGCAGAATGGCCTTCTTCGTGCTACCATACCGAGCGAAAAGCTGACACGGAACTTCTAAGTCTGGTCTGCCAAGTGCACCCCGGACCGCCAATACAACATCTTCTTGGACTATGGTTTCGTCAAGGTCCAAAATTTCTATCGACCTCATCGAAACCACAGTCCTTACTTCTGCCTCGCCCTGAAGAGCAGCGGTCAAGGCTCTGCCGAAACCCAAGACGCCCTGTCCCTTTTTGAGTACCAGAAGGAGATCGTTCCTTTTGGTCCTCCGAATCGACAGTATCTCCGTCTGCGTATCCTCAGGCCTAACCGCCGCCTTCATTTTGCTCATAATGTTTGGATCTTTCGTAGATATCACGATCGCATCCGTCATTTTTTCTCTCTTTTTACGTGGAGGTCGATCAGTCTCTTTGATCGACTCCCCCGTCTTTTCTTCCAACTTCTCTGCATCCCCCTTCTTTTTTTTCTTTTTCTTCTTTTTCTTGACCTCTTTCCAGGTTTCATTTTCCTGGAGAGAGTTCAATTTTTCATTTTCTTCGGTAGCAGGCTTGCTGTCCCCCGGGTCCAGCTCGCCTGTTTTGCCCTTCTTTTTCTCCACTTTCTCTGGTGGTGTCCCAGAGGCATCTCTCTTTTTTCCTTTTCTTTCAGAGTTCGGAGTCGCCAAGGGTATTGTCCCCTGGCGGCCTCGAGCTCTCTTCTGGCTGAGGGAATCCACTATCTCTAAATTATGAGAAAAGCAGGCCCCCTCCTCCAACATATCTTTTAAGATGCCTCTGAGGCTATCACTATGGTGATATGCCTCTCTGGCACTGATTTTCACCTCCCTGGAGTTGTTCTTGAGCATCCCTTCCTTCACTATTTCTAGTGATTTGAGGAGTTGCTCAACCACCACAGACTGCTTCTCCATAAGTCCAAGAATGACTTGCCATTCTTCGACGATCGGTGAAGCAGTCCGCGACACCAGAGTCTCCTTTTCCTTTTCAATGATGGACTCAGAGGAAACTACGCTCTCCGTCTCCATCATCACTTTTCCGTCACCGTTATGGTCAGAAGGACCAGTGTGCTGTTGGCCCCCTCCAAAATCCGTGGGCCTTAATAATTATTATTATTATTATTATTATTATTATTATTATTATTATTATTATTATTATTATTATTATTATTATTATTATTATTATTATTATTATTATTATTATTATTATTATTATTATTATTATTATTATTATTATTATTATTATTATTATTATTATTTTTATTATTATTATTATTATTATTATTATTATTATTATTATTATTATTATTATTATTATTATTATTATTATTATTATTATTATTATTATTATTATTATTATTATTATTATTATTATTATTATTATTATTATTATTATTATTATTATTATTATTATTATTATTATTATTATTATTATTATTATTATTATTATTATTATTATTATTATTATTATTATTATTATTATTATTATTATTATTATTATTATTATTATTATTATTATTATTATTATTATTATTATTATTATTATTATTATTATTATTATTATTATTATTATTATTATTATTATTATTATTATTATTATTATTATTATTATTATTATTATTATTATTATTATTATTATTATTATTATTATTATTATTATTATTATTATTATTATTATTATTATTATTATTATTATTATTATTATTATTATTATTATTATTATTATTATTATTATTATTATTATTATTATTATTATTATTATTATTATTATTATTATTATTATTATTATTATTATTATTATTATTATTATTATTATTATTATTATTATTATTATTATTATTATTATTATTATTATTATTATTATTATTATTATTATTATTATTATTATTATTATTATTATTATTATTATTATTATTATTATTATTATTATTATTATTATTATTATTTTTTTTTTTTTTTTTTTTTTTTTTTTTTTTTTTTTGTAGTCGGAAGTGGAAAATCTGTGAATTCAGATACCTGGGTAATGAATTCCAGGTTATGTGGGGATGACCGCTTTTGTTCTGGTCGACCCACTAAAAACCACTCCCGTCTTAATTTGGACTATTCTTCAACCCACGGAACTTTTAACTTCGTGAAGTGAAGGTCCCATTAGGTCGCTTACGCGACTCTTCCGTGCCGCTCTTGTTCTGGCCTTATTTCCTCCTTGTCCTTGACAGAGTCTTCTTTGCCTCCTCGAGGGCAGTTCTGAAGACTCTGCATCTCCCTGATCCAGCGACATGTTGGATGTTTTCCTTTTCGCTGAATTTCGCCTTGCATAAGAAGCAGCATGGGCTCTTCTTACAATCTGCTGCCTTATGGCCGGCTTCTCCGCACTTGAAGCACGCAGCCGACCTATCTACCGCTTGGCAATCTCTGCCTATATGGCCATAGTCAAGGCACCTGTGACACCTTGTAACCATAACTCTCCTACTAATTTTGCAGGACACAAAACCGATTTTAATGTGCCCTATCTTCTCCAGCTTGTTAGCGTCCTCTTGGGAGGTGACCACGACAGCGAGCTTAATACCTCGCTTATTTGGTCCGAGGACCGTCACCTTCCTGCTTCCTGCTGGCACCGTAGATAGTTTGTCCAGGGCTTCTTTGACATCCTCCTGTTCGGTAAGGGTGTCCATGTCGCGGATCTCCAGCACAGTCTGCCGATCCGCCATCTGCACCTTACCTAGATCGCCGATCACCTTTGTCACCTCTTCGGTGAACAACTTCTTGTTCGAAGACCCCCCAATTTTAATAAGGAGGTCTCCCTTTTTAGTGGGTACAGCTCCCACAACCCTTGTCTGGCTGGCCTCCAAGTCAGCCTCTTTTCGAACCTTCGCTAGCACTTCGGCAAAGGTAGATCCTTCAGCCACTTTGACGACCATTGTGGCTCTTCCCTTCTTATCTGAAATTGGCTTTGGTGCCGTTTTCATCTCCTTGCCTTTGGACCTTTTAGAAGGTCCCTCCTCCCTTTTCCTTTTTGGATCCTTCGCAAGCTCAGGATCACTTCTCTTTCGTTTCTGAGCATCCAAGACAACGTTTCTCAACATGATCGCGTTACAACGATCTCGTCTAACTCTACGATCCTGTCTGGCCTCTTCCGACCAAGTCAATCCCTGGTAGAGATTCTCATCCTTTTTCGTAGCTGCTGCGTGCTTCTCCTTGATCTCCTGTATGAGCGATTTCATGCCTTTGAGTCCATCCTTGATTGTCATATTGACATTCTTTTGGACCTCGCAGGACTTCATCATCTTGTTAACCGCTTCCTCCATTGCTAGAATGCATGTTGCCTCTTCCTCTCGCAGCTTAATACATTCATCTCGATCTTGGTTGCAGCTTGCAATGTCCTTTGCCGAAGCATTACTGAAGACAGAAATGCCACTGACCTGGCTTGTCACGCTGCTTGTACTTCCTCTTCTTTCTACCCTATCCACGATGATCTGTGGAACTCCCAACGCGTTGTTGCCCTCCTGCATCCATGGGCCACTGGCCACCGCCCTCACGCTCGAAAGCGCTTGACGATCGGAACCAGTGAGGGATTTAGCCGAAGCATTACCCCGCAGGTACTCCTCGTTTTTACAATCGCTCATACTTAATGTTTGTCCCGTATCGAGGGAACGATCGAGCCTAAAAAGGGTACTACCATCTGGCCAAGATGGGCCCTGAACCGCCTCCGTTAGTTACATAGACGTTATAGCATTGCCGAAGCATTGATGCGACGTCTATGATATCCAAGGGCACGTGAACATGTATGTTCGGACGTGGAGGTCGATGTGTCTCTCCAAGATAGCAGGAAGTTTCCGCAAAGGGAGTGCATCCTAGTATCTCTTCACAGAGTTTACCCTCATTATTATTATTATTATTATTATTATTATTATTATTATTATTATTATTATTATTATTATTATTATTATTATTATTATTATTATTATTATTATTATTATTATTATTATTATTATTATTATTATTATTATTATTATTATTATTATTATTATTATTATTATTATTATTATTATTATTATTATTATTATTATTATTATTATTATTATTATTATTATTATTATGCTGATTAGTGAACAGTACACAAATATAAATAAATACTGCTGGTACACGGATAACCTTTCAACAGCGGCCATATGGATTCCAAATAGAAAGGAATTTCGAGTAAAGAATCATGGAAGTGAAGATGGTTTCGCCTGGGTAAATAATGGAGAAATCACATTTGTGAGCTGTTACTTTACACCAAACGAGAGTCTCGGGTCCTTCTTAGATAAACTTAATTGTCTGGAAGACTTTATCAGGGAAACGGGTGGGATCTTCGTGATCGGGGGTGACTTTAACGCAAAAGCACCAGATTGGGGCATGAAGAAATTAGATGCAAGGGGACTTAGCATTTTAGAAATGGCTGCTAGAACTGGTTTGACGGTTGCAAACCAAGGAAATACCTCTACTTTTAGACGTTCGGGTTACGCGGAAACAATTCCAGACATTACCCTTGTGAGTGATAAATTCGCAGATTACATTGAAACATGGGAAGTAAAAGAAAACTATACTGGCAGCGATCATCAGTACATCGCTTTCACAGTATCGAAGAGAAGAGATTCTAATATAAAACATAGCACTCAAAAACGCAGTTGGAATTTAAATAAACTAAATGAAGAAGTATTCAAAGAAGCTATCCTAGTCGGCAGTGATGAAATAGCAATTGTAGAAAAATGGAAGAATGCAGAAACACTAGCTAAAGATACAGTCAACCTTCTTCATAAGGTCTGTAATTCCTCCATGCCTCGCAAAAGACAGAACAAAAAAAGGCGTCCGGTTTATTGGTGGACAACTGAAATTGCAAATCTGAGGAAAAATTGTCTCCGACTCAGACGACGAGCAACTCGAGTTAGGAAGAAACAACGCGGAATTGCGTTTCAAGAAGAGGAAGAATACAAAGTAGCAAAAAAATCCTTAAAAAACGCTATAAAGAAAAGTAAAAAATCCAAATGGGAGGAACTCAGACTAGATATAGAAAATGATCCTTGGGGATTGGGTTACAAGCTAGTCATGAAGAAGATAAAAGCACCAATAAATAATATTGACCTAAATGCTGAAGAAATAATACAGATTGTAAACTCTTTGTTTCCGACACATCCTAACCGCCCTGCGGATCTGAAAATAGCCATCCCAAATGAAGAGATACCACTCTTTGATTTGGGGGAGCTAATAAAAGCAGCAGCGGCTCTCCAGAACAAAAAGGCACCGGGCCCTGATGGGATTCCAGCGGAAGTTTTAAAATTAGTAACGACATTATGCCCAGAAATTCTTTTAAACCTATATAATAAGTGTCTAGTAGAGGGTATTTTTCCGAAGAGATGGAAGATACAACGTCTTATCTTAATCAGTAAAGGTAAAGGTGACCCGAAGTTGCCATCAGCATACCGACCACTGTGTATGCTTGACACTATAGGGAAACTTCTCGAGAAATTACTGAAGACGCGTCTAACGTTAGCTGTGGAAGAAAACGGAGGACTATCAGAGCGACAATACGGCTTCCGAAAAGGCTTATCAACAATCGGAGCAGTAAAAGAAGTAATTACTAAATTTTTGTCTGAACAATGAAGAAATCATTATTCCCGAAAAATCATCATGCTGGTCACTTTAGATGTTAAAAATGCGTTTAACTCCGCTAGATGGGTGGACATTTTGAAATCACTGGAAAGCTTCATGATCCCACCGTACTTACTTCGTATGATACAGAGTTACCTTAGAGATAGGGAATTAATATATTTCACTGAAAAGGGAGATGAGAGAAAGAAGATAACAGCAGGCGTAGCTCAAGGCTCAATACTAGGCCCAGATCTATGGAATATTTCATATGATAGCATTCTTCGCAAGGAAATGCCTAAAAACGCTTTCTTGGTTGGTTATGCAGACGATATTGCCGCGATAATTTCCGCAAGAGACACAGAGGAAGCTCAAATGATCTTGAACCAAGTCATGAGAAGAGTAAATGCTTGGATGAAGGAACACTTTCTAATGTTAGCACTGGAGAAGACAGAAATTGTCCTAATGACGAGAAAACAAATCAAAACAACAATCAGCATGAAAATTAAAGATAACGAACTGACAACGGTGGATTCCCTAAAATATTTAGGCATAAAAATAGACAAAAAACTGACATTTTTTGAGCACATTAAAGATGTATCTGAAAAAGCTCTCAAAACAACTGCAAACATGAGCAGATTATTTGCAAATATTGGAGGGCCGTCGCCAACAAAAAGGCGACTTCTTCTATCGGTGGTAAATTCTATTCTGCTTTATGGCAGCGAGCTAGTAGCGGAAGCTTTAAAAAAGGAAAAATATAGGAGCAAAATGGCCTCTGTTCAATTACTTGGAGCGCTAAGAATAGCGTCATGCTATAGAACCGTATCGGAACCAGCTGCATTAATTATTGCAAGAGTGATTCCTATTGATTTGATGGCTCAAGAAAGAAAGATGGTGTACGACAGGGATAAAGAAACAAGCAAGACAGATGTACGGAAAAAGGCAAGAGAAATGAGTATGAGATCATGGCAGGATAGATGGAACGGAGAGACTAGAGGTAGATGGACCTTTAGACTCATACCAAGGATTGATAAATGGTTTAACCAGCAATGTGGAGAGGTTAATTATTATTTAACCCAATTATTAACAGGACATGGCTATTTTCTGGCCTTTTTACATAAAATAGGTAAAACTCCGAGAGCAGCATGCTTGTATGGAGATTCCGAAAAAGACGATGTTTGTCATACGTTCTTCCATTGCATAAGATGGAGTCTAGAAAGAAGAAAACTAGAAGAAAATATTGGACCAATAACTCCGGAAAACATCGTGAATAAAATGCTGCTAAATGAGAAAACATGGTATGACGTATCTGCTTACGTAGAAAAAGTCCTAAAAATAAAGAAGTCTGAAATAGACACCATCAGATAGACAATTAAAACTTATATCGATGCTGATGTATATGTTAGATGTGCCGTTATTGTTGATTATTATTTATTTATTGAAATTTATTTATTGACGAAAAGAATCCAACCGTAGTAGACCAAAAAAGTAAAGAAACCCAAGCAGGTTAACAATTATAGAGAGCCGAAGTACGGCTAAGAGTCGCCGATGATCTCCAACCCCTGAAGAAATGCGAAAAGCGAATACCGGGGGTTAGTTGGTAGGCGTGAATGGGGGGTGTTTTGGTGCGGTAAGGGCGGCTACAGAAAGTAGGATCGACTCAGTCCCACACAGTCCTAAGATATAGGGAGTGCATAAAGCATTTCACCTCCTCCTCGAAAAAAAAAAAAAAATATTATTATTATTATTATTATTATTATTATTATTATTATTATTATTATTATTATTATTATTATTATTATTATTATTATTATTATTATTATTATTATTATTATTATTATTATTATTATTATTATTATTATTATTATTATTATTATTATTATTATTATTATTATTATTATTATTATTATTATTATTATTATTATTATTATTATTATTATTATTATTATTATTATTATTATTATTATTATTATTATTATTATTATTATTATTATTATTATTATTATTATTATTATTATTATTATTATTATTATTATTATTATTATTATTATTATTATTATTATTATTATTATTATTATTATTATTATTATTATTTTTTTTTTTTTTTTTTGCTTAGGGACTTTTGGGAAATCTGCTTACAGATACCTTGGATTCCGCACTCCAAGGTTATGTGGGGTTGGTATGAAAATTAAAAAAAAGAAAAATAAATGTAAATTTAATAAACTGGCGACTTACTGCCAGCCCGACCCACTAAAACCCGTAACCCTTCTTCTGGAGCCCTTTACCCTCCCTCGGAACTGTCGTAAGACTCTAGCCTTCGAGAGTGGCGCTCCAACTCTGTCGCTATTGCGACTTTCTGCTTTTCTCTGCGGTTATCCTGCGTTAATAGTTAAAAATTTTGAAACTATTTCAATATAAAAGCGGAATTAACAGCACAACAATAATTAAAAAAAATAACAAATGTGTAATTAAGTGTAAAAAGTCAAAAGATAAAATTATAAACGGATATATAAAAAAAGAAAAAATAAACGCGTATAAAATATTGAAAACACAAAACTGTACAAAGATGAATAAAAAACACAAACAAATTAAAAAATGTATAAGGACAAATAAATCACAAAATAAATTAATAAAAAACAAACGAATAAATTAAAAGCTGTTTAAATTACGCTTTTTGGCGGCCGTCGAGATCCTTCCTCGACATAACCGAGATTATGAAGTTCTCGACTTGCCGCCAATTCTCCTCTGACTGGGTCATCAGCGATACCATGTTCTCCGGTGTAACTTGTCTGTTTACACCTTCGAACATGGCCCGCCTCTCCAAGTTCCATTTCTTGCATGAGAAGAGGGTGTGCTCCGCGTTGTCCTCAGGGAACTGGCAATATGCACACACCTCGTTCTCGCGTAATTTAAAGCGACACAGGTACGAGTTAAAACACCCGTGACCTGTGAACGCCTGAGTCAAGTAATAGGAAACCTGACCGTGTTTCCTATTTATCCAGGTGGCGAGTGCCGGGATAAGGCGATAAGTCCATCGACCTTTTTCCTCACCATCCCATCTTTCTTGCCATCTTTCTATGAGCCTGTGCCTCGCTTCTTTGCGGATTAGGCCCTTGCTTGGTCTTAATTCCTCATTCAAGGAACTGCTTTCTTTAGAAAAGAGAAACATTTCTTCCCTTTCCCTCGCCAAAAGATCTGCTGGCGGGACACTTGCAAGGACCTGCACAGCACTCGTAGATACCGTCTTATATGCAGAGATGATACGCGTTGTTATCGATCTCTGCGCAGACAGTATCTTTTCACAGATGGTCACACATCTTTTACTCCTCAGGGATGTGGCCCACGCTGGTGCTGCATAGAGCATTTTAGCGTGGGCGACACTCGCCACCAGTCTTCTTTTTTGTTCACGGGGTCCGCCAACATTTGGCATTAGCCGTGAAAGATTAGCCGCACACTCGATCGCCTTATTTGACGCCGTAGCCATGTGGTGGTGGAAGTTTAATTTCCCATCTAACTCCACACCAAGATATTTAATTTGCTTACTCCACTTGACCTCGAATCCGTCTATCACGATTCGTGGGAGCTCATAACCACGTCTGTCTGTGACCAGCAGTGCCTCGGTCTTTTCCAGGGCCATTTCAAGACCTCTGGTATCCAGCCAGCTTTTAGCTAGTCGCAGACATTCGTTCACCAATGTCCCAAGAGCCTCCTCACTTTCGGCAGTGCAAACGAATAACGCGTCGTCCGCAAAGCCGATGATCACTGCACCTTCGGGCAGATCCATTCGCAGAAAATCATCGTAAGATACATTCCATACAAATGGACCCACCCTCGAGCCTTGAGGAGCCCCACGCTGCATCTCTTCCTTGAGAGTGCAGGTGTCTCCCTCATATATAACCCACCTGTCGCTAAGATAATTATCCATTATCCGCAACAAGTAGGGCGGCATGTTTTTCTTTTCCATCGACTCGATGAGATCTTTCCATCTTGCGGAATTAAACGCGTTGCGTATGTCAATTGCTACCAACGCGCAGAAGCTCTTCTTTTTCCCAGGTCCCAATTTGTTTTTTCCTGCTTTGGCTATGTCCACAACTGCCTGGATGGCATCAACCGTGGACTTGCCTTTACGGAAACCAAATTGGTGATCGGATAGACGATTCTCTTCGGTCAAGTGGCTTTGCATTCTCTGCAGAACCATATCCTCTAGAAGTTTACCCATCGTATCTAGCAGGCATATAGGCCTGTACGATGAAACCTTATCTAGAGGTTTTTCACCTTTCCTTAGGAGGACTAACCTCTGTCGCTTCCAGTCGCGGAAGAACTCTCCTCTCTCAAGGCAAAGATTGAAGCATCGAAGCAGAATCTGGGGTGAAGTGTCGATTACCAACTTTAGGATCTCGTTACTTATCCCATCGATTCCAGGCGCCTTGCCTGTTTTCAATCTTTTGCCTGCTTTTTGCAGTTCACTAAGTGTGAAGAGTTCTTCCTCTTCGACTTTGCAAAAACTCCAGTCCCTTCTAAGGTATGGTTCCGCAGGAGGAAACAAAGAATTTATTATCTTTCTGACCCAATCGGGATTGTCCAGGCCGGGGGTCTTTTGCCTCGTCGCTAATTTCTTAGTAACGATTTTAAAAGCCAGACCCCATGGGTCCTTATCGACTTCCTCGATTAGGTCCTTCCAGCTACGGCGTCGCGACTTGCGGATCTCTTTCTTGAGGTTCTTTTTTGCCTCCTTGAAAGCCTCTTTCAGCAAGGGATCTCCCTTAGATCGGGTATATGTACGGCTAAGAGTCGCCGATGATCTCCAACCCCTGAAGAAATGCGAAAAGCGAATACCGGGGGTTAGTTGGTAGGCGTGAATGGGGGGTGTTTTGGTGCGGTAAGGGCGGCTACAGAAAGTAGGATCGACTCAGTCCCACACAGTCCTAAGATATAGGGAGTGCATAAAGCATTTCACCTCCTCCTCGAAAAAAAAAAAAAATATTATTATTATTATTATTATTATTATTATTATTATTATTATTATTATTATTATTATTATTATTATTATTATTATTATTATTATTATTATTATTATTATTATTATTATTATTATTATTATTATTATTATTATTATTATTATTATTATTATTATTATTATTATTATTATTATTATTATTATTATTATTATTATTATTATTATTATTATTATTATTTTTTTTTTTTTTTTTTTTGCTTAGGGACTTTTGGGAAATCTGCTTACAGATACCTTGGATTCCGCACTCCAAGGTTATGTGGGGTTGGTATAAAAATTAAAAAAAAGAAAAATAAATGTAAATTTAATAAACTGGCGACTTACTGCCAGCCCGACCCACTAAAACCCGTAACCCTTCTTCTGGAGCCCTTTACCCTCCCTCGGAACTGTCGTAAGACTCTAGCCTTCGAGAGTGGCGCTCCAACTCTGTCGCTATTGCGACTTTCTGCTTTTCTCTGCGGTTATCCTGCGTTAATAGTTAAAAATTTTGAAACTATTTCAATATAAAAGCGGAATTAACAGCACAACAATAATTAAAAAAAATAACAAATGTGTAATTAAGTGTAAAAAGTCAAAAGATAAAATTATAAACGGATATATAAAAAAAGAAAAAATAAACGCGTATAAAATATTGAAAACACAAAACTGTACAAAGATGAATAAAAAACACAAACAAATTAAAAAATGTATAAGGACAAATAAATCACAAAATAAATTAATAAAAAACAAACGAATAAATTAAAAGCTGTTTAAATTACGCTTTTTGGCGGCCGTCGAGATCCTTCCTCGACATAACCGAGATTATGAAGTTCTCGACTTGCCGCCAATTCTCCTCTGACTGGGTCATCAGCGATACCATGTTCTCCGGTGTAAATTGTCTGTTTACACCTTCGAACATGGCCCGCCTCTCCAAGTTCCATTTCTTGCATGAGAAGAGGGTGTGCTCCGCGTTGTCCTCAGGGAACTGGCAATATGCACACACCTCGTTCTCGCGTAATTTAAAGCGACACAGGTACGAGTTAAAACACCCGTGACCTGTGAACGCCTGAGTCAAGTAATAGGAAACCTGACCGTGTTTCCTATTTATCCAGGTGGCGAGTGCCGGGATAAGGCGATAAGTCCATCGACCTTTTTCCTCACCATCCCATCTTTCTTGCCATCTTTCTATGAGCCTGTGCCTCGCTTCTTTGCGGATTAGGCCCTTGCTTGGTCTTAATTCCTCATTCAAGGAACTGCTTTCTTTAGAAAAGAGAAACATTTCTTCCCTTTCCCTCGCCAAAAGATCTGCTGGCGGGACACTTGCAAGGACCTGCACAGCACTCGTAGATACCGTCTTATATGCAGAGATGATACGCGTTGTTATCGATCTCTGCGCAGACAGTATCTTTTCACAGATGGTCACACATCTTTTACTCCTCAGGGATGTGGCCCACGCTGGTGCTGCATAGAGCATTTTAGCGTGGGCGACACTCGCCACCAGTCTTCTTTTTTGTTCACGGGGTCCGCCAACATTTGGCATTAGCCGTGAAAGATTAGCCGCACACTCGATCGCCTTATTTGACGCCGTAGCCATGTGGTGGTGGAAGTTTAATTTCCCATCTAACTCCACACCAAGATATTTAATTTGCTTACTCCACTTGACCTCGAATCCGTCTATCACGATTCGTGGGAGCTCATAACCACGTCTGTCTGTGACCAGCAGTGCCTCGGTCTTTTCCAGGGCCATTTCAAGACCTCTGGTATCCAGCCAGCTTTTAGCTAGTCGCAGACATTCGTTCACCAATGTCCCAAGAGCCTCCTCACTTTCGGCAGTGCAAACGAATAACGCGTCGTCCGCAAAGCCGATGATCACTGCACCTTCGGGCAGATCCATTCGCAGAAAATCATCGTAAGATACATTCCATACAAATGGACCCACCCTCGAGCCTTGAGGAGCCCCACGCTGCATCTCTTCCTTGAGAGTGCAGGTGTCTCCCTCATATATAACCCACCTGTCGCTAAGATAATTATCCATTATCCGCAACAAGTAGGGCGGCATGTTTTTCTTTTCCATCGACTCGATGAGATCTTTCCATCTTGCGGAATTAAACGCGTTGCGTATGTCAATTGCTACCAACGCGCAGAAGCTCTTCTTTTTCCCAGGTCCCAATTTGTTTTTTCCTGCTTTGGCTATGTCCACAACTGCCTGGATGGCATCAACCGTGGACTTGCCTTTACGGAAACCAAATTGGTGATCGGATAGACGATTCTCTTCGGTCAAGTGGCTTTGCATTCTCTGCAGAACCATATCCTCTAGAAGTTTACCCATCGTATCTAGCAGGCATATAGGCCTGTACGATGAAACCTTATCTAGAGGTTTTTCACCTTTCCTTAGGAGGACTAACCTCTGTCGCTTCCAGTCGCGGAAGAACTCTCCTCTCTCAAGGCAAAGATTGAAGCATCGAAGCAGAATCTGGGGTGAAGTGTCGATTACCAACTTTAGGATCTCGTTACTTATCCCATCGATTCCAGGCGCCTTGCCTGTTTTCAATCTTTTGCCTGCTTTTTGCAGTTCACTAAGTGTGAAGAGTTCTTCCTCTTCGACTTTGCAAAAACTCCAGTCCCTTCTAAGGTATGGTTCCGCAGGAGGAAACAAAGAATTTATTATCTTTCTGACCCAATCGGGATTGTCCAGGCCGGGGGTCTTTTGCCTCGTCGCTAATTTCTTAGTAACGATTTTAAAAGCCAGACCCCATGGGTCCTTATCGACTTCCTCGATTAGGTCCTTCCAGCTACGGCGTCGCGACTTGCGGATCTCTTTCTTGAGGTTCTTTTTTGCCTCCTTGAAAGCCTCTTTCAGCAAGGGATCTCCCTTAGATCGGGTATATGTACGGCTAAGAGTCGCCGATGATCTCCAACCCCTGAAGAAATGCGAAAAGCGAATACCGGGGGTTAGTTGGTAGGCGTGAATGGGGGGTGTTTTGGTGCGGTAAGGGCGGCTACAGAAAGTAGGATCGACTCAGTCCCACACAGTCCTAAGATATAGGGAGTGCATAAAGCATTTCACCTCCTCCTCGAAAAAAAAAAAAAAATATTATTATTATTATTATTATTATTATTATTATTATTATTATTATTATTATTATTATTATTATTATTATTATTATTATTATTATTATTATTATTATTATTATTATTATTATTATTATTATTATTATTATTATTATTATTATTATTATTATTATTATTATTATTATTATTATTATTATTATTATTATTATTATTATTATTATTATTATTATTATTATTATTATTATTATTATTATTTTTTTTTTTTTTTTTTTTTTTGCTTAGGGACTTTTGGGAAATCTGCTTACAGATACCTTGGATTCCGCACTCCAAGGTTATGTGGGGTTGGTATAAAAATTAAAAAAAAGAAAAATAAATGTAAATTTAATAAACTGGCGACTTACTGCCAGCCCGACCCACTAAAACCCGTAACCCTTCTTCTGGAGCCCTTTACCCTCCCTCGGAACTGTCGTAAGACTCTAGCCTTCGAGAGTGGCGCTCCAACTCTGTCGCTATTGCGACTTTCTGCTTTTCTCTGCGGTTATCCTGCGTTAATAGTTAAAAATTTTGAAACTATTTCAATATAAAAGCGGAATTAACAGCACAACAATAATTAAAAAAAATAACAAATGTGTAATTAAGTGTAAAAAGTCAAAAGATAAAATTATAAACGGATATATAAAAAAAGAAAAAATAAACGCGTATAAAATATTGAAAACACAAAACTGTACAAAGATGAATAAAAAACACAAACAAATTAAAAAATGTATAAGGACAAATAAATCACAAAATAAATTAATAAAAAACAAACGAATAAATTAAAAGCTGTTTAAATTACGCTTTTTGGCGGCCGTCGAGATCCTTCCTCGACATAACCGAGATTATGAAGTTCTCGACTTGCCGCCAATTCTCCTCTGACTGGGTCATCAGCGATACCATGTTCTCCGGTGTAAATTGTCTGTTTACACCTTCGAACATGGCCCGCCTCTCCAAGTTCCATTTCTTGCATGAGAAGAGGGTGTGCTCCGCGTTGTCCTCAGGGAACTGGCAATATGCACACACCTCGTTCTCGCGTAATTTAAAGCGACACAGGTACGAGTTAAAACACCCGTGACCTGTGAACGCCTGAGTCAAGTAATAGGAAACCTGACCGTGTTTCCTATTTATCCAGGTGGCGAGTGCCGGGATAAGGCGATAAGTCCATCGACCTTTTTCCTCACCATCCCATCTTTCTTGCCATCTTTCTATGAGCCTGTGCCTCGCTTCTTTGCGGATTAGGCCCTTGCTTGGTCTTAATTCCTCATTCAAGGAACTGCTTTCTTTAGAAAAGAGAAACATTTCTTCCCTTTCCCTCGCCAAAAGATCTGCTGGCGGGACACTTGCAAGGACCTGCACAGCACTCGTAGATACCGTCTTATATGCAGAGATGATACGCGTTGTTATCGATCTCTGCGCAGACAGTATCTTTTCACAGATGGTCACACATCTTTTACTCCTCAGGGATGTGGCCCACGCTGGTGCTGCATAGAGCATTTTAGCGTGGGCGACACTCGCCACCAGTCTTCTTTTTTGTTCACGGGGTCCGCCAACATTTGGCATTAGCCGTGAAAGATTAGCCGCACACTCGATCGCCTTATTTGACGCCGTAGCCATGTGGTGGTGGAAGTTTAATTTCCCATCTAACTCCACACCAAGATATTTAATTTGCTTACTCCACTTGACCTCGAATCCGTCTATCACGATTCGTGGGAGCTCATAACCACGTCTGTCTGTGACCAGCAGTGCCTCGGTCTTTTCCAGGGCCATTTCAAGACCTCTGGTATCCAGCCAGCTTTTAGCTAGTCGCAGACATTCGTTCACCAATGTCCCAAGAGCCTCCTCACTTTCGGCAGTGCAAACGAATAACGCGTCGTCCGCAAAGCCGATGATCACTGCACCTTCGGGCAGATCCATTCGCAGAAAATCATCGTAAGATACATTCCATACAAATGGACCCACCCTCGAGCCTTGAGGAGCCCCACGCTGCATCTCTTCCTTGAGAGTGCAGGTGTCTCCCTCATATATAACCCACCTGTCGCTAAGATAATTATCCATTATCCGCAACAAGTAGGGCGGCATGTTTTTCTTTTCCATCGACTCGATGAGATCTTTCCATCTTGCGGAATTAAACGCGTTGCGTATGTCAATTGCTACCAACGCGCAGAAGCTCTTCTTTTTCCCAGGTCCCAATTTGTTTTTTCCTGCTTTGGCTATGTCCACAACTGCCTGGATGGCATCAACCGTGGACTTGCCTTTACGGAAACCAAATTGGTGATCGGATAGACGATTCTCTTCGGTCAAGTGGCTTTGCATTCTCTGCAGAACCATATCCTCTAGAAGTTTACCCATCGTATCTAGCAGGCATATAGGCCTGTACGATGAAACCTTATCTAGAGGTTTTTCACCTTTCCTTAGGAGGACTAACCTCTGTCGCTTCCAGTCGCGGAAGAACTCTCCTCTCTCAAGGCAAAGATTGAAGCATCGAAGCAGAATCTGGGGTGAAGTGTCGATTACCAACTTTAGGATCTCGTTACTTATCCCATCGATTCCAGGCGCCTTGCCTGTTTTTAATCTTTTGCCTGCTTTTTGCAGTTCACTAAGTGTGAAGAGTTCTTCCTCTTCGACTTTGCAAAAACTCCAGTCCCTTCTAAGGTATGGTTCCGCAGGAGGAAACAAAGAATTTATTATCTTTCTGACCCAATCGGGATTGTCCAGGCCGGGGGTCTTTTGCCTCGTCGCTAATTTCTTAGTAACGATTTTAAAAGCCAGACCCCATGGGTCCTTATCGACTTCCTCGATTAGGTCCTTCCAGCTACGGCGTCGCGACTTGCGGATCTCTTTCTTGAGGTTCTTTTTTGCCTCCTTGAAAGCCTCTTTCAGCAAGGGATCTCCCTTAGATCGGGTATATGTACGGCTAAGAGTCGCCGATGATCTCCAACCCCTAAAGAAATGCGAAAAGCGAATACCGGGGGTTAGTTGGTAGGCGTGAATGGGGGGTGTTTTGGTGCGGTAAGGGCGGCTACAGAAAGTAGGATCGACTCAGTCCCACACAGTCCTAAGATATAGGGAGTGCATAAAGCATTTCACCTCCTCCTCGAAAAAAAAAAAAAATATTATTATTATTATTATTATTATTATTATTATTATTATTATTATTATTATTATTATTATTATTATTATTATTATTATTATTATTATTATTATTATTATTATTATTATTATTATTATTATTTTTTTTTTTTTTTTTTTTTTTTTTTAGTCGGAAGTGGAAAATCTGCGAATTCAGATACCTGGGCAATGAATTCCAGGTTATGTGGGGATGACCGCTCTTGTTCTGGTCCACCCACTAAAAACCACTCCCGTCTTAATTTGGGACACTTGATCCACCTGCGGAACTACCGTCAGGCCTTCAACCTCGCAAATGGTGGTCCCCTTGTCCTACTCCTTAACTGGGCCTTAATCCGCTCTAGCTATGTGGGAACGTGGGTGGGAGGAAAACTAAATGATTCCCTCCCCCCCACGCTCACACACAGCCGAGCACTGGATTCCTCCGGTCAACCTCGTCTTCCGTCTCTATCTTTTTCTTTCATTACTTTAATAATGAAGGATTCAATATGCCTCCACGAGTCCACGTTCTGAACCATGGTAGACACCATGTTATCGGCGTTGATTTCAAAGCCAACTGCCGTAAACATGGCCATTCTATCATGGCTCCAGTGCCCGCAATAAAAGAGAGTATGCTCCGCGTCATCTACTGCAGCGTCACAGTAGGCGCATTTTGCTACTCTCTTAATCTTAAACCTATGAAGGTACTGTCGGAAACATCCGTGACCTGACAACACTTGTGTCAGGTAGTAGCCAACTTCACCGTGCTTTCTTCCTAGCCAAGTGGCGAGGTTGGGGATCAGGCGATATGTCCACCTTCCTTTAAGATCCCCATCCCATCTCTCTTGCCATTGTTCAAGGAGTCTACATCTCGCCTCTTTGCGGATAGCCGCTTTGGCGAGATTTCTACTCTGCTCTTGCGAGGTAACTAGATCTTTGTTACGCTGAAAGACTTCCTGTCTTTCCCTCGCCAGTAAGTTCACTGGCGGGAGACTCGCAAGAACTAAAGCAGCGCTCGTTGAAACTGTTCTGTAGGCTGAAACTACTCTCCGCGCACAACCACCCTGTGCGGAGAGTAGCTCGTCAGAGATGCCGCGGTTCTTTAGGGACTCAGCCCATGCAGGGGCAGCATAGAGTTGCTTTGCTTGAACCACGGTCGCCACTAATCGGCGTTTCTTTTCCCTGGGGCCACCGACATTGGGCATCATCCTAGAAAGGTTTCCCATGCAGTCGGCGGCATTCAGTGACGTGATCTTAGAATGTTGGTCGAACTTTAATTTTCGATCCAACGTCACTCCCAGGTACTTTAAACTGTTTCCCCAGGAGACTTCAGTCTGTCCTATCCGAATCTTCGGGACCTCAAAGGATCTTTTACTTGTGACAAGCAAAGCTTCTGTCTTCTCTGTGGCCATTTGTAGGCCGTTGAGATCTAACCAGAGCTTTGCTCGTCTCAAGCTTTCGTTGACCCTTATTTCTAGAATCCGAGAAGTCCGCGCGCCACACACTATAATGACGTCATCCGCAAAGCCAACCATTATCGTATCTTCAGGTAACTCAATTCTAAGGAAGTCATCGTACATGACGTTCCATATGAATGGACCTACCTTTGATCCTTGGGGAGCTCCGCATGTCATTTCATGTTTGAGATGACATGCATCGCTCTTGTATTCAACCCATCTGTCGCTGAGATAGTTGTCTATCATTCGCAACAGATAGGTTGGTACCCCTTTACGACGCATCGCCTTGATGCAATTGTCCCACTTTGCGGAGTTAAATGCATTACGTATGTCGATGGAAATAAGCATTATTATTATTATTATTATTATTATTATTATTATTATTATTATTATTATTATTATTATTATTATTATTATTATTATTATTATTATTATTATTATTATTATTATTATTATTATTATTATTATTATTATTATTATTATTATTTAATTATTCAAGAAAAATGTCAAACAAAAATAGGATTAATTTATTTTTCGGAAATCAATACTGCTATTGCCACTTTATATTGACTATCCGAAAAGCATTGATGTCAGTGCATATACAGAGAATTTTGATTGTTTTAATTTGTTTTATAATAAATTTCAGATAAATGTTAATCACGAATATTACATAAATATATTCAATAGTTGAAACTTTAGTTTATTTCACAGTATATTCTATTTTAATGAAATTTAATAATTAAATTACAACTACTCTAAATATTGAGAATATGGAATTTTGGCATTAATATTTAAATGATATTTATATAGAAAGAGAACCAGAAGGTTTCCCATAATATTTTGCGTATTATAAATAGTTTGAAATGACTAAACACAATTATATTATATATTTAATTAAGATTTATTCTTTCAAGTATAAATGAATTTTTACTCAGCGTGGTCCCGTACGCAACTGAACATATCAACTCTAACCGTATAACTTTCTCTCTTTACGCATGAGAGAAAAGAATCGTCGCGCGCTGGACGCTCTGTCCTTTTCTGTGCAAGAGAGAACATCTTGTATCTCGAGAGAAAATATTACAGAATTTAAATTTACCACGCTGCGATCCCCACAGTACTCCCCCCAAGTGTAACGATACAATGTAATATGCAACGATGCAAGGGAGAAATACATTATAATGTTAAACATTCTCTATTTAATTTAATTAATATCGTGGGATCCTGACTAGAGTTTAAATTAATAAGGTGAGTAAAAATCTTAATATATAAATCACGTATGAGTGTAAAATAATAATATTTATAACGACGATCGATCGTAAAATAGTAAAAAAAATATTTGTAATTATATAATAAATATTTAAAATAATACTTCGCACTTTAAAAAAAAAAACTAAATTATGATATCAATTAATATTTTATCGCAGTCACATCAGTCTTTTTAGTTTAATACTTAGAAATAATTAACAATATCTCAATATTCAATATTATGTTATTTTAAAAGGTAAATTTGTGACGATAAGATGTTATTTTTTCCGGAAAGCTCGAAAGAAACTTTTCTTTTATTTGTATACTTACGTAAAATTAATGGTCTAGACCTAGGATTATTGTTAATTGGCGAAGTCTGATTTGAATTTAAATCTTTTTTTGGACTCGTTGTAATGCTGGATCCATTAGGAACATTAGACACACCTGGTACACCCGTTGAAGTTGAAGGCAATTCTGAACGCGCTTCGCTTGCAAGCTCAACAGAATCATCATTGTCACTAAGAGCAAAATATGCGGGCTTTAAATTTTCAACTGAAATTTGTTTATTGGTACCATTAAGCTCTACCTCAAAAACTCTGTCCGAAATTCGTTTAATGATTTTATGAGGACCTGAGTATGGACATTCTAATGCTTTCTTAATTGTACCAACTTTGACAAATACATGAGAACAATTAAATAAATTTTTGAAAAAGAATATTTTTCTTTTGTGCCTATGCTCAACCGGCACTGGTTTAACCAATTTCATGTGTTCCTGAAATTCTTCCACGAAGATTTGTCGGTTAGCGGAAAATTCTTCTGGAATAACAAATTTGCCCGGTATTCTAAGGGTGGTACCGTAGAGGTATTCGGCCGGCGATGCCCCCGGATCCAAAACGTTGTTTCTAAGTCCCAACATGACTGTGGAAAGAGAATGAATCCATTAGAGTTATTATGGCACATAATCGCAGCTTTAAGAGTGCGGTTCCAACGTTCAACCAACTCGTTAGCTGCAGGGTGATAAGGTGTTTTTCGAATTCTGTTTACAACCCGAAAGTTTCAACAATGCAGAAAAAAGTTTTGACTCGAACTGGCTACTCTGGTCTGTTGAGAGAGTCTCAGGCGAACCAAAACGAGCAATCCAACAGACGAAAAAAGCACGACAAACCATTGTCGCTTCAATATTTTTTAACGAAATAGCTTCCGGCTAACGAGAAAACCTATCAATTAATGTAAGACAATACTTAAATCCTTCACATTCCGGCAATGGACTGATGATGTCCATGTGAACAAGGCCAGACATATCTTTTTTGGATTAACCTATTAGTGAGCTTTCCACCAGGATGAGCAGCATTATGGAGAAGATAAAAAATTCGAGTTCGCATAGAACTAGGAATATAGGGACGAAGATTGTCACCTGACACATCACAAATCAGTGAAATGTTATTTCAATCGAATCTTTTAAATTAAAGAGAACTATTATTGTTATTAGAAATTGATTTTAACTCTTCGTCGTCGATTTGAGCTTTCGAAAGCTCATTAAGATCGATTTCCGTGAGGAAACTAATCGTATCTGCGCGAGATAAAGAGTCAGCTACTACATTATTTTCACCTGGAAGGTATTCGATATTATTTGTGAATTGAGATAGAAAAGAAAGCTGCCTTTGTTGTCTGGGTGAAGCTTTTTCTGTATTCTTCTGCAAGGCATAAACCAAAGGCTTATGATCTGTGCAGACCTTAAATTCATGACCCTCCAGAAAATAACGGAAATATTTTACGGATTCATAAATGGCAGTCAACTCGCGATCATATGCGCTATATTTTGTTTGTGCCGTAATAAACTTCCTCGAGAAAAAAGCTAAAGGACGCCAGGATCCATCCAAATATTGCTCTAGGGCTGCTCCCATCCCCAAGTCCGAAGCATCTGTTACAAGACGTGTAGGAGCTTTAGGGGACGGAAAGGCAAGAAGAGTGGCCTGAGCAAGAGCTTCCTTTAGTGCAATGAAGGCATTTTCCGCGACTGGAGTCCAATTTACCTCACGCTTATCGTTTTTCCGAGTGTCGTGTAAGAAGGCGTTCAAGGGTCGCTGGATTTGCGCGGCATGAGGAATGTAACGACGATAGAAGTTTATTAAACCGAGAAAACGTCTCAATTTATTAATAGTGTTCGGTTTTTCGAATTCTCTAACCGCTTTGACTTTTTCCGCTGTAGGGCGAGAACCGTTTTGATCAATGTGATGGCCTAAAAACTTGATTTCTGACTGTCCAAAAATACATTTGTCCAAATTGAAACTTAAAGAGTATAATTTCAATCTACCAAAGCAATATCGAGATGACTCTCATGCTCCTTTATATCGCGGGATGCGATGAGAATATCATCCAGATAAACGAATATAAAATCCAAATCCCCTAAGGGCTTAAACATATACTATCTTTGGAAAGTTTGACCTGCATTCCGCAAGCCAAATGGCATGCGCAGGAACTCAAACAGTCCAAAGGGGGTAGTTACCGCCGTTTTAGGTACGTCATCGGGGAATACAGGAATTTTGTGATACGCCGCGTGTAAGTCTAGTTTAGAAAAAAATTTTTTACCACGAAGATTAATAGAAAAATCATGGAAAAAAGGTATTGGAAATCTATCCGGGATAGTAACCGTGTTTAAAAGTCTGTAGTCACCACAAACTCTCTACCGACCATCTGGTTTCATGACCATGTGGATAGGCGACGCGTGACAGCCACTAGAAGGTCGACATTTACCTGCTTTCACCGTAGAGCTAATGTATTCTTTGGCTGCAACTAGTTTGTCCGGAGGAAGCCTACGTGGACGTTGCGCGACCGGAGGACCGTTTGTCACAATGTGATGAAATATGTCATGGGTGAAAGGTTCATCGTTATCTCCCAAATTAATTATTTCAGGATATTTCGAAAGAATATGGTAAAAAGGAGTTGATTCTTCAATGGCTCTGATACCAGTTATAGAAGCGATTTTAATTTTGCATTTACTTTTACTTCCTGACGATAAATCCGTAAGTCGACGATTCTTGAGATCAACCGATAATCCAAAATGGTTAAAAAAATCGGCACCAATGATGGGATAAGGTACTAAGGCAATACAAAAATTCCATGGAAAATTACGACCAAGACGCAAATCTATAGATAACGCGCGCTTACCAAATGTATTTATCTGCGAATTATTTGCAGCATAAATGACATAGTTGGAAGGGTTAAGTTTGTCTTGGGAATTTGCAGGGATTATTGAAAGATCCGACCCGGTGTCTATCAAGAATGTCAATCCTGAAATACGATCGTTAATGTGTAAACGTTTTGAAGTAATTGTGTTATTTATTGTATTAACTACAAGCGGCTCATTTAGTTTTCCGAAGATGTTACTGGTTGCATAATGCAAGGTGGTACGTATTTATTAGCATTTCTTCCAAATTTGTTATGATAAAAACATAAATTGTTATTGTTATTTTCATTATTTCTCCGGCTGTTATTACCATTATTCCAACTCTTATTTCGGAAATTCGAATTATTTTTGTTATTAAAATTCCTGTTGTTGAATTTACTTCTATTTCTTTTTTGATCGAATCCTGAGCGTTGATTAGAACGTAATCTATTCTGTGCGGAAATTGCGTCGACTTTGACGGTTAAGTCTTCGATTTTTTTTAAGTAATTCATCGTTAGAATTTTGCGAAACTACAGAAGTACACGAAGAATTCTGACCCGCTACTTCGACAAAACGATCGGCTAATTCCGCTAATTTTTTTAATTCGGTGACTTCACTTAACGCTAGTGCTGATCTACAGTTGCTTGGTAATTGATCGAGAAAAACTGTCTTTATTACCTCATCGCTACATTTGTCCTGACTAAGGTTTCGAATGCGGCTAAGTATGAGAGAAGGCTTTCCTTCACCGGGCAATTCGCCTTTTAATAACTGTCTGAGACGCACTTCTGAAGAAACCGAAAAGGTAGAAATAAGCCGTTCCTTTATTTGCTGATATAAATTGGGAGGAGAATCCTCAAGGGTAATAATGTCTCTGATAGTCATGATAGTATCGAAATCCAACGCAGCCAGTACTGCGCCGGCCTTGGTTTTTTCCGTTCGAACACTGGCATAATCAAATAGTAATTCTATTTCTGCGAACCAAACAATAGGTTCTTTATGATAAAACCCTGGCAACTTAAGAATTTGTCTAAATCTATCCACTGTTTTAGGATTGTTTCCGGGAGGACCGCCAGCGACGTCAACTTCCTCCTTGGCACCATCATCTGTCATGTAATCTTCACTATTTGCATTTTCTGACATTTTATTAAGTATTTGGTTAAGCAAGGCAACAGAAAAATTGAGAAATATAATTATACTAGTAAATTAATCAAGTTTAAATTTTACTAAGATAAAACTAAATAAGATTGTTTTGATCAATATTTACCTTTTGACAGAATAATTATATTAAGGTAAATGACAAAAGCACAAAATAAATTTTTATTATTTAGAAAGATAAAATTTAATTTTTTTTTGTGTGCAATCCGCATTTAGTGCGTCCAATGACAAGACGATAAAAAAAGTAAGTAAAATATTACTAATTTTATAATAAAAATACGAGGTGAAATTGCAGGGTGTTGCAGGTGTCTCCAATGTCCAGGTCAAATGACGATACAAAAAGACAAGTTGTCAACAATTTAAAATCGATGGACAATAATGTAAAAAAAATAAAATAAATAGTCCCTAATAATTAACAACACACAGGGTAATATTTGTTATTTTGTAAAAAAAATTTTAAAAAAAGAATTGAAAAAAATTTTTTTTTAAAAAAGGTAAAAAAAATCAATAATACAATTATTACAAATGTGAATTAAATAAAAATGAAAATTGATTAAATTGTTTTTAGACGCGACGAATCAAAGTTGGTCGGTAACCACTGTTTCTATTACTTACAAATATATTTTCCCGACAATCTTTACGTCCTTGGAGTCCTTGGTGTGTTGATTTTGAATTGTCCTCGATTACTTCAATTATTTATCAGTTGGAGCATGACCGTGTCCACAGCGTTGACCTCTCATTCACTTTATCTCTGATTATGCTTCCTCGAAGTCTCGAACACGGTGGCCATGAGAAAATTTACAAATTTAAGGAAGGGAAACTGTTATTACAGCAGGTAAAATGAAGCAAAACATACCTGTTACCATGGGCTCAGAGTAGACTGCCCATGCGCTGTTTCTCAAAGCAAAAAAAATATGTTGTTTCAGGAACAAAACTCGAAATGATGTCCTTTTTCCTTTTTTTAGATGGGAACTATTATTCGTCCGTATGAAGAAAATACTTTAAGAAGTAGTCTCAAGGAGAAGTAATCCTTGACAGGAAAAACCTTGTAATGTTGTGGAAAGCTTTCTGTTATCGTCCTAAGTTCTGGGACCAGCTGTAAAATTTTTGTGAAGTGAATAAAATTTCTAAGATTTAAAAGAATAAATTTTCAGGAAAAGATTTTTTTGGAGTAAGTGATGATATAAGGAAAGTGTTGTAAGTTGGTTTTTCAATCATGGAACAAGAATTGAGGTTGGAAAAATGTGCTGCTGCCGGCTCCATTATGGCGTCCGTTGAAAAGGCGTCATGTGCTTCCTTTCGAACACGTGCTTGGAGAGAATTTTGCAGTTTTTCCACCGTAGAGTCCAGAAAATTTTGAAAATTTTTTCACCAACACTTTCTTGATTTTTTTTTAAAATGTTAATCATCACTTTAGTTACTTTTCTATACTGGATGCACGAGTTATGCACAGATTCAAATTTCGTGCATGTGCTAGTCGGGGTCACCACTATGGGATTTTGGCGTTAATATTTAAATGATATTTATATAGAAAGAGAACCAGAAGGTTTTCCATAATATTTTGCGTATTATAAATAGTTTAAAATGACTAGACACAATTATATTATATATTTAATTAAGATTTATTCTTTCAAGTATAAATGAATTTTCACTCAGCGTGGTCCCGTACGCAACTGTACATATCAACTCTAACCGTATAACTTTCTCTCTTTACGCATGAGAGAAAAGTATCATCGCCTGCTGGACGCTCTGTCCTTTTCTGTGCAAGAGAGAACATCTTGTATCTCGAGGGAGAATATTACAGAATTCAAATTTACCACGCTGCGATCCCCACAGAAATTGTTACTAGTGCCACCTACCGTGTTTTGAGCGCGGCTATTTTTCTGCACACTTCTGTTATCGACACTATACACTTTCACTTTTTAATAGAATACAAAATTATTACTTTAATTTACGTTTTTCTTGTTAATATGCAGTAATTAACAAAACTATATAATAAATCAATTACTTTAAATATTAAAGAATTTATATTGGCTCTTTTTCTTAACGTTTTAAACTAATTTTCATCGACAATTTGTGAATTTTGCACACTATTTCAACTGACAGATTAACACAAAATATTTTAAATCTTAATTATTTCATAATTACTGTTTCATTAAACATAATTTGCACCCGAATCAATTAAATAATGCCTATTTTGACATTATTTATTATTTTTACATAATATTTCACTAAATATTTGCATTATTTTGCCTCAAACCAAACTCCGACCAAACTTGGTCAGAGTTCGGTTTTCTACAAAATGAAAAATGCAAGAAAAATATAGTTAAACTTTATGAATCGAGGCCTTTAGCTCTTTCTCGTTCTGAAATATTGAGGCAAATGTAATGTTAGTACACACACACACACACATCAGGACAATTTTTTAAAATCCCTTTTTTGGACTTCTGAGATAAAATTACATCAAAATATTTTTTTTATTTACTTATAACATTTATACGGTCAATGTCCATTCGTGCATAAAGTACTAAAAACTTAGGTAAAATGAAAAAAAGTTTATAAATATGTCAAAAAATCACAATCGAAAATTTTGCTAATACAATCCTTCTTCTATAAGGAAGCAATAAAAAAAATTTCGTTTATTTATAATTTTTTTTTTTGACCTTTATAATTTTGAATATTGTTTTACATAAATTATAAACTTTTTTTAAAATTTCGATTAAATTTCAATAGGCGAAAGTGGGCAAACCGGACTGGTGTGTAAACCGGCCAGGGGTCAATATCACCGAAATGGCGAAATTGTCAAAATTGCTATTTAGAAATTTGAAACAACCATGTGTAGTATACCTTATTTTTTCAATTTGACAATTTTTACATTTGTTTGTGCAACGCTGGGAGCAAATGTTTTTTTTAAAATTTTTTTCTACACTTTTACGAATTTTTTCTTAAGGAATTATTGAGGAAATCGTGTAATATTTACAAATATTAGGTCTTGGGTTTTGAAGGTACACACCTCAGGAATATTTACCACCAAAAACTTTGATGAATTTGCAAAGCGTTTCTTTTAAACAAATATTTATTCTCAAAATGAGCCTGTGGGGCGAACCGGTCCGTTTTCGGTGGGGCAAACCGGCCATAGGATATTTTCATTGTATCAGAGATTCAAAAATACAATTATTAATTAGAAAGTTTTTTTATTAAAATATTTACTTTCAATGAAAAATAATTATCTTCCAATGCTAATTAGACCCTTTAATATTGTTTCTCTGATAATTTCAAACGTTTTTTTTTGTTATTTAAAAAAATTATTTATTTAATTAAAATTCAATCCTGTATTATTATATATATCATCACAACCATTGTTCACATGATTCTTTATGTTTGTTGTTATTGTAAATTATACAAATCTACTACAGTATTGTAGATACAAAACCCAACTGACTGGTTTGCCCCAGGGGGTGGGGCAAACCGGCCCGTTTGCAAATTGTTTTAAAGTTAACACAGCAACTAAACAATAAAAGAAAAATATAGGTGCCTCTGGGAAAAAGTTGCGCAATTAAATGATCTTTTAAACAAGCCATCGAAAAATAAAATCGGTTGATTCGTTTAGTCACAAAATTAAAAAAAACCGTAGGTATGGCTGGTTTGCCCCACTCTCCCCTAAATTTTTTTTATTTATTCTTCATGTACACCCCATTTGGGTTTTTACATATGAGGCATTTTACGTGAAATGTCCTAAGTTGAAATTTCAACTTCTTGAAAAAAATTTTGCCAACACCGGCTACTTTGTGAATTTTTTTTTGAACATACTTGTAATGGGAAAAATTTTTGTAGAATAGGTTTCTGAAAGGTTTTTATAAATATTTTTTTTATAAATATTAAATTTTTTATAAATATTAAAAAATAAAATTAATTAATTTTTTATAAATATTAAAAAATAAAATTCACGATTCAAAAGATGACGAAAAAACCTTTCAGAAACATATTCTACAAAATTTTTCCCATTAGAAGTGTGTTCAGAAAAAATGCACAAAGTAGCCGGTGTTGGTAAAATTGGTCAATTTGACCCCCCTCTACCCTCTCCAAATTTTCAAAAAAATCAAAACTATTTTTTGGGGCACATTTCTACTTGATAGAACAACAAATTCCAAGAGTTTCAATTTTTTCAAGAAGTTGAAATTTCAACTTAGGACATTTCACGTAAAATGCCTCATATATGACAACCCTTAAATATTCTCCAATTTTCCCCAGATTCTTAAATACCCCCTATTTGCGGTCCGTTGCAGGCATTTATTAGAAGTACTCGTATTTACATGGCCCTTTCTAGCCATAATCAAGGGAAACTACGGAAAACCTTAAATGAGTACAGCCGATTTATCGACGCCGAGTCTTGGATGTATAAATTCGATGTCTCGAATATTACACAATAGAGTATTTTTTGTAAACGGCCTCTAAATACTATTCTGCTTATGGGACACATTAAAGTTTTTTTAAACATTACTACTGGAACAAATTGTTTACCTTTGGAAAGTAATTAAAAATTGATATTTTTAGTCTAAATAATTTTTATGTGACGTTTCACGTCAAACGGCCCAAAGCTGTGCCCAAAATTGTATGCAATTAAAATACAAGTCATGCACATGATAACACTCGTCATAACATCCCCTTTCAATTGCAAAGTGGCATAATTAAAAATTCAAAATGGCGTCCTGGCTACGTAAATTAGAAGAGGCTAAACTCGGAAATAAGTAAATACATTTATTAATTGCTTTTAAAAAACGATGCATAAATATTTAGTCAAAATATATTTTACTGTTTTTGGGGTCGCTGATTACGAATCTGAAGTCAGATTTTTAAAATTCAGAATGGCGAATCCAATATGGCGGACGAATTTTAAAAAAGTCACTGAATTTGTTTAAAACTTTTTACTCGGCGGTTTTCGGGGTCGCTGATTACGAATCTGAAGTCAGATTTTTAAAATTCAAAATGGCGGATCTAATATGGCGGACGAATTTGAACAAACTTATTGAATTCGCTTGAAATTTTTTTTTAAATAATGCAATTATAAAAATGGCGTTATTTGTCTCTCCGTAGGCCAACGTAAAATGATTATTTTTAGTACGTAGTTACGAAAATACTGCGAATGGTAGTTCAGTTTAAAAAAGAACTTTGTTTGTGCTTGTTCGAGTATTTTTGTAACGCTTGAGTAGTTGCAATTCCGTCCAGTAGAGGCGTGATTATCTTTTTGTTCAGTTACCTACTTTTACCGTGTCTTAAAGCTGCAACACAGCATTTGTCAAATACTAAAAGTTTCTAACCTCCTTTTTGCAATCGCTCGTGTGAAAATTCCATTTTTATTCATTAATGATATTATTTTCTTTTATACGTCGAAGTACATGATTAGGTTTCGGGGGGCTTCGCCTCCAAAGTGTCCAGTCCCTGCCAGATTTGGATTTACTATATGTCCACTTTTAAAGTAGACAAATGGTAGACATATAGTAGACATACGGTAAAAGTAGAAATAAACTATTTAGAAGGTGTTTGATAGCAAAAGGAAGTGTTAAATATGTAAAATGGATGTTTAGAGAATAGATTTTAGCAAATATTGCAATAAATAAATATCTAAATAATTAATAATTACTTGAAATTCCTGACAGATTCGATAAACATAAATGTATAGGTAGTAAGACTTTAAATAGTAGAAAAAGTTAATCAAAAAAACTAAAAATGTTAGAAAAAGCTCAATTAATAAATTAACTATTCTACAGTCGATTTATCCATTATTTAAGTTGAATTAAATCGTAAATTGTTCAATTATTAATGATAAATATGCAAACTGTGAGACCTGTCCATGTATTGGTATAACATGCGTGATTCTTGTAGCAGACTACGATTCACTACGATCATATTCTGAACGGCGGAACGAAAGGAACTGATTTGGATAAACGCGCAAAGTTTCAACATGATGTGTAAATATAGTAAACATTGAAAAAAATTGCTTTCTTTGATTTAAGAGATATTACTAATAAATCATATCTTTTACTTTTAAAAAACGTTTTTTTAAAACAATGTGATCAAAAATTAGAAATTTAGCAAAACTTTTTCGATTATTAAAATAAATGAATTTATTTAAATAAATATTATTCAAAGCTAAAAATCAGTATTTTACTTAGAAAAATAAATTTGAATAAAATTTTTTTAAACAATTTCATGTAAAAAATAAATAACATGAACAATTAATTTTGATTGGAAATTAATTATTATTATTATATTTAGTAGAATATAAAAAATAACTCCTCCTACTTTAAGAAACCAATTTTTTTATTCGTTGGTTCAACAGTACAAAAAGGGAGTGAATATTTAATTTTTAAAAAGTTACATTTAGTCTTAACTCATTAAGAAAAGAAGGCTTCAGGTCATTAAAAATAAGCACCTCCTATTTTCAAAGTGCAATTTATTATTTGCTGGTTGAGTTAAAGAAAATGAAGAAAGTAATTAATATTTGAAAAATAACAAATATTACCAACCCCCAAAGAAAAAATGGATGATTTTGACCAATAAAAATAATAAACAAACTCCTCCTATTTTCAAAATAAATTTTTCTATTTGTTTTGAGTTAAACAAAATTGAGAAAAAATTAATATTCAAAAAATAAATCATATAATTCAAACCCCCCCCCCCAAAAGTGCATGATTTAGACCAATTAAAATAAAATTTAAACTCCTCCTACTTAAAGAAAAATATTTTTTATTTGTGGCTTCAATAAAACAAAATGGAGAAAATATTAATATTTAAAAAATATAAAATTTAGTCCTAACCCCCAAAAGATAAAATGGATGTTTAAGACCAATATTAAATTTAAATTTAAACTCCTCCCTTTTAATAAAAACTATTTTTCTTTCGTGGGTTTAAAAGAACGAAATGGAGAAAATATTAAACTTTAAAAAACATAAGTCTCAACCCCTCACAAAAAAAACTGCTATTACCCAATAAAAAAATCAAACTCCTACTAAATTTTTATTTCGTTCTTTTGAACCCACGAATGAAAAATAGTTTTTATTAAAAGGGTGGAGTTTAAACTTTAATTTAATTGGTCTTAATTATCTATTTTATATTTTGGGGGTTGGGACTAAATTTTGTATTTTTTAAAGTTTAATATTTTCTCCATTTTGTTCTATTGAATCAACAAATAGAAAAAAGGTTTCTTTAAGAAGGAGGAGTTTAAATTTTATTTTAATTGGTCTAGAATATCCATTTTTTCTTTTGGGGGTTGGAATAGTATGTTTTAAATTTAAATATTTAATTTTTTCTCCATTTTGTTTAGCTCAACCAACAAATAGAAAAGAAGCTTTGATTAAGAAGAAGGAGTTTAAATTTTATTTTACTTGGTCTAAATCATGCACTTTTTTGGGGGGGTTGGAATTATATGATTTATTTTTTAAATATTAATTTTTTCTCCATTTTGTTTAACTGAACCAATGAATAAAAATATAGGAGGAGTTTAATTTTAGGGTTCCGTACACCATAGGTGTACTGACGGAACCCTTATGAAATCACTCGTGTGTCCGTCCCAGCCACGCAAAATGGGCTGTCCCCCCCCCTTAACTTTTACAAATCTTAACCTAATGAGCTGAAATTCGGCAGGGATCTTCAGTTTTAAGTGCAGATTACAGGAAAAATATAGCGAACACAATTGACGGACATATTTGCGAACTAGGAGGAAAAGAAATAGAATTTTTCCGAAAAAATTACAAAAAATGACCCTGTCCCCCCCCCTTAACTTTTACAAATCTCAACCTGGTGAGCTGAAATTCGGTAAGGATCTTCAGTTTTAAGTGCAAATTACAGGAAAAATATAGCGAACCCAATTGACGGATATATTTGCAAACTAGGAGGGAAAGTAATTCAATTTTTTCGAAAAAATTGAAAAAATTACCCTGTCCCCCCCCTTTAACTTTTACAAATCTTAACTTGATGAGCTGAAATTCGGTAGGGATCATCAGTTTTAAGTGCAGATTACAGGAAAAATATAGCGAACCTGATTGGTGGAGATATTTGGGAACTAGAAGGGAAAGAAATTGAATTTTTTAAAAAAAATTGCAAAAAATGACCCTGCCCCCCCCCCCTTAACTTTTACAAATCTCAACCTGGTGAGCTGAAATTCGGTAAGGATCTTCAGTTTTAAGTGCAAATTACAGGAAAAATATAGCGAACCCAATTGACGGATATATTTGCAAACTAGGAGGGAAAGTAATTCAATTTTTTCGAAAAAATTGAAAAAATTACCCTGTCCCCCCCCTTTAACTTTTACAAATCTTAACGTGATGAGCTGAAATTCGGTAGGGATCATCAGTTTTAAGTGCAGATTACAGGAAAAATATAGCGAACCTGATTGGTGGAGATATTTGGGAACTAGAAGGGAAAGAAATTGAATTTTTTAAAAAAAATTGCAAAAAATGACCCTGTCCCCCCCCCTTAACTTTTACAAATCTCAACCTGGTGAGTTGAAATTCGGTAGGGATCTTCAGTTTTAAGTGTAGATTACAGGAAAAATATAACAAACCCGATTGACAAACATATTTGCGAACTAGGAGGGAAAGAAATTTAATTTTTTCGAAAAAATTGCAAAAAATGACCCTGTCCCCCCCCCTTAACTTTTATAAATCTCAAAATGGTGAGCTGAAATTCTGTAAGGATCTTCAGTTTTAAGTGCAAATTACAGGAAAAATATAGCGAACCTGATTGGTGGAGATATTTGGGAACTAGAAGGGAAAGAAATTCAATTTTTTCGTAAAAATAGCAAAAAATGACCCTGTCCCCCCCCCTTTAATTTTATAAATCTCAAAATGGTGAGCTGAAATTCTGTAAGGATGTTCAGTTTTAAGTGCAGATTACAGGAAAAATATAGCGAACTTGATTGGTGGAGATATTTGGGAACTAGAAGGGAAAGAAATTCAATTTTTTCGTAAAAATAGCAAAAAATGACCCTGTCCCCCCCCCCTTTAATTTTATAAATCTCAAAATGGTGAGCTGAAATTCTGTAAGGATGTTCAGTTTTAAGTGCAGATTACAGGAAAAATATAGCGAACTTGATTGGTGGAGATATTTGGGAACTAGAAGGGAAAGAAATTCAATTTTTTCGTAAAAATAGCAAAAAATGACCCTGTCCCCCCCCTTAACTTTTACAAATCTCAACCTGGTAAGTTAAAATTCGGTAGGGATCTTCAGTTTTAAGTGCAGATTACAGGAAAAATATAGCGAACACAATTGACGGACATATTTGCGAACTAGGAGGAAAAGAAATAGAATTTTTCCGAAAAAATTACAAAAAATGGCCCTGTCCCCCCCCCTTAACTTTTACAAATCTCAACCTGGTGAGCTGAAATTCGGTAAGGATCTTCAGTTTTAAGTGGAAATTACAGGAAAAATATAGCGAACCCAATTGACGGATATATTTGCAAACTAGGAGGGAAAGAAATTCAATTTTTTCGAAAAAATTTAAAAAATTACCCTGTCCCCCCCCCTTTAACTTTTACAAATCTTAACTTGATGAGCTGAAATTCGGTAGGGATCATCAGTTTTAAGTGCAGATTACAGGAAAAATATAGCGAACCTGATTGGTGGAGATATTTGGGAACTAGAAGGGAAAGAAATTGAATTTTTTTAAAAAAATTGCAAAAAATGACCCTGTCCCCCCCCCTTAACTTTTACAAATCTCAACCTGGTGAGTTGAAATTCGGTAGGGATCTTCAGTTTTAAGTGTAGATTACAGGAAAAATATAACGAACCCGATTGACAAACATATTTGCGAACTAGGAGGGAAAGAAATTTAATTTTTTCAAAAAAATTGCAAAAAATGACCCTGTTCCCCCCCCTTAACTTTTATAAATCTCAAAATGGTGAGCTGAAATTCTGTAAGGATCTTCAGTTTTAAGTGCAAATTACAGGAAAAATATAGCGAACCTGATTGGTGGAGATATTTGGGAACTAGAAGGGAAAGAAATTCAATTTTTTCGTAAAAATAGCAAAAAATGACCCTGTCCCCCCCCCTTTAATTTTATAAATCTCAAAATGGTGAGCTGAAATTCTGTAAGGATGTTCAGTTTTAAGTGCAGATTACAGGAAAAATATAGCGAACTTGATTGGTGGAGATATTTGGGAACTAGAAGGGAAAGAAATTCAATTTTTTCGTAAAAATAGCAAAAAATGACCCTGTCCCCCCCCCTTTAATTTTATAAATCTCAAAATGGTGAGCTGAAATTCTGTAAGGATGTTCAGTTTTAAGTGCAGATTACAGGAAAAATATAGCGAACTTGATTGGTGGAGATATTTGGGAACTAGAAGGGAAAGAAATTCAATTTTTTCGTAAAAATAGCAAAAAATGACCCTGTCCCCCCCCCTTTAATTTTATAAATCTCAAAATGGTGAGCTGAAATTCTGTAAGGATCTTCAGTTTTAAGTGCAGATTACAGGAAAAATATAGCGAACTTGATTGGTGGAGATATTTGGGAACTAGAAGGGAAAGAAATTCAATTTTTTCGTAAAAATAGCAAAAAATGACCCTGTCCCCCCCCCCTTTAATTTTATAAATCTCAAAATGGTGAGCTGAAATTCTGTAAGGATGTTTAGTTTTAAGTGCAGATTACAGGAAAAATATAGCGAACTTGATTGGTGGAGATATTTGGGAACTAGAAGGGAAAGAAATTCAATTTTTTTGGAAAAATTGCAAAAAATGACCCTGTCAATATGGATTTTTATAGTTTTTTCTTGTAATTTACATGTAATAAAAATACATATGTATACCGAATTTCAGGTCAATAAGTTTATATATGTTAATTTTAATCAATTATATTTCTTATATATATATTTTTTTATAAAAAATAAGTTTTATTTTGGTGTACGGAACCCTCGATCTTAATGCGAGTGCAACTCGCACTTGCCCGATTTTTTTATTGGCTAATAGCATTTTTTTGTGAGGGGTTGAGACTTATATTTTTTAAAGTTTAATATTTTTTCCATTTCGTTCTTTTGAACACACGAATGAAAAATAGTTTTTATAAAAAGGGAAAAGTTTAAATTTTAATTTAATTGGTCTTAAACATCCATTTTATTTTTTGGGGGTTGGGACTAAATTTTATATTTTTTAAATATTAATATTTTTTCCATTTTGTTCTTTTAAAACCACAAATAAAAAATATATTTCTTTAGGAAGGAGGAGTTTAAATTTTATTTTAATTGGTCTAAATCATGCACTTTTTTTTTTGGGGGGGTTGGAATTATGTTTTATTTCTTAAATAATAAATTTTTCTCCATTTTGTTTAAGTGAACCTATGAATAAAAATATAGGAGGAGTTTAATATTTTTATTGGCTAATAGCAGTTTTTTTGTGAGGGGTTAAGACTTATATTTTTTAAAGTTTAATATTTTTTCCATTTCGTTCTCTTGAACCCACGAATGAAAAATAGTTTTTATGAAAAGGGAGGTGTTGTGTATTCAAATTTAAACCAATCTTCGCGCCATGTATTTTGTCGCGTCATCTAGAGTGCCTAACCTTTAAGTGTTGCCAGTTCCGGCTAGTAGCTCGTAAAAAAACAAACAAGAGACTTTACTGCGGTATCATATCGAGAACTCTTTAAACAATACAATCATTTCTTTTAATGTATAATTCGAACATTGAACTTTCTAATAAACAACCATTAAATTTACCTAAAGTGATTTTCCTTAAATACAACAATTGGTGTCAGAAGTGTGATAAGTACAAGTGTATTTTGTGAAAAGTAAACGGGAAAAAAAATGGCGTCAGAGGAATTATTGAAAAACCTGACTGAAGCATTTACCGCGGCTCTCCGAGCCTCCTCCCAAAATTTTCAAGGAAACGTTACACCCAAACCCCCGTCTTTCTCGATCACCGAGTTTCGTTCCTCGGAAAAAACGACTATAGCGGATTATTTTAAGCGTTTTGATTGGGCTCTGCAACTGAGTCAAATTCCAGTGAAATCACATGCTAATTATGCTCGTGTTCACATGGGATCAGAATTGAACAACGCTTTGAAATTTCTTGTTACTCCAGAGTTGCCTGAACATATTTCCTACGCAAATATTAAAAAAACTCTTACGGATCATTTCGACAGTCAACGAAATAAATACGCCGAGAGCATTAGGTACAGACAAATTTGCCAATCGAAAGGCGAAACAGTGGCAAACTTCGCACTTCGCCTGAAACAAGGCGCCGCCTATTGTGAATATGGTGAGTTTATCGATCGCATGCTAATTGAACAATTTCTCCACGGTTTGGAGTCTCGTGAAATGTGTGACGAAATTATCGCGAAAAAGCCCGCCGCTTTCTTGGCAGCGTACAAAGTCGCCAATTCCCTCGAAGCTACACGAAATATTGCTAACGAAGTCAAAGTTTTCATCAAACCAGAACCTGCAAATAAACTCGGGTACACACCGTCGCGAATAAAAAACAACAAACCGCGCAATAGATCTTTATCTCGAAATCGCAGTCAACAAAGCGATCAACACAAATCAAATCAATCCGATAATTCGTGTAACGGTTGTAGTGGCAATCACGCGCGAAAAGATTGTAAATATAAAGACGCAGTGTGTCATACATGTGGAAAAAAAGGTCACTTGTCTCGTGTGTGTCGTTCAAAAAAACCCTTAACCTCAAACTCAAAGTCAGAAAATCAACCAGCTGATCACATCGATATTGTGCAGTGTTTCAATAAAATAGAAGATATTAGTTCTTTTAAATCTAGTGAAAAACAGTTTATTCAAGTCTCTCTCGATAACTCCCCCATACAAATGGAACTCGACACAGGAGCACCGTGTGGAATAATAAGTCTCAAAACGCTGAGATCATTCAAACGTAATTACGTGTTACAAAAATCAAACCGTCAATTCTCGAGTTACACTGGTCATTTGATAAAGAGTGCGGGTAAAATATCAGTCAATGTTACAGTCGGTAGAAGTTCTAAGCAACTTGTATGTTGTTGAGGATGATTTCGATTTATTATTCGGTCGCGAGTGGATAACAGAATTTGTGTCGGAAATCGATTTTCATAAACTATTCTCACGTGATAGTAAAGTGTGCACGGTTAAAGCGTCGACTCCCGAACTTACTAAAAATCAATCAGATCGTTTAAATCAACTTTTATATCGTTTCGACGATATATTTAGCACAAATCCGGGAAAACTTAAAGGTCCACCAGTGTCTGTTCATTTCAAGCCCGATGCTCGACCGGTCTTTTCTCGTGCTCGCGAAATTCCACACGCGTTACGAGACTCTTATTCGAAAGAAATGGAAAAAAACTCACTTCGGGACTTTACGTAAAAGTTGACTACGCTGAATGGGCTTCTTCCACACACGTCGTTGCTCGAAAAAACGGTGATATTCAAATCACGGATAATTACAAGTCAACGTTAAATCCGCAAATAATAATAGACGAACATCCGATTCCGAAAACAGAACACATTCTCCTTGGAATGAATGGTGCCAAATTTTTCTGCCACCTGGATATTACCGACGCATATTTGCATCTCCCGGCTGACGATAAGTTCAGTCACGCTCTCACGCTGAACACACCAACACATGGACTGATTCGACCTAAGCGAGCCGTCTACGGTGCAGCAAATATTCCAGCAACCTGGCAAAGACGAATAGAGGAAGTTGTTCGTGACCTTGAAAAGGTTCGTGTTTTCTTCGACGACATTCTTGCCTATGGAGAGGATTTTGAGGACATGCTAAAGGTTTTTGATGTATTACTTAGCCGACTGAGATCTCATGGTCTACATCTTAATCGAAGTAAGTGTATCTTTGTTTCTACATCGATCAAATTTTTGGGGCACAGGATCGACACTAATGGCGTTCATAAATCGGACAAGCACATTGAGGCAATTCGTGATGCTCCTAAACCAACAACTCCAGAACAACTTCAACTATTTCTGGGTAAAGCAACTTACTACAATTCGTTCATTCCAAGCTTCTCAACTAATGTTGACAATAATGTTACTAATGTTGATCTAATGATCGACACCTCCGAAACATCCTCAAAGGAAACGAATTTCTTTGGACTCCAGAAGCTAACAGAGCCTACGAGACTATTAAAAACGCTTTAATTTCACCACAGGTTCTCATGCAGTATGATCCATCGTTGCCTTTGCTGCTCGCAACTGATGCTAGCAAAACAGGACTCGGGGCAGTCCTCTCACATCGACTTCCTGATGGACGAGAACGTCCAATTTTTTACGCCAACCGCACAATGAGTGAAACCGAACAACGTTACCCACAAATCGACAAAGAAGCATTGGCAATGGTCTGGGCCGTTTAGAAATTCTTTTATTACCTGTATGCTCGTCATTTTACACTCATTACGGACCACAAGCCCCTCACGCAGATTCTTCATCTAGCGAAGTCTCTACCAGTTTTGTGCATCAGTCGCATGGCGAATTACGCAGATTACTCAATTACGATGTCATTTTCAAAACGACAAAGGAAAATGCAAATGCCGATTACTGCTCACGTGCACCGTTACCTAGAACTGAAGAAGCAAACTCAATTTACAAACTCTCTGACAGGAAGAAAAGTCACGACGAATTTAGCAAATTCATGATTTGTCAGATCAAGCAGCTTCCAGTACGCGCTGAAAGCATCGCCAAAGAAACTAAAAAGGATTCAATTCTTGGTAAAATTGTTCAACTTCTTGAAACTGGTAACGATCTTAAACGACATATTTACAAAGCTCCAGAAGTCAATTACTCTCTCTCATCAGGCTGTTTAATCTATGAACATCGAGTTATCATCCCGGAATCTCTCCGCGAACCGATCTTGGCAGATCTCCATGCAGCACATTTAGGAATAGTAAAAATGAAAGAAATTGCCAGATCATTCGTCTACTGGCCAGAAATCGATAAAGACATCGAACAAATCGCCAAATTATGTTCAGAATGTGCTCGAAACGCACATGCTCCTCCAAAATTTCGCAGCCATCATTGGGAATATCCTAAGGCTCCTTGGGAACGAAGCCACATCGATTACGCAGGTCCAGTCTAAGGATCTATGTTGTTGATTGTCGTCGACGCATTTAGTAAGTGGCTGGAGGTTATAGTCACCAATTCTACGACATCTTCAGCAACCATCGCAATTCTCGATAAACTGTTTGCAACATATGGAGTTCCTATCACAGTAGTTTCCGACAACGGACCTCAATTTACATCAGATGAATTTAAAATCCACTTGGAGTCAGTAGGAGTGAAATATCATAAATTGACAGCTCCATATAATCCGTCTACAAATGGACAAGCAGAACGCTACGTGAAAACTGTAAAAGATGCTTTACAGTCTTTGTCTTCTACACCAGCAACTCTCAAATCGAATCTCAACATATTTTTACAACATTATCGCAAAGCTCTTCACTGGACTACGAATCAATCTCCTGCTCAACTATTCCTGGGTCGAAACATCAGGACTAAGCTGGATCTCGTCAGACCGGAGGTTGTCAGCACCAAAATCATTGAAAAATAGCAAGCTTCATTCAATTCATCGTTCAGAGAGTTCACCCCATCTTAACCATTCTATTTCTTATCTGGAAACACAAAAATGGAAAAATGGTTATACGGTACAATCATCACCAGACTAGGAGATTTACATTACGAAATTAAATTTGAAAACAAATCCTTCAAACGTTACGTTGATCAAATTAGAGGACCTTCTTCAAATTTTAAACATAACCTTCAAGCAGATGACAACAAGATTTCTCAACGAAAAGACCATTTTTATGATAATCAAAGTAACGAGAACACTGAATTAATTGCTAGATCTCCAATTCCATCAATACCGAATCTAGTATCTCCTTCAATACATCGTGGACATCAATCTACAGTTGAATCAAGATGCAGTGATCAGCAGAACAGTGGCTTGCAGACACCAGTGCGCAGATTGACAAGAATACGACATAAACCATTCGCAGTATTTTCGTAACTACGTACTAAAAATAATCATTTTACGTTGGCCTACGGAGAGACAAATAACGCCATTTTTATAATTGCATTATTTAAAAAAAAATTTCAAGCGAATTCAATAAGTTTGTTCAAATTCGTCCGCCATATTAGATCCGCCATTTTGAATTTTAAAAATCTGACTTCAGATTCGTAATCAGCGACCCCGAAAACCGCCGAGTAAAAAGTTTTAAACAAATTCAGTGACTTTTTTAAAATTCGTCCGCCATATTGGATTCGCCATTCTGAATTTTAAAAATCTGACTTCAGATTCGTAATCAGCGACCCCAAAAACAGTAAAATATATTTTGACTAAATATTTATGCATCGTTTTTTAAAAGCAATTAATAAATGTATTTACTTATTTCCGAGTTTAGCCTCTTCTAATTTACGTAGCCAGGACGCCATTTTGAATTTTTAATTATGCCACTTTGCAATTGAAAGGGGATGTTATGACGAGTGTTATCATGTGCATGACTTGTATTTTAATTGCATACAATTTTGGGCACAGCTTTGGGCCGTTTGACGTGAAACGTCACATAAAAATTATTTAGACTAAAAATATCAATTTTTAATTACTTTCCAAAGGTAAACAATTTGTTCCAGTAGTAATGTTTAAAAAAACTTTAATGTGTCCCATAAGCAGAATAGTATTTAGGGGCCGTTTACAAAAAATACTCTATTTCACCCTTAAACACCCTCCACTGGAAATTACTTTTAATAATAGCAATAACAAATAATATTAAGAAAATATATATTCTCTAAATTATTAAGTTTAAATAATATATATGTATTAACCGACAGATTAGCTCAGTCGGATAAATGTCTCGCTCGGCGGATGCTTAGGACCAAGGGTACTTGGTTTGCGCCCATTAGCCTGGGATTTTTCCGGCACGTGAGATAATCTGAGCGGGATATTTAAACGTTGAGGACTTGGTTGTGTAATATTCGAGACTTCGAATTTATACATCCAAGACTCGGTGTCGATAAATCGTCTGTACTCAGGGTTTTCCGCAGTTTCCCTTGACTATGGCTAGAGAGGGCCATGTGAATACGAGTACTTCTAATAACAGCCGGCTACGGACCGCAAATAGGGGGTATTTGGGAATCTGGGGAAAATTGGAGAATATTTAGGGGTTGTCATATATGTAAAAACCCAAATGGGGTATACATGAAGAATAAAAAAAAAATATTATTATTGTATATTATTAATTATTATTACATTATTATTATTAATTATTAGTATTGAAATTTAATCGAAATTTAAAAAAAAATTTATAATTTATGTAAAACAATATTCAAAATTATATTTTGTTGAAAAATATAAAAGTTACTTTAAAAGTATCATTACCAACTTGTAGAGCATTACAAAGGCTTCGTATATTAACTTAAGTGTAATTATTAAACTATTATAACCATCTTATAGAATATATAAAAACATATTTTTTGGACCAAGATTTAATGATTTTTAAATCTTTTATAAAAATTAATTCTTATTTTTAAATTATTATTATTTCTATGAGGAAGCAAAGTGTTCATGAAATAAACACTAAAATTATAAAAATGTACAACTTGGCAGCGGTTTTTTTTATTATCACAATTATCAATTCTGTGATGAAATATTACAAAATTGTGTATTTCTTAAATATTTTCATATTATACTTTTTAGTTTAACAAGGAATGACAAAAATATATCACTTTTTAAAAAATATAATACTCTAAGGTAATATTTTATAACATTAACATTGATCAGTCTTTTAGTAGAATCAGTCGTTGAATTCGAACTTAAAATAAACTTTATACTTTTTCCGGCGTTAGACTTATGATATATTTTTTTAGAAAACTTTAATCACGTGACTTTATTAAAGTAGGTTAATGTCATCTTGAGTGGACCGCCTGAGCTTTTAAGTTATCTGACAGCGGAAACGTGAAATAAATAGTGCGAATAGCAGCACCGCACCTAGAAATCGTAAGAAATTAAGTTCCGCGATAATCATATACGTTATCGTTTGATGTAACGCATATTTAAGAACACAAACCAAAAAAGAAGTCGCTTTTACAATGAGTAAAGATATTCGGAAGTGTGAAAGCAGTGTAAAATTTAAGTTTTAAAAGATAACTTATTTTTTTCCTACTACTTTGGACATTGAAATTGATTGTCTTAGTTTAATTAAGTGATAATTTTGACTCAAAAAAATTGTGGTGGCTGACATAAAAAGTTGCATGTCACCATGAGTGAACCACTGTTTATAACCATAAATGGACTGCCTGTTTTTTTTTATGTCAGTTTACCATTTTTATAGAAATAAATTGACAATGAATTGGTTTGAAACTATGTTTTGTGTTCTTTATTAATTTTTTTGTGATATTGATGTGATATGTGCCAAAATTATTAAAATTTCACTTGTAAACATTGCGACACATACATGGTCTGAAGCTGCATAAGCATAAATTTTGTTTCAATATATCAGAAATATTAAATACATTACAGAATTTAGAATAACTTTTACAATTTTTTAGGAGTGGTCCACTTAAGGTTATACTTTTTTCATTCTTTAAAAATTAGCTTTTTTTAAAAGTAAATTGTTTTTTCCAAATAAAATCTAAGGACCTAAACTAAAGCTTGGAATAGAAATCTCCGATTAATTTGCTTTCATAAAGAATTTTTTAGAAAAAAAGCTTAGGCGGTCCACTCAAGGTGACATTACCCTACTAATTTTCTTTAAAATTAATAGTAACATTGCAGTTTTCGAAAGTGAATGACTTCTTATCATCTACAATATTTTCTTTGGATGATGATGCTTCAAGGACATTCAATTTTGGATGCTTTGGAGGCATTGATGTTAATGCTTCATGATTGTTATAGGGAAAATTTATTGCATATGCAATCATGCTTCCAATTTTTGCTTTACTTTGTACTGAGTTCTCGATGTATCTTGTAGCTACGGAGGCTGATTTACAGCCTCCGAGGCGTTGGACTGTAGTTATATTAGCCCCGGTATCGGCGACTATTGTCGCCGAGGTTCTACAGAATGTATGACCTGTGTACAATTCAGGTTTCAGTAACTTCAAATAGTTCGCAATTTGCTTTGGAAAACCAGCAATTTTGTTTTTTTCAATAACTTTGTTTGTACATTTTCACTGTTGATAGTTCATAAAAAATCTGTCGTTTGTTGTTGTTTCGGGACGCAAAGCTAGGTATTTTTTAACAATTTTGTTAAATTCTGGTCCAATGATGAAAAATCGAGGTTGGTTTGTTTTTATATCCGGTAGTGTTACCATAAGCAGAGTACCTTGCGTCGTTACATCATGAATTCGAACTTTGACAATCTCGTCCCCTCGGCAAGCGCCACAAATTCCAAAAATTAAAGCAACCTGTAAATAAATGTGAATAGTTTAAATTTTATAATATATTTGTAAATTGATTAGTTTAAATAAAATTTATTGTTATAATAATTATTATTTAAATAATTATTAAAATAATTATAATTATTATTAAAATAATTATTAAAATAATAATTATAATTAATTATTATTTAAATAAAATTAAAATATTAATATTTTAGTTGGTTTTTTTGTAGTCGGGGAGCTCAGTCCTCTGAACCCCCCTCCGCGCGACCAAACAGAAACCTACGTTTGAATGTATAGCGGTACACTACTTTCAGACAAAGTGTCTCGTTTTTGACTCTAGGTGTTTATAAACACTGGCATGTGTTACACGAGGATCTTAACTTAATATATCTCTCTATATTATAAAAAGATTTCGCCGCCGGATTCAGTGCTCTGAAGTTGGCCACAAATGGTTAAAAGTCAAATGTCATAGCTCTGAAGTTGGCCTCAGGTCATAGACGTAGGTCAAGGGGTAAACATAACCTCAAAATCAGGTCAAGGGTCGCTCTGAAGTTGGCCTCAGGTTATAGACGTAGGTCAAGGGGTAAACATAACCTCAAAATCAGGTCAAGAGTCATCGCTCTGAAGTTGGCCTCAGGTCATAGACGTAGGTCAAGAGGTAAACATAACCTCAGAATCAGGTTAAGGGTCATCGCACTGAAGTTGGCCTCAAATGGCTATAGCATATTTAACATAACTTCAGGTCACATACGTAGGTCAAGAGGTAAACATAACCACAAAATCAGGTCAAAAGTTTTTGCGGTCACAGACATAGATGAAGAAGTTAACATAACCTTAAAATTAGGTCAATTTTCTTTACTCCTAATCATTCTTCTTTATAAATACTACATTTTCTAACTTGTATTTCTTCTAACTATAAATTTACCGAATTGTCACTTCTCATAATTATTATTATATCGGAATAGTATTTTTCAAAATTTTTGTAATATCTAATAACTTTTTATACAAATTTTTTTATTGTATAATAACCAGTTTTTATAATTTTATTTTATTCAAATAATTATTTCGTATAATTTTTTTCTTACTGAAATTATATTTTAAATAATTTTTTTAATCGATTTTTTATTTTTCTTATATTCATTTTTTCCAAATAATTCTTTTTCATAATTTTTATATTTCCTAATTCGTATTTTACATAACATACATTTTTTCTAAGATTTAAATTCTCTAATTTATTATTTTCCTAACCTATAATTGTCATTAATATTACAAAATATTTTATAAAATTCTAAAGTTTGTCTTTACGTTTGTCTAAATTTAAAAATAATAATAATTAAAGAAAAACAAAATATATTAAAATTTTAACCCGATTAATGATATTCTTAAATATTCTACACATCTGTTTAGAAGTTTAGGCTCTACATTTGTCTAAATGTAAAAAAATCCAAATTTTTCACCGAGATTTTAACCTTACAAATAATATTCTCCGTTTAAGAGTTTAGGCTCTACGCTTGTTTAAATCTTAAAAATCGATATTTTTCATAAAAAATATTGAATAAACTTAGAAAAATTCTTCCTTTTACTATTTATTATCTCACAAAAAAATTGAGCAAAATCGTTTAATATTTATTCAAGTTATTCGATTTTATCTTAAAACAGCTGATATTTTGAGAAAATATATTCGCGGTTTTTACTTTTTATGTTTCGCGATTCCCTACCGCGAACCTTAAAATTATAATATTATATAGATTTCTTTATATAAATTAATTAATTCGAATTAATGAGTTTTAACTATCATTAATATTTATATCATCATATTCATTTCTTTAATCTATATTGAGACAAATAAAATGTTAGACTATCAACTTATTTATTAGTAAAATGGGCATTTTATCTTCATGTTAGTTTAGTTTGCACATCCATTTAGATAAAATAATTACTTATTGTATATTGTTCTTTTCATGAAAGGATAAAATGGTAATGACTATTACAAGAAAAGTTGCTAATACATATAACCAATATAATAGTTTATTTAACTAAATAGTTGAGTTCATAAATGCTCATTTATGAAAATCAAACTAGGAAATAAGAAAAATATTATTGTTTAAATATATAATTTTAAAAATTGTTTGAACATCGAAAATTTTAAAAATGCATATGAGGAGCTGAACCGAAGATAATTTAAATTCTATGATTCTGTTTAAAACATAACATTGAAATTAAATTTCCTTTTTGAATTAAAATTTAAAGTTTAATTTTTATTTAATACGAACAATTAAACTTATTTGCATTAGGAACAAAAAATAAATATAATTTCTCCAAATGTAAATTAATCACTTTTTACAAATTAAACAGCACTGATTAGTTTATCGAATTTAGTAACAGTGCCGATAAATTTTTAGTAAGAAATTATTAATTCATTAGTTAATGTAATTATTATAGATTATGTTAAATTAGGGGCCATTCATAAACCACGTAGCCTCTTGAGGGGGAGGGGGGGTCAAGCAATTGACTACGACAAGAGGAAAAAATGGCGCTAATAAATGTACATGGGGGAGGGGGGAAGTCAAAATTGCCAAAAAATGGGGCTACGTGGTTTATGGACGGCCTCTTATAAAAAAAATAATAGATGCAATTATTTTCCATATCTTGACAGATTTCTGAAACATAAATAAGTGTTTACACACTTATTTAGATTTAAAGAGTTAATATAATAAAATGTAAAACTCTTAATCATAAGATAGTTTTAAATAATACACTTTTTAATTTATTTAGAAACAAATTAAATACTCTCTAAATTTGAATAAGTGAAATTTGACTAAGAATCGCAGTAACTATTCTCGTGAATTGAATCAGTGAAATTTTACTAAATATCAGTTAAAAATTATTTAAGTTCCAGTCATTTCTCACTGATTGATCAATTAAAAAATAATTGAAATGTTCAATATGAGTGACAGAAAATTTCAGTTATTTTTTAATTGGTCAATCGATAAAAAATGACTGAAATTTCACTGATTCAAATTGCTTGAATAGAGTCACTGATTTTCAATCAAATTTCATTAACTTTTGTTTTAGAGAGCAGACAAATAGTGAAATTCTATTTAAAAATAAACTTAAATTGAAATAAAATTATTTTTTAATTGATCAATCAGTGAGAAATGACTGGAACTTAAATAATTTTTAACTGATATTTAGTAAAATTTCACTGATTTAAATCACGAGAATAGTTTATCCTTTATACATATTAGATTAATAGCTACTTGACCTTTTTGGACTAAAAGGCCAATAACCAAAACCAAAAACCATATTAGATTAAATTGAAACGAAATAAAAAATAAAAGTTTCAATTATTTAGGTAGCAGTGAGCGACACTGAGCCACTCACAATGATATTATCCCTTGCAACGGCTCGTTCGGCAGATTCTTCGGTTCAGCTCCTCATATGCATTTTTAAAATTTTCGATGTTCAAACAATTTTTAAAATTATATATTTAAACAATAATATTTTTCTTATTTCCTAGTTTGATTTTCATAAATGAGCATTTATGAACTCAACTATTTAGTTAAATAAACTATTATATTGGTGATATGTATTACCAACTTTTCTTGTAATAGTAATTACCATTTTATCCTTTCATGAAAAGAACAATATACAATAAGTAATTATTTTATCTAAATGGATGTGCAAACTAAACTAACCGGAAAATAAAATACTCATTTTACTAATAAATAAGTTGATAGTCTAACATTTTATTTGTCTCAATATAGATTAAAGAAATGAATATGATGATATAAATATTAATGATAGTTAAAACTCATTAATTCGAATTAATTAATTTATATAAAGAAATCTATATAATATTATAATTTTAAGGTTCGCGGTAGGGAATCGCGAAACATAAAAAGTAAAAACCGCGAATATATTTTTTCAAAATATCAGCTGTTTTAAGATAAAATCGAATAACTTGAATAAATATTAAACGATTTTGCTCAATTTTTTTGTGGGATAATAAATAGTAAAAGGAAGAATTTTTCTAAGTTTATTCAATATTTTTTATGAAAAATATCGATTTTTAAGATTTAAACAAGCGTAGAGCCTAAACTCTTAAACGGAGAATATTATTTGTAAGGTTAAAATCTCGGTGAAAAATTTGGATTTTTTTACATTTAGACAAATGTAGAGCCTAAACTTCTAAACAGATGTGTAGAATATTTAAGAATATCATTAATCGGGTTAAAATTTTAATATATTTTGTTTTTCTTTAATTATTATTATTTTTAAATTTAGACAAACGTAAAGACAAACTTTAGAATTTTATAAAATATTTTGTAATATTAATGACAATTATAGGTTAGGAAAATAATAAATTAGAGAATTTAAATCTTAGAAAAAATGTATGTTATGTAAAATACGAATTAGGAAATATAAAAATTATGAAAAAGAATTATTTGGAAAAAATGAATATAAGAAAAATAAAAAATCGATTAAAAAAATTATTTAAAATATAATTTCAGTAAGAAAAAAATTATACGAAATAATTATTTGAATAAAATAAAATTATAAAAACTGGTTATTATACAATAAAAAAATTTGTATAAAAAGTTATAAGATATTACAAAAATTTTGAAAAATACTATTCCGATATAATAATAATTATGAGAAGTGACAATTCGGTAAAGTTCATTACCAGAGAACAGAGTTCGGGTTCTTCCCAAATATACCCCATATTACATTTATTAAACATTTCTTTAATTTGAGTGATCCAATTATATTTACCTTTGCTTTCTTTTATATTTCTAAGTTTTTCAAAGCAAATTCTTGGATATCTTGATTCTTCCATTTTTAAAATTTTATCAATCCATTCAACAACCGCTTTAAAAATTTCTAATTCAAGTGAAATTTTCCCGACCTCTATTCTTAAGGCATAATTTGGCGTGTTTCGTGTCAATCGAAGGAGATGCTTGAAAAAACCCAATTGAACCCTTTCTATCATTTCTACGTATCTTGGTCCCCAGATTGATAGTGCATATATAAAGATACTCTTCACTAGACTATTAAACAAGGTGTCTATCGTTTTCCAGTAATCAGATTTTGTAGTATCAATTATCCTATTTACCGAGCCCGATGCAAGCTTCGCAGATCCTGTTATTTTCTCTGCTGCTTTTACAAATGTACACGTATTTGCGAAAGGAATTCCCAAGTATTCGTAATTATTGACAATTTCGATTGTTTCTTCGCCATACATAAATTTAGGTGTTGTTTTTGGTTTTTTATTACCTTTTTTAAAAATTACAATTTTAGTTTTCCCTAAATTTACAGTTAAACCTTTATTATCGCAATATTTTTTTAATGTTTTTAATTTGAGGTTCATTTCGCTGGGCGTGTCCGCTAAGAGAACTAAATCATCTGCATACGCGAGAATAACAATTTCTTCCGATGGGGAAATGTAAAGCCCCCTGCATCCCTCATTAATAAAAAATGTTTCTATATCATTTGTAAATAAGGAGAATAAAAGGGGACTTGTTACTTCTCCTTGCAATAATCCGCGCGTTTTCTTTACTGGGTCTGTTGTGTCATCTGACACTTTAATACTAACCGTGGCCTTTTCATAAAAATTTTTTAGCGTTCTTATGCATTTCGAATTTAATTCCAATTTAAAAAGATGTTTCCATAATTTCTCGTGACATATTGACGGAAAAGCACCTGAGAAATCTACAAACAGTGCGTAGAGTTTACTTCGCGGTTTATTTATTTGAATTTGTATGATTGAGTTCAATGTAAATATGTTATCTAAACAAGATCGACCTTTTCGAAATCCGGATTGAAACTCGGGCACTAGATGCTTTTCCGTTGTCTAAATCTTTAATCTTTCTCCCAATATTTGAGTCAAAATTTTTTTTGTTATGCAATTTATTAAAGCAATAGGTCTATAATTATTTGGATCAAATGAGTTTCCCTTTTTATAAATCATTGTAAGTACTGTTTCGCTCCATTTTCCCGGTATCATTTCCGTATTTAACATTTCATTGAATAATTCTACTAAATAATTTAACCAGTTTAACGGTAGATTCTTGAAAAATTCGAAACTGACTCCGTCTGTTCCCGGGGACTTTCCATTTTTACATCTATTTATACTATCGATTACTTCTGATATCGTTATCTCAGAGTCCAAATAAGGGTGATTAATAGCGTTTATTTTAGTCAATAAAGGGGGTAGTTTTCTGTTGGGAAAAGAAGTTTGCAAAAAAGTAAACCAGGCGGTTTTTTCTATTTTATTAAGCTGAGGGTTTCTTGGCATAAATTTATTTATTATCCCCTAAAAAGTTTTTGAGGATTTTGTGTTTGCTAAATTGTTTAGTAAAGCTTCAGTGTAGCTTTTTTTCTTGATATTACAAAGTTTTTTATATTCTGCTTTTTTTTATAATCAATTAATTCCTTATCTTTAAATCCGGAAATTTTGCAATTTTTTAATTTATCATTTAAATCCCTTTTTTATTTAAACAATCCTTATCAAACCAAGGTTTGTTGTAAGGTTACTTTTTCTGTCCTATTTTAATGCCCATATTTAGACTCTTTGATACATCGACTATTGTTTCTATTATATCATTACTTATTTTTTCTGTATTTTTATTGCCCTCTATATCTATAATACGTTCATTCATGATATTCATATACTCTAGGGTGCAATCGGGCTTCTATTTTAGTTTAATTGAATTTTTTATTTTCTTTTCTCTCAAGTTATTTATTTTTACAATTTCCGGTCGCATTTTAACAATAGTTGGGAAGTGATCTGAGGAAGTCACAATATTTAGTACATTAAAATCCGCTATAAAACCAAGAGCTGACAGACTACCCCAGACTAGATCTATTACGCTAGATCCATTTACTTCTATAAATGTATATTGCGCCGGTGAGTCATTAAAAGTTCTACCATTTATATTGCACATACCGTTTTCTTCCATAATTTCATTTAGTACTTTTCCTCTTTTATTTACAATTGTATCTAGTGAAAATCTATCATGCGTATAAATCGTGCCAAACGGGATATTACCTTCAATTAATTGATTTAAATCACTCATTCTCGCATTAAAATATCCTCCAATTATTATTGGTAATTCAGGGTAGGACCTTGTAATTTCTGAGATCTCTGAATTTAAATCATTTAAAATATCTAATTCTAATAGAGGTGCAATATAAACTAATCCCAATATAAAATCTAAATTATTACTTTTAACTTTAATAAAAATCCAATTTGGATGTTTAATTATCACATTAATATTATGTAAATGTTTTTTATATAATAAAATCAAACCTCCCTTAGCCCTGCCTCTTCGGAACTCCCTTGTTGCATTTGTTGAAACATAGTCGTAGTCCGACAGGATCGCTGGTAGAGTTGGTTCCGCAGTGAGCCACGTTTCGGAGATACAGATAATATCCAGTTCTGTGACTTCATTGAGGATATCCCCGATATTTTTAAAGCCGTTCACATTCCAGAAGATTATTCGTGAAGATCGTAGAGTCTCCTTTGTGCCCCTGTTATTAGCTGCCTTCTCTCCTCCTCGGGATGTTTGCTATTTATCGTTTTTTCTGGGGGGTCGAATTAACGTCGGTGTAAAGTAATTTTCCATTTTGTTTGCCTTCTCTCCACTATTCGCTGCCCCCTTCGTATTTTTGCGTGCTTTTGATTTTTCTCTCTGTGTAGGTTTTTTGATAAAATTTTCTCGAGTATCATTTTCAGTTTGTTTTGATGTCCTTCCTCTGTCTTTGTCGGTGCGACTAGTTGTCTCTCTTTCTTTATGTTGCTTTTCTTTCTCGTTTAACAGTGCTTCAATGCTCTCCAGAGTCCAGAGTCTTTCGTCCATAAAAATCTTCTTCCTTTTCAAAATCGGGTCCTTTCCTTGTTCCTTCAGCCTGATTACCGCTTCGACGAGAGCCCTCCTTTCCTTTCTCTCCTCAGGTGATCGGTCATTAGCTATCGAAAAACCAAGATCCTTGATTTTGTTTATTTTTGAGAAAACAGTTTTGGTCCAATGTACGGAGGCAAATTTGATCAGGATGGGACGATTTCCTATGCTTTTACCAATTCTGAAAGCATGTTCAATTGCTTCTTCGGGTATATTTATGTCTGCTTTCATGAATATATTTTTAACTTCGTTGATAATATTTTTGTTTGTATCCAAGTTGTCGTCTAATCCAAACAATACGACGTTCTTTTCTCTAAGTGTACTTTGTTAATTGTCCTTTCTAATTCTTGAGTATATTTAATCGTTTGCTCGTTTCTTTCATCTGCCTTTTCCTGGCGGTTCTTTATATTTTCCATATCAGATTGCAGTTTTTTGTTGTCTGCCTTCAAGTCCTCAACTTCATTTTTAATTGACGAAATATAATTACTCACAGATTCTAGTTTATTCCAGATTTTGTCTAATTTAGTAGTGACGTCGTCTGTGATGTTATATGACATGATTGTTAACCAACTTAACTGCACTTTTTATGAAAAAAGAAAAGAAATGAACACGGCACAACAATTACACTGATAGCACATGAAACTTTTCACAACCGGCAAATTTTCTAGACAGAGATACACGTATTTACTTTGTAAACAATTGCGGAGCGATTTGAAAACACGTCTGCTCTGTACAAAAGCCATCGAAGGAATTAAAGTTATAGTTAGAAGAAATACAAGTTAGAAAATGTAGTATTTATAAAGAAGAATGATTAGGAGTAAAGAAAATTATGAGTAATGTTAATTCGAAAAAGTTAAAATTATTTTGAAAAACATTTATAAGAAAAAAGTTTTATAACAAATAATATTTCGATAAAATAAAATTTAGAGACTTTAAAATATAGAACATTTACACATTATAAAAAATATTATTAGGAACAATAAATTTTTTAAGAATTGGTAATTCGGTAATATTTGAATTATATTGAATAATAATTCGGGAATATAATTATTACAATTATTAATAAATCTATAAAATAATATTTATCAAAATTCACATTTCGAAAATAAAAATATTAGTGTAAATAAGAAATATAAAAAATAATAATTTTTAGAAATGATAATTCAGTTATTTGAAGATTATAAAAATTTTTTTTTCGCAGTATTAAACATTCTGTTAATTAGATATAAGGAAATTTGTCGATTTAATAGGTCCTCTTTTGACCTAATTTTAAGGTTATGTTAACTTCTTCATCTATGTCTGTGACCGCAAAAGCTTTTGACCTGATTTTGTGGTTATGTTTACCTCTTGACCTACGTATGTGACCTGAAGTTATGTTAAATATGCTATAGCCATTTGAGGCCAACTTCAGTGCGATGACCCTTGAACTGATTCTGAGGTTATGTTTACCTCTTGACCTACGTCTATGACCTGAGGCCAACTTCAGAGCGATGACTCTTGACCTGATTTTGAGGTTATGTTTACCCCTTGACCTACGTCCATAACCTGAGGCCAACTTCAGAGCGACCCTTGACCTGATTTTGAGTTTATGTTTACCCCTTGACCTACGTCTATGACCTGAGGCCAACTTCAGAGCTATGACATTTGACTTTTAACCATTTGTGGCCAACTTCAGGGCACTAAATCCGGCGGCGAAATCTTTTTATAATATAAAAAAACTTAATCCGTAAAATGTCCGAAGCAATCCGATAGCAAGAAATCCGATATTAGTCCACAACAATTTGAAATTAAGTGTTGCAAAATCCTATTCCGAAACAAGTACGAAACAATCAGAAATCTATATGCTAAGTATCCGAAAATTGTGTGAAATAATCCGGATTTAATCCAATTAAAAGGCATAATTCGAAACAAATACAAAAGTTACACAGGTTATAATATCTTAGTGTCTCAACGTGCGGACCGTTTCAACGTGCGTACTTCTCCCCTACTAAAAATCAGTAAAATTTTACTATTCGTTAGTAGAATTCTACTAATTCAAATTTAGAGAGCAGATGACTTGAATGCTAATTTTTCCCTGTGTAAAATTCTCTTTTTGATAATGTAAAATTAAATAATAATTTTATTTTAATTTCGTGATTAACTATCTAATTTTACTCCCTTCAATTGAATTACCAACTATTTTCAGGACATTAGACAGATATTTAAAATAATAAATCTAATAAATCTAAAAAATCTTATCTATTTAGTCTACCTATCAATGAAATAAACAAATTCCAATTTAAATTATTTGATTAAAATTAAGTATTTTCAACAATTTTAAGTGTTTCCAACTCGTAACAAACTCCCTAAAAGCAAAAATCACTATTTAAATTTTTAAATCACGATAATGGATTTCCACTAGATAAAAACTTTTAACCTGTCAAAACTATAAATCAGAAAAAACTATATAACTACAAAATTTAGATCATACAACTCGTATTTAAATTACACTAAAATATTACAAAACAAATTTTTAAAATCATCCATTTTAAATTTTTTAGTAATTAAATATTTTAAGATAAAATGTCAATATGATATTTGACAATATTAATTAATTAATTATTTTAAACTAACTCAACTTGATGAAAATATTCACACTGTTTTCGTTCTAAATTTATTTAAAAAATTTTTCTAAAATTTCACACAAATACCATAGAACCTCCATTATCCGAGGTAATATGGGAAAGAGGTGCCTCGGATAATCGAAAACTTGGATAACACAAACAAATGAAAATTCAGATAACCGAGATTCTAACTGTAATTCAAAACTATTTTACAGCTATTAAATTATTTTATTATGACACTTTTAACGAATAAAAATTACCACAACTATTGAGTATAATAAAAAATAAGTTTATAAAACTTTGAACGATTCAGGTTGTTATTTCAAATGAAAAAACTTCTTAATTATTTAGGCAAATTTTTTTAATATTTACATTAGAAATTCATACTGAACCGATTTCATAAACGAATTTTGTACCTATACTTATATATATATAATTTCAAAAGATAGGAACAAAAAAATTAATTCTTAATTTATGTATAAATAATCATAGAATATACGTTTCAAAAATCAAAAAATTTATTTAGACTTTGAGCAAAGTCAGCACGCATTTCTGAATTTGCAAATATTTCTACTATTTTAGATTCCTAACACAAATCCTAATTCTCAATCTGTCATTGAACTTAATAATAAACTGAAATCTTTTAATCAATAATTTTTAAAAGTTAAAACACAAAAAAACGTTTAAAAAATCTAAGGTTATGTTTAAAATAAAAATGTAGCAAAATTAATTCTCATTGCAAAATAATAATGATTAAATCTTTATAACATTCAAAATATTTAATAAAAGTTGTGCATAACTAAAAAATCTCTTAAAGATAAAAAGATAATAAACATAACCTATTATTTTTATCTTTATAGATCCTATTCTTTATATCACTTTGCAAAATAGTAATTAAAAAGTGTAATTTTCTAAAACTACGCTAACAATTATAAAAAATATAATAATTACTAATTTATCAAATTAAAATAGGATATTTAATGCAATCAAGAACTGGCTTCATAAACACAACATTTTTGTACACATGTAAATACACAAGGAAACGTTCTTTACACGTGTCATAATTTTTGCTCGTGTATTTACATGTGTACGATGAAAAAATTATTACACGTGTAAAATCTTTCTATAATGTATTTACACGTGTATTTACATGTGTCCAAATCTACACGTGTTTATTTTGTTGTTTTTTAAACATTTCTTTAATTATTTAAATAAACAATATAAATGTTAATTTATTAAATAATACAAATATTTGACCTTAGAATTAGAAGATTCAATTACATTTTTTTAGAGCAGTCTTCTTAGTCTGTAGTTAAAGGAGACATCCTTAAATTAGGTTCCGTTACCAATGCTACATTTAAAACTATTTAAGTATTTTTAAATCTAAATATTTTTAAATATAAATATATTTTTAGGTATAAATAATGCACCTAGAGCAGGTCGATGGGTTCGATCTCGCCAAAATTGAGGAATCAGAAAAAGGCAACAAAATACGGCCAACAATGTTTCCAATTTTATCATTCAAATGGCCAATATCATTTATCGACCTAATAGAGGCCGCAATCAGAGAGGCCATAGCTATAGAGGCCATAATGGGAGAGGCCATAATTTTGGGGGCTAAAATTATAGAGGCCACAATTATAGAGGTGGAAATGGGAGAGACCGTAATTCAAGAGGACGTAACTCCGAACATTTCGAAACTAATCAAAATGAATAATTCAATAAATATATAATTAATAAAATCAATAAAAATCTTCCAACTGGAAATAAATTAAAAATTTTTAATTTATCATATTAATTATATACAATAATAATAATTATTAATTTGATAATACTCTTATTTATTTGACAACAATATTCCTCAACCAATCAATCTTTGATTGCAACTATTTTATACGTCTTTTTTCTATGTAAATTATTGTTCTATTTATTAAACAAGCTTTCAGCGCATGTAAATGTCGAGCTTGTAAATTCAAAGCGAAGGGCAGGGTAACTTAAAGAAGGTGAATTTTACAAAAATTTACATGATTTTTAGTCACAAAACGAGGAAACCCTGTCCTGCCGGCAGGACACTTTTCGCTTTGTTTAAGAGACTACCTAGCCCAGGATTACCAGAGTAACTTTTCTAGGAGATAAACATTTTTAGGTAAAACAAAAATGTCCGAGTAAATCAACAAAGAGTGAAAAGTTAGCCATTACGCTCCGGTCTACACTACACAAAAAACTTGATACAAATATTTAAATAATATTTTAGCTGCTTCTGCAAATTATGTTTCTGCTAAGAAAGTTAGTATAATTAAAAATAACTTCACAATTTTAATCATCAAGACCTAAAATCTACATTCAAATCCACTTTTTCTCGCAATCATCAGTAAACAAAAACATGTGATGAGAATGTAAACCTTAAAGTCGTAGTAACTTTAAGAAAAAATAATGTTTTTTAAAACATATAATAGGTAGAGCTGTGCAAAATAATTCGAACCGAACTGTTCGAATTTTTTCGCCTACTTTGAATGTCGAAAATTCGACATTCGAACTAGCCCAGTTCGGATGTCAAACATTCGACATTCGACATTTCAGTGCCCCAAAACCGAACAAAACTCGGTTCGAATCAAATTTTGCACAGCTCTAATAATAGAAAACAAGAACAAGAACACAAATAATGTACAATAATTGCAGATCACCGCGAGCGAAGCAAGCCATTTGCGCGCGAAACGCGCAATAACACACGGAGCGCGAAGCGCGACGATCAATATTCGCGCGCCCCGGGGCGCGCTGAAATTTACGAGCGAAGCGAGCCCCCTCGCGGATGAGAATGTGTCCGCGCTTGCGCGGACAGATTTTTTTAAATAAATTATTGCAAACGAAAGCTGAGGTTTTTTCCTATCGGCATGTAAATTTTTAGAATGCCCTTTTTTTGTTTTTGAGTTATTAAATTTCAAAGAATAAATTTCGTCCCGGTTGCCACGCGGCAATTTATTTTTTGAAATTTAATAACTCAAAAACAAAAAAAGGGCATTCTGAAAATTACATTTTATTAAAAAATAAAATACACAATCGGAAAGAGGACGAAAAAACCTTTCAGAAACATATTCAAAAAAAATTTTCCCATTACAAGTATGTTCAGAAAAAATTCACAAAGTAGCCAGTGTTAGTAAAATTGGTGAAATTGACCCCTCTCTACCCCCTCCAAATTTTCGAAAAAATCAAAAATAGTTTTTGGGGCTCATTTCTACTTGATAGAACAACAGATTACCTGAGTTTCAATTTTTTTCAAGAAGTTGAAATTTCAACTTAGGACATTTCACGTAAAATGCCTCATATATCTCCCTATATTACAAAAAGATCTCGCGCCGCCGCCGCTGTTTCAAGATTTTTTGACCTACCGGTCAAGAGTTGACCTTTAGTTTCTCCCGTCAAAACTTAGGTCAATTTTAAGGAAAGTTTTGACCTACACGTTAAACCCTCAGAATTTAGGTAAATTTTAAGAGCAGTTTTGACCTACACGTCAAACATTGACAAACAATTCCCTCTGACCTCAAAAATTAGGTCAATTTTAAGGGCAGTTTATAAAAACTTTATAAAAATTGACAAAGTAAGCCCTTTGGACTCGAAATTTATGTCAATTTTAAGGGCAGTTTAACCTACAGGTAAAAATTGACAAACTAACCCTTCTGCCCTCAAAATTTAGGTCAATTTTACGGGTAGTTTTGACATAATCGTCGAAAATTGACAAACAATTCCCTCTGCCCTCAAAAATTTGGTCAATTTTAAGGGCCGTTTTAACCTAAAGGTCAAAAATTGACAAACTAATCCTCGCTAGATTCTGACTAGAATCTCTAGTCTAGAATAACTAGTCGGGTTCCTATCGAATTCTAGTTAGATAATCTAGACTAGAAAAGCTCATTAGAAAACTATCATATTCTGGTCAGGATAATCTGGACTAGAGAAAACTGATCAGGACCTTATGGATTTCCAACTTGACAAACTAGTGTACAAATATTATTTACATAAATTTTCTTCTTAGATAAATAATTAAGATTAATTAATAGAAAAAACTTACCAGCATCATTTACACTGGGGTCAAAAAGTTTCAGTACATTTGTACTGATAACTTTAAAATGCTCGCTTCACTTCAAATTTAAATATTTCTGTAAAAATTGGTGTTAGAGATATCAAACTAAGATCATTTTGAAGTTCAATAAATTTAGAGTCAAATAGGCTAAGACATAACCAATTTAATAGTGTAAATATTAAAAATATAATTCTTTAAAGTTAGAGATTTTTTGTGAAAATTGCGATTTTGAAATTTGGAATTCAAGCGTACGCCAATTAAACAACATTTTTTTTTAAGATTTGACAGTTGCACAATATCAAGTATAAATTCCATTCTTTAATTCTAGACCAAAATAATTCACAAATATTAAGTAATTTTTTCAAATTCTATAAAAATAACTTCCCTTGCTCTCGAAATTTTTCAAAGAATATTAATTGCAAATTCGTCGTTTCCGTTCACTTGTTTTATCAATTAACCACACTTTTGAAAAATATGCACCTTTTTGTTATTGTAAAATAACAAAATGGTCACCTAGAAAGAAAATAAGGAATAATAATAGAGTTAAAATTTGTAAAACAATAAAAAGAGAGATAAATTTCATGTAAATATCTTAAATTTTCTAAGATGAAGAGGTTCTATATTTTTCAAAAGTGTGGTTATTTGATAGAACAAGTGAATGAAAACGACGAATTTGCAATTTATATTCTTCGAAAAATTTAGAGCAAGAGATATTATTTTTATAGAATTTGAAGAAAATACTTAATATATGTGAATTATTTTGGTCTAGAATTAAAGAATGAAATTTGTACTTTTTATTGTGCAACTATCAAAACTTAAAAAAAATTTTTCTTCAATTGGCGTACGCTTGAATTCCAGATTTCAAAATCGCAATTTTCACAAAAAATCTCTAATTTTAAAGAATTATATTTTTAATATTTACACTATTAAATTGGTTATATCTTATCCTACTTGACTCTAAATTTATTGAACTTTAAAATGATCCTACTTTGATAGAGCTCTTACATCTATTTTTACAGAAATATTTGAATTTTAAGTGAAGCGAGCACTTAACAATAATTAGTAAAAATGTACTGAAACTTTTTGACCCCAGTGTATTAAAAAATTATGTATATTATTTATTTATTTAAGGGGACACCCAAGTCACCTCAAAACAATGCAAAAAGAGTCAACTTTCGGTACACTTTTCTCGAAAACTATTATTCCAATTGCGTTTGCCTTTTTTTCAATAAAAACTTTTTTATGAATATTTATACCTAAAGCAAAAAAAAATCCCATTTTCTCTGATTCATTGACTCATATCTCCGTTTGTACAACTCAAAACGATGTTAAACTTCTTATTCGTATTCTTGGAACCTTACTGAACAAAGTAAAAAAAAATTACAAATCGGTTTAGTAGATTCGGAGAAAAGTGTACCGAAAGTTAAAAAATTGGAAAAAAACAATTTTTACAGGAGACACGAAAAAAGAAAAAATACTAAAAACTCATGGTATTCAGAATCATGTAATCAGATTTTTCTACTCTTCAGAAAAGGTTTTAAAAAGTCTTGTTCTATTCCTAATTGAGTTTACTTTTAGAAAATCAAATTTAAAAAAATTAATTTTTTTGTCATTTTTCCACTTAGGTGTCCCCTTAACATATTTTAAAGAAAATTTCAATATTGTAGAATATAAAAATATAAAAAGTAATGTAATTTGTAACGTTTAATTGTTCAGTAATGTTATAATTAATTATTCTTAACTATTATTAACAATGCAGAATTAAATAAGAGTGAATAATATCTCCTCAAAATTCATAATGTAATTTAAGCAAAGGTCCTTAATGTGAATGAAGAATTCAATTATAAATAGGTTAAGTTGAAAAATAATAATTTTTAGAACCGGTAGAAGTAAACTAGAACTTCTAGTAGGGACCCTATAAACATGATCGTGACAAAAGCGACTAGAACCCCACTAGTTTCTCAAGTTGGAGCCTTTTTTCAAATGGGGTAAACTAGTATGGTCCCCACTAGAACCCAACCACCACTTCCTCATTGAGGAAGTATTGTAATACCAAAATTTTACGATTTTCATTTTTAACATATCTTTATGTTGTTTGTCCTCAGGAGTTCAGAAATGATATTTTTATAAAATGTCATTCCGTATGTGTGTGTGTAAACATCACATTTTCATAAATATCTCGACATCATGAAGAGCTTTTGGGTTGAATGTTTTTTAAATTGTAGATTCCACAAGCGGACATAAAGTGAGAGTACTTTGTGATAGATTAATAAAGTTTAACTTAATTTTTTTTATTTTTAATTTTTCAAAAAAACGTTTTTTGTCCATAACTTTAAGAATTAGTCCCGAAGGTCCGCACTACTGAAAAGTAGGTATAAAAGAGGGGAGAGCGGAGCTCGCCAAGCGGTAAATCCGGCCGCAAGAGCACCCCGGGTGCTTGTTTATTTCTTTATTTTTTTAAATTATTCTCTTTTCTATAAGGACGCCTATAAAGACCAAGAAGGAGTTGTGTATGCAGCCGGATTAGATATGTAAGTAAAATTTATTTTTTACGATTTTTCAAGAAACAAAAACTTTAATCGCCTTTTTCTCGAAACCACGTTTTTTCAACTAAGTGACACTCTTATTTAGAAACTATTGCACCTATTAACACAGACTAAACGGCATTTTACTCTTAAAATGTCCCTCTATGGTGTGAACTACAACAAAAAAGTCCATTGTTATTTAAAAAAGTTGTAAACAATTAAAAGTGAAAAAATGTGAAAAAATTAAAAAGTATTTTTTTTGTGAGACAATTTTTTCTTAGTATACACCATAGCCAATGTCATACAGAAAGAAAAAACACGTTTTTTGGAGGAACCTGGCCTTAAAAAAATGTTAGGACACCTATAAATGTTTTTCCATTATTTTGTAGAGTTTTTTTAGACGCATCTTTTGAGCCCTTATTGAACATTTTTCGTCCTTATTAACCGAAGATATTAAACTTAAAAATAAAAAATATTGAAAAATGAGACTTTTTTGAAAATTTTGTTGAAAAATGTAGAATTAATAGAAGATAGTAATAATAGTATGAAGTAGTAATAATAGAAGAAGGATAATAAAAGTAAAATATTGTGAATAAATTATTGAAACATAAAAAACGCGATATTTTAATCTTTTTTTATCTCTTACCATTTTAAAAACTTTTTATTTATTTTGAAACATTAACAGATAAATTTTAAAAATGGACAAAATTTCTAATTTCGCATATAAAATGAATAAATTTTAATGATTCATAAAAAACTAAAAAAACATTTTTTCTGACAAAGATATACATCTAGCTCAATATAATTATACGAATTTTATCCTTATTCGCCCTCGGAGAATAAATGGTATTATGAAAACCCTGTTTGAACCTAAACGAGAGATCCCTCTGATTGTTAATTGACTTAGGGAGAAACTTTAACGAACTGCTACTTTTGACAATAAACTTTCAATTAAAGGTTACGAAGTGATAAAGAAACTTTTTTCATTTCTTTTACTAAAAATGAAAACGATGGCTTTACGATACAATATTGTAAAAAGAATATAAACAATTCAAAAACACATACAAATATTTATTTTTGACTTAATTCTTCTGAATAAAAAAGTTATTAAAAATTTTTAAATAAAGGAAAAGTATTTGGGACATTATATTATACGCAAAAAGAATATACAAAAACTTAGAAGAAACTTTAGAATTGGGTTTTTTCTATTATGTTTCCATTAAAATTGTACAATTGAGAAAAAACTAGTCATTTCTAACCCTAAGTACAGTTTATGACAAAAATAATAACTTTTTATTGTATGAGAATGTTTAACTAAATAATTTTTTATTTTTTATCAATTTTGATTAATTTTCTTAATCAATAAAGCTAAAAAATATATTTTACGATTTTTTAATACTTATTGTTATTTAAAAAATGTTTAAAAAAAAAAAAATTTAAAAATAAGGCTCGAGAGATCGATAGAGAATTTAATTACAAATATTTAGAAAAAAAGAAAAAGCGTTTTGGTAAAGAATTTTGACCTGTAGAGTAATTTGAAGTATTCTTTACTCTATTGACAATATTTACAAAAAAAAATTTCGTATCGAAGATATATTTTTTTTTAAATTTGAATTCATAAAATTTCTTTCGGTAAAAAAAATTTTTTTTTTAATTTTAATTTTTTTTTCTTGAAAGTACTTCTTATTATGATTATTTTTCAAAAAAAAATTATCTTAATTGGTTAACAAGAAAAAAGTTATGTGCCTTTTTTAAAAAACCGACCAAAATTTTGAGTAAGAGGTAACTCAAAAAATTTTGAAAAACTTTTATATTTATACCTATGCATCGGTAAAATTGTTCGTCATCTTAAAATATCACCACACTTAAAAATTTGTTAAAATAATTGATTTTAAGTAATTCGGAAATGAACATCACTATAAAGCTACCTTTGAGAAAGCAAAAAGAACAATGTGAACAATAGTATCCAAAACAAATATTTGTAAAAACAATAAAAATATATCAGAATGATTTGTTCATAACAATCTAACATCTGATTTGCTTTTCGGAAAAACTATATTTTTCTGTTTTAATTGTACATATTTTCAAGGGTAAAAATTAACGAGGAATTCTCTTGTTAGTTTAAAGAACATTTAAAAAATAATAAATTTCATATTGTCGAGGATTTTCAGCCTCTTGACCTAAAAGATCATCTTAAATAATAAAAATGTTAAGATACTTTTTTGCTCAGGGACACATTAGATATTGAATCATTAGTTTATAGGATTTTATACCCATGAACGGTAGGCAAATTTAATATGCCAATGAGTTAGTCAACGAAGCAAAAAGTTGGACACATAATCACATATTAAACTTGACCTGTAGCTTAACAAGATTTCACATCCGATGCTTTACCGTAAAATCGAATCGAAATAAAACCTTCACAAACATGGAACTTTAAATTTTTTTTAAAACCGTCTCATGTTTCAAATAAATAGCTTAAAAAATTCTTTTATAACATTCTTAAAAAATCTTATTAAATCAATGATATATTTGTATGTCGCAATAAATGGCATATTCAATATTGTTCGAATACAACAATTACTTTTGGTTGTATTTGTGCTATTGATTGTTGCATTATAGAATTTCATTTTAGTTTAATATTTGTTTTTACTATGAAAAGTTACGATTTAGGGAAATTAAGGGTTCTATGAATTATCGTTATGTTTTTTAAGAATGATTAAAATTAATTTAATTAACTATAATAATCTTAGAATTCTTTCATTTAGTCTGTCCAGAGCGTGTATATTCTGTCCGCAGTGAGAGAGAAAGCATGATAAAGAGAGGGAGGTATTATCTCTCCTTTTAGGGTAGTGTAGAAGCGAAAGAGAGGCGAATATTATTATTATATCTATATATATATTAAGTTAGTCTTTCCTTACACATTCTGTTCACAGTGAGAGAGGAAGGGAGGTATTGTCTCTCCTTTTAGTTTAGAGTTGGAGCGAAAGAGAGACAAACAGTTAAGAAAGTAATGCCTACTTTTTGGGTTTAGAAGGGGGTATCACGTTTTCTCCATTTTCCGTGTCAGGTAGAAAGAGAGGAACAAAATTTGATAGGGAAAGGAAAAATGGGGAATTTCACTTTCAAGCCAAAATATGAAAAGGGCGTCTTATTTCCTTATTGGCTAATTATTTTTCTTTTCTCACTCACAGATAGATTTAGTAGTGAAAGAGAGGGAGATCAAGAACGAGGTATGAGTGAGAGGTATAAATTTTATCGTTGTTCCATAAACCAAATGGACAATTTTTGACCCCCACCCCGCCTCCGGTTGTGAACAATCGCAAATATTTTTAAAAACTAATTCGTATAATTATTAAAGATTCAATTATCTTCGAACAATGTAAATAAAAATTTATGAATATTTACTTTTTGGACATATTGAATTTTTTAAGAAATTATGGTCCTGTTTAAATTTAAATTCTCTAAAAATTTGATCATTTTTATTAATATTTTTTAATAAAAATTCTAGGTATTATTTTTAATAGATTTTACCAAATTTTAATTGTTTTTGTTTTGTTTGTTTTTGTTTTTTTTTTTTTTTTTAATTTTTTTTTTGTTTTTTTTTTGTTTTTTTTAATTGTTTTTTTTTTTTTTTAATTGTTTTTTTTTTTTTTTTTTAAGAAGAGTTAAAAATTGTATGGTTCGCTTTTTATATTTGTTAATTTTAAATATTATTATTTATTATTTATTTCACCTACAATTTATAATTATAATTTAAAAAGTTACATTCGATAATTCTGTGGAAGAAAGGCATAATAGCATAACTGCATTTGTCATGATTTCGAGATAAATTAATTTTAATGTTCTCTCACTTCTGTAAATTCAGAAAATCAACAGATTTGTTCGGTCTTTTGCATTTTGTATTATTATTTAATATATTTTCAAAATTCTTTTATAACATTTAATAAAACACACAATTTGATATAAATGATAATTTTTCATCGGAATCATGAGTTTTATTGCACTTATGCGGTTATGCAAGTTCAGATTGTATATGAGTCCAACTTCAGACAGTTTTAATGTCACAATTTATTTTGGTTTGATTTGTCATAATAAAAAGATTTTTCACACAAAGACAAATTAAACTATTAATTCGTTAGAAAAAATTAAAAGAGTTTATTTAGTTATAAAATTTATTTTTTTATAAAATGTTTTTAATTTATTGAAACGAGAAAAAAAATTTACTTTACTGTTCAACTTGAAGAATTTTTCAATTTATTTTTTAAAAAACTTTCCAAAATTTTTTAAAATAGAAATACCCTTAAAAATAAGTACATAATTAAATGCACAATTTATGCTATAAAAAATTTGTTCCAGTTTTATTAAAATAAATATATTTAATTTAAAGTACGAAAAATGTATTTTACTAAAAACATTTTATTACAAAATTCTTATTGTTTTTATTTATAAAGGTTATTTTCATTTTTAATTATGTCAATTGTTTTTTAAACAGCATGCAGTTATGTTATTATGCAGGTCTCTTTTTGTCAAAAACGCAATTATGCGATTATGTTTTCCATTATTTTCTACATTAATAACCATTTTAATGATTTTTCAGCTATTGAACTTTGAAGAGCAATATTAAATATATACAAATCTGATGTTATCTCAAATTTGATAAAAATGTCAGTTATGCTGTTATGCCTTTCTTCCACAGAATTTAAGGTATGCATTTATAAACAAATTGCATGTTAAACTTATCAGCATTAAAGTTGATATTGCTTCGCGACTGAATAGATCATTTTTGGGAGTAAATGTTCAGTTCATCCGTGGTGGAAATCTACATCTGAAAACACTGTCTGTAAAAGAACTTCAAGTTTCTCACACAGCTGCCAATTTACGATCGATTATTATTGAAATTTTAGAGCAATATAATATTAAAGTGGATAAGCTTTACTCCTCAACTTCTGACAATGGGAGTAACATGATTAAATTGTCATCACTTTTACGGGAAGACCAAAAAGCTGCCTTTAACTCTCAATCTTTAAACGTTGGAGAAGAAGAAGAAGAGAAGAATGATGAATTAGAATCGGAAGAAGATATAGACAGCGATTTAGAAATTTTGTCCAACAGTAGCAAAAGTGACAGCAAGAGCGGAGATGAAGAAGATGACAAAGAAGATCTGTTTGATTTAAATGTACCGATAATGACTTCTGTTCGTTGTGGTGCTCACACTTTGCAGCTCGCTATTTTCGATGTACTAAAAAAGAATCGAATGAAAAGAACAATTGCAAAGGCAAGTCCCATCAACAAAAGTAAGAAAATTACTATCTATGAGGAAAATTTATGCAATTTTTTTTAAATTAATAAACATAATCCAAAACTTAAATAACAAAAAGAAGACATACAATAATCAGTAAAATTAATAAATATAGATAATAGATATGTATAATATTCTAGGGAAAGGCCAAACCGAAGCTGTTTTGCTGATAATTCATTAAAAAAACAAAGTTGACTTATTATAAACATACTATCAGAAAGAGGACCTAAAATTTTTAAACAATTTATTAATAAATAAAATTTTTTTTTAAATAAAACATATTTTTGAAAAATAAATTTTTTTTCAATTGAAAATCATGTAAATTTACTCCAAATTATCATTACGGATTTGCATTTCAGGCCTGCAACTGTAAAGTGAGTCAACCTGCAATTTTGTACTCTATTTTTAAATCAATGAGAAAAATATTAATTCATGATATTTTAAAAATTCCTGTTGAATTATCAAAACAGATTAAAAAAGAAACACAGAAATAAATAGTAACTTAAATTATCTATAAAAATATTTCATTTGTTAGTACATAAAAAAGGTTACATTTTTAATTTTTCAAATTTTCCTTAAGTCAATTATAAAATTTATTTGACAAGAACATTTTTATTGCTTCTTTTTGCTCCAAAACATCATAAAAAGTAATAACTAATTATTTGACATCAATATCAGTCGCGTTTTTGATTATGACACTTCTAGAATAAAAAATAACGCAAGTGGGATAACATGCAAGTCTTTCCCCTACTTTATTATTAAAAATTATTAAATAATAAATTATTGAATGATTAATAAATAACAAATGCAAAAATAAAAATAAATTAATAAATAAAAGCTTTTTAATAACATTATTATTATCTCAAATTCAATTAAATTAAAAAAATTTAAACATAACTTATTTGAATAATTTTAATATTTGAATTTAAAGTATTAGGCTCGAAATGCTGTCAAAGTTCTACGTACAGATACTTGCTTTAAAGCAATAAAAAGATACGGTGTTAATAAAAAGCCAATCTTAGATGTTCCTACTCGTTGGAAATCCATATCGGATATGATTATGTCGTTGATAAATGCCAAGGAATTTTGTAAAGATTTCGAGGAAACAAAACCAGACCTTTTTTTGTCTGAAATTGAGTGGAAAAGGTTGGGCGATTGTTATGAGGCTTTAAAACCATCTAAAATTGCAACTGTCCAGATGCAGAAAGAAAATCTCCTTCCTGGGGATTTTTTTGGAATTTGGAATGAGTGCAAATTGCGGACTCAAAAAGTTGATACTCCTTTTGCTAAACAAATTTTTTCATCTATCGAGAAACGAGAGAAACAAATATTACAAAATGATGCTCTTTTGGCTACACTTTTTCTAGACCCCAGATATTTACCTTTTTTAACCGAAAGCAACTGTACAATTGCGAAGCAGAATTAAAAAAATCTATGGATTCGATTAGAAAAAAACCGCAAACAAAATGAAGCTTCCAAAACGTCAAAGGCATATGATACACTTGTAGAAGATTTTCCTTCTCATGATGATGTAATATTTCTTTCCAAACAGCAAGTAAAATTATCTTAATATCACTGTAATAATACATTCGATTTTGGTAATATTTTCTGTAAAATTACAGTGATTTTATTGACTTGGGATTAATTTATTTACTTATAAGTAAATTCTTTTATTGACTCTCCATTCAGATTCTTAATCAAAATTGTGTGGATAATGATAAAAATATTTTGGAGCAACTGAGGAAAGAGAAAGATGCTAAAAGACTTGCCAGATTAACACCTCGAGATTCCATTGATAAAATTTTGAATGATTTCGAAAAACTTCCGAGTATTCCAAGGAAAGAGAATCTTTTATTATTTTTGGAGACTAACAAATCTCTCATGAAAGAGTTATATGAACTCTCACTTGTTGTTCATGCGGTGCCTATGACTCAAGTGAGTGTTAAAAGATTGTTTTCCGGAATAAAATTTATATTCTCATCTTTAAGGGCTTACTTAAGTGGAGACATCCTAGATGACTTGCTTCTGTTGAGAACAAACAGACTGTATAAAAAAGCATTAAAAAGAAAGAGCAATTCTTCTGAAAAGGCAGATTCATGTTCTAGCGAAAAAAATTTTCGTTAGGATTTTTCGATATTAAAAAATAATTTCATTTTTAATGTTATTTAATAATTAAGTTGATATAAATATTTTATGTAGTAGCATTAAGGTTAAATGTTTAAATTAAACTTATATATGATTAACACTGTGTATGAAAGATTATTTAAGTCTGATGTAAATTTAATTTGTTTTGTTATTTTTATATGTTATTATTATCTATTATTATTATTATTATTATTATTATTATTATTATTATTATTATTATTATTATTATTATTAATTAAGGAAGATTTCGACTATATCAGCAATTAGTGACATCTATTAGACGTCAATTGAACTCTTTGGTTTAGAGTCAGGTGTTATTCTTAAGATAATTATTCCGATATGGTTCACGTTTCTTATAATCTCAGATCAAGCCCATACACTAGTCGAAGAGCTGTATAGTTAATAATTATCTTAAGAATAACACCTGACTCTAAACCAAAGAGTTCAATTGACGTCTAATAGATGTCACTAATTGCTGATATAGTCGAAATCTTCCTTAATTAAAATTCTTAATCAGCAAATAATTTCCTACATTAACTATACAGCTCTTCGACTAGTGTATGGGCTTGATCTGAGATTATAAGAAACGTGAACGTCCAGGCTGTGTTGGCATGGTGCATTGGTAGGCGTTAGTCCCGCGAAAGGCAGCTATTAACTGGGGTTCGAGTCCTCACAGATGCACAGTGCAGTCGTTCACGCAGCTTATTTTTTCAGATCAAAAATTAAATTCAAAAAATATAATTATTTACCGACAACCATATCGGAATAATTATCTTAAGAATAACACCTGACTCTAAACCAAAGAGTTCAATTGACGTCTAATAGATGTCACTAATTGCTGATATAGTCGAAATCTTCCTTAAATAAAATTCTTAATCAGCAAATAATTCCCTACATTATTATTATTATTATTATTATTTAATATTATTAAAATTAAGATTTATTAATAATAATATTATTATTAATATTTATTTATATTATATATAATTATTATTATTATTTATTATCTATTATTATTACTATATTATTATTATTATTATTGTTATTATTATTATTATTATTATTATTATTATTATTATTATTATTATTATTATTATTATTATTATTAATTAAATATTTAGTAAATTCTTCCACAGTTATTTAATAAATTAATTTTTTCGATTTTTGGAAGACGTATATAAAAAGTAAAAGAAAAACACTCTTTTACTTTTTCATAAAATAGACGACGTTTCGGTGGTCAGGTTCGCCACCATCATCAGGTCACTTTAATAGAAAAATTTTTTTAAAAAAATTAATACAACAAAATTTTGAAAATTTAAATTTAAACAAAAAATAAAAGACAATTTTTACCTAGTTAAAGTCAATAAAATAAACATCACGTCAATAAATTAAAAACATAAATAAACGCAATACAAAAAAAAAAAAAATATTTAAATTTACAAATCACAAACATATTAAAACGAGTGATTAGTCAAACTGACTGAGCCGGTGACAATTTTCGCGTTATATACAGTCGATGGGGTCAATGACCCGCAATCGAAATATTATGAATTATAACCATTATTTCAATTTATTAAGCAAAGGAAAATAGGAATTACTAAGAAACTGTATATCTTCCTTCTTGTTAATAGTAAAATTATTGCATTTAATATAAATCATCTCAGAAATTAATCGTTTTTTATAAGAAGTTTCATAATCTAAAATTTCTGCATCGTCAAAATTAAAAGAATGATTATATTCAGATTGATGTTTGTTCACAACGGATTCGAGGTTTTTGTTTTTATGCTCGCTAATTCTTTTTTTCAAAGTACGCTTTGATTCACCAATATATGTTGCAGGGCAACTATTACAATTAAATTTATAAACAATATTATTCCGATCCCACTTTTTTGTCAAGTCCTTTCCTAATTTTATTAGAGCTTAAGCTTTTTTCCACAATAGGAATAGAAAGTAAATTATATTTAGTTATACAAAGCCTTGATAGAAGAAACAATATTATTCATAATAAATGTAAAATTCCTTTTGTTGACATTATTAATTGTACTGAATTTTTATTTGATAATACTTATTTTGTTTTTGATGAAAGAATTTATAAACAAATTTACGGTACTCCGATGGGGTCACCGATATCTCCATTTTTTGCGGATATTGTAATGGATGAAGTGGAAACTGATTGTTTGAATTTGCTTAAAAACAATTTCAATTGTGTTCCTCTATTTTATTATAGATATGTGGACGACACACTTTTGTGCGTCCATAAAGATCAAGTCGAACTTTTCATTGACACTTTTAATTCGTTTAATATTAATTTAAAATTTACTCATGAACTAGAAATGGATAATAAAATTAATTTCCTAGATATGACATTAATAAAAAATAACAATCAACTCATCACTAATTGGTATCAAAAATCCATTTCTTCTAATAGATTGATAAATTATTTTTCACGTCATCCAATTCAACAAAAGAAAAACATTGTTTACAATTTATATGATAGAGCAATTTTATTGTCTCACAAGTCCTTTCATAATGAAAACATTAAACGAATCTTTAAAATTTTGCAAAACAACGATTACCCTTTAGAATTTATACAAAAAAATATTAAAAAACGAAAACATACATTAATTCATAAAACAATAGATAAAAAACAAACTAACAATGTCGTTAGTATTTATCAACAACTACCTAAAATCTGTATTCCTTTCAATGATATTTATTATCAATTATCTAATATTTTAAATAAATATAATTTACTTTCTATTCCTATTGTGGAAAAAAGCTTAAGCTCTGTAATAAAATTAGGAAAGGACTTGACAAAAAAGTGGGATCGGAATAATATTGTTTATAAATTTAATTGTAATAGTTGCCCTGCAACATATATTGGTGAATCAAAGCGTATTTTGAAAAAAAGAATTAGCGAGCATAAAAACAAAAACCTCGAATCCGTTGTGAACAAACATCAAACTGAATATAATCATTCTTTTAATTTTGACGATGCAGAAATTTTAGATTATGAAACTTCTTATAAAAAACGATTAATTTCTAAGATGATTTATATTAAATGCAATAATTTTACTATTAACAAGAAGGAAGATATACAGTTTCTTAGTAATTCCTATTTTCCTTTGCTTAATAAATTGAAATAATGGTTATAATTTATAATATTTCAATTGCGGGTCATTGACCCCATCGACTGTATATAACGCGAAAATTGTCACCGGCTCAGTCAGTTTGACTAATCACTCGTTTTAATATGTTTGTGATTTGTAAATTTAAATATTTTATTTTTTTGTTGTATTGCGTTTATTTATGTTTTTAATTTATTGACGTGATGTTTATTTTATTGACTTTAACTAGGTAAAAATTGTCTTTTATTCTTTGTTTAAATTTAAATTTTCAAAATTTTGTTGTATTAATTTTTTTAAAAAAATTTTTCTATTAAAGTGACCTGATGATGGTGGCGAACCTGGCCACCGAAACGTCGTCTATTTTATAAAAAAGTAAAAGAGTGTTTTTCTTTTACCTTTTATATACGTCTTCCAAAAATCGAAAAAATTAATTTATTATTATTATTATTATTATTATTATTATTATTATTATTATTATTTTGTTATTTTTATCTCCGTAGTTTAATTATTAACCTCTTTGATTTGTTAGAACCAAAAATTCATAAAAATTTTAAGTTTTTTTTCTTTTGAAAGATGAAATTAAATGTGACAGTTTTTTGTCTCAAAGACGAAATTCTTTTATGTTTTGCATTCGGTTTTTGTATGTTTAAACGAAAACAAAACAAAATTGAATGTACATTTTGTTTTGTTTTCGTGATGGTCCCTGATTATTTGTTTATAAAATGTTAATAAACAAATATGTTCTTCATTCCTAACAAAAAAATAAAAATTGTATTATATTCCTTAAACATCTCCGAGTGTAAAACTGTTTTGAAAAAAATGAGCCTCAATTAAAAAGAAAATTATTAATTAAAAACTGCAGCTGTGTAGAGCTTTAGATGACGTTAAGCTACTAGTGTAGTGTCGTCAGTTGGTATTGTGATTCAATTACGTATTCTTTAAATTTTTTGTATATGAATTCAAAAACTTCCACTATATGGGTGATTCTTCAATCAGTGGTCACTTTTGCTTCCCCACTGTTCCCTATTTTATATCTTGAAAAATTGTTATCAAATCTACTTCAACCTTTTGCATAATTAATCTTCAATATGTTTTTTAGTAATATCATAATCGAAAAAAAAATTTTATTTTAAAACAAAAGTTGTAATTCAATTGCAAATGTTCAAAAAACGCACATTTGTCGTTTCTCCACACATAAATCATGAAGTTTAATATGTTTTATTTTGCACAAACTTTATTTTAAACGTTTTTTTATTTATTCTATTCGAAAGTTCATCTCAAAAACTAAGTTTTTGTGTGTCGTTTTCTAATTTCCATTAACAAATCTGTGTAAAAATAATTTTTTAATATTTTCTCCACTTTTTTTTATTTGGAACTGGAGTTTACAATTTCATTGATTTTCATTAATTTTATTCCCTTTTTTAGTGCGATTTTATTTGCCATTAATATTATTAAGTTAATAAGTTGTATTTATGTTAAATTTGCAAAAAGAAATATAATTTTTAGATTTAAAACTACAAAAGTTACTATTATTTTATAGCGTATTTTAATGGTATGTAAACTCCAGTTCCGCCAAAATTACCGAATTCTAAATGTATAAAAAAAAATAAAAATAATAGTGATTTAGAGTAAGCAAATCTCTTTAATAATCTGCAAAAATTGTTTATTTTTATGAATTTTTACGGTTTCAATGAATTTTTTTCTTTGATTTGTAAACTCCAGTTCCTGTAAACTCCAGTTCCTAATTTGATTTCACGTAATGTAAGTGTTTTGTTTTTTTGAATGAATACAATTAACCTCGATTAACCTGTATCAAAACATGTAATTTCAATAACAGGTATGAGTAAAAATATTATTTATTTATTAATTAAAGCAGTTTAAAGTAATTATTTGCTTATTTACACTATTTATAATTATTAACAGTCGAAAATTAACTTTTTCAAATAAATTATTTAACCTTTAAATTACAAATTTTTAAATTGTTTTTTATATAAAACTAAAGAAAGAATTAAGCTCAAATATCTATAAAATAATCATTCTCAAGCTTTATTAAAAAGATCTAAATAAAAAATTGCCAAAAAATTTAATTAAAAAAAAAAATTTTAACATATTCAAAAGTTACCACTTTGTGGAGAATCACCCATATATGTGACCTGGTCTATGAAAAGGGACCTTACGTGCGAAAACAAGTTTTTGGGAAAACAGCAGTAAACCCTTGTAACTTTTTAAAATATTAATATTTTTTAATCAAGTTAGGCTTATTTTCTTTACCGTGGATCACAGTATCAAAATAAAAAATATACAAGTAATGAATTTTTTTTAATAATTGTTTACATAAATTAATAACAAACTCCCCAAACAAAGAAAAATTAATCTAAGTTTCCTAAATAGCAACAATAAGTATAAATAAGTGACACATGTTTATAAAGGTTTCCGAGGTCACTGATTACGAATAAGATGTTAAATTGACAATTTGACAGTTGACAACTGTCAACTTCTCTAAAAAGTAATCGTTTTTTATAAAAAAAAGACAGTAATAAGGTTTTTGAGTTCGCTGATTACACAGCCACACAAAAAAAAAAAGTTCTGATCTGGGGGTCTCACTATGTAGACTTTATGTTTTTTGGGTCGCTGAATCCGAATCCGAGGTCCATTTAACCCCATCAGATCAGGATTTTGACATAACCTCAAAAAACCAATATGGCGGACACATTTTTGAAAAGTTCATCGGATTCGCTTGAAATTCGTTACTCGGGGGTTTTTGGGGTCGCTGATTACGAATTTGAAGTCTGATTTCAAAAATTCAAAATGGCGGATCCAATATGGCGGACAAGTTTTTGAAAAATTCATCGGATTCGCTTGAAATTCGTTACTCTGGGGTTTTTGGGGTCGCTGATTACGAAAATGATGTCGGTTTTTCAAAATTCAATTTTTTTTTTCTTTCAAAATTTTTTCAAATTCAAAATTTTGAAAAACCGACATCAATTTCGTAATCAGCGACCCCAAAAACCCCAGAGTAACGAATTTCAAGCGAATCCGATGAATTTTTCAAAAACTTGTCCGCCATATTGGATCCGCCATTTTGAATTTTTGAAATCAGACTTCAAATTCGTAATCAGCGACCCCAAAAACCCCCGAGTAACGAATTTCAAGCGAATCCAATGAACTTTTCAAAAATGTGTCCGCCATATTGGTTTTTTGAGGTTATGTCAAAATCCTGATCTGATGGGGTTAAATGGACCTCGGATTCGGATTCAGCGACCCAAAAAACATAAAGTCTACATAGTGAGACCCCCAGATCAGAACTTTTTTTTTTGTGTGGCTGTGTTACGAATATGATATCAAATTTGAAATTTAACTGTTGACAGTTGTCAAAAAAACTGTCAACTTTTCTAAATAATAAAATATTATCGTCTTCGTTATTTTAATTCGTATAAAAACAAAAATCAGTTTTTTCATATTTTTACTATTGTTTATTTTGACTTTAAAATTTTTTTTATAAACTTCTAATCAACTTATGACTTTTTGATTTTCACCATCTTAAAGAGCGTTTTAGAATCAACAAAAAAGTAAAAAATGATTTTTTGACACGAAAGGTCCCTTTTCATAGACCACGTCACACATGTACATTAGAATTCAGTAAAATTTTTCTATTATAATTTATATTCAGTTGAAAAGTAAAATCGGCGTTGAATTTTCATTTTATTTTAACAAATAATTTAGAAGAACAATTTTAGCATTCTCTTTTCATTTGGATTTACCACTTAAGAAGAGAAAAAAGAGGAGCGCAAAAAAAAGAAAGATAGTGAGAAAGTTTTTGAACAAATGTGCATTGCAAGTTTATAATGCACCTTGACGTCTCACATTTGCTTCCTTGAGCCCGTATTCTTTATTTCGCTTCTCCTCGGGCGCGAAATTGTGTCCCCTCGGTCCCTTCATTTCGCCATCGTCGCAATCACCTATTTTGCGCCTTTGATACAGCTACCAGTCAGGTAGCTGTAAATGTCCTAGGAGCGCTCATTGACAATTGACTTCTATTTTAGCACTTGCGCCGACTCACGACCAGCGAGCGTGGATAGAAAATTTTTTTATTTTTCTTCCTCATATTATATTAGCTACTTTGAATTTTTGAAAACCAACATCGTATTTGTAATCAGCGACCCTAAAAACCACCGAGTGACAAAAATAAGATCAATTGCATAAAGTAAAAATTTTGTTCCATATTGGATCCGCCATTTTAAATTATTTGAAACTAAAATCGAATACGTAATCATCGACCCCGCAAACCCCCGAGTGACAAAATTAAGGTCAATTGAAAACATTTTTAAAATTTTTGTTTGACATATTGGATCCGCCACTTTTAATTTCTTAAAAATAACATTGAATTCGTAATCAGCAACCCAAAAAGCCTCCGAGTGAGAAAATGTAGGCAAATTTAATTACATTTTGGTATTTTGAAAAATATTGACTTACCCTTTCAAAGTTTCTTTCAAATTTGACGCCATATTTGGTCCACCACCTTGAAATATTTAATTATAATTTACGTTTCTTAAAAGTATACAATTTTTGTGCCCCTATGGATGAAAATGGAATATTATTCACACACGTTTAACCCCTTAGCAGTGTAGTCAAAATAAGGTTTTCGTGTTACAAATGCCCGTGTGGAAATAGCCCGAGGTTTCTGGTCAGGGGCTAGCTTGTAATGGGGCTCCCCGGACATAGCACGGCTAGCGCCCAGATTTAATTTCCACACGGGTGTGCTGAATTTTTCTTATTTCTTTTGATAGGGGAGACTAGGTGCAGTTGTTACAATTTTGATAAAAACAGTTACTGTGATTAGAGTTTAACTCCTATTTGCTTGGTCAAACGATTAAATCAAAGGTATATTATCTAGTTTTAAAAGGCCATAACTGATTTAGCTCTATATTTATTATTTAATTAACTAGAAGCATTTGAGTGACAGCGTGTAAATTGTAATAACTGCACAAAGTAAATGTCGGTTGTTACAGTATCAAAAATCATCTATAACATTTCTAAATTGAAGACAAATAAATTCTTGTAACAACTATTATTAATTATTCATAACTTTTGACTCAACGTTATATTATGTGACAGTTCCATAGAGATGGCAGCATTAATATTGTTCTGAGATATTCCATTTGTAACAACTGCACAGCGTAACAACCGCACCTATTCTCCCCTATCTGATGTCATTATATTTTATGTTTTTGGTGTCGCTGAATCCAAATATTTGATTAAAATTTAATAATTTAAAATGACAGCTAAAAAATGTCATTTTTAGACACATTTATAAACTTTAAAAAATTTTTGTCGCCATTTTAAAGCCGCCATTTTGAATTTTTTAATTCTGACCAAAGATTCGAATTCAAGGCAACCATAATTTTGGTCAGCTCTAGATATTTATTTTTTTGAGTGATATTAAATAATTAAAATATAAATCATCAAACTGTTAGATTACTCGGTTGGCTTTCGGAAGTAATTTCAAGTGTTCAATAAAGGTTTTCTCTCAAAAAGTTAAGGTTTTCTCACAAAGGCGAAGGCGTGCACTCGCCAGCAAGGCCCCTGCTTGAACTTACAGACTCGATTTAAGGACAATAAAGTGATTTGCAATAAGTGTTGTTTGTGCAAATCAAAATTACAAGAATATTTTTAATAAATTTACTTTTGTGTGATTTAACCTAAAATTTTTACAGTGAGTTTAATTTGAATTTATTTCCCACTATTCCCCTGTTTTGATATAAGACTAATCTCACCGAACACAAGGAAATTCTCAATTCTCCTTGTACCTTCTCAAACAATATTCATTGATATTCATATTTCATTTATTACAGAGATTACCTTTAGATTCCGCTATAGAGGTCAAACACATTGGTAGCACGAATTATTTTTGCCTCCATATACAAATTTTTTGTTTTATACAGAATGCTTTGAGAGTCATATTACTAATTGTGATGCTGCTGAAAAACTTGCGAGACTAAGCAAATCCAATTATTATTTAAGTCAGCATATTGGTTATCTCAGAAGAACGCTTTATCCAGAAACAATAAAAAGTAAACATTTAAAATTTTTAAAAACTTCATTTTTTTGTCAGAGTCGAGGATCTTAAAAGTAACTCTTTGATCCACCAACTGTACCTTCACCAAACATTTAATCATTTCCGAACCATCACAGAAAAAGCTTCTTTATTGAAATCTCCTCCGATTTGTGAGGAGCGAAGAAAGGGAGATGTCCCTCCTCTGTGCAGCTTACTGCACATTTTAGACGATCGTTTTTTAACCAGTGCTTTATCATTCCGTTGACGTTCGTTTGAACGTTTTTTTAGCAGAAAATAATGAAAACCTCTCCTCAGAACAACAGGTTTCACCAACAACCGAATTTTGCAGTCCTAAGCTTCTGCAGTAACACACGTACATTCTACGTCAGTAAAATTATTACGTGGTTTCGGTCACAAATTTCTAGTTTACAGCAATGTTTTCTTTATCCGGCACTTCTTCGTAGTTTCTTTAACGGTTGTAAGAGAAATACTTTTGAGTTGTGTCAATTTTAATACAATAACAGATGTTTACAAAAAAGAAAGAAGTTTTACACAGAATTTTCATTTTTTGACTAAATAAAGGATTTCCAAAAACTAATTTGTAGGCATGTTTTTGGAAAACAACTTATAAAAATAGTTTTACCTATAAGTAATAGAGGAAATTGGTGCAAAATCGGGTAGGGAAGTTAAACCAGGTTTCATTATTTTTATATTATTGGTAATTATATTTTCGTCGTCCCTCACATAAATATTTTTATTAAAATCAACTCTCCATTTAGAAAAATCTCCTATCGCTGGCTTTGTTCAAACCAGACCTTATACTTTCCAGGCTAGATAGAGACTGGTATGAAACTCTTATCTGCGGCTATGGCTGCTCGCACAAGGATTGTCAATTATTTCAATGACTTTCTGATTTTGACCCTTATATCTATATTCTCAAAGGGATGTCAAAGTCCTTACGTTTTTCCTATTGTACATCAATGTTGAAGTCCTTTCGAATTGGACACTTTCAACTAGAACTAAAACACCGCGACTAAGACCTCCGTCTACCCTTTACCAAAATAATTTTTTGATATTATAGAATAGTTTAATTTCTAATTTCTAATAGTGTAATTTTTTATGTATTCACATTTAATAAAATTAATTCACTTTAAATTTCAGGAAAGAACAAACCTGATGCACAAAATTAATGTCGAATTCCTGCTGCTACTTTATTTATTCTAAACTTACGTATTTGTGTTATAAAAATTTATTAACATACATTTTTATAATTATTTTATTTACAATTAAAAAGTTACATTTAAGTCCAAATTAAATTATTCATATATAATTGTGATCATAAATGTCAGTAATAAAATAACATTTATTTCCATAAACTTAATGCTTTTTTATAATAATCTATAACATTATTTTGAAATGCAATATATTAATCTATATTTACGCAAAATTTATTTAAAAACGATTGAAAATTTAATAAAATATTTTACAATATTTATATACACGGAGAAAACTGGAGTATTTAACTAACTATCTGGAGGGACAAACAGACTATATTTAATGTTAAATTTTTCGTAACCATCTCGGAGGGATAAATAGACACTCCGATGATTAATTTGACTAACTCGGAGGGAAAAGTTAACTATCCAGAAAAATAGAAATTTCAATATTTATCAGCTTGAAATGTACAGAGGTACCCGGGTATCCTTTCCGCCATTTATGGGTGTAGAAGCTTTGTTTATTATTTCCGAATAAATAAATAAAAAAAGTACATTATAAATAATGTAAAAACACTTTTTATGGATAAATTTGAGATGTCAAAAAACCTTAGGGGGATACGATTTTCAAAATGATGAAAAAAATCAATTTGAAAATGCAAAAGGTATCCGGTCATCGTCAGTCCCATAAAGGTTAAAGTTTTTTCAAAAGTTATTAAAATTATTAAAATTTTAGATTTTTAATAGATATTTATTGTTAGAATACTATTTCTCTATCGTAAAATAATATTAACAAATTTTTTTTCGAAATTTTGATTGAATATAAATTTTAACTAAGGCTTAAAAAATGGTGTCATGCAAGACAATTTACAAACACTAAAAAACCTTATTGAACTGAATTTTATCATTCAGTACTGGAGTGTTTTGAGTAAAACTTTGTGAAGATTAGTTTCAATCATTTTTTGTTATATATTTGTTCTGAAATATACACATAAAAATACATAAGAGTGGAAAACAAGTGTGAATAGCTTGTTAATAACTCCCTGTTACGTCACTAACAGGGAGGGAATGTAATTTTATCTCTCGGTTATGTTATTATGAGAAGCAAAATGTAAATTAAAGAGTTTTACAGTTAAAACATTTTTCTCCCTAGATGTACAAAATATTATTTCAAAGATGTAAAAAGTGTTAATACATTGAAGCTTATTTTCACCAGGTCGACATAAATCGAAAGGCAGAGTCGCACTTATTTCCACTCTAAGACATAGTATTCCTTTCAAGTGAAAATAAGCTTATTTTTTATTTTAATTTTAAGAGGTAAATGGTTTTAGATTTTGTTTTTTAATTTTTGATTGTGCTTATTCTTCAACAGTTTTAAAAGTCTCGTATTTAAATTTTTTTATTTTTTGTCTTGAAATTTAAATTAACTTGTTAAAGGGTTTAGAAAAAGAAATCAAAATTAATAAAAAATATATATTGTCTTCAAACGCAACCGACGATAACTACATTTTGAAATATCTTATTGGGTTTTGATTCTAAATCATTAATTCAAATCCATTATGATGAAGTTTCCACAACTGTGAAGCAGAAATAAAAAGAAAAATTCTCAAGTCCAAAATTATCAAAAAAATACATGCATACAATTAAAATAAAAAAATATTCTTTTCTTCCAAATCTCTGCAGATATACCCAAAGACAATCAGAATCAAAAAGAAAAATTCTCAAGTCCAAAATTTTTGCAAAAATATATGCATACAATTAAAATAAAAAAATATTTCAAGGTTCAAAATTCGTGCAAAAATACTCGCATACAATTAATGTAAAAAAATATTTTGAAGTTCAAAATTCGTGCAAAAATACATACATACAACTATAAAATAAAAAAAAATATTTCGGAGTTCAAAATCCGTGAAAAAATGCACGCATAAAATAAAAGTAAAAAATATTTTGTAGTCCAAAATCCGTACAAAAATACTTGCACACAATTAAAATAAAATAGAAATATTTTGAAATTCAAAATTCGTGCAAAAATACATGCATACAATTAAAAAAAATATTTCGAAGTTCAAAATCCGTGCAAAAACACTCGCATACAATTTAAGTAAAAAAAATATTTTGAAATTCAAAATCCGCTCAAAAATACACGCATACAATTAAAGTAAAAAAATATTTTGAAGTCCAAAATCCGTGTAAAAATACATGCATACAATTAAAATAAAAAAAAATTTCGGAGTTCAAAATTCGTGCAAAAATACTCGCATACAATAAAAGTAAAAAAAAATATTTCGGAGTTCAAAATTCGTGCAAAAATACTCGCATACAATAAAAGTAAAAAATATTTTGTAGTCCAAAATCCGTACAAAAATATTCGCATACTTTCGAAATTCAAAATCCGCTCAAAAATACACGCATACAACTAAAGTAAAAAAATATTTTGAAATCCAAAATCCGTGCAAAAATACACGCATACAATTAAAGTAAAATAAATATTTTGAAGTTTAAAATCCTTGCAAAAATACATGCATACAATTAAAATAAAAAATATATTTCGAAGCTCAAAATCCGTGCAAAAATACTCGCTGACATTCAGAATCAAAAATAAAAATTCTCAAGTCCAAAATCCTTGCAAAAATACATGCATACAATTAAAATAAAAAAATTCTTTTTTCAAGTTTAAAATCCGTGCAAAAATACACGCATATTTATATACCGAAAACAACGCGCACATTTATGCACGGAATCCTCGCAAATTACATCCATATTTTCTCGCATATTTTTTTTGATAGGGCTGAGTTATTTTATAAAAGAAAATACTTGTTTAATTAAATATGAATTAATTTGAATGTAATATGTATTTTATTGCGCTAGTATCTAGTGAGTTTCTGGTAATGTAGATTTTACTCTAGCAGACTAGCGGAATACATGTGAATTTTGGCCTGCCGTCACACCTCCCCTTTTACACAAAGAAAAGGTGTTGAAAGAGAAACATCATTTTCTTTACAAATAACAATAACAGTTTATTTACCTTTAATATTATTTAATTAAGTAGTATCCCAGTTTTATTTACATGTATAATATACACTTGATAATAATGTGTTAAGTGACAATTCAAATTTAGAGGTTATGATTTTACATTATTTTGACAACACGCGATATGTAAAAGGAAAAGAAAATCCAGAACTCGAAGATAATCGTTATTTTTAGATAAGTATATAAATTATCTTTTATTTATATTGCAAGCATATAGTAAGAGAAAATTTTCTTTGTGTTAATATTTATTTTCTAGGTTCGAGTCGAGACTGAAGAGTACATGTAACTTATACATGTAACTTATTACATTTATTAGTATGTATAGTTTTTCATTTGTTTATTATTGTTTGATTTATTTTACTCTCGTGATAAGTGATTTTAACTTTTACGTTATAATTAATGCATTACATGTTGAAATTAATTAAATTTTTAAAATTATTTTATACGACCAAATTTTTTTCCGAATTTAATTAAAACTTATAACGTTATTTAAACATAAAATGTTTAAAATAACTTTTTTTTATTTTTTTATGTATACTATTATGACAGTAATGAAGTAGTTTTTGTTAATTTACATTACGTTATTATGCTAATCTTAATTGGTCTAAATGAACAATTTTGTTTTTACCTGTTTGTTCGTTAAAAATTCTGGCATTCAGGGAACCTAACACTTCGTTAATTTTATAAGGTCCTTTGAAGAAAGAATCGAATTTTTTATCGTTCCGAACATTTATTTTTACATTAACAATATGTCCTTTTTTAAATTGAACACCGCTTGTTCTGCGATCGTAATAATGTTTAGACCTTTTTTAGCTTCTTCGATTCTGTCTCTTGCAAGAGCTTGCGTGTTATCAAGCTTGTGAAACATATCTTTGAGATATTGGACATACGTTGGATCGGGAGATGATGTGGCGAAGCTGGATGGAATTGTAGCTTCTCTACCGAAAACCAATGTATATGGTGCAAAGCCGGTTGATTCATGGATTTGTGTATTGTAGGAAAAAATGGTAAACCGAAGCCATTCATCACAATTTTGTGCATCTCCAAATTGTCGAAGATATTCAACAAGTGTTTGATGGCTACGTTCGAGTGATCCAAGATATTGCGGATGATATGCAGTGGATTGGATTTTTTCTATTCCGAAAATTTTGCAAAATGTGAGAAGGACTTTACTTGTAAAGTTTCTACCTTGATCGGTATGTATGACCATGGGACAACCGTATCTGGCGATAAATTGTTCTGCTAAGACATGAGCAATAGTTACAGAATCGATAGTTTTCAAAGCTATCGCATCTGAATATTTAGAAAAATTGCATTGAATAGTCAGAATATAACGATTTCCGCGGGGGGTCACGGGCAATGGCCTGACGATGTCGATTTGAATTTTTTCAAAGGGGTGCTTTGGCGTATCCGTTATTCGCATGGGTTGTCTCAAACTCGTGCGAATAATTTTATTACGCTGGCAGTTTGTACATTTTTTTATGAATTTTTGTATTTCAACTTTTATACCTGACCAAAAATAAATTGACCGAATACGCCAATATGTTTTTGAGACACCTTTGTGACCTCCTGTTGTTGATTCGAATGAAATTCTTTTATAATTTTTTCTCTTTCATTAGTTTGAGGGGTAACTATTTCTCCTGAGCAAATCATTATTTTTATATCAGTGTTAGAAAAATGTTGAAGAATTAATTTTTCAACTGATATCCACGAAATTTCATTTAAATTGTTCCCATTACGAGAGATTCGTACTGTATCGACATTCAAAGAATTCATAGCATTTTTAAGTGCTAAAATTGATTTGGAAATTGTGTTTAAGTGAGCTTTGTCAGTCGACTTGTTTTTTACTATCACATGGAAAATATATCGATTGTTTTGAGCAAATACAATTACTTCACCAACATTTAAATTTTCGTTTTTCAAAGTTTCAGATTGCAATATTTTACTTTCAATTAATTCGCGACTCATTGGCGAATCCAATTTACCATCGCTTGCCAAAAAATGAACCACATGGCTCTTACCCATTGACAACTTGTCCTCACTATACGAAATGCAAGCATTGGTCACAACCATCAACGGTCTTGACTTATGTAAAATCATTGCTAATTCCTTTTCTCGACTTTCACATGAATTGAAACAGGTTCCACTACTTTGATCAGGAGTAGCTTCGCCATTCACTTTGCTAATGTACAAAACTTGAACATTATCATTTTCACGTGCACGGTGATCTTTTTCATTGATACTGACACTGTGAACTTTGCTTTCACCATTGCTGGATTCAGATATTTTAATCTCGACTATATCGCCAGATTCTAAAACAACTGAGGCAAGTTGATTTCCACGCCGAGGTGTGGAAGCATCTTGCCTCCTAAAGCATGTCTGTCCCCACAATTGATACCATCAATTTTCATTCGAGGTATCAACTGGTTCCTGGACGTTCATCTTTCCAGCAACTTCTACAGGTTTTAGACCACGCTCAGCTACCTCATGAAGGTTTACGCTAATACAACCCGGACTCCGAGAGTCCTTCACAGTGTCCCGGGGATCCCTACAATCAACAACAACATTACAAACGGCCACTTCCGGAAGGTTTGCGCCACCCAAAACATGATCACCATTGTGCAACACTTTTTCATTCAAAGTGATTTCAGATTTCATGAAAAAGCACGATTTAACTAATTTTTCTTCCATGATTAAAAATTCATTTAAATTATAATTTTCCACAATATTAATCATATTTACATTTTTACTTGCAACATCATACGGATTTCTAGAAAGAGCGTCCGCGTTTGCATTAATTTTACCAGGTTTGTATTGTATGTCGTAATCGTATTCGCTCAATTTTATTCTCCATCTTGCCAAACGTGAAATAGGATCTTTGAGGTTATGCAACCATACGAGAGAACGATGGTCCTTAACAAGTGTAAACTTTCTACCATATAAATACGGTCGAAATGCTTTAACACAGAAAACTATTACCAATAACTCCTTCTCTATAGTAGAGTAATTAATTTCCGCTTTTTGCAGAGTTCTAGACGCATATGCAATGGGCAGATCTTGACCAATAGGACCTTGAGTGAGTACTCCGCCCATATTGTGAAGCATCGGTGGTGAGAACAAAAGGTTTCGAGAAGTCTGGATATTGCAAAATAGGCTGAGACGATATTTTGTCGCGAAGAACTTCGAAGGCTTCTTTATGCGAATCGTCCCAGTGAAAATCTACAACCTTTTTTTAGAAGGTGAGTGAGTGGTTTAGCAATTTTTGCGAATTCTGGGATAAACCTACGATAATATCCAACAAGTCCCAAAAACTGTTTAACATTTTTTTTGTTTTTAGGAATTGGGAATTCTTTGATAGCAATAATTTTTTGCGGATCAGGTTTCACGCCATTTTCTGAAATTACGTTACCAAGATAAGCAATCTCGCGACGTAGAAAATAGCATTTATCTGGCTGCAGAGCGAGGCCATCTTTTTTTAATCTACCAAGCAAGGATTTTAATTTTCGAGTATGCTCTTCAATGGAATTTGCGTATATGATGACGTCATTCATATACAAAAAAAGTTCAGTACCTTGTAATCCAAAGAGTACTTGATCCATTAGTCTTTGAAAGGTGTTGGAAGCTGTTTTTAAGCCAAAAGGCATACGAGTAAACTCGCAATGCCCAAATGGACAGGAAAAAGCAGTTTTCGGTATTGATTCTGCATCTAATGGAATTTGATAAAAACCTTTAGCGAGGTCAAAGATTGAGAAGTATTTTGCACCTCCCAATTGATCGATAATATCTTTGATATGAACTAGTGGGTACGCATCACCTACAGTTTTTTCATTAAGTTTCCTGTAATTAATGACCATACGCCATTTTTTATTACCCTGAGAATCAGCTTTTTTCGGGACAATCCACAGTGGTGAATTGTGTGCAGAATTAGAATTCCGAATAATTTCTAAATCTATCAATTCCTTTAACTGGTTTTGAACTTCTTGTTTGTGTACGAAAGCGTAACGGTATTGTTTCGTGTGAATTGGAAGGTCATCATTAGTGTTTATTTTATGTTTTAAAAAATATGTGGCATTTAATTTATCTCCGGGTAAATAAAATTGGTACGCGTAATCTTTAAAAACACTCAAAATACTATTTTTTTCTTCGTCATTTAGTCCGTCTAAATGTAAATTTTCTAAAAGTTTTGAAAATCGATTTGCGAAAATAGTGTCTTCTTTTTCATGTGTTCCAATATCTTTAAAAGTTCGTGGTAAAGTAGGGGCTACAATACATTCTTCAAGTTCTAAAGGAGAAATAGTTGATTCTACATTTTCGTTTGTAGAATTAATCATATACAGTTTTACTTTCTGACCGACATTTTTAACAAGAGCTTGTCCCGCGTAAATACCTGGACCTGCTTGAATTCGATCAATGTAACCCTCGGATAATTTTGATTTTATTATTTGAATTTCTACTAATATTTTTGTTCTCGCTGGTAATTTAATATGAGAATTTGATACCAAAGGAATATCATCCTTCCCTAAGTGAAGACAGTCATCGATAAAATTTAGAACTCCGCCTTGTTAACGTAAAAAGGGTGTGCCTAAAATACCTTCTTGTTGAATTGGAAAATTCTTATCGACAATTTGAAAAGATGTTTCGTGTCCTTTAATTAATAATTTAATTTCGTCCAGAGTTAATATCATGTCATTTCCAATTCCAACTAAATTAAATACGCGATTTTTATTTAATTCTACCGAAGGGTTTAAAACGTTTACCTTTATAATATTTACGCTGTCCCCCGTATCTATCATAAATTTTAATTTCCTGTTAATAAAAAATTTACCCTCTATTTCTATTGTTGGGGCTGGTTGTTCTTCGTCCCGGGAGCAGAGGAGGATTCGCTTATGGGAAAAATTTTTCGACTTTTGGACGACGTTTCCCCGCTCTGGTCGCGCTTATAGTGTCCGTATTTTTTACATGAATGACATTGAACATTATTGCTTTTATGACGTTTAGAATCTGTAGATTTTGCCTGCAAATGTGCTACTCTTTTTTGTAGAACGGATTTATTTTTACAATTAGAATTATTATCGTTCGTTTCATTTTTATTACATTCATTAAAATCGCTATTTGCTCTTTTCCAACTCTGAAGAGTGACGTCGAGTTGAGTAGCCTGAGATATAGCTTCATCCAAGTCAGAAAGTGGTTTTCCGTTTAACTGTAAAAATATTTCTTTGTCTAAACCGCGGATGAAATTACTGATAGCAGTATCTTTAGAAGCTTCACAACGACCTATGCCTTTCTCGTTAGGCATAGTTTCTAGAGTTTTAGAAATTATTTTATTTAAAATTTGATGAACACGCCCACCATATTCGGGGACGGATTCACCCGCAATTCTTTTAATATTACCGAGTTTTTGACATAATTCACCCACGTCTTCGTGACTAGAGTATATCTGCTCAATAGTTTTTAAAATTTCCTCTAAACTCATTTCAATTCTGTCTTAGATATACTTCCGGGCTTCTCCTACGATTTTTGTCCTAATTAACATTGTCAAACATGGCAAATCCTGCGGGTTTACCATCATAACGGTCGCCTTGCAATGGTCTATAAACATTTTCACAGACAGATTACTGCCATCGAAAGAAGGAATAATGTTTTCGACTACTTTGGGTATTGTAGTCGGATTCATCGTCCCCGCAATCGATGCAAGAGATCCTGTAGATTGCAAGGAAGTCGATATGTTGGCATTAATATTATTAGTTATTCCGAAAATGGGGTTAACATTATCAGATCTTGTTGAGTGTGAAGCACTCCAGTCACTCCCGCTTCCTTGTAATTGAACAAGTGTATTTTGATTTTGTGGAATTTCTTCCATTTCTACATTTCTACGTTGCAAAATTCCATGATCCCGGTCTTGTTTTCTTGAATTATTTTTATTTCTAACAGAGGTACTTTTTGCTCTAGATCTCGTAACTCGCGGCATGATAAAATTTTAAGAAGAAAAATTATTTTATAATAAACTCTTGTTTTTTATTTTTACAATAAATATATTAATTAAACGTTATACAACCAAATTTTATGTTTTAAAACCTTTTGAATTCTATTTTAGTAAATAGTTGCGAGATCATTTCGACGCCTCCCGTTTATATAATGCTTATTGAAAAACAAATGCAAGATAATTCTTATTCAGTTTTTAGTGCAAGACAATTCTTATTCGATTTTCCGTGCAATAAAATGCATATTCAAAATTGTGTGCAAAACAATTGCCACTGACAGAACAAAAAATGTAACCCTAAATAATCTTTTTAATATTAAATTGCAATTAAATATCTGAGAATTTCAGTGCGTATCTATTGTTATTAGAAAATTTAATACTTGATTATCTCTTGCGTATTAAGAAATATTGTTTTAGCAATTGTAATTAAAAATTGTATTCAATTGAAAATTTTATAAAACTCATAGTGTAAGCTAATTTCAGATTGTACTTTTTAGCACAGAATTTTGAATAAGCATTTTATTCCACGGAAAATCGAATAAGAATTGTCTTGCACTAAAAACTGAATAAGAATGATCTTGCATTTGTTTTTGAATAAGCATTATATGAACGGGAGGCGTCGATTTGTATATATTAATTTGAACGGTTTGACAGAACAAAATATCGAAAATAACGAAATACGAATAATAATAAAAATATTAATTTTTTCTTTTGACTTACAGTTGTAAATATGTTTTCCGATTTATTATTCTAAAATAAAATGCACTACCAATACATATACACACAGTTCAAGGCTCGCTAGTCACAGGAAGTCTTGTTGAAATATTGTTGAGTAGAACTGCATTCCAATCAGCATCCTGATCCTTGTTATAGCGAAAAGAAGAGGTCCTTCAATATAATCAGCGTATGATTCCGTACAGGAAATATATTTTGCCGACAGTTAAGAGGGATTACTACGTGGTCCTGCACTAACCGTTTTCAACACGGAGAGACTTTTAGTTACAAAAATTACTTTATTGTATTTCGATATTTCTAATAAAACGTAAGAAATTAGGGATAATCGAGGTACGATGATGATAGTTCTTATTATAATAATAAGTAGTGTTATTTTTTGTATCTACTATTGTAATTTTTAGGGAAAAGAAGTTAGTATAAAAGTTTAGAAAGAATATCATTTGATGTTAAGACAATTGCAAATACGAGAATATGGAACTTATTTATAATACATTCTGATATTTTTATTTGTAAACCCACTATTTTGAATACTATTAAATGTAAAAAAATTTTAGATACTGTATTATTTTCATTACTAACACGCTCTGAAATGGTAAGCAGTTTGCATTTTTACAAAACTTTATTAGTATATTTTCACGAAGGTTTCCGAACAGTTCCGTCCACAACCGAAGACCAGTTAATGTTAGGCGAACACTCAGCAAACCACCGAGCGTCATCATCGTCTTGAAAGTATTTTGTTAAAAACGTTTCAAAAGTTATTAGTGATTAAACAATTGAATTGTGTAATAATATTATAATAAATCATGTATATATTTATATACATGTGTATTATATACGTATACACGTGCCTAGTAACGCATTTTGTATACCCCTACCCTATATATATATATATATATATATATATATATATATATATATATATATATATATGTGTGTAGCGTCACCTGATCTTCACTTTTAGTATAATAAGCTTTAGAAAAGATTCAAAAAACTTTGAGACTTATTACCAAAAGTGACGTTGACTATGTCTTTTCATAATCTTTATTAGAATTCTTCTAAATATACCTCGATTATCCCTAAATTCTTAAGTTTTATTAGAAATATCGAAATACGATAAAGTAATTTTTCTAACTAAAAGTCTCTCCGTGAATCTTTGGTACAATTGGCAATACCACTTTGCTCCCAGAGTAAAAAAAACCACTTCAAAAACTCTTGGAAGAAGATCGAGGATTAATAAAATTTTGAATTTTCCGCACTATTTAAACTTCGGTACTGCACTAGTCAAAATGTTCACGTAAGCTACTGACTGTTCATTTAAACAAATGTTTATTTATCACTTTACAGGTTTGAGAGACACCGCTGTCACCAAAAATTGTCACGTCCTACCTTTGTGGTAGTAACCTTTATTTTTGTAAGAAAATTTAATTGATTCGAAAACTCTCAAATAAACACAAAGTGTACCCTGTAAAATGGTGGGAAATTTAAATGTTACATTAAATGAAATAACAACTTAAGTTTGTTCAAATTAGATGCTTTAATGATAAAGTTAGTTCGTCGAGGTTAACAAAGAGTAATTGATTACGTCTCAATTTACTCAAAGAGTGTTCGGATGTATCTGGTCTGTAGTTGTGGTCATCTGGTCCCATGAGGCCCTTAGCTCCTTCGAGTAGAGGGAATGAACTATCCCCTCCTACGAGTATCCATGTGACTAGTTCGAGTCCTTGCGAAAACTACAATGGTTGAATTCATTCATACTTAAACAAAATAATTTGTATCCGATATCAACAAAATATCAATAATAATTTCCTAAATAGTACAAATTAACATTTGTAAAATTATGATTAATCAAATTACATTAGTAATTTGATTCAACGTCGACGAAATTACATTAGTTGTGATGCAAACATTTGTCAAATTTATAGATATTGAATTAAGTTTACTGGAGGTATCATTTAATAAACAGTTGTACTTGTGGTTACATACTAATTGACAAACATTCAATTAATCTAAAAATGAAATTATATTTAAATATAAAAAACGCAACTTCTCTTTTATTGCAGAGGCTCGGTTGGGACCTAAATCCAAAGGTCGTTATTTTATGATAGCCACATGCTAGGTTTTGCCAGTTTTTTGGAAGTAAAAGTTTTTCTTTAAGAAGACAATTTAGATATCTGTTAATCCTTTTGTTATATTATTTTTTGTAGACTACGTGACATTTTCTGTTTTTCCGAGATTATAACCTTATTGTATTTTCGAAGTCATAAACTTTTATTTTTGAGTGTAGCAATTATTTCTATCGAAAAGTAGTACATTTATTTCAGACAATAATTCATCTGAGTTATTTTATAAAAGAAAATACTTGTTTAATTAAAGGTGCATTAATTTGAATGTGATATGTATTTTACCGCGCTAGTATCTAGTGAGTTTCTGGTAATGTAGATTTTACTCTAGCAGACTAGCGGAATACATGTGAATTTAGGCCTGCCGTCACAGTGATTAAACTTTTTAATTACATCTAGTTCATAAATATACTATTATTATTTCTGTTAGTATTATTATCATTATTAGGTACATTTATTATTAATATTTCAAGTTACGTGTAACTACCCATCCCTATAGACCCAAGCTTTTTTACAGCAGTGCGTACATGTGATTCGCGTCATTTGTGGATTTTATTTTGCTGTTGCAAAATGTACAAGTGTTTTTATTGTGCGTACAAGTGTTTTTCTCTCATAATAAAAATAATAAAAATTACAATTTTTAAAAAATAATTGTACTTTGTAATATATGTTTGTTTCTGATTAAAATAAAGTGATATTTATATATTTGTTTGTTGTGTATTTATTATAAGAATAAATCGTATTTCAATACTTACCGTAAATAATATTTTTTTAGTTGCAATATTATATTTAATATATTAAATTAATAATAATTAATGATGTTTAATTATACATATATATATACCCCCACAGCACCGAAACTTTCCTAAAAATTTATTAAATATTTACTTGCAATGTTCGGAATATGTAATTGCAATGTTTGGATATACTTCCGAATAGCTCGAACCGCCAATCGACTTGAAATTTAGTTTCCTTACGTAATTTTGTGCCCTGATTACGAAAATCATAATGAAAATTGGCGACTAGCTCATCTTCATGGTGAAAACCATAAAAAACCATCAAAATAATGGTTTTTTACGTTTTTTTTCATTATGGTAAGAAAATTTTAAAAAATGCTTCATACGAAAGTTGTAGATCTCATCAAAATACATTTTTTACGTTCTATACATTTTTCTCCAAAAACGCATTGTTTTCGAAAAAATAACAAAAAACTCTCAATCACAGGTAAATCCATGCAAAATTCATGGTTTTTGCTATCATTAGTTTCTTAGCACATTTTAAATATAGAAATAGGGTCGAATTGATTCTATGTACACTTTTATTATAGAAAGGGAGTCAAATTTATATGCAGTTGGTACCAGAAAGTACCGAACCCACCCCGAGCCCCCTACAACAGGAAAGGAAAAAGCATGAGATATGGCTTCAGGAAGCTGAAAAACCAGAGGCGGGCGCAGCCCGCCTCAGCTATGTTCCCTTTTCCGTGCATTTATAAAGGGAGTCAAATTTATATGCAGTTGGTACCAGAAGTTACCGAACCCACCCCGAGCCCCCTAAGGCCATATTTCATGTTTTTTCTTTTCCTGTTGTAGGGGGCTCGGAGTGGGTTCGGTACCTTCTGGTACCAACTGCATATAAATTTGACTCCCTTTATAAATCCACGGAAAAGGGAACATAGCAAAGGCGGGCTGCGCCCGCCTCTGGTTTTTCAGCTTCCTGAGGCCATATCTCATGCTTTTTCCTTTCTAGTTGTAGGGGGCTCGGGGTGGGTTCGGTACCTTCTGGTACGAACTGCATATAAATTTGACTCCCTTTCTATATGCACGGAAAAGGGAACATAGCTGAGGCGGGCTGCGCCCGCCTCTGGTTTTTCAGCTCTCTGAGGCCATATTTCATGTTTTTTCTTTTCCTGTTGTAGGGGGCTCGGGGTGGGTTCGGTACCTTCTGGTACCAACTGCATATAAATTTGACTCCCTTTCTATATGCACGGAAAAGGGAACATAGCTGAGGCGGGCTGCGCCCGCCTCTGGTTTTTCAGCTCTCTGAGGCCATATTTCATGTTTTTTCTTTTCCTGTTGTAGGGGGCTCGGGGTGGGTTCGGTACCTTCTGGTACCAACTGCATATAAATTTGACTCCCTTTCTATATGCACGGAAAAGGGAACATAGCTGAGGCGGGCTGCGCCCGCCTCTGGTTTTTCAGCTCTCTGAGGCCATATTTCATGTTTTTTCTTTTCCTGTTGTAGGGGGCTCGGAGTGGGTTCGGTACCTTCTGGTACCAACTGCATATAAATTTGACTCCCTTTATAAATCCACGGAAAAGGGAACATAGCAAAGGCGGGCTGCGCCCGCCTCTGGTTTTTCAGCTTCCTGAGGCCATATCTCATGCTTTTTCCTTTCCAGTTGTAGGGGGCTCGGGGTGGGTTCGGTACCTTCTGGTACCAACTGCATATAAATTTGACTCCCTTTCTATATGCACGGAAAAGGGAACATAGCTGAGGCGGGCTGCGCCCGCCTCTGGTTTTTCAGCTCTCTGAGGCCATATCTCATGCTTTTTCCTTTCTAGTTGTAGGGGGCTCGGGGTGGGTTCGGTACCTTCTGGTACGAACTGCATATAAATTTGACTCCCTTTCTATATGCACGGAAAAGGGAACATAGCTGAGGCGGGCTGCGCCCGCCTCTGGTTTTTCAGCTCTCTGAGGCCATATTTCATGTTTTTTCTTTTCCTGTTGTAGGGGGCTCGGGGTGGGTTCGGTACCTTCTGGTACCAACTGCATATAAATTTGACTCCCTTTCTATATGCACGGAAAAGGGAACATAGCTGAGGCGGGCTGCGCCCGCCTCTGGTTTTTCAGCTCTCTGAGGCCATATTTCATGTTTTTTCTTTTCCTGTTGTAGGGGGCTCGGGGTGGGTTCGGTACCTTCTGGTACCAACTACATATAAATTTGACTCTCTTTCTATATGCACGGAAAAGGGAACATAGCTGAGGCGGGCTGCGCCCGCCTCTGGTTTTTCAGCTTCCTGAGGCCATATCTCATGCTTTTTCCTTTCTAGTTGTAGGGGGCTCGGGGTGGGTTCGGTACCTTCTGGTACGAACTGCATATAAATTTGACTCCCTTTCTATATGCACGGAAAAGGGAACATAGCTGAGGCGGGCTGCGCCCGCCTCTGGTTTTTCAGCTCTCTGAGGCCATATTTCATGTTTTTTCTTTTCCTGTTGTAGGGGGCTCGGGGTGGGTTCGGTACCTTCTGGTACCAACTGCATATAAATTTGACTCCCTTTCTATATGCACGGAAAAGGGAACATAGCTGAGGCGGGCTGCGCCCGCCTCTGGTTTTTCAGCTTCCTGAGGCCATATCTCATGCTTTTTCTTTTCCTGTTGTAGGGGGCTCGGGGTGGGTTCGGTACCTTCTGGTACCAACTGCATATAAATTTGACTCCCTTTCTATATGCACGGAAAAGGGAACATAGCTGAGGCGGGCTGCGCCCGCCTTTGGTTTTTCAGCTCCCTGAGGCCATATTTCATGTTTTTTCTTTTCCTGTTGTAGGGGGCTCGGGGTGGGTTCGGTACCTTCTGGTACCAACTGCATATAAATTTGACTCCCTTTATAAATGCACGGAAAAGGGAACATAGCTGAGGCGGGCTGCGCCCGCCTCTGGCTTTTCAGCTTCCTGAGGCCATATCTCATGCTTTTTCCTTTCCAGTTGTAGGGGGCTCGGGGTGGGTTCGGTACCTTCTGGTACCAACTGCATATATTTTTGACTCCCTTTGTATATGCACGGAAAAGGGAACATAGCTGAGGCGGGCTGCGCCCGTCTTTGGTTTTTCAGCTCCCTTAGGCCATATTTCATGTTTTTTCTTTTCCTGTTGTAGGGGGCTCGGGGTGGGTTCGGTACCTTCTGGTACCAACTGCATATAAATTTTACTCCCTTTCTATATTAAAAGTGTACATAGAATCAATTCGACCCTATTTCTATATTTAAAATGTGCTAAGAAACTAATGATAGCAAAAACCATGAATTTTGCATGGATTTACCTGTGATTGAGAGTTTTTTGTATTTTTTTCGAAAACAATGCGTTTTTGGAGAAAAATGTATAGAACATAAAAAATGTATTTTGATGAGATCTACAACTTTTGTATAAAGCATTTTTTAAAATTTTCTTACCATAATGAAGAAAACGTTAAAAACCATTATTTTGATGGTTTTTTATGGTTTTCACCATGAAGATGAGCTAGTCGCCAATTTTCATTATGATTTTCGTAATCAGGGCACAAAATTACGTAGAGAAACTAAGTTTCAAGTCGATTGGCGGTTCGAGCTATTCGGAAGTGCACCCCAATGTTTATTGAAAGTTGTGTAAAGAACAATTTTCACTAAACTTTTTAATTAAATATGCCGAATGTTACAAGTTAATATTTAATAAATTTTTAGGAAAGTTTCGGTGCTGTGGGGGTATATATATATATTTAAAAAAATGGTTTTTATATGTGACCGTAAATACGACCCTAAATACGGGCATAAATACGGCTGTATTTACTGTTTCAATTACACTACCCTACTAAGGCCCGTATTTAGGGTCGTATTCACAGTCATATTCATGCTCGTATTTACAGTCGTTCTTTTTCAGTAGGGGTGGCCGACGTAAAGTGTCCAAAGGTTACTGATTTAGGCGATACTCACATTTTTATGTTTTTGGTGTCGCTGATAACAAATATGACCTCAGAAACTCGAAATTCAAAATGACGGAACCAATATGGCTGACTGAAAGTGTTAAAATGTTTCCGTTCTAGACGAAACTTATTTTAAAAATGATTTATAATTCTTATTACAGAAGCCTAGTATATATACTAAATAAAATATATGATAACACAAAAACAACATAGTTTGATACCAGCTTATAATTTCTTGACATTCTAAATTGGGCATTTTGGATCCGTAATTTTAAATTTCTAAAGTGATATTCGTTATCAGTGACCCAAAAAACATAAAACATGATTTTCGCCTAAAACGGAAACATTTTTACACTTTGATTCGGCCATATTGGATCCGCCATTTTGAATTTCGAGGTTCTAAGGTAATATTCGTTATCAGCGACCCTAAAAACATCAAACATGTAAGTTTTGTTTAAAACGGAAACAATTTGACAATTTGAGTCGGCCATATTGGATCCGCTATTTTGAATTTTCAGTTTCGGAGGTTTTAACCCTGAAACCGCACTCTGGGTGTGCGACACCCATATTCTAGCTTTTTACTCTAATATTTCGGTTAAATTCGTAAAAATTGAACATGTGTTGATATTGAATGGTACATTTTCTACTTAAATTTATGTTTTGTGAGTGACATTAGTCTGCTAAGTGTCTTTGTGTATTTGATAACTTTATGAAGTTGTCGGCAAAAAATTTCTGCTTGTCTGACACCCAGTTTTTGGATTAAGGTAATTTCAGTAGTTTTAAAAAACTCTTTTTTAATTATAAAAATTAAATAAATCATTATGAAACCTATTTTTCTTCAAAATAGATGTACTGAGCTATATAAGATAATTTTTCCAAAAGATAATATCCTATTTCAGCTTGGAGAACACTCTTAATATTCCCCGGGTGTCGCACACCCAGTGTGCGGTTTAAGGATGGATTCGGTAGTGTGCGGTTTAAGGGTTAAATTTCTAAAAAATTTCAACAATTCAGGCATCGAATTAGTATTCAGCATAAAAAACTATGTAAGTGTAGTCGATACAGATAATGATTTAAACGCTTTTGTGTTGTCAGTACAATGAAAACCATTTTTCTTCAGTCAAATTCCAACGTTGCGTAATTTTTTATAGGTTAAAACATTGTTAAAATCTGTCATGTAACGTCACATCTGAAGCGTCTTATCACTATGGTCTATGTCTTTTACCATGATGACATTTTATTTGCAGTAGTATTAATGATGATCAAACGCGTGCTTTGTTCTTTAAGTGATTTTGAATAAAAAGTAGTGAAAAAAAAGTTTTATTGGATATGTGTGTTAACAGTGCCAGAGTGGAGATTTTTTGAAAATTGAGTATAGTAAATGTATGGAACGTATTGTTTAGACCTTGGACAACAGTTTTTTGTATTTTACATTTTTCTCAATTCGCGCTGTTTAAAAGTAACACCATCATATTTTCATAAATAGCTTGTAAGGTATGATGGCGCAATTTTTGTAACGTACAGTGGCGGATCATTTTTTGCACGAGTTTCAATTGTCTTTGCATTTTTTTTATACTAATGCACAGTGGGGCAGAATCATGAAAACGTGCCGAAAACCCTAAAATTAAATTTTTTTGAGGGTGTTTGATATATATAACATTAAAACGTCATCCTGAAGGCAATCTTATTTTTCTACAGTTTGCTGAAATGTAGCCTTCGTATTTTTAAAAACTAAGCATTAAAAATCAGAAATACATCGCGCTCATAAAAATACTATAAAAAGTTCAAATTTGATCGTAATTTCATTCTGTAAATTGAAGTCGTCTCAGGATACGTTCTAGAACACTTTCCTATGTTCCGTAATTCATAATATCAACAAGAAAAAGAACTATTAAATCAAGAAGTAAATGAAAACTTTTAAAAAATAGTTTAAAAATTTATTTGAAAAGCAATTGAAAAAGTTATGAATTCAGCAAGATCCGGCTTAGTTCTTTTTTTTAAATTAATCAGTAAGCATCCCTTAATAAAATACTATAAAAAACTTGCCCGAATATACCCCTTTCTGTTTTATATGTATTTTTACTCAACTACTCCTATTGCATTATATAATTCTTTATTAAATTTTCTGTTTCATATAATTATTATTACTGTTTTTAATATTTAAAATATTTTTTTGGTCGCCGATTACGAATCTAAAATCAGATTTGCAAAATTCAAAATGGTAGATCTAAGATGTCTGACAAGAATATTTAAAAAATTTACTGTTTTTCTTCAAACTTAAAGTAATTCTTTGAAATAAGAGGAATCCGCTTAAATCAAGAATATTTTTTTCTGTGTATATTTATAATTAATGAATTCATAGTATATGAAGGAAAATTTTTCCACACTAAAATTATTTATATAATTTATTATTAAATCAATTATTTTTATTTAATGAAAAATACAATTAATTCTTTCAAATAAAAAATTCGAAATAAACTTCCATGTTTTAAACCAATCAGGTGTCTTTGTAAAATAATAACAAATTTCGTTGGTTATGTTATTACCTGAAGTGACATTTAATAGTCTATTCTGGAAAATGTTTATATCTGATTGATGTTATTGTGATTTAAAAATTCAATACACATATAAAACATTCTATAATTGATAGAATTCTAGTCCAATTTTGGGATTAATTTTCTTCTTTACCATCATGGAAGCTTCAAATTCAGGTAAAAAATATAATAATTACATCAGTTCACTTTAAAAATAACCTTAAAAAATGCCAAATGGAAAAAATGTAGATTTCTTTAAATATTAAAAATTATATTTGGAATTTATGCAAAATATGAAAAGTTTTTTGTGTCCAATAATGTATTTAGTTTAGTTAGATAATAAATAATATAGAAAGTCATGTTTGTATTATTCATAGATTAATTTTTTTTAAAGGTACGAAATCAAATACTTGGTCTCTAAGCAGATCTGAAATGTTTAATATAATGAAAATGTCCGGATGCGACAAATTGCACGAAAAAATTGAATTTTTACAAAAAGAAATCGAAAAAAGACAGATATCAGCTTACAAAATCAAATTAAAAAACTGATAACTAAATTCAAATTTGAATTTAAATCACGATGGGCCGCAGCACATCGACTGGAAGAAAGGTTATTTAAAATAAATGAAACATGGTTGCAAAAATCAATATCTTTTTCTTGTTTAACATTGAAACGTGGAGGTCGACCAGAAATTTTATTTGATGAGAGTTCAGACAAAATGAAACGACAAAAAACTATGGATCTAAAGAAAAACACGCCTCTTTCACAGTTAATTTATGCAGCACAAATGGGACTTAGAATTCAAAACCAGGTAGAAGATTCTAAATCTGTTGAGAAACTGATTGTATCTGAAACGTCAAAATGTAACGAACGCACAATTGTCGGCAAAAATTCCCTTGAAAAATCTAGTTTAACAGGAGAAGACGCCTTAGCTCTCATGGTAGATGCAAGTTTAACTCGACATCAATATCAATTAATAAGATCAAAAGCTCCATCTGTATATCCTTCTTACAAAATTGTACAATTGGCCAAAAAAATGCTATCCAGAAACTGGAAAAGTAAAAGTTACTGAAACTTCAGTCTACGTTGATCTGCAGTCATTACTAAATCTTACTGTTGAGCGTTTATTAACGTCTCTGAAAGATGATGACACCTTTCAAGCTCTGAATTCTGGTGAATTGCAAAATATGTGTTTATTTTCTAAATGGAGTTTCGATGGTAGCAGTAACCACAGCTCTTACAAACAAGCATTTTATACAGCTCAAGCTACTGACGCCTCGGTCTTTATGACGTGCCTTGTACCTCTGCGATGAGTATCTGATTCAAAGATTATTTGGCAGAATCCAAGGCCCAGTTCAACTACATATTGCAGACCTTTAAAAATTGAATTTATTAAGGAAAGCGACACAGTTTCACAGAACGAAAAAAATGGATAGATGATCAAATAGAAAAACTTGATTTGAGTAAAACTGAAATCAATGATAACAGGATAGAAGTAACTCATAATTTAATGTTTACAATGATTTTCGGGAAAGTGTGTAATGCTGTTACTGGTACAAGATATACTCAAAGATGTTACATTTGTAAAGCTACGTGCAAAGAATTTAACTGTATTGTTGTTTCAAGTTGTTATGAAGTTGATGTTGAAAAATTCAGAGATTATGGGATCAAAACAGCAAAATTATTTGTACAATTATACCCATGGTTCTACATGTCACCCACGATGCACAAGATCCTGCTTCACGGACCGGAAATAATAAAGAATGCTTTGTTGCCAATAGGGCAATTAACTGAAGTGGCCCAGGAAGCGCGAAACAAGGATTTCAAAAAATTTAGAGAACATCATTCCTGAAAATGTAGCCGTGAGGAATCCAACACAGATATTTTCAATCAATTCTTGTTGTCGTTAGATCCTGTTCTTACAAGTAAAAGGAAACTACCAAAGAAAAAAAGTTCCACTTTCCCTGCAGACGCGATGGAACTTTTGATACTTACGCCTCAGTCTATCAGTGAAAATAATACTGAGGAAGAATGTGATAGTCAAGAAAGTGATACAGAACTGTCCGATGATGAATCCTAAAGAATCCTATTTTTAATTTATGAGAAATGTTACATAAAAGATTGTATTAATTTTGTATGAAAAGATTTCTTTTTTCATTGTTAATTAAACAAATTTCTTAATTTGCTTTAAATGAGATGCACTATAAAAATTTCTACAGAGCTTTGTTTATTTTTTACACTGTCTAAGGTTATCAAGGAACCCTCAATTTGAATTTATAAAAAATGACTTCAGATTCGTAATCAGAGACCTCAAAAACCTCTTTTATAACTAACATTAATGAAAATCCGTTAACTTTTGCAAAAATTTATCTTCCATATTGGGTCCGCCATTTTGAATTTTTGAAAACTGACTTCAGATTCGTAATCAGCGACCTCAAAAACATATAATTACCAAGCTTTATATAAATCGAATAATATTTTGATGTTTTCGGCACGTTTTCATGATTCTGCCCCACTGTGTAATGCCTCATGTGCTCCAACGCAACAATTCTCGAATATGTGACACTTGCGGGCTTCTCTTATTCTAGTTGCGTTAAAACAACCACCAGCCACTTCACATGTCCAATTTGTAACCATAACTGAAGTGAAACTTTTTTTTCTATAATGTAAAATCATCAGTTTTCTCTTTTTGTTATTTTTCATCATTTCTAGTAGTTTTAATAAATAATTTTAACACCTACATGATATTTTAGTTAAATACACCAAATGCGGCACCATACCTTACAACTTTAAAAAATAAAAAAAATTAGTTTTTTGCGCCAAGAGCTGTGAAATTTTACTGAATTTAAATTTTAACAGCTGCTTCTGACAGAAATGTGCTTAACAGATGTCAGCAACTGCCTGCTTTTGAAATTTTGAAAAATATTGTTTTTGAGAGAGAGAGAGAGAGAGAGAGAGAGAGAGAGAGAGAGAGAGAGAGAGAGAGAGAGAGAGAGAGAGAGAGAGAGAGAGAGAGAGAGAGAGAGAGAGAGAGAGAGAGAGAGAGAGAGAGAGAGAGAGAGAGACTCAAAAAAGAAAGTGTCCGCCACCATACCTTACACTCCCCTATTATATAAACTCGGTCAAGAGTATTACGATTTTGCCACAAATATCAACAGTTTTCCACGCGGTGAGCAACTGCCATAACATAAGAACCCTGATTACCTAAGAAAGTAAATAAATTTTGCAATAATTTTAATTAATTGTGACCAATTTATTCAATGTCATCTAAAAAAAGATAAACAAATTATGCATAATTTTTACATAGTCTTATATAATAATTACTTAACAATAATTGGCAAATTTTCTGTGTACTTCGTAAATTAAACAAATCATAATATTCAATACTATTTCTCATCAAACTTTTTTTTTAAATAGGTTTGTATCATATTACCAAATACACAGTAAAAACAAAGTCTTAAATTTAATGATGGCTAGTTTTAATTTTTGACTTATCTTAAGCTATCAACTTTATTTAATCATAAAAACTAACTAAAAATTGAAGTTAGTTGTACTCATACTGAAATAAAACTCATTTTGTAATTTATGAGTAGTGCACCGGACTTAATTTCAGATCTAATGGTATTAATAAAAAGTTATATGAAATTAACTTTGAATAAGGTACGCCTACAGCTGACTGTAAGTCTGGCGAGGCTGAAACAGTTGATTGTGCGTCACAAGGGACGCAATTTGCAAACGTGAAAAGTCTGAATAGCGCGTCGCGTCGCCGGTTTGTCGGTTTACTTTTGACTCGTGTTTTAATAATAATATATAAGTCCATAAATTATATTTATAATTGGTGAATCTTAGACAGAAAGTTTAGTTTTATTAGTATGTTAATATTTTAATTCCATTATAAACAAGTTTATAAACATTTTATAATCTTAATTTCACCTAATATATATGTGCATTAGCATTTAATTCTTTATCTTAAAAAAAAGAAATTTCCACTGATAGTTTTAATAATTGTTGTTTGTTATAAGAAATTAAATGTGACATATGTTTATTTTAATAAAATTCAAAAATATGAACATACACTGTAAAAACAAAGTCTTTCTTTAAGGCGGTGTCAAAGTCGATTGGATTTTTGCATTGGGCTTCATTGGAAAAATCGCATCGACTTTGACACCGCCTTTAAGCTCGAAATTTGACTTTTTTCAAGGTGTAAACGAAAGACTCCCCAATTGATACAAGTAAGGTGTTAAATAAACTGAAATTCAACTGTAAGCTTGTAAGAAGGCTGAAATTTAGCTAGATGGTTTGGCTAAATTTTAGCCTTCTTACTAGCTTACAGTTGAATTTCAGTTCATTTAACACCTTACTTGTATCAATTGGAAAGTATTCTTTTAAACTTCTAATCAGTACTGACATTTAGCCAACATGGTCTACTTCCGTTTACACCTTGAAAAAAGACAAATTTCGGGCTTAAAGGAAGACTTTGTTTTTACAGTGTAGTAACAGTTATCGTTAAACAGAAGCAATAATACTTTAATTAAGTATTTTTCACACTAATTTCATTCTTTTTTAGCAATATTTAGAAAATTTAATATGATAGCGTACCACAAATGTAAGAATAGATGTCGAAATTTTAACAATTCTAAGAAACATGTTAAACGTTAAAACAATTGATGTGTTAAAATTAAACAGTTTCTTATAAACGTCTAAAAGATACAGTATGGGAAGATGGGGCAAGGATAGTTAGTGGTTGTAATGCTTAAATGGCTTATTCAAAAAGCGAGTCATTCATAATATTTTCGAGTATTAACACTAACAGATGATAGTAAAAATTAGAAGTCAATCTGACACCATTTGCGAAGTTGGGATTTAGAAAATGTTCAGAACATATTGTTATATATTGTAGTGTTATTTTGTTTGGATTTATAATTTTAGTGTGATATATTGTTTTTATAAAAATCCATTATTTTAACTGTTTAAAATATTTTATTTATGAGCTTTCGCCCGTCGACGACAGGCATCCTCAGATATTAAGCTGAAATACATGTTATTTTCAATTAGAAAACTTTTTCTTTTTACATGACTAAATAACATAACCAAAAAAATTACCAAGAGGTCGCTTCAAAAAATAAACACAAAAACTTTACATAAAAAACTCCATTTTTTGAAAATATCCATTTATAATAATAAAATCAAGAACATTTTGTTCTTGATTAAAAAAACAAAAAATTTAAACAATTTGAAAAAAAACGTGTGAGCATACCTGCTCTTTAACGTATAAAAAATGTTTTTTAAATGCCATATGAAGATAAAGTAGATTCGGAGTATGATAATGAAGAAAACTGCTTAAACAATAATTTTAAAAATGAAAATAAAGAAAATTTAATTAATTTAAATATAAAGACAAATTAATTAATCAAAATAATTTAATTATTGTTTAGAATTAATGAATGATAAATTTGATTTAAATTATTTATGTCAGTTTGCTTATTTACAGAGTTTTGGACTTTGAGAATGTAAAACATTTCTCTAAATTTCCTGCGTCTGTATTTTCGCTCACTACAAAATCGCATATTGTTATTAGTTTCAGATATCAATATTAAATAGTCTAAATCCAATAAAATAAAGAAAACGAAAATGTACTGATTTTTTATAACATGATACATATTCAGGTTGTCTGCTAGATCCGAAAAGCTCTTGCCTAACTATTCTTGCTACATCCTCCCCTACTTTTATTAAACATACAATTCAAAAAATTCTTTATACAGTTCAAATTGTAGAAAATTAAATTAAAACCATGACCATCATAGGGCTCTTTTTTTTATGGTATTATTAATATTAAATTATTATTATCAATATTAATAATAAAATTGAAAAAAATAATTTGCTTCAATTAAATATTTTGTCTATTATCTATTATATAGTTATTTTTACCAAATGCGCATTACTTAGGTAAAATAAATTGAATAATTCAAATTAATAAATATTGCTTTCAATCAATTATGAAAATTGCTTGATTCAGTAATTCATGTTCTTTTAATTCAAATATTTATTTAAATTAAGAAAATAATTTGTTTGAAAGAACTACAGATTTATTTGTATCAATTATTCATAATAAATAATTATTTTATTGAAGACTAATATACCATTAATTGCGTAAAATAATTAGTTATTTATCTCAAATGCTTCTAAGAACTCACATGCTTAGAAATATTAACATTAAATCCTTACAATAAAATTAAAATTTGAATTCTGATATTATTGATGTGGAATACGTAGGAGAGAGGTACGCACGTTGAGACACTAAGATATTATAACCTGTGTAACTGATAATATTAAAAAGTTTATTGGCATTTTGTCGTATCATTAATACCAAACTTTTTATTCAATAGAAGCGCGACAACTCCTGTTTTTTTCGGTAGAACTAGAGCGAACCAATTTTTTAGTTAAAAAAGTGTTTTTCAGGATTTCTGTTTAGTGTATTTTTTGTATTTTTCAGGGGAAGAAAAAAGTGCGGAAAACATTTACATTGTTACGTACAAGGTACTTAACAGGTACTATTTTATTATTATTTTTCCTTTTAATAAAACTACAAAAGATAGGACAGAATTTATAAAACATAAATTCCTATATATTTTATAATATTGTTTATAAATTATATGCAAAAATTTATAAACATTATTAATACTTAAAATTTTATATAATAAAAGAAAACTCTATTTGAAAATAATTAAAAGTAATGCATTTCATACATATGCATTGAGACGACCAGGGTGTATACGTATACATCATCTGACTCCGCTGGTTACGAGAATAACATAACAAATGCACATGCATTTGGCAGCTGACTCAACGCATTATGATGATCTTTTATTTTGTTTCAAGCACAATTCTAAATTTACAAAAACGAATTTGATTATAGCTAAACATTTTGTTGTAACTTTTGTTCATAACAAAATGCCGGAGGACATTATGTTACATGTATATGTGTATGGCATACGTATAGTTATGTATAAAAATACATATACTAGTAACATATTAATGTAGGACCAATATAGTCGTCATTTATACGACTTATATTAACCCCTTGACTGTGGATGACGTGTATACACGTTATGAAAAAAACTGTCCTAAACAGTGGATGACGTGTATACACGTCATGGCCCAAACAAGAAAACATCTTAACGTGTATTCGCAAAAACTTTCACTCGGGGGTTTTTGGAGTCGCTGATCACGATTCTGAAGTCAGATTTTTAAAATAAATAATTTTTCATTCAAAATGGCCGCCAAAAATTTTGAAAAATTTTAGAAGTGGATAAATGCTTTTAACAATTCTTACTCGGGGTTTTTTGGGTCGCTGATTACAATTCTGAAGTCATATTTTCAAAATACATAATTTTTCATCTAAAATGGCCGCCATAAATTTTGAAAAATTTTAAAAGTGGATAAATTCTTTTAAAAATTCTTACTCGGGGGTTTTTGAAGTTTCTGATCACGATTCTGAAGTCATATTTTTAAAATACATAATTTTTCATCCAAAATGGCCGCCAGAAATTTTGAAAAATTTCAAAAGTGGATAAATTCTTTTAAAAATTCTTACTCGGAGGTTTTTGACGTCGCTGATCACGATTCTGAATTTTGAATTTTAAAAAACTAATGTCAGATTTGTATTCAGTGACCACAAAAACCCCTAAGTAACGAATTTTAAGCAAATCCAATGAATTTTTCAAAATCGTGTCCGACATATTGGATCCGCCATTTTGAATTTTTGAAAACTATCACCGGAATCGTATTCAGCGACCCCAAAAACCCCTTTGTACCTAGTGTCATGAAAATTTATTGACAAGAAGGTCTTACACATTTTGGGACCATTTTATTATATTTTAGCTACACACTGAAGGGGTTAAACACTTATAATTCTATAAATGAATTATAATTATAAATAAATAATTCTTTCTTTTAGAATATAATTATAATTTATATTTTTAGTTATAAAAACTATTTCAGTAAAATATCAAATTCCAGGCCATTTCCGTTCTCATGAGACTATCGTGAGAATCAAAATTGTCAGCAAAATGCAATGTCCAATGGGCCTGAAGGATTTCTCCTACTTCTAATTCTAAAAACCCTTAGTCAACAAAATTATCCCACTTTGACACCAAGACAAGGAGTAGAGGCTTGTCGCAAAATTTCTATCGCCGCTGTACAATTTTCCTCTTCAAGCGATCAACACCTGTCCCGGCTACGGCCTGGCAGATCTGTTGATCGCAAGAAAGTAGGGAATGCCGAGACTAAGCCCGCCTGCGCGTCGGACCACCGTGTAGAACCAAGGAAATATCTGGTATAATACGAAAGGCGGACGTAAAAATAAAATAGAATCTTCTGACCGACGGAGTCCAGTGCGAGCTGTGTTGAGTGAGGTTTCAGTTAATTAAATATTAAACAATTTGAAAATCTTGTTTTTTAACCGGCCAGTCCGTACGTGTAGTACCTGCGCCGTCTCAATTCAGTGGTCCCACAAAACTAAAGAAGACTCTCTTCTTTACAGAATTCGCAAGTTCGTGAAAAGAAAATTAGTCGCATAGACGACTATTTTTCATCCTTTTCAACTGTGTTTTGACCGACGGGTGGATACCTGTTCCTTAACCGGCCAGTCCGCGCGCGTAGCGCCTGCGCCGTCTAAATAGAATTATGCCCTGTCGGTAGGATTAAGCAAAATATACGTAAGTAATTCTGTATTCATCCAATGTCGAATCTTTATACAAATTTTTATATCCTCCAACACAAACATTAGCAAGTTTTGTTAACTCCTTTGCATTCTGTTCTGAAATAATGTTTAAATAAATGTTGTCATGTAAAAATACTAAATCTGATTTACTTTCTTTAAAACTCCTGAACTAATTAAAATCAAAAGAATTAAATTTATAAATCAAACGAAGCATCGCAGGTATCTTTTAAAAGTAGGATAACGTTCCCGCAAATTAAACAAGGTCCTTCAGACCTTGGCAGCTTGGTGCCTCCCCAAATTAGAATTTAGAGCCATCTCAATAGCTGAATTTTTAAACAATAAATAAATTCTGGTTTGTAACATACATATCAATTTTGGTTCTACTTTAATGTTCCGACAAAAATTTAGACATAACTTAACATCTACAAATAATTTCAAAGCTTTAAAAAGATAACGGCGAGGTCTGCACGTTGAGACACACTGTGGTACGCAGGTTAAAACGCGCACGATGTGAAAATAGTACTGCCATTAAAATTGGTTTTAAATCCACAATTTTTAAGCGTTTTACATATTCTTCACCTGTATAAATTGCGAATATAAAAATTTCAATTAATTATTTTTGTGCAAAATAAAATTTTATTTTTTGATTATCTTCTTTAAGTTAATTTTTAATGTTTTAATTTTTTTCTTTGCGCTAAGACCATAAAAACAAGTAACTAAACAACAAACAATTAGAATCTGACGTAATTATTTATTTTGTTTTAATTTAAAATAAATTATTATGGGCGTCTCAACGTGCGTACCATTTTTGTTGGGTCAAAAATAACGTGTTTAAAAAATAATCTATAAATTTTTCATTTTTGTCCCAAAAAATAACTTTCTTTGGCAATGTTGTAGCCCTGGACAATACTTTTAAGAAAGCATTTCGAATTTTTTGCTAAATTTTGTTTGTTAAAAATTATAACTGAAAAACAGAACCCGTCTCAACGTGCGTACAACTTATTTGCAGTGTATAATATTTATAAACTTGATAAGGGTAGCGGCAGCTACCGAAACGTTGTTATATACAAATAAACAAACATTGTGAAAAGAATGGTCTAAAATCTTATTTTATTATTAAAATTTGAAATCTACGGAGATCGAAACCTGGGCGTACTTATTAAGCCTAAGACCCCTAACTCTGCCGAACTAAAGAAATATGAAAAACAAACTACATCGTCAACGGAACCGACTCACAATTTTTGTCAAACTTAAATTCAATTTCATTCTATACCAGGGTCGTAAGGTCGCCGTGGTGAGATCAGAAATAGGCACTAGGTTGAGAAACGAGAACACACAAATAAAAATAATTGAGATTCACTTTAATTTTAATTCAACATTTATTCTTTTCTTTAGATTTGCAGGAGAATCCACACTTCTGGCGTTGACTATGTTACGAGTGATAACCAGTCGGTCTCTCGTCAAGTCTCCTGGTGATCCCAAGGTGTGGAAAATAGTCGGCCAGACTAAGAGGAAAACGAAATCACAAACCTCTTAGTTTTTGCAGCAATCGACAGTACTTCATCTTTCCGAATTTCTCTCCGCCTCGATAAGACAATTTAATTCACGTGCAGCGGACCTACGCAATAGCCAAACTCGCACTGGCTACATTTTGGCGGCGTGCTCGCCTCGTACACCGAGACGCTATCATGCCTAATATGGCTGTATTAAACGTAGTTTAATACTGTCGTTTTTCAGTTTAGCCACAAAAGACAAATAATAAAAAAAATAGTGAGTTGGTTAAATCTTTGTGGTTTATTCTAAGTAGGGATTAAGAAAAGAAAAATAATAAGTGGATTAATAATAAACCAAAGTAAATTCGTACGGAGTTGTCTCTAATTTTTGGGTTTCTCTCCATTTTTCACTCTTGAACACAGCAGTGTATCTTCCAGCCATTATAAGGGGTGTCGAGGTAAGCACCTTGCTTTACCCTTATTTGATGGCGTTTAGTCCGATTGTTCTGGGCAGTTGTCCTCCTGGTGTCCTCTGGTTTCGCAGCGGGGGCACCACATCCTACGTAAGGCGGTTTCAACAAGAACACTGGGGTGGTTACCTCTCCATCTTAATTGTTCTTCATTGGAATGGTATGATTCGAAGGCCATCTCAGATATTTGTCGAGTCTGTAAACGTTTAGCTTCTCTGGCCTCGGCAGCCTGAACTCTTGCCCGATTATCCCGGAGTTGCTGCTCCCGCTCCAATCTTTGTTGCCAGAGAATCTTGGCCTCTGCTAATTTTTTTTAAAGTTTTCCTCCCTCTTTTTCCGTTCCTCCTCTCGCGTCTGGTAGCAGCGCCCTTCTTGACGACCACGCTCTGCTTCGGTTTGTTGTTCTAGCCTCCTTCTTTCTAGATCTCGAATGTGCTTTGGGGGATGGTAAGTTCCGGTTCTTGGGCGAAATTTTCTCCAGCTTTCGTGATTTTGCTCTCTTGGTCTTGTATTGCTCTCGTTTTGGTGGGAACGAGGGAACTTGCTGTATTTCGGGTTGGCTGTGTTGGTTTCCTTGGTCGTGGTAGTAGTTCTGCACGGCTTCCTGCTGGTTCCCATCTCAGTTCGGGCCACTGATCCGCTGTTCTATTAGAGTTCCCCGTAGTTGGATTTGACCTTTCCCCTAGGTCAAGGTTCCCGTACTCCTCCATGAGCTGTTCCATCTTGTCCGATAATTCCCTTCTTTGGTCTGCTCTTCTCCTCATGTCGTCTTCTTCTTCTTTTAGGCAAAATAAACAAACAGAATGGAGGTGTTTCCTATTTATTTGAGGGTTCCTTGTTTTGTACAAAAAAAAACATTCCAGATTCCCAATAATAAGAAAGAAGAAAATGTATATATGGGACGTTTCACGTCAAACGGCCTAAAGCTGTGCCCAAAATTGTATGCAATTAAAATACAAGTTATGCACATAAAAATACTCGTCATAACACCCCCTTTCAATTGCAAAGTGGCAGAATTGAAAATTCAAAATGGCGTCCTTGCCACGTCAATCAGAAGAGGCTAAACTCGAAAATCAGTAAATGTATTTATTAATTAAGGGAAGTGTTCCGGTTGTTGGCACCCTTTTGTTTTTGCCTTATAACATTTGTCCATGTGCATATTATACAAATATATGTGTACGAATTTAAAGCTAGAGGTTTAAGGTGACTGTCAGTGAAGGAATTAAATTGAATTTTTTAAATAAAGAAATTTTATTAAAAATTTAGTGAAATGGGAATTTTTTGACAAAAAAAATTTTGTACTTGGTTGTGGGCACCCTTGAAAAATCCTTTAAAAATGGAAAAATATTAAAGGAAACCAACACAAATAAAGAAGAAATGAAAGTTTCTTTATTTTAAGAGAATTTGCCTAGATAAAGAACAAAAATGATGACACGTTTTCACACTATGCTCATCGCTAACAAAAGCATAATGCTTGCATGTGAAGTAGCTAATACGCATACCATAACGCACTTCTAATGCACTGAACGACTATATTCATCGCATTTAATGGAATTTGCGGCTGTCACTTTCCTTGGCAGAAAGTTTAGATAGATGAGCCAGTAGTCCTCATTATTGTCAGATGGTAGAGCCTCCTTAACATAAAGGTGCCCACAACCGGGAATGACAGTCATTTTTTAAAAAGACCAACACATTTTGTGATGCAGGATTTTGGTTAAACACGAAGGTAAATCACAAAATATAATGACAACACTGCAAAAAAAATTAAACCCTTTTTTCTAAACGAATCTACACCCATATGTTGCTCTTCGAAAACAATACAAAATTACTTTTTTATTTATTTAATGCAAATTTTCTTTATTGTGCTTACAGCTATTACACAAATGCATATATTTGTTTCATTATCAATACGAAAAGTCCGTATTGTCAAAGAACACGACTTGCAATACTTAGATCAGTAAAGTCTGCTTGCCGTCGACGTTTACGTAGGGGTGCCCACAACCGGCGCACTTCCCCTAATTAATGAATATATTTACTGTTTTTATATATTTTATTTTTTATTTTATTTTTATTTATTTTTATTTTTTTATATATTTTATTTATATATTTACTGATTTTTTTTTATTTACTGATATATATATATATATATATATATTCCAATTCCACGTGAGATTTTAGTCGACCTCTTAAAATTCGCCAAAAATATTTTTTTCTATTCTGTATCGAAAAAAAAACAGATACGTATTTTTTTATTTTTGTTTAATTGTCCAAATTTTGGAGTTATGAATTTTCGAAATTTTGGACTTTTAATTGCAGACCTATATTTAGTAGCTTATAAGTCCGAAAATATTGAGTTTAGGAAAAAGTTGTCAAAGAATGAAAGTTGTAGTTTTCTTTTAAATTTTAAGAAATAAAAACAAAAAAATTTTTAAAAATTTTTTATTAAAAAAATTTTTTTTAACTGTGGGCCAAATTTTTTTTTTATTTTTTTAAATTTATTTATAACTTATAATATGGAGAAGATTTTCCAAAAAGTCCCGAAATGGGCCTGACGTATTAAATGAGTTTTAAAACATTTTCAAAAATGACTTGCAAGCTTCACAGTGGGATTTTTTTACAATTAACTTTTTAAAACTATCTACAGCGTATAATTTTTAATCTATTTGAGTCTTCTTTGTTTTAAATTAAAGGGTCTACGCTGTAGACAGTTTTAAAAAGTTAATTGTAAAAAAATCCCACTGTGATGCTTGCAAGTGATTTTTGAAAATGTTTTAAAACTCATTTAACACATCAGGCCCATTTCGGGACATTTCGGAAAATCTTCCCATGGAAATATCAAAATTTTTCTTGTATATATGTGTTAAGGGGGACCCATTAAACACGTTTTTCAAGAGAGGGGTAATGATTTTTTATTTTTTTTTAATATACATTTTGTAAGTATAACATGAACGTTGAGACCTCCGTTGTATATTTGGAAGCGCGTTAATTTCAATACGTACTCACCTCCAGCGTTGTTGCCACAGGTATTAGGGAGGTGTGACGTATTTCTTATGCTTTATGTTGAGTTTAACACTGAGGCTATAAGATCTAGGTACTTTAGAATCACTAAGAATCTCAATTTATTTAACTTTTAAAATTTATAACTTTTTTATTTACAATTTAATAATTTAAATTTTTTGTATTTAATTGTTAATCATTTAGGTTTTTTGATAAATTATTTTAAATTCAGTTATTTATTTAAAGAATGTTGATAAATTATTTAATTTTTTTGGTAGTTAATTAAAATTTGCTAAGAAGTTTTTGTGTTTATCAGTATTCATTTTTATAAAATATTCTGAATTGCTTTATATTATTAAATGTTAGAAAAATATATTTGATTGGAAAAGTATTTTTTATTTACTGATAAAAAATTCTAGAATTATTTTTAAAGTTTTTATTTCACTAAGTGCATTAATTATAATTTTTTACAAAATCGAACCTTTTGTAAATCATTTAGCATAATTTCCATTTAACGCAATAATACAATTGACTTGAATTTTATTTCATATAAAAATCACTTGACATATATTTTAATTGACATAAGTGTTATTTGACAGAAAATTAATTTGAGGTAAAATTTGTTTAACATCATACGTCATTTGACATAACATACATTTAATGAATTTTATTTTGTCCTAAAATTCATTTGCAGGCCTCGGATCGACTTTTATAGTTTTTGAAAAAAGTCGATTATAATTTTTAAAAAAGTCAATTTTAACAGTATGTGATTGTTAGGCTTTCAATGGTAATTTTTTCGATCACTTTTCTCTTAAAATATTTAATAAATTGAGCTGAAATTTTGTACAAAAGTCTAAAATACAATAAAGAAGGGCAGTGATGTGCAAAAGTTTAAATATTTTTAAAATCAATTATTACAAATTACTTTAAAATTGTCAGTTGTCACAGTCACTTCTAATCAATTTCTCGTCTTTACCGATTTCAAATGTTTTATTATAATTTATTTTTTAATTATTAAAACTGTTGCACATTACTGCCCTTCTTTATTATATTTCAGACTTTCTTACAAAATTTCAGCTCAATTTATTAAATATTTAAAGAGAAATGTGGTTAAAAAAATTACCATTGAATGTCTAACAGTCACATGCTGTTAATATTTTAAATATTTCCAATTAAAATAACAGAACAATGTACACTACGAACATAGGGTTTATTATTGCAATTGAATAACAAAATTTTGACATAAAAAGTTATCTAATATATTATCAAAAATTTTAGAAAATAAAATGATATATATCAATTTTACGCATAAAAGTTTACAAACGAAATACATTATTATGATAATAATGTTAGAATAACAGTAATTAATAAAATCAATAATAATTTTCTTATTTAAGATACGGTTTTTTCAACAAATATTAATAATGGGTCAGAATTTCTCAAACGGATCACCTAAATCTAAAAAATTTTATTTTTGAACCAAAATATTTTTTTTACTCTTAATATGGTTAAGAAGAATCCCTGAAACTATTAAGCCAAAAAAATGAGAAAAAATTTGTTAATTTAGCAGTATTAAAAATTTTAATTGTTAAGAACTTTTACAAAGACAATTTTTTGGCTTAATATTTTCAGGGATTCTTCTTAACCATATTAAGAGTAAAAAAGAATATTTTCGTTAAAAAAGAAAATTTTTTAGTTCTAGGTGATCTGTTTGAGAAATTCTGACCCAAATATTTTTTTAAGACAAAAAAAAAAGTTGAAAAAGTCGCATTTTTTTAGAAAAAGTCGAAAAAATCGCATTTTTTAGAAAAAGTCGAAAAAAGTAATATTTTTCAAGATATTCTCATTTAACATAAATTTCATTTTACATAAAGTTTATTTGACATAAAAGACATTTAACATAATATGAAGCATTGGGTGCAAGAAGGGCGTTAGCTAAATAAACTGTTTTTGAAAAACATTATTATTTATTATTTAATTACAATTTTTCCCTTATTTTACACTTGAATTTGATATTTCAATAGACTAATTAATTAAAAAGAAGTATATTTAATTTGCACGTACAGTTTTTGAGCTATTAAAGTTTGAAAACTTAAGGTTTTTTGTGATACGCCCTTCTTGCACCCAATGCTTCCATTCTCATTTGTTATAAAAGTCATTTGACATAAATTAAATTTGACATAAAAATCATTTATAAAATTCTCATTTGACATAAAATCATTTTACACAAATTACATTTTACATAAAAATATCGGCGCGAATTTTAAAAGTAACCAATTAGATATTATCAACAACATTGTGATTCGACAATTTTGAAATTCGCTCCTTCACTTTCATGTCAAGTGATCTTTGTAAAATGGAATCTATGACAACTGAATTTTATGTTAAATGAGAATTATGTGTAATGACTTATCCGCCAAATTGTATTTGTCACGATAAAACAATTTTGCTGATTTAAATAAAAATTTTGTTTATTTTAATAAATACGTATAATTTGTTTGGTAATTGGAAAGAAATTTTTTATTAAAAGTTGTTTGTTTTATTTAACCAAATTTGTGTTTTAAATAGAGAATATTGTTTAGTTAAATACAATTTGTTCGACACAACACACAAATTTTTTTTGATTTAACCAAATCATTTTATTTGAGTCAAACAAAAATATTTGCTTGTATCAAAAAGTACGTGTGTGAATTAAAAAATGGCGATCTCACTTGTCTACAGTCCGCGTTTGCGTCAAATTTATTAGTTAAATCGGTAAAACAAAGAAACAAAATTATAAGTGTCGGTTAAATAAATTATACATTGTGTTCATTTTAGACTTACTGCATATTTAATTTGTACCAGTGAGAAGAATATTTACAAAAATGTTTTGTGAAGTTTTCAGTTGGTTGTTTCAAATAAACTTTTCTCTGAGAACATGTATAAAAATCATATAATATGTTTAATGTAATATTTTAAATGTTTTTTTATTATTAAGTAATTTTGCTTTTATGAAGAAATATATAATATTTTACTTAATTGTTATTTATTTTCCTCTAATACTGTTTGAGTTTCCTAATTTAATATTTTCGAGTATACATATTATTGGTTAATTTATGATTTATTATATGTTTAATTTTAAAATATCAATGATTATATAATAAATTATAAATTAACCAATAATATGTACTAGAAAATATTAAATTAGGAAATTCAAATATTATTAGAGGAAAATAAATAACAAAATTAAGTAAACAAAAATATTTATTTAAATAAACCAAATACGTTTACTAAAAGTATTTATTTGAATCAAACAAATCTTTTCTCTTAAAATAAACAAATTTTTTAGTTATATTAAATAAAAATTTTTTGTTAAGTGTAATAACCATTTGGTTAATACAAATAAACGTATTGAAAGAAATTATTTGGTTAAATCTTACAAACGTTTGGTTGACTGTATAGCAATGCATTTATTAAATCTTGAAACAAATTCATTTTTAATCCCTAATTAATTAAAATAAAAAATTTTATTAGAAACAGTAGTAAAATAAAGGTTAACAAGTAATTATATATAACCTATAACTGATTTATTTAAAAATAAATCAAAGTAATAATTGTTTTAAATTGATATTTAAAAATGTAAATTCATTTTTTAAATAAACCTAAACATATATTTTATATTTTAATTATATTTTATATTTATTTTTTATATTTATCTTCAAATCAACAAAGAACTTAAAGTAATTGATTTCAAATACTTCCCTAAAATCAAATATGAATTTATTCCATAGCAAGATATTCGACTTTAATTTTCATATTTTTAAATTTTTCGATTTTATACAAAAAGCATCTCAGCGTTCATAGTCTATATTCACAATAAATTAAAGAACTCTCTGAATATGAATAATTCAAAACGTAAAAACTTAAGTGTATTTACACTTGAAACAAGTGGAATTTCACTTATTTTAAGTATACATGCACTTATTTCTTATGTGGAAGAGTTTTGAAACATGAATAAGTGCATATTTACTTATTCTTTAGAGAGAATAATCAATTTTTAAGTTGATAATATAATTAGTATAATTTAAATATTTTTTTAATCAATTATTTTCAAAATACCTAAATAAATTATTTAAAATAATGAAATTTATGGAACTCAGAATTATTTTTCAAATTCTTATTGATTAAATAATAACAAAAAAATGCTGACTCCAAGATAAAAATATTAAAATTATATTATTCGAGTTTAAATAAAACTTTACTGTGCAAAGTCAAAAATAATGATTTTCTATATATATATATAACACAAAAGTATTTAGTGTTCAGTAGTAAAATTACCTATATGATTTAAAAACTGTAATATATATATATGCAGTAGTAATAAAATTATTTTAAATTTAATAATAATAAAATTATATTATAAATTATTATAATATAAATATTATTATTACTAACCAAACAGTATAACAAATTTTGTAATATAAGTGACAGGTAAGATATTGAAAAATGGATTTATTATCCACAAGTGCATGCTTTACATTAATTTCCAAAATTCAGTTAGTGAACAGAAACTTCTAGACATGGTTAAAAGTCTTGTACAGTGTTGCCAGATTTCAGAGGCGAGAACGATACGGCTATATCAGTGTTTAATGAAATATATAACAGAGGTGACAACGTCGCGTACGTACCGCAAGGTATAGCGATACTAGCACCGGTGATCTAGTTTTTAGGGTTTCCTCTACTCCCCCCTCCCTAGGTTCTCTGTAGGGGATAAGGAGTTTTATTGGGAACCTACCCAGAGACCTACCTTCTTCGGTAGATATTTCATACACCGAAGGTCCTAAGGCACGTATTACGGTAAATGGTTTTTGGTTCTTTCCCCCGAAACCTCGAGTCCATTTGTAGGGAAACTAAGTCTTGCAATTCTTTTAATTTTTCGATCCGTTCTAACTATTCTTGTGGGTTGTCTGGTACTGAGTCTAACGGTTCTTCGGTTCTGTCGCGTAGATTGTAGATTGTATTGTTCTCTTGGTTCTCTACCCATATTTAAAAATACCGGACTAACGCCAGTACTACCGTGTACTGCCGTATTGTATGCGAATCTGAGATCTTTTAAATATACGTCCCATTTTCTATGATTTTTGGAGACATATGCGGAAATCATAGTTTTGATCACTCGGTTTACCCGTTCTACCGGGTCGGATTGCGGATGATATACCGGCGTAAACGAATGTTTGATCCCATATGCCTCGGTCAAATCGTCGAAAGTCTGATTGACGTATTCTGTTCCGTTATCAGAGATTAGGACTTGGGGCGCTCCCCATCGATTCAAAATTAGGTCTTTAAACGCTTTGATAATTGTTTCCCTGTTGGCTTTGCGCATTGGGGCTATTTCTATCCATCGCGTATACAAATTTTCGAAGATTACTACATACTGGTAACCTAAAGCGCTTTGGGGCCAGGGGCCCATAACGTCGGTGGCTACTACTGACCATGGTTTTTGGATTACCCGTCTTCCTATTAAACCTGCGGCGGGTCTTTGGTCGGGTTTGATTTTTTGGCAAATGTCGCATGTACCGACCCAACTTTTTATGTCGCGATACATTCCCGGCCAATAGTAGAGTCATGTTGCTTGACGGTACGTTTTTTTTTATTCCGAGGTGTCCTGTCTGGGGGTTCGTGATGGATTTTGTTAAACACTTCTTGCCTTTGTTCGGCCGGTATCACTAATTTCCAGGCATTTAAATCGTCCATTACCGAGTCGATTAACGGATTTAGGCGGTATGGGAAGTGTCTACTGTCCGTTACTTTCCAGCCATGAAATTTTCTCGGGGTTTCATTAACCTCTCTCACACGTTGGCAATACCATGGATCCTCAAACGGTGTCAAGGCGCCTGTTGGCAGCGCTGCCTCCTCTTCGTACATTCTTGAGAGTGCATCTGGGACTAGGTGTTCGGACCCTTTCCGATGCACCACCTCAAAGTCGTACTCGAGGAGATCGAGCGCCGACCGAGCCAGCCGACCCGTTGGATTATGCAAGTTATGCAGCCAACGTAGTGAGCTGTGGTCAGTGATGACGGTAAAATGAAACCCCTCGAGGTAATGGCGGAACTTCTTTACCGACCAAATTACCGCTAGGCATTCTCTCTCGGTAACAGAGTATTTTCGTTCGGCTCGCGTACGCGATGGCCCGGTTTTCTCCTTCTTGATGCTGAGTTAGAACTGCACCAATACCAAAATCGCTTGCGTCGGTGTGTAGCTCGAACGGTATCGTGAAATCAGGATATGTGAGGGTAGGCGCGGTCGCGATTAACTCTTTCAGTTCGTCAAACGCGTTTTGTTGGGTTTCGTCTCATTCCCACGAGATGTTCATGCGTAATAATTTGTTTAGTGGTTCGGCTAGTGTCGAAAGCTGCGGGATAAAGTGTCGGTACCACGACGCCATTCCGAGAAAACGTCTGAGTTGCTTAATCCTTTTTGGTTCGGGGTACTTCGTAATCGGTTCCACTTTTTCGGATCTACTTGCAAGACCTCATGATTTAGGATAAATCCTAAGTACCGGGCGGATGTTACTCCGAATTTGCTCTTTTCCAGATTGATCGTGAGGTTCGCCTCTTGCAGCCGGTTGATCACTATTTTTAACCACTTTTTATGGTTTCCGTAACGATCACGATATTGTCTAAAAATGCTTATACAAATGGTTTCATTTCCGGCCCTATCAAGGAATCGATCAGCCTCTGGAATCTCGGTGGAGCTTCTGAGAGTCCGAACGGCATACGCGTGAAATGGAATAGGCCCATACCAGAGACGGTAAATGCTGTGCATTATCTACTTTTTTTCGATAGGGGAATCTGTTGATACCCCCATTTTAGATCTAGTGTCGTGCTGTATTTCGCGGCTCGAAGTTTTCCAAAATCATATCCATTTTTGGAAGTGGATATGCGTCGGTTTTTGCTACCCGATTTAGCTTCCGAAAGTCTATACAAAGGCGATACGTACCGTCGGATTTCTAAACCATTACTATAGGGTTCGACCAACCGCTTTTCGATGGCTCTATTATTATCCCTTCGGCTAACATCCTCTGTATTTCGGCATACATTGCTTCTAAAACTTTCGGGGAGACTATAGTACCGCTGCTTTATTGCCGGATGGTCTTGGATATCTATAACGTGTTCCGTTCTATCCGTTGCCGGTAAATCATCCGGAACTAACCTAAGAAGGGCATTAACGAATCTTTCTAGGTCATCGCGTTCTTCTTTGGTAATTATAACGAGACCGCTTACCTTTTCAAAATCTGTCGCGGCGTTATCTTTTTGAACCACGATGGCCTCTACGCCCTCTTCGATATACCGGTGTACCGCGTGTCCGGATAGTCGGCCATATACCACTTCCGTTGACTGCCATTGTGTATCACGCCGAAGGTGTGAATAAAATCCACTCCCAGGAAAACTTGTTCACCCATTCCTGGGACTATTAACACCTTCATCATTCGAGATACACGATCGACTTCAATTGAGAGGTAGCAAACGGCTTTTACCGGACGTACCGTTTCGTCGGCCGTCATGACCGCTTTATCGGTTGCCAATTGTAAATCCGCTTTATATCTGTCGGCGATGACGAGACCGATATCTCCCAATACCGTACGAGACGCGCCGTTGTCTATTAGGGCTTGAATGTTGGGGGTATTGCCTATTCGAATTGTCGTAAATACCCTCAAGTTGAAACCCTTGTCTTCTGCCGGTGGTGTTTTAACTTCTAACCTAAGTGGCTCACTTGTAATTTCTTGCTTTGGTGCGGACTCTAAATTTAGTAGGGCCATTATTTGTTGGTTATTTTTCCAGGGGTGCGCGTCGTTATTTCCCTCTATGCGATCGTTGTTCAAGACAGTTTGGTCGACCTTATACGGTTTATTAGTTTTCCGGTTTTTTCGACTTCTTGGGGGCAACTTCCGCGTTCTTTTCCGTATCTTTTGTTGTTACGGGTATGGATACATCTACGGGTGACGCGTTTATCTGTGTTAAGGTCTGTGGTTCGGTTAAGGAGGACGAAACGACCTTTACTTCTCGTCCTTTTTTTTGATTTCCCAGACAACCTTAGCAAGTTTTGGTCGTGACTCCTTCTTTACTGCAGCGTCTGCAATAATTATTGCGTCGGGGTTTCGCGCAACCGGTTTAGAAGTGGACTGTTTCGTGACAGTTCCAGCACACGACTTCTTTGGGTTCGGTTTTACTCGCGGTTTCCGAGGAGGATTTAGAGGAGGTTCCGCTATTCCCCTGTTCTTTATTGTTTGCATTACCATTTGTTCCATTTGTTGTTTTTCTTATTCAAATTCGGGTTTCCGGTGTTAGGTTTTAGTGACTGCTCCTAATTAGTTTTTGCACCAATCAGGGTTACTACCAGCGCATCTATGGTTTTTTACCATGGTTCATTATTCGGATCTACGGATTGTTTCGACGGTTCCACGGGTTCCGTTTTTCCCGTTTTATTTTCTTCCGAATCCATAACTGCGATTTTACTCGGTCTCGGGTCTGTCCGTACTGGACATACCATTTATCTAAATCAACGGTTGTCATTGAGATTCCCTGTTTTTATTTAAAATAAATTTTTTTGTGACTAAATTTAAATGCACGCATTGCATCCTCAAGATATCAAGAGGATAACCTGGGAATATGTTGAAGAGTTATTCTATCTAATGTAGGGAATATCAATGGGATATTATAAAATTGTCTAGTAGGGATATCATAGAGATTAATTAATTAATGAAATGATTTATAAATTCTTTGAATTTATATCTTGTTATTTGTCTTTACTTTTTAGTAATAAAATTGTAACATGCGAATCCAATGTGAATTGTTTTTTATATCATTCTTGTGTATCGGGTTTCAATTAGAGATTATGACACCTAGTCCACGCGTCTAATGAGATAAACGACAAACCATGATTCGCATATTACAAAACCCTTTCTATCAAAAAATTCTTTTTACTCTACAATTCATTATAACAAAATTAAATCTGTTTTCTTATCTTTACTAAAATTTCCATCACAAGTATCAGAAAATTTCCGTGGTGGTGAAATTCTAATACCTCCTTTTGTATATTCTTTCTATATCATTGTAACTTAAAAAGTACAATGTGTACACATACACGTATTCATACAGAGTAAATTATTAAATGCCTTTACAAAAAGATTAGTAAGGTCACTCTTCGTAAATGAAGAGTATAAAGAATCTTACTCTTTCCCTAAAGTTAAAGTTGCTTTCGAGTAAATATTGCGACAAATATCCAAAACGATTGATGTTATCATCCAATTTTATGTGATTATTAATTATACTATTCTCTTATTTAAACATTTTACCTAAAAAAACCATCAGTTGTGAGAAATAATTAAAATCTTCTGTTTAATTTTTATTTTATTTAATATTTGACTTAAATTTCTGCTAGAAAGGTATTTTTAACTTGTGATATTCTAATTGAATTGGTTAAAGATGTTTAAAATAATAACTAAATAATTCCAGTATTAGAAAGCAACCTAACACAAGATTTTAAAAATCATATTAACTTTTATTAACAAAAGTTCTTGGTTCAAACTTAATATTATTTTAGTTTACTCGCTAAAAAAATATGTATAAATGAGCAGATATTTTAACAAGTTTTATTTTAAAACTAATAAGAAACAGAATAAATTTTTAATAAATAAATAGAATTTTATATTTAATTTAGTAAACTTGAAACTCTTCTCTATGTCAATAATATTTATTTGTTTAATTAATAATATTAATATTAAAATACGATTTCGAATTAAAAAAAAATATTTAACAAAGAGATTTTGAAATTGCTATTCAATAAAAAAATTTTTTTTTATTATTAGTGTTTGTTGATATTACTGCATGTTTTTCAATAGACATTTTAAAGAAGCACTTACAGATTTTATCTTGATATTTATCTGTAAATTCTTGTTTAGTTTTTGTATCTTTTTACAAAAATCATAAGAAAGTTAATAAAAAAAAAATTCGTTTAAGTCATGAATAAATAAATTTAAAAAATTAAGAAAATGCATCTGCATGTTAGACTTAAATATTCTATTTATATCGTTATTATTTTTAGTCTTTTAATTAAAAATCTAATTATTATTTATTTTAATTACATATTTGTTATAAATATTCTTAATGCTATGTATTATTACAATATTTAAAACTGTTACCTAAAAATGGAGATTCTATTTTTTTTAACCTTAAAGTTTCATTAAAATTTTAAACTAATTTTCTGGTTTGTATTTTACTTAAAGTTCGTAGTAATTCGAACATGCATAGTAACACTCTCGCAAACACTATAAAGCATTTTATCGAATCATTTTACTAAATTGAATTTTATGGAATCTTTTAATTGAATTAATAATAATAAAAAAAAATTTTTTGCTATTATTAAAAACAAAATATCAAAACTACTAAAGCCACGTTTTTAAATAAATTAATATTACTCACCATAAATATATTATTCTAAAAAAAAATTTAATTATGTTGGTTTTCAAAATTATTAAAAAATGAATTAAAAATTAAAAGGTATAAAGGAAAGAAGTAATCCAGAATAAATAATTAAGATTTTACCATCAGTTATTGGAATTTCTCAATTTTTTAAATATATATATATATATATATATATATATATATATATATATATATATATATATATATATATATATATATATATATATATGATTTGTTTAATTAACTTAACTTTTAAATTGAATAAAATAACTTATCTTTGAATTTATTTAAATCTACCTTTAATTATTTATTATAAAAATAGTTTCTCAATAAAAGAATTTAATTTTCAATTCTCATTTTAAGAAAAAGTTTTTTTTCCTACTGAATACCCGTCATTTTTAGTAACTTAGTTTCTTGTAAGCCCAGATATATTTCTGAATTTAATATATAAAGGAACTAAAGAAGCGGCATTCCTGAAATAGAGCGTTCTAAATACTTTAAACTATCATAACAAAATCTAATACATTGTTCTGTTCATTGAAATACTTATTATAATTTTGATTCTTTTTCCGTTGTAGGGCAGAATAGTACCATATCAATTAAAAAAAAGGGATCCCAGATTTCCAGACTTTTTAACGCTGCCAAATTAAATTTTATATGGTTCTACTTGTTTTTAAGATCTCTCAGTGTACCTATTTTTCAATTGGATTGTAAATCCTAATTCCTAATCTACAAATAATGTGAATAGTTGATAAAGTATAATAGTAAATTTAGTAAAAAAAATGTAAATGCAGAATCAACATAATCTTTATAAAATATGACACTGATTAAAAAAAAATTATATATATATATATATATATATATATATATATATATATATATATATATATATATATATATATATCAAATTACCCAAAACAATAGTTGAAATAAGCTATCATAAATTAAAGTAATAAAATTAAACGAAATGCAAATTAAAATGTTTATAGTTATTTTTCTGATAGTATTTGAGTTAGTATAATTGAATCATGAAAATTTATATAAGATTTAAAATCAAGCTATTCTCTACAGTTTAAATTTTATCAAGTTAAATTTTGAACCTAGCTTTTGTTTTAGTACATATGTTACATTATAACATGCCTATACTTTTGAATAAATTTTCATGGTGTCCTTACTAAAAAAAAATCAAGAAAAAAAAATTTTTTTTTATTAAAAAAGTGACTTAATATTTTTTCCAAATTTTGTTTTGAATTTTTGAAGACTTTAATAAATGTTGGCCTGTAATTTGAATTCTAGAATATTTCTGGGTACCATTCTTTCTACAAACGTGTAAAATACTTTTAAAAAAATAAAGGTAAACAACCGTAACTACAAAATGGAACTATTCAACCTTCCCCATAAAAATAGGACTAATTAAATTAGACAAAATTAAACAAATTCAAAAAAAAACTTTTTTTGAATTGATCGAATGCAACTCTAACTACAATCCTTAAAAGGGTACAAATTTAAATTATCATCACTGCTTCACCATTTTGTTGTCTAGTAGTCTTTAACGCTGATAATAAAATACTGGATGAAAGATAAACTAGTATATAGGTGTATGTGTACATAAGTATATCTCTTATAAACTTCTCAAACTATTTGCATTTTTCCGACACTAATTTTTACTTTTATTAGCAACGTAAATTTTCTTCACATGTAACAGAAAATTTCCGTGGTGGCGAGGAATGTTACAAGTCAAATTTAAAAATTATAAAACACTTGTTAAATACTGTGATTTACATTTGACTTGAGTATATCCAATCCTAATTATAAAATAATAATGTATGACGAAACTTGCACATGTTTACCTCCTATATTGTAACCTAATTTCAGTATTTTTATCTAGAAAAATAACAATTAATGATGCCTGCCATTGAACATTTTCTATTTTTAAATCGACGAAAATTATAATAAATATTGTTGACAATAAACAAGGATCGACAAAAAAAATTTTCGTTTTATTCAGTTATGTTCTTATTAAACAGAACAAAAGTCGTATAAAAAAGAAAGGTGCAATAAAAAAAAACTATTACATTATTTTTGTTAATAGTATTTAATTAAAAAAAAATCATTAGCTCAAAAAGCTTTTAATCTTATTATTTGAAAACAATAATAATCTATTCAATTTGAAACTATATGTTAAATTTATTATTATATTCAATGAGAAAAAGTTTTTTTAGTTTAAAATAAGATTTAATTTAGTTTATAAAATTAGTAAGCTTAAAAAAAATTGTTTAAATGAATCATGTTTAATTTAAAGAAAACTTTATTCTAAAAAAATTGAATTGATTAAGCATTTGACATTTAATGTTTTTTAATTTTTTCAAAGTAATAACAATTTTGTAAGTTTAGTGTAAATGTAATATGTTTAGTCATTTATCTTCTGATTTATTGGAACCGAAAGTTCATTTAAATTTTGAGTTTCTTTTAAAAACGAAATTGAATGTGATAGTTTTGTTACCGTCTTAAAAACAAAATTCATAAATGATTTAAATTTGGATTTCATATGATTAAACAAAACCAAAAGAAAATTGAATTCAAATTTTGTTCCGTTCTAGTGATGGTCCCTTATAATAAATCAATAACTATTTATTAAAAAAAAGAAAATTATCTTAATTAAAAAAAAATGTTTTCTTTGGTCTAAATCTACCATTGATAAAACAAAATTTACAATAAGTTAGAATAACAAGTTATTATTAATCAACGAAATTATTTAATATTCCCGAAATTGAAAGAAATGATTCTTGTCCTGGCATGCATCAGTAATTGAGATAAGCTCTACTATGATATGTCATATGATCCACCATGCTTAATCAGCAAGGTTGATTTCAAGGACACAGCTGGTATGAAGAAATGTTTGGTAATTCTAAGTTTCACCTTAGACAAAAGGTGATGTCGGTTGCGAAAACTCCTTCTTTAAAAAAAAGAGAAATTATTTTTTTTAAAAAGGGAAATACTAAAGCAATATTGTTTCCCGCAAGTTCTCTGTTGATTAGACAAAATTAATTAGAAGAGATATTATTACCCACATGTCATTTATATCTAAGTATCACAAATACAATAGTAAGGATTACCAACTCTATTCACTGCTATCAAAAAAAAAAATTATTTTTATATGCAAAAATATTTACTACAGAAAAATCTATCTTTTAGAAAAATGAAATGATACAACTATTAAATTCAGTGAATAATTTAAGGGGTTAAACCACTCTAGAGCGTCAAAAAGAGGTTCTAATTTCAACATTTTTTTTAAAGAAAAGTTTAAAAGTAATGAAAAATATGTTTACATATCTCTATCAGGTACACTTTAAAGAGAAAAAAATATACTTTATAAATTTTTTTTTGTTTAAAAACAGCAGATGTACATGTACGTGATGGAAACCCTTTGTAAAAAGAATTCCTTCGCGGCCGGAAAGGTTTTTTGTACAATTTTCATCCTAGAACAGAAAACAAATTTTTTTCTATTTTTACATCTCAAAAGCTAGAGAAAGACGTAGGGGATTTTTTTTATGTTGCATATTCTTTTAGTTATAAACAATTTAGTGCCTATTTTTTTCAGTCAAAAACTCAGTTTTTCCATAAAATGTTCACCATTTTTGCAAAAATGGATTAAAAAAAAATCACCTACGTCTTTCTCCAGCTTTTGAGATGTAAAAATAGAAAAAAAATTGTTTTCTGCTCTAGGATGAAAATTGTACCAAAAACCTTTCCGACCGCGGAGGAATTCTTTTTACAAAGGGTTTCCATCACGTACATGTACAGCTGCTGTTTTTAAACAAAAAAAATTTATAAAGTATATTTTTTTCTCTTTAAAGTGTACCTGATAGAGATATGTAAACATATTTTTTATTACTTTTAAACTTTTCTTTAAAAAAAATGTTGAAATTAGAACCTCTTTTGACGCTCTAGAGTGGTTTAACCCCTTAAAAATAAAGTAATGAGAATTGTAACTTTAGATTGCCTATCCTTATTTTCACGTAAGCCCAGCTTAAATTAAAATTTGATATTTTTCAAGATATGTTTCATTTCAGATAATTCTCAAAATAGGATGTACTTTTACTGTAATCGTATTACTTGAATAATTATAGTTCTATTGCTTGTCTTAGATTTGAAGCGTAATCTTCTATTCATAATAATAAATAAATAGGATTTAAATATTAAATTAAAAAAATAAATCATTAAGTCTTTAAGAAGCAAGATATTTAGTTTTAATTAATAATATTAATATTACTTATTTTTAATTAATTTTTAAAGTTAATTTTGTAAATAAAGATACTGCCAGTTGCATCATTAGTTATCTAATTACTTTGTTATTGAAACAATTAAATACTTTAATGCATTGTAATATCATTATATTTTTGTTATTTGATAAATAATTCTAAATGGTATAATATATTATCATAATGTAATAAAATAGTTTAAATAATACTATAATATTTTAACAGAATTATACTAATATATACGAATTATACGAATACCTACAGGAGAAATCCAATAAGTTTTTTTAAGATTATAATAACCATAAAAATATGTATTTGTTTTGTTTTTGCTTGGTTAAGTTTAGTCAATAACCATTCACGATGAATGAGACTATTAGTATTACTTCTTTTAACGTAATTAAAAATTACCATTATAAAAAAAAATGTTAAAAAAAAAGTTTAAAAACAAGATTAATTTAAAAAAAAAATCTTAAATCAATTAGGTAAAATTAACATATTCAGATAGGTACCATAAAATCTATTGCCATAACCTGAGAAAAAATTAATTTTAAATTGTAAATATTTAATTAAAATAGTACTAAGATGAAGTATACAACATTTAATTATATTGAAAAATGTCTTTCTATAAAAATAGCTAGTAGGAATGTCCTAAGTAAGTTAGTAACTAATTTTTGAAACTGATGGATAAGCTTTAATCACAAATATAGATTAAACTAGGTTTATCTTTAATATATGTTAATTAGTAAATTGGTGGATTCCACGTCAGTTCAACACACTTATTTTCATGACTTGTTGGGATTTGGCTGTTATTTTGTAAATTCATTACTTTTATAGTGATAAACAACTCCACCAAATATTTTTTCAAAATTTTGAAAATTACCAAAAATATGTCATTTTCAAAATTTTTGTCTTCTTTTTTTGAAAGTGCTATAACTTTGGTTCTAATTAACCGATTTTGGATTTCAAAAAAAGGATTTCTTTGGTTTTAAGTATATTTAAAGTTAAAATTAAAATAAAAAAAAAAATTCAAAAAAATTTTTTTTTTGAAATTTTGAAAAATTAAAAATCCGTTTTTGAAAAAACATCATCTTCGATTTTTTTAAAAATTTTACTAAATGTCAGGGCAAATGTGCTTTACATGTCCTGTAAATTTCATCTTGGGATCTCAAAGGGATTCGGAGTAAAAAAATAAAACGTAACCACAAATTATGAACATATGGGGCAAAATTCCTCACCTACCCAGGTAAAAAAATGAATTTTCTCTAAACTTTGCTAAAATGTTACTATTATTAGTAGAAGTGTAAATATTAATTTTTTTTGAATTTGATAAAATATTTTTTGAGTTATGGAGTTTCAAAATTTTGATTTTTTTGAAAATATATTTTTTTCGATTTAATATATTTATAAGTAAAATTAATGAAATTGAAAGTATGAATAGTGGTTTTTAAAGGGGTTTTCACGGGCTATAAGCTGGTGATGAAAAAAAGTTGTTTTCTGTCAATTTGACCTTGAAATTCAAGGTCAAATTCTTAATTTCAATATATAGTAGAACCCGGTTAATACGATCCCGTTTAATACGATTTCCCGCTTAAGACGCTCATTTATGGTTGTCCCTGTAATTAAAGATATACTTTTTATATCCCACCTAATACGTTTTCCCGCATAAGCCGCATTCTTAGTGCGGTCCCTACAGAATCGTATTAACCAAGTTCTACTGTATCTCAAAATCGGTGTTTTTAATTTTTTTCTAACCTATCCCAATCGAAAGCTTACCTTTTTTCATATGAGCCATGTAAAACTCAAAGTGGGACCATGGATCTTTTTGAAGAAATTAATTATAAATCATCATTTTCTATTTAAAATAATGATAAATTATTATTTTCCTCAAAAATTCTCATGGTCCTACTCTGATTCTTACATGGCTCATAGAAAAAAGGTCACCAACTTATAGCCCGTGAAAACCCCTTTAAAAACCACTATTCATACTTTAAATTTGCTTAATTTTACTTATCAATATATTAAATCGAAAAAAATATATTTTCAAAAAAATCAAAATTTTGAAACTCCATAACTCAAAAAATATTTTATCAAATTCAAAAAAAAATTAATATTTACACTTCTACTAATAATAGTAACATTGTATCAAAGTTTAGAGAAAATTCATTTTTTTACCTGGGCAGGTGAGGAATTTTGCCCCATGTGTTCATAATTTGTGGTTACGTTTTATTTTTTTACTCCGAATCCCTTTAAGATCCCAAGATGAAATTTACAGGACATGTAAAGCACATTTGCCCTAACATTTAGTAAAATTTTGAAAAAAATCGAAGATGATGTTTTTTCAAAAACGGATTTTTAATTTTTCAAAATTTCAAAAAAAAATTTTTTTGAATTTTTTTTTTTTATTTTAATTTTAACTTAAAATATACTTAAAACCAAAGAAATCCTTTTTTTAAAATCCAAAATCGGTTAATTAGAACCAAAGTTATAGCACTTTCAAAAAAAGAAGACAAAAATTTTGAAAATGCCATATTTTTGGTAATTTTCAAAATTTTGAAAAAATATTTGGTGGAGTTGTTTATCACTATAAAAGTAATGAATTTACAAAATTACAGCCAAATCCCAACAAGTCATGAAAATAAGTGTGTTGAACTGACGTGGAATCCACCAATTGTAAACATATTAGTATTCAATTTATGTATATACTTATGTAGTAGTTTCTTCTTTTCACTTTTTCAGTTAAACGTAACAGATCGTTTTTTTTATTTTTGTGCTTTTCTTGTATTAGGTTATGTGTGCATTATTCATATTATCACTAATATATTGTGTATGATTATTTTGGTTTCATCATTTTGTTTTTTTAAGTTACTTCTAAAGATTATGAGTAATATAACTAAGTTAAACCTTTACATGTTAAAATTTACTTTTGAGGTTATAATATCCAGATTACTCTTTCGTTATATGGTATAAAATAGCTCGAATATTATAAAAAAAAGTCTTGAAACATAATCATGAAAAACAATTGTAATGTGACTGACATATATTTGAATACATCATATAAGAGTAATTCAAAAAGGGTTGATTTCTAAAAAAAACTTTCATCAGAACAAACTTCAAGCCAAAACGAGTGGTTTAGATCGTTGAATTGAAAATTTGGTATACACGTATAACTGTAACCAAAAGCTATTTTTAAGTTTTCAGCTATTGTTTAACTAGTCTACATAAGGACAATTTTTTGCAATCGGCAAAATTTCAAAGTATCGTAGGATCATATAATTTTCTTGTGTTATATAGGTATTGAAATCCAGTTACTTTGTCAAAATTAGACAAATCATTCTTTCTTCAGAAGTAAAGAAAAAAATAACCCTAACCAACCTGTCACCAATTATCTAAAATTCCATCAACAATGGCTATAGACAAGGAATAAAAAAAGGACTTCACGTTACAATCCAATCACTTCGGATTTTGGAAAAATCTCACTCTTATGGAATCATCTTTCTTTCGACTCTTTAAAATTCAACAATTAAAAAAAAAATTTTACAACTGTACCATCGAAAAACAACGATCTAAGTTAAACAAAAATTGTTTTGTTTTAAAATCAGCCTATTGTTATTTAAAATTTATGGCATTTTAAAATTACAAATTAAGTTTTGTTTAAATCAAATCATTATTTATAATTAAAAAAAAAGTTATATTGACATAAATTAAACATAAAACAAGACAACTTTTGATTAATAGTACGGATTAAGAATTGGTACACTACAAAAAGAAGTGTCTTACTTTTTGAGATAGAAAAAATATCTAAGACGTAAAAGGTATCTTAAAAATCAGTAAGATGCTTTCGAAAGCATCTTATTTTAAGATATAAAATAGGACACTGGTTTTTGCAGTGTACTAAAACAATGTAAGGAACCTATAATTGTTTGTTTTTTTCGTTTAATTCAATAGACAAACGATAAATGCTTTTGATTAAATGTTAGTATATTCATAGTTGTTAGAAAATTAAAAAAAAAATTATTAAAATATGTAAGTTATAACGAATCTTCTTAATGTCAACATGATCCGCTGAGATAAACATTACGTCCGAAATCAAAAACTTAGATTTTAAATAACTAATTATTAGATTTTCATAATTATTATAGCAAGCAATAAAAGGAACTTTATGTTCATTAACTTTAAATTGTTATCTCTTTAATTAAAAATAGGAATCTAATGATTGACTACATTTTAATGTTAAAGTTAAAGGTTATACGTACAATACATTATATCATACAAATGTATGAAAAGAAATAATATTGAAAATTCAAAAGTAAAGAAAATGGATGTTGCTAAAAAAAATTATTTTTTTAAAGTTGAAATGATTCACATTGATCTTTGAAATGTATAAAGTTTAAGATAAAAGATTTTTGATATGCAAACGTTCATTTAAAACCATGTTTGAGCTTTCAATGGCAGATACAGTTTAATCAACAAAATTATAATTTCAAGAATAGTCTAATTTGTCTTTGTCTTATCTATTAAAGGGTATAACTCTTTTTTTTAATTCTTCATATATCAATCGAATTCTTCATCAATCGAAGCAAATATCTATGTTCTCCGCATATGTCCATTTAACAAAATCTAATTTATATGATACAATTGAATCAAGAAAATTTCAACTTCTAGGAGAGAGTATTTTGTGTGTCATCTAAACAATTGAAGAGTAAAATTAAAAGAAAAATTTAAAAAAAAATAATATTCTGTACTATTAATACATTTAACCGAAATATCATCGTTATATGAAATATGCGAGTGAATCGAGTGCAAAATTGAGAACTTTCAAAATAGCAAAACTTAATCCTACCGACTTGACGTGCAAAACTATAGTTGAGAAGTAAATTAAATAAAAAAAAATTTTCTTTGATCTATGACAAACATTTCGAAACTTATGTTTACTAAATTGATATATATAAAATATACGTTTATAAAAACATCAAATATATGTTTTACGTGGGTTCTGTCTTATCTTTTGAGCAAAAAGTTCTCGGGGACGAAAACAGAAAATTTCCATGGTGGATTGTTACGTACAAGGTACTTAACAGGTACTATTTTATTATTATTTTTCTTTTTAATAAAGCTACAAAAGATAGGACAGAATTTATAAAACATAAATTCCTATATATTTTATAATATTGTTTATAAATTATATGCATAAATTTATAAACATTATTAATACTTAAAATTTTATATAATAAAAGAAACCTCTATTTGAAAATAATTAAAGGTAATGCATTTCACACATATGCATTGAGACGACCTAGGTGTATACGTGCACATCCACTGATTCCGCTGGCTACAAGATCTAACACGACCACACCCTTGAGTTCTTCGCGTTACGGGCACACACACAATCATGCTACACATGCCTCTGCTCATTGCCTTGTCTCTCCTATTGTCTCTCCTTCCTTTTCCCCTTTGGGCCTACAAACTTAGGGACTAGAATATCATAACAAATGCACATGCATTTGGAGGCTGACTCAACGCTTTATGAAGCGTATATATTTTATTCGTTTTATGCACTATTCCAAATTTACAGAAAATAATTTGATAATAGCTAAACATTTTATTGCAACTTATTGTTAACAATAAAATGCCGGAGGACTGTAAGTTGCATGTATATGTGTATATGTATAATTATGAATGCAAAATACATATACTAGTAACTTATAAAATGTAAGACCAATATAACGTTATTTATACAACTTATATTAAACACTTATAACTATAAATAAATTATAATTATAAATAAAAAATTCTTTCTTTACAATATAATTATAATTTATATATTTAGTTATAAAAATTGTTTCTGATAAGTATCAAATTAACAACGCCGTTTCCGTTCTCACGAAAACTGCATGTAATCAGAAACGTCAGCATAGTGCAAAGTCCAATGAGCCTGAAGAATTTCCCTACTTCTAATTCTAAAAATCCTTAGTTGACAAATTTACCCCACTTTGACATCAGGACAAGGAGTAGAGGCTTGTCGCAAAATTTCTATCGCCGCTGTACAATTTTCCTCTTCAAGCGATCAACACCTGTCCCGGCTACGGCCTGGCAGATCTGTTGATCGCAAGAAAGTAGGAAATGCCGAGACTAAGCCCGTCTGCGCGTCGGACCCCCGTATAGAACTCAGCGAAAAAACTAGTATAATACGAAAGGCGGACGAAAAAAAAAATAAAATCTTCTAACCGACGGAGTCCAGTGCGAGCTGTGTTGAGTGAGGTTTCAGTTAATTAAATATTAAACAATTTGAAAATCTTGTTTTTAACCGGCCAGTCCGTACGTGTAGTACCTGCGCCGTCTCAATTCAGTGGTCCAACAAAACTAAAGAAGACTCTCTTCTTTACAAAATTCGCGAGTTCGTGAAAAAGAAAATTAGTCGCATAGACGACTAAATTTTCAACCTTCTCAACTGTGTTTTGCCTGACGGAGGATCCCTGTTCCTCAACCGGCCAGTCCGCGCGCGTAGCGCCTGCGCCGCGTCTAAAAGGAATTATGCCCTGTCGGTAGGATTAAGAAAATATACGTAAGTAATTCTGTATTATTCCAATGTCTAATCTTTATACAAATTTTATATCCTCCAACACAAACATTACCAAATTTTGTTAACTCCTTCGCATTCTGTTCTGAAATAATGTTTAAATAAATGTTGCCATTTAAAATACTAAATCTGATTTACTTTCTTTAAAACTCCTGAACTAATTAAAGTCAAAAGAATTAAATTTATAAATTAAACGAAGCATCGCAGGTTTCTTTTAAAAGTAGGATAACGTTCCCGCAAATTAAACAAGGTCCTTCAGACCTTGGCAGCTTGGTGCCTCCCCAAATTAGAATTTAGAGCCATCTTAAAAGCTCAATTTTTAAACAATAAATAAATTCTGGTTTGTAACAAAAGAAATAAAAAAATTATCAAATTCTCTCATTTTTGTCTCTTGACTTCAACTTTTTAAAAAATCTAGAAAAAATTAGATAAAATTTTTCTAAAAACACAGAAATCTTCGTTAGAATTTCAGCTTAAAAATGAGCTTTCGAAAATTAAAAAAGGTTTATCCGTTTTCGATATATTATTAAAAATGTGAAGCAGTGTTTCGACCGATTGCTGCATTGAAATTAAACTATGACGACTCGATTCTGGCTTCGCGCGGCAGCGAAAGAGAGAAAACAGGGACAAATTTTGTCTGGAGAATAATAAATACACTGAAACCTCCGAACTTTAGACTGCTTGGTACTGGTGTCTAAAGTTCGGACCTTGACGCCAAAATGTATAAACTCTCAGAGCCGTACGGTGCATGAATGCAAAATTGTGTTCAATATAAATTTTATTTTTCTTTAAAATGTTTTTTTTTATTAACTCTCTTGTCTATTCTCTTTAATATTTCACTTTTCTTTTCAATATCGAATGCTACGTATTTTTATTTTCGATCAATTTTAAAATTTTTACACGCAAAAAATAAAGCCACAAAAAAGGAACACTTTAAATTTACGCTACTGGTCCTAACCTAAAATCCGCCATTACATTCCCTCGACCCCTCTCCATGCCTCGCTCATACTTAAGTCAACACAGTCTAATGTTCGGAAGTCTAAATTCGGGGTGTATATCTTTTAAAAAGAATAAACAATATAAGCATAAATATATACGTATAAATTTTTTTTAAACAATATAAGATTTTGCGCATTCTATGATAATTTTCAAATATAATACAAAAGTTTATTTGGCCGTTGTGTAACAATTAATCATCTATGAGACCTTTAATGTAACAATCTACGTAACCTTTAATGTTATTTTTCCCTTGAAATTATTAATATTAGTAAATTATAATCACAATTTAATAATAAAAAAAAATAATAACAATTAATTAATTAACTAATTAACTACCAATCAATCAATCCAACAAATTTAATTTCTGATACTAATACTTTTCAATATACAAAAAAAACTTATAATCCAAGCAATTTTTCTAATATTTGGGTAAATTTCTAAAAATTCCCCAAAATTCTTTTATTTGGAAAATTTATTTACGGTTTAGGATTTCCAATGTTTTGGTATTTTTGACTTTCGGACGGCAAAATACTAGTAAAATCCAAAATTTCTTCAATTACCGATAAATTACCTTTCCTGTTCAGTAATTTACCAAAACCTACAATGGCTTTTAATCCTATTTTCTCATTATTAATTTACTTTTTACCAAAACCGTTTCCAAAGTTCTTTTGGTATTGGTAAATTTTTCTACTAACAATTTAGTGACTTTATGTATCTTTTACTTGAGCACGAGTTATGACTCCATAATGAAGTTGTTTATTTGGCATAAATGTAAACATATTCCTTTTTTTCTTTAGTGAGATTACGGAAAAAAAACTTTTATTTTTTTGTTATATTTGGTTTTTCTCAGCTTCCGGTTTTCCAGTTGTCCTTCAAATTTATTGGAAAAAATCCTTTTTTGAAATTATCAACTATAAAAAAAATTTTCCAAGTAAAAAAAATTTCTTTTTGTGTTATTTCTGAATTTTTCCAGTTGCGTTAATTATTTATTTACTTTTCGCGTGGGGAGGTAAGGACACTGCTAATATTTTTATTATTTTCCATGCTGAAAATAAATTATTTTCTACGAAAAGCAATAATTTTATAGCAAAATAATAAACAAAAATTAGCAAAGCATCCTACAAACAAAATTAATACAAAAATCGTTTCAATTCTTCCCAAGTAGAAGAAATAAATAAGTGCTTCGAAAAGTCAGAAGACGGACTTAAAAGAAAAACATCAACCAAAAATATTATATGTCCTTATTTTTGTTCTACTCGCCAGCTGTGTGGATTTTCACTATTTTCAAGAATTTTTAACACTTCACTATGATAGAAAAAAAGGAAAAAAATTGTTCGTTTTTCTAATCAAGTGTTATTCGTCACTTTGCCCTGACTTTAAAAAAATTTTACATATCACTCTTTCTAACCTCACCCGGCCCTCTAGTTGGGCGCCACTGTTGTAACGCCGTTCCTCACCACGTGGTCAGTAGAAAATTCTAGGGGAATGTAAGGTATCGTGGCGTGTAAGGTATGGTGGCGGATTGTCAAATCTGGCATGTAACGTCACATCTGAAGTGCCTTATCACTATGGTCTATGTCTTTTATCGTGATGACATTTTATATGTAGTAGTATTAATGATCAAACGCGTGCTTTGTACTTTAAGTGATTTTGAATTAAAAAGTAGTAAAAAAGAAAAAAAGTTTTATTGGATATGTGTGTTAACAGTACCAGAGTAAAGATTTTTTGAAAATTGAGTCTGGTGAATATATGCAACGTATTGTTTAGACCTTGGACAACAGTTTTTGTATTTTATATTTTTCTCAATTCGCGCTGTATGAAAGTAACACCATCATATTTTCATCAATAGCTTGTAAGGTATGATGGCACAATTTTTGTAACGTACAGTGGCGGATCATTTTTTGCACGAGTTTCAATTGTCTTTGCATTTTTTGTGTACTAATGCCTCATGTGCTCCAATGCAACAATTCTCGAATATGTGACACTTGCGGTCTTCTCTTATTCTAGTTGCGTTAAAACAGCCACCAGCTACTTCACATGTCCAAATTGTAATCATAACTGAAGTGAAACTTTTTTTTCTATAATGTAAAATCATCAATTTTTTCTCTTTTTGTTATTTTTCATCATTTCTAGTAGTTATAATAAATAATAATTGTAACACCTATGTACATGATATTTTAGTTAAATACACTAAATGCGCCACCATGTAAATTTAAATTTTAACAGCCGCTTCTGACAGAAATATGCTTAATAGATGTCAGCAACTGCCTGCTTTTGAAATTTTGAAAAATATCGTTTTTTGAGAGAGAGACGCAAAAAAGAAAGTGTCCGCCACCATACCTTACACTCCCCTACTGAAAAGGCGCTACAAAAATGGCGACGTTGCGTTGACTCCTTCGAAAACTGGGTATTCAAATTTCCACACTTCGAACTTGAATATGACCAATGGTGATCCGTTTAGGGGAATCTCCTCAGCGCCAGGTAACAATGCTACCCTGACCTCCGTCGTCGTACTCAGAGAAAATTGCGAGCACTCCCGGTCTAGCTCGATTCCCGAGCTAACAATTTTTGTCAAACTTAAATTCAATTTCACTCTATACCAGGGTCGTAAGGTCGCCGTGGTGAGATCAGAAAAAGGAACTAGGTTGAGAAACGAGAATACACAAATAAAAATAATTGAGATTTACTTTAACTTTAATTCAACATTTATTCTTTTCTTTAGCTTCGCGGGAGAATCCACACTTCTGGCGTTGACTATATTACTAGTGATAACCAGTCGGTCTCTCGTCAAGTCTCCTGGTGATCCCCAGGTATGGAAAAAAGTCGGCCAGACTAAGAGGAAGACGGAATCACAAACCTCTTAGTTTTTACAGCAATCGACGGTACTCTATCTTTCCGAATTTCTCTGCGCCTCGATAAGACAATTTAATTCACGTGTAGCAGACCTACGCAACAGCCAAACTCGCACTGGCTAGATTTTGGCGGCGTGCTCGCCTCGTACACCGAGACGCTATCATGCCCAATATGGTGCGCCCTGCGACATGAAGATGGCGCCACCCATGTCATTATTGTGGGAATTTGATAATTATTAAATAAATAAATTAGTGATGAATATTTCAGAAGGCTTCCCAACAACTACGTGTCCATTTAATAAGGTTTAAATAAACAAAACAATTAATATTTAACTCCACACGACAATTTATTGTAGCTGTGTAAAAGGCGTGCTACACAAGCGTGATCCCAGACGCAACTGATTATAAAAGGCGCGAACACACATTCTCACGTTACGTGTTACTCACACATGCTCGGTCATACTTCATACACAAGAGAAAAGATTTCTCTATAGTGAAAAGCAACGTCGGTAAATACGCTTGCTACGAACCCCACATTATAAACGCCTTTGTCGAGCTGAAAGACGGATGTTTCGACTGGAATATTGACATCGGTGACAATTATGCGGTTCGTTCCAATCTTCATGACCGACTGATTCTTTCTTTTGAAACTTGATAATAAAAAAAGTACATTCTTCTCAAAAGTGTGGTTGTCCCCGATAACAAGAAGAATTCAATCAATTCCGAGAAATAACAAAAGATTGCCAGAATTGTTCACAGAAAAAAATATGAGTAAAATTTGTTGCGGGTAAATGTACTTTTTTACCAATTTCACATAGGTAAAACATTCTTTTGTTTTTCTCACGCTTATATAAATAAACTTTTAGTAGCAAAAATAACTTTATAGATTTCTATAATATAATATAATATAATATAATATAATATAATATAATATAATATAATATAATATAATATAATATAATATAATATAATATAATATAATATAATATAATATAATATAATAAAAGTTTTTAAAATATTAATAAATTCTCTATATTACATTGTAAAATTTTAAATAATTGGACAATTTATGAAATTTTGAAGCATATTTACAATAAAAACTAAATAATAGAACTCAAATAAAAATTTTAATCAAAAAAATTTTTTAAAAATGATCCTAAAGTTCTGAACGTTCAAATGAACGAAATTTATTTATTTCTTCTTCAAATTCAATTTTTATTACAATAATTTTGAGTCACTATCAAAAAAATTAATTTTTAAAGTTTTTAAACGTAGAATCTAAGTTTCAAATTTTTATTCGAATCAGTAATTTATGAAAATATTTTTAATACAAAATATTACTTGTGGGTCATTAAAAAAAGTTTTTCGGAAAGAAATTTCATATGTAATATATAATTATAATTTATTTATAACAATGGATTACATTATAATGTATCTTAATTCCTAATTAAGAAACGAAACACGAAAATATTTGAACATTAAGAAATGACAAAGACAAAATCACTCTTTGAGCTGAGCTAATTGCAAAGCGTCATTAACTACACTAGATTTAAGAACATTGCCTTTCATTTGCTTTAATCCTGATTGTCTCAGAAGTGCAATAGAAATAAAATGAAATTGTAATTTTGCATCAGCGGGAAAAGCAATATTAAAAACCCAATATGCGGAAATCAGGTAGAGAATAGCGTCGAAAGCTTGTGCTTCAAATAATGCTTCGCTGTCCACGTAGCACATCATTTGCAAACTATTGAAAGGTGTACTGGAATCTACAATTGCCAGAAGGGTAGGAGGTTCATTTTCTTGTGGATGACACTCAGAAAAAGTTGATCCTTTCTAAAAAAAATAGTTTTACAGTCAGTTTTATAACCTTTAATGACAAAATATTTAAGACGTGCAACAAGTCAAGCCATTTTATATTGGAAAGGTGTGTGATTAAAAAGATAATCTATTATTAAGTTAATTGTAAATAAAGTCATGAAAAATATATCATAATATATTGGAATTTGTTTAGAATTATTTTTTAATGTACCCACTTTTGAGTGGGATTTTTTTAGAACATATTATTACAAATTAAACATTGTTCATAAATATAATTAAATTTCAATCTGCAATAAGATGAAATTAAAAAAATACTTCTACTTCGGACGTGGAGACATTTATAAAAAATAAATATACAATCAGCTTTTTAAATTGTTTTTACACTATGAGACTCAATAAAATGTCCAAAGTAAAAAAATCCAAAATAAATAATGAAGTGAAAAAGCGACGTTTTTACATTTTACTCTCGGAATTTAAAATGTTGATGTTAAAATCACAGGATTTTAAATATTTACATAAATAATAAAATTCTACACAAAAATTAAATTATTTTCATAAATAAAAAAAATTCTTTACAAAAATCCAATTATCCAAATATTCTATAAAAGTTTTAAAACAATTATTCCAATAAATACAATTATTTTTAACAATTTTAATGACATTATTTACAAAAATTTACTCATTTTTTTTAATAATAATTCCAATTAAATTACTCGATTAATTTATTTTTTTTAATAATTTAAAATTTTATTAAGAGCTCGTTGACGATCGAGACGTTCACGGTCGAAGCGATATCGAGAAGAAAAAGGAGTGCGTGTGCACATGGCAGTGACGTAGAATCAAACTACTGTTTGAGTCAAGCGAGATATTAGGCGCGAATATACAATATTTCAACAAATTGTTTAACTTTAAGCTTATATATATTTAACTCTTTACGCGTTATGAGATTAGTTTGTAACCATGTTAATTCTGAAATTCTTTAGATTCCTCGACCGTGATGATGTAGATGTGAAGCCCTTTTTTATTGAAAATTGTAAAAACCAAAAGGGTAAAATATTATAATTATGTCATAAAACAAATCACAAATTATAAGAACAAACTGAATCTTGATAGTTCAACTGTAATGAGTCTGAGAGCATATCTTGCCTATATCGAGAATTAAAGAAAGTAGTCTGCGTTTTTGTTTATTTTATTTTTAAGCTCGCTGGACGCTGCCTTTCAAAGACGTGAGACTATAGGGCAGCTCCATACGAAAAGCAAATGGTAGATCACCGATTTTTCTTAAAGTTTGTAATTTTGTAGTACTGGGGGTACTAAATAACTGTGCCAAACAGTTTTGCAAAAAAAAAAAAAATTTTGCGAGATATTTAGATATGAAAAATCGAAAACTGAAACAAATGACTTTTTTTGAGAATTTTTATTTCGAAAAATATTGATTCTACGAGAAAAAGTCATTTATTCAAAATTGTAGAGAAAATGTCAATTTTTTATAATATTAAAAAAAAAGTTAGAAAAATTAATTTTTCAATAATTTGTTTAAACAATAATTTTTTATTGTTAAAAAAAAGCAAAGGACATCATGGAATATTCTAGAAAAATTATTTTCTCAAAATATGAACCTTCCTTAATAAGTGGTTAAATTTTTAAAGAAGTGATTTTTGGTGATTTTAAGAAAAAATTTTTGAAGTTTGCGCTACGAGTTTTTGTGCGTTGCGCTAACTAAGCAGCGCCTATATCAGTGTATTTTAAAAAATGATATGACCTTTACTGTTCACCCCTAATACATTAATTAATTATATACGTATATATTATTATTATAAACAGTTTAACAATATATTTTTAACTTTTTTATAAACATTATTTTCCTTTATTAATTAACCCATTAATGCCCATGGGCACTGGAACGCATATATAAAAAGTAATTATTGGAATCCTGGTATAGGGTCTAATGATAATTTTTGACGTTAAAAATGAAAAAAAAATGTTTTAAACAATTTGTTATAAACAAATAAAGAAAAATTGATTTACATAAAAAACTGATAGCGCAATTCGATTCGACGCAAAAAACTACTACGAGAACGTATATTACATAATTTAAAAAAAAAATCATATTGTAAAAATATTATAAACAATTAGCCTGCATTTATACTGCATGAGGTAGAAGGATCGTTTTTAAAGGTAAAATTTTTTTTAAACAAGATTAGTTTAATTATGAGAGTTTTTGAAGTTAAACATTTTTTGATCAAAATTTTTACCTGAAAAACGATCCCTCTACCTCATGTAGTATAAATGCAGGCTAATTGTTTATAACGTTTTTACAATATGTCTTTTTTTTAAATTATGTAATATACGTTCTCGTAGTAGTTTTTTGAGTCGAATCGAATTGCGCTATCAGTTTTTCATGTAAATCCATTTTTCTTCATTTGTTTGTAACAAATTGTTTAAAACATTTTTTTTTCATTTTTAACGTCAAAAATTATCATTAGACCCTATACCAGGATTCCAATAATTACTTTTTATATATGCGTTCCAGTGCTTATGGGCATTAATGGGTTAATTAATAAAGGAAAATAATGTTTATAAAAAAGTTAAAAATATATTGTTAAACTGTTTATAATAATAATATATACGTATATAATTAATACATGTATTAGGGGCGAGCAGTAAAGGTCATATCATTTTTTTAAATACACTGATATAGGCGCTGCTTAGTTAGCGCAACGCACAAAAACTCGTAGCGCAAACTTCAAAATTTTTTTTCTTAAAATCACCAAAAATCACTTCTTTAAAAATTTAACTACTTATTAAGGAAGGTTCATATTTTGAGAAAATAATTTTTCTAGAATATTCCATGATGTCCTTTGCTTTTTTTAACAATAAAAAATTATTGTTTAAACAAATTATTGAAAAATTAATTTTTCTTAACTTTTTTTTAATAATATAAAAAATTGACATTTTCTCTACAATTTTGAATAAATTACTTTTTCTCGTAGAATCAATAGTTTTCGAAATAAAAATTCTCAAAAAAGTCATTTTTTTTCAGTTTCCGATTTTTCATATCTAAATATCTCGCAAAAAAATTTTTTTTTTGCATAACTGTTTGGCACAGTTATTTAGTACCCCCAGTACTACAAAATTACAAACTTTAAGAAAAATCGGTGATCCACCATTTGCTTTTCGTATGGAGCTGCCCTATAACAAATTTACTTGGTTCTTAGTTCCGGAGTGAGAAGAACCAGAGGGACAACTTGAGGGCGTCTTAAGTCAAGGGACAAGAAACAAAAAGCATAAAAAGCCGAAAATTATTTCGGCTTTATAATAAATATTACTCCATAGTAATTATTGTATTTAAATTGTTAACTTATACATGACTCCGGAGTCCCAATAACGGCCAGTCCGAAATTAGTTGTTGTCTCACTAAACATAACATAGTTAGCGCCGGTAGGACCGCAACCCGTCAGTCAGTCTAATAAATTAGAATAGCACTTTATCGACAGGGTTGTGTCCTACTGAAATAATGTATCCAGCGAGGTTAGGCCGACGGGTGCTCGACGCCCCCTCGGCCTTCACTTCTGTAACGTCACGGTGGACGGATCTCAAAGTTAAAGAGAAAATTGTAAAAGTATTAAAATAATACAAGAAAGTAGAAATAATAAAGACGTTAAGTAGAGAATTATATTGAGGAATAAACAAAGGACAGTGAAAGTTGTAAATAATGGCGATGAGTCAGAATTTTGGTTACGTCAATAATTTATTAAATTGACAATAAAATTGAATTTGCTCTCAGGCCTAGTAACAGACTTGACCTTATTAATTTCTTTAAAAAGATAATTTATGTTATTTTCTTTCTTTATTCTGAATAAATGTGATTATTTGTATTGTTAATAAAGTGTTTTATTTCTTATTAATTAACAAAGAAAGTCACCTTACGAATTTACCTTCGGTCGGGTAATGATAAAATTCTAAATAAGGATAATAAATATGGCTAGATTTTAGACTTGAATTGAATAAAAGCAGCCAGGCGCTCAAATCTTTAAAGATCGCCTTTATAACTTGTCACTTAAATTGAGAACTTTTTCCTTTTTCAATATATCTAATTGCATCTATTATTGAACTACAATTAAATAAAATAATTTGTATTGAGAGAAAACTGACAGGCTTTAAATAACGCCCAACTAAAACTGGTAACTTAAGGAAAATCACACAAATGATCACATTAAATCATACTGAAGCATGTTCTATTTGTTGGTGATTTTTTTTACTGCTCATAATATCCTTCCACCATTCGTCAGTTCAAAATCCTTAGCAGAATTATATTATATTCTTCGAACATGTGCTTTTCACAGTGAGAAATACACACCGCTACCCGCCGACAAAGACGCCGGCAAGTAGCAACCGCATGGCGAGAGATCTCGCATCTCCCTTTTCACATAGACGCCTTCTCTCTCGCTCTACAGCGCAACATCGACGTGAAGGCCTACAAGCCGCGGTAGACATATTGCTACGTCACAGGCCGCGCAACGCAGTAGACCAACTCGCGACACGCGCGAACCAAAGGAACGTCCGACATCTTTACTCGACGTCCCCACTATAACACGTTCCCCCTCGCTCAACACATGCTATAGAGGAGACGACCATACAGTCTCACGCGCTATACCAGTATATACATATACAGCGTAATACTACTTATGACAAGACTGACGTTCTAAACTAGTGAAGCATTATAATCGCAATCCCAAACAAAATAAATTCCCAAATGAAAGCAAACTATTTTCTTATTTTGAATAGTTTTGATAGAATTATTTAATTGAAAATTTTGTTTGGTTTAAACTGACAATTGCAATTATGAAAATTAAATAAAATTATTTTATTATTAATAGATAATCTTGATTAAATTATTAGTTGAAAATTTTATTTGATTAAAGTTGACAACTGTAATTTCTAAAATTTAAATGAAACTAATTTCTTATTAATGAATACTTTTAAAAAAAATTACTTAAGTGAAAAATTTGATTAAATGAAATTAATCGGAAAACAGATATTGAATGATATTATCGTATAATTAATGAATAATTTTTTTAAAATCATATATTTGAAAATTTCGTTTGATTGAAATTGCCAATTGTAATTTGAAAATTGCATCGAATTGTTTACAGTTAACAAATAATTTTAATTGAATTATTTGATTAAAAATTCTGTTTAACTAGAATTCAAAATATTAATTTTAGCAGATTAAAAATAATTTGTCATTATTCAATAATTTTAATTAAATTGTTTGATTGGAAAATTTTATTTAATTGAAATAAGCAATTGTCAAAATTTTGAAAGTTAAATAGAATTAATTTAGAATCGTCAGATAATTTTGATTGGATTGTTCAGTTGAAAATTTTTATTTGATTAAAATTGATAATTGTACAATTTTGTTAACTAAATAAATTAATGAATTTAATTTATAGCAAAAATTTTGAGACATTATTTAGTTGAGAAATTTTGATTTATTAAGGTTGACAATTTTATTTTGCTGATTGTATTAATTACACAAATTAGTTAAATTTCAACCACCTCGATTTTGTTGATTTTGTTAATTAGACAAATTAATTAAATTTCGACTACATCTATTGTCTTGATTGTTTAATAGATGTTTTGATTAAATAAATAAACGTTTAATCTATGAATAAAAATTAAACGATTCTAATTGAATGATAAAAACTAAATTGATGTTAATTTAATAATAAAACAAAAATTGAATAACTATTTAATTTGATAATAAAAATTGAATAATCAATAATTTGACAATAAATTAGGTTTAACACACAAAAAGTCGAATCTCAAAGAAAAACTAGTTTGGATCTTTACTCTCGACGAAACAGACCTCCGCAGACTCGCGCTAGAATTGTATGTCAATCCTACAGGTACATTGCCAATAATTCGCGACAGAATAGTAAGGTTTATTCACAAACGCGAAGGACAACCGAACATCCCATGGGATAGAAATGACTTATATTGTCCCAAGCCTATGCGAGACGATCGTTCTTTAAGCGAGATAATACAATTAAATAATCTCTCCTCAACATTGCACCAAGCGACATATCTAACCGACTGTGAAAACACAACCCCCATTACAACCACTACAACAACAAACACAACAACAATCACTACAAATACACAGTCAATTTCAACAATCGTCAGCTCTGCAAGCAATTTGAGAAATGAGAATCAAAATTATAGTTTTCTGGGAAACAACAGACATTCAACATTTAATCAAGCCTATAAATTTGGCTCTTACAACGCACAACCACACATGTCACAGGCCTTTAATACTAGCTTTCTAAATGCACATCAAAACGGCCTTAATGCAACACTACGACATGAAAATTCAGTGCAACAGAATAACATTCCTGCTCCTACAAACTTGTACAATACTAACCAACAATTTCAACCCGACAATTATTTTCTAAACTCAAAGAATGATAGTCAAAATCCATACAAACAGGCAGAACGGTTTAAAATGTACACAAACGCACAAACCAAACCACCATCGTACCAAAACCTGGACAACTCTACCTACGTACACGAATACGAAAAAGCAGAACCAAGGTTCCGTGCTCAAAATAGATAGGATGTAGGTAAAATTGTTCGCTACTGGAATATTCAATTTGACGGCTCGAGTAATGTCAGCGCAGAAAATTTTCTCATGAAAATCGAAGAGTGCAGAATATTGTCTCCACTCACAGACTATGATACAATAAACGCGCTCCCATTATTATTAACTAACATTGCACTCATTTGGTATAGAAATTGCCGGGATCAGGGATACCTATAGAATTCATGTTTAGAATTCAAGTCAAGTTTTAGATCGAGATTTGGAGATGATAACTTCGATTACCGAATTCGCGACCAAATAAGAACGCGATTTCAAGGGGCAAAAGAACGAATAAGGGATTACCTTACATGTTTACAAGGCCTTTATAATAAACTTGATCGAAACATGCCACCGAAGAACAAATTGATTACGCTCACAGGGGCCTTAGGCCCGAATATAAGAAAGTAATTAAAAGAAATGATGTCTTTAACTTAGACCATTTAGCTAAATTAGGTCAGGAGTGGGAGGCAGAGTGGGCAACTATTAAAGAATATAAACCGCCACCCGCCCCCGAACTATCTTTTTTTTCAGAGTTTGCATACCGCGACGGCAGCTCCCATAAACCAGTAAACGCAAAAACGGCAGCTTTGACAGAAAGTACTGACAAACAAGCACAAATCCTTGCAACAACGGACTGTAGCGCGATACAAACTAAACATTCGACTAAAAAGAGAAAGATAATAAGAAATCGAACTCTAATAAAAGTCGAAATAAAACCAAAGTTACACCTATCCAAACTGACGAAACATCGGTCTCGGCCATTCAACAGGCACCACCCTCACTGCCAGACAGTAGTACCCTCCTATGTCGCAATTGCCTTTGTTATGTCATTCCAGGCCCTCATGGCCACCTGTCATCTGCGTGGGAAAAAGAAAGCCTTACCTTTTGTTTCAAATGCGGTAGGCTAGGGGTTAAAACCCCAAACTGCCCTACACCACAATGTAAAACTAAGTCCAAACAGGGAAACGGAAAAGGAGCTCAGTAAACAAGGTCGTATCTAACCGCAAATGCCACGACCGACCAACCTCCTCGACGACGAATAAGGGTCTCCCTCTTTCTCAGCCGACGGAATCTGGGGGGAAAGGGCACAACCGGTTCTCAATTCCGAAACTGAGACAGACACAGAATGCTCAGCGCTAAATTTAAATAAAATAAACGATCGTTTCTTTGTAAATATTAAAATAGGTAATCAGGAACTAAACGCGCTAATTGACAGCGGATCAGCTAAATCGATCTTAAATGAAAAAAGGGGTCGAATTAACCGAACAGTTAAACTCAAACCTATGTAATTCTAACATTAAAGCGATAGTATTCCCAAATGGCGCTTCTCCATTGACGCTAGGTTAAATTAACCTTCCCTGTGAAATAGGCACCATAACCAAAGAAGTTTTTTTCATCATAGTAAAAGACTTTAAATATGAGTGCATTCTCGGAATGGATGCCATCCGTATATTTAAATTATTATTAGACGGTAGCACTAACTCAGTCAGAATAATACCTGACATCGAATCGTTTGCCCCAGTAGTGGAATTACTCTGTTCTCCTGATAAAACGGAAGGCGAATATTTTTCGGCCCTTAAAGAACTAACCTGCGAGCAAATAGACCTAGTAGAAACGTTTTTGAAATTAAATGCCCAAATTCCTAAGAAATTAGTCCGAACTCACTTAGTAGAACACAAAATCGATGTAGGCGACCACACGCCAATAAGGGCCAAATTTATACGCCGATCCCCAGCCATTATGACCGAAATGAACAAGCTCATAGATAAGCTCATCGCTCTCGATATCATCGAGCCCTCTAAACGCGGCTGGAGTTCGCGCTTAGTAATGGTACGTAAACCAAACGGCACTTCTAGGTTATGTATCGATTACAGGGACGTTAATAAAGTCTCCAAAAAAGATGCATACCCCCTACCTTCGATGGCGACTATACTCGACACACTCCAATCTGCCAATTACATTTCATTGATAGACCTTGACCAAGCGTTTCATCAAGTCCCTCTTGAACAACAAAGTCGAGAGATTACCGCTTTTTCGGTACCAGGGAGAGGCCACTTTCAGTATAAGACCATGCCATTCGGCCTTACTGGTTCCCCCTCTACCTTCCAGCGTCTTATCGAGAAAATAGTAAGGCCCAGAAATGAAGCCATTCGTCTTTGCATATCTAGACGATATAATTATCGCCACCGTAACCTTCGAAGACCACGTGAAGTGGCTAGAAGTAGTATTGAAGCGTATAAAAAAGGCAGGTCTTACAATCAACCCTGACAAATGTACGTTTTTCAGAAACGAAATCCGCTATTTAGGTTTCCTAGTAAACAGTGAAGGCGTCAAAATAGATCCGGTCAAGTTGGCCCCAGTTCTCGACTTTCCTTCTCCACAAAACATCCGTCAGTTGCGTAGATTTTTAGGCTTCGCCTCTTGGTACAGGCGCTTCATACCAAGATTATCCACACTCGCAGAACCTCTAACATTGTTACTCCGCGCCAAACAGTCATGGAAATGGGACAGCGAACAGGAATCTGCTTTTATTAATATCAAAGAGGCCCTAACTACAGCCCCGATAGTAGCATGCCCTCACTTTTCCCAACAATTCACTCTACAGACAGACGCTAGCGGTACCGGGTTGGGTGCGGTCCTGACACAAATCCAAGTCGGTGTAGAACGCGTAATTTCTTATGCCAGCCATACACTATCTAAGGCCGAGAGAAACTACTCGACCACTGAACGAGAATGCCTAGCGGTCGTATGGACAATCGAAAAATTTAGAGCGTACCTGGAAGCTGATCACTTTAAAGTTGTGACTGATCACCACAGCTTAAAGTGGCTTAAGTTCCTTAAGGATCCGACAAGTAGGCTAGCTAATTGGTCCTTGAAACTCTCCAAATACTATTTCGACATCCAGTACCGAAAGGGTTCTTTGAACGTGGTCACCGATTTTATTTCACGCTTCGACCAAGATCTAACAGAATTAGAAGCGGTCTCTGCGATTACAGATACTAGTGACGAATGGTATCTCAAGAGAAAGGCAGTTGTATTACGCCACCCTTAGGCTTTTCCAAATTGGAAAATCGAGGACGACCTCTTGTACCATCGCGTCTCAAATAAAATTATTGATTTTACAATTCCCAATCTCAATGAGTAGAAACTCGTGCTACCCCGCGAATTTCATGATAAAATATTAAATGAAGCACATGACGAGTCTTAAGCGATTGTAGGACACTTTTCCCAAAACAAGTTTCCCAACGATTTCTTTTCCCAAAAATCTTTTTTCCAAAAAAAACTTTTTCCAAAGACAATTTTCCCAAAAAGTTTGAATAATTTAATTACTTATTTATCACTCAGAAAAAAATTTGTTCGAAACAACCAAATTTTGGTTGAATCAACCAAATAAATGCATTGCTATACAGTAAACCAAACGTTTGTTTGATTCAACCAAAAAATTTGTAATTTGATTAAGAAAACATACAAGCTCGGATGATGTTTACCGACGACTAACTGAAACATATTGTGCCAACCTTCAGATAAATTGTTTGTCCGTGCAAAAAATTTCCTTTTCTAGATTTAATTAATTCAGCTTTGTCCATATTTAATAAAAATTTCAATTTATAAAATACTCCGAATTTTGACAATCTTTCAAAAAAGGTAACCACAATTTTAACTGCAGAACTGACAAACAAATGAAGGTGGTTGCAAAAAACAAATAATGAAACAAAATTTGAATTTCATGTTTTCGAATATGAATAATTTCTATGAGACAATTTTTTATTTGATTGGGAAAAGGTTTTGGGAAAGTCATATTTCTTGGGAAAAGCTTTTTTGGGAAAAAAGATTTTTGGGAAAAGAAATCGTTGGGAAACTTGTTTTGGGAAAAGTGTCCCCCTACCGTCTTAAGCTGACCATCAAGGCATTGATCGAACCTATTATCGCGTTTCACTACGTTATTATTGGCCGGGATATTACCGCGACGTTGCAAAATACGTTAAACATTGTCACACTTGCCAAATTAATCAAACGGAAACTAAGAAACCACAAGGTGAAATAGGTCAACGTATAATCGAACAGCCCTGGTATATGGTTAGAGCCGACATCATGGGCCCATATACTTCCTCATCCTCCCAAAATCAGTACATACTAATCTTTCAAGACTTTTTTACGCGGTGGATTGAGGTAGTACCCTTAAGAAAAGCGACAGGCCCGGCCATCATAAAGGCCTTTAAAGATGTTATTATAAATCGCTGGGGGGCTCCTTCATTTTTATTTACAGATAACGGTACCGAGTTTTCGAATAAGGCGATCGATGAGGTCTGTAAAGCTTTTAAAATACGTACTTGTAAAACGCCAAAATACCATCCCCAAGCGAACCTCGTGGAGAGGGTTTATATGGTTATGAAAGCGATGTTACGCTCTTACATAGAAAGGTCACAGCGCAAGTGGGACGAATACTTAGTAGACTTCCGCTTCGCTTTTAACACTGCCCAACACTCCTCAATCTAAACCTCCCCGGCGTTCTTAAACTTAGGAAGAGATTCTTTTCCGACAGGAACGGTCTACGAGCAATTGACACTTGACTCAAAACAGCCATCTTCCTCCAGAAACGTCGACATCTGGAAGGAAAGAATGCTCAAAATCGAAGCAGTCCGTGACCTCGTAAAATTACATCTCGGTAAGGCTAAAGAAAAACAGGCACATTAATATAATCTACGACATCGCCCTCATACTTTTAAGATCGGAGATAAAGTTTTCCAGAGAAACCGAGTATTATCCTCGACGCAAAAGGGAATAACTGCATTCTTAACGCCCGTGTTTAATCCAGAGATATTTATTATATTCAAGCAAATCTCGGACTCGGTTTTTGAACTGACGAATGGTCAGGGTGTCATCCAACCTCTGACATTCCATAGTAAAGACCTAAAACTTTATCAAACTCCAGTAAAATCAGATTCCTAACTTTCGCTCACCTTGTTGTAGGATAAAATTAACTTCAACGACTATCAAGTCGATGTACTCTCCGTAAATGGAGTACTAAGAGTAGTATATCCTTATGCCATCTTCGGTCCGGCTCCAGAAATGACCTATGTAGGAAGCCCAGGTCTCCCAATGGTCAACTACTGGGGGCAGTATCACTTTCTCAAGTTCTTTAGGGATCGAGCAGAGAGAGAGGCTAATAGAGCCATTGAGCCACCTGTTCCCGAACTAGAGCCAGAACAACCATCGGCCCCAATACCCGAACCGAAAACACAGGAGTTATCACGAGAAGTGATGCACCCCGCTCCCCAGAGAAAGAAAAAGCATAGGGCAGGCCGTCAAGTACGCGAGAGGAAAGAGGCCGCTATCGCCTGGGACCTCTTGGTGAAGGAAGAGAAATTGGTTAGACGTTGGAGAACCACTCATGAGAACATTAAGTGGTACAAATTCTAGGGAACCCTGACCAGCTTCAACTCCTCACCTCCCCACTTATTTGTGTACCTACCAAATTATCGGCTATGTTACCTTACTCGATTGAGAAAATCCTTTTTTTGTTTTGTACAAATCATTCTGTTTATTTCCTAATTTACATTCTTAATTGTTTAAATAATTTTAACAAAGGCTCGACCTAATTACTATGTAGGTTCATTAGTAATAAACGAAATTTATTTCCTACACTCATCAGACTTCTTTCATTTTCAATCTCATTACATATCTTCTTCTCTATATTAGTGAATAAATAATAGGGGAAAGATTGTTCTTGGACTCAGAGATAAATAGTGAAACTCTTTAAGATAATAGTCTATTTAACAAACCGTTGTTCTGATTTCACCCCACAATCTCGGTCTGGGAAGGGGTATTGTAACCTTGTCAATTCTGACATTCTTTAGATTCCTCGACCGTGATGATGTGGATGTGAAGCCCTTTTTTATTATAAATTGTAAAAACCAAAAGAGTATAATATCATAATTATGTCATAGAACAAATCACAAATTATAAGAATAAACTGAATCTTGATATTTCAACTGTAATAAGTATGAGAGCATATCTTGCCTATATCAAGAATTAAAGAAAGTAGTCTACCTTTTTGTTTATTTTATTTTTAAGCTCGCTGGACGCAGCCTTTCAAAGACGTGAGACTATAACAAATTCACTTGGTTCTCAGTTCCGGAGTAAGAAGAACCAGAGGCACAACTTGAGGGCGTCTTAAGTCAAGGGACAAGAAACAAAAGCATAAAAAGCAGAAAATTATTTCGGCTTCATATTAAATATTAAATATTACAGATTAGCTCAGTCGGATAGATTCCTCGCATTGGCGGTCGTTTAAGGACCAAGGGTATAAGTACCCTTGGTTCGCGCCCACTTGGCTTGGTATTTTTCCGGCACGTGAGACAATCTGAGCGGGAGGTTTGACGTCGAGGTATAATGATGTGCACCGTCGATTATTGTCCGGTACACACCATTAGAACTCGACTGTCGATAAACCGGTTGTACTCAGAGAGGTTTTCTACAGTTTCCCTCTCCACTGGCGAGAAAACCCATTAGACGGGTGGTCCAGGCAAATGCGAGTACTCCTAATTTTCAAGTCGCTTTGTAGGCGCAAAATTTAGTATTAAGGAAATGTCTATAAAGAAATATTGTTTATACTCCTGACCTATTGGCCTTACGCACTTCGACAAGAGTCCCCGAGAAATACTTTTTTTTTGGATTAAGCATAACCATTCTACTTATAAATTTTCTATGAATATTAACCTAATTTGCGTCTACAGCCGACTTTATTAGGAGTACTCGCATTACGCCTGGACCACCCGTCATTGGGTTTTCTCGCCAGAGAAGAGGGAAACTGTAGAAAACCTCTCTGAGTACAACCGGTTTATCGACAGTCGAGTTCTAATGGTGTGTACCGGACAATAATCGGCGGTGCACATCATTATACCTCGACGTCAAACCTCCCGTTTAGATTGTCTCACGTGCCGGAAAAATACCAAGCCAAGTGGGCGCGAACCAAGGATACTTATACCCTTGGTCCTATAAAGAAATATTGTAAGAGAAATTTACGAGATGTAAACAAACACTTGTATAGCCAAGATTGTAGGCTTAAGACGGGTGTATAAACAAATAAATAATAAATAAATTAAAGAAAGTAGAAATAATAAAGACGTTAAGTTAAGAATTATATTGAGGAATAAACAAAGGACAGTCAAAGTTGTAAATAATGGCGGTAAGTCAGAATTGTGGTTACGTTAATAATTTATTAAATTGACAATAAAATTGAATTTGCTCTCAGGCCAAGTAACAGACTTGTCCTTATTAATTTCTTTAAAAAGATAATTTATGTTATTTTCTTTCGTTATTCTGAATAAATGTGATTATTTGTGTTGTTAATAAAGTGTTTTATTTCTTATTAATTAACAAAGAAAGTCACCTTACGAATTCACCTTCGGTCGGGTAATGATAAAATTCTAAATAAGGATAATAAATATGGCTAGATTTTAGACTTAAATTGAATAAAAGCAGCCAGGCGCTCAAATCATTAAAGATCGCCTTTATAACTTGTCACTTAAATTGAGAACTTTTCCCTTTTTCAATAAATCTAATTGCAGTTATTATTGAATTACAATTAAATAAAATAATTTGTATTGAGATAAAAGTGACAGGCTATAGTTGATTTAAAAATGCAGTACTTGATAGATGTGCAAGGATTCAAATTGCCAATTAATAAATTTGTTTTAAAAGAATTAGCTGTAGTTTCTGTAAATAACGATTTAATACCAATAAATATGGTTTTCCAACCTCCTTGTCCATGGAATTGCGTCACAAACAAATATAAATGTATCAGTCGTTGGTTAGAAAATAATTTTCATGGTATTCGTTGGAATTCTGGTGATGTACCGTACGTTTAATTAAAAGAAATTTTAGAAAATGTTTTTAAAGAAGCAAAGACAATTTATGTTAGAGGTTTAGAGAAGAAAAAATGGTTAAAAAGCTTAATCGATAAAAAAATTTTTATTGAAATTATCGACATGAATGATTTAAATTGTCCTTCATTAAAAAATTTAAACATTGAAACATGTATTGGAACTTGTTCAAAACATTTAATCAACAAGAAAACTTTTACTTGTGTTCTTCAGAATGTTATAAACTTAAAAACATGGTTCTGCAAAAACTTTAATATTTAAGTATTTTAGTTTAAAATGTGTATTCTATTTCTTTTCTCAATAAAATTACAAAATATCAATTGGACTGTAGTTATTATTCCTAACCTAACTCTATTATTTTCAGGTATAAGAAACAACAACATTTATTTTGATTACATTTATTTATTATTATAAATTACAATATTTTTAATTATAATTTATTGTAAAAATTGTATAAAGCAAACAGTAGAGATCTAATACGAACTAACATTTTATACATCAATTTCATCTATTTCCATTGTATCATGCTGTTGATAACCCCAAGGAAGGGTGTCAGTTTTCCCTGGTATCAAAATTCTTCTATCATCCTGCCAACTGAGAGCAATTTTATTATGTTTGGCAGGAAATACTTTATGTTTTTTGCTGCGTAGAGTAGAGTTGGGCGAAACCACAAATTTTGCACTTTAAGGACTATAATTGAAAACTAAAGCCAATAAGGAGCCAATTCAAAAAGGGTTTGAAAGATTGATTCTTTGGCTACATTTTACTCCATATACTCAACTCTTTATCTCTCTTAGTTTTCGAGATACGGACGTTTTACGCGACCTCTGCAATTGGTGGTTTCGCTCCACCAGGTGGGGCAAAACCACCAATTGCACTTTTTCCAATGAAAAACTTAAAAATTAATTTATAACAATCAAAATACAACAAAAAACCACACATAAATAAATTTTTTGCTAAATTAAATTTACTTTAATTGAATATTTATAAAATATGGAATATACCCATCTCTAAATCACTTTTTCTAATAAAATAAACAAAATCTGAGGTATTTATTATTTAATATATATATATATATACATATATATATACATAATTTTACATAAATTTCACTATCAATTATTCCTCCACTGGCGCCTTGTGAATAATGATTCGATTTCCCCGAAGGCGTTGGACAAAGTAATTGTTAAAGTGGTGTTGGTGGTTTCGCCCCACCAACACTTTTTTCGAAAAAATATAATAACTTCCAAAACTTTTAAACAAATTTCAAAAAACTACACCACTGCGTTCAGAACACTCAAATGAATAAAAAAATTCTATTCTTCTATTAATTTTTACATTATATTAACAATAATTCAATAATCAATTAAAATTTTTTTTTTTTAAAATTGTTAACATTTTACATACGTCACTATCATTCGGCAGATATTTTGGTAAACGGCTTGAAACTTCAGACACCAGCGGAGAATGTCTGAACTGTTATTCACATCAAACTATAAGTCGATAAGACGTAAAACACGAAAATAAAATTGAATTGGTGCTTTCGCCCCTTGGTGGTTTCGCCCCACTCTACTCTATAAAGTACTGAGATCGGATCAGGTTTTCATTTTCATTGAGAGTATGCTTAAAATCATCGAATGAGCTACGCTCATTTTTAATATTTAATATTTAATTGTAAAAAAGACATCGCGTTGCCATGGCGCGAGAAAAAGTTGTTTCGTGTCTAACGAAAAACACAAAAGCACTCACTTCTCTCTGATCCGCGATCTGAACGACACGTTCGCATTGTATTCTTTCTATTCGACAAACATATATAAAGAATTGTATTAAACTAAAAAATAATTATTTCCTGTTAGAAATAAAAAAAAATTATTAAACAAACTTAATTTATTTCTTCTACAAGTCAAGAAATATTTCAGCACTTCTTTAAAAGAAAACGTTTCTCTAAAGATTCTCCACCCAAAGGAAACTCCAGGTTCTTTCTCTTCTTTCTTTTTCCTAATCTTTTCTTTTTCCTATTTTTACGATCCTCTCGGTAGGATCGAAAAATAATCTTTTTTTTATTTTATTTCTTTTCTTTTTTTTCTTTTTTTCACGATCCTCTCGCAGGATCAGAAATTAACCTTTCCTTTTATTTTTCCTTCTTCTTTCTTGATCCTCTCCGCAGGATCGGAAATTCTCTAATCTTTTTTCAAAAACTCAGTCTTTTTTCTCTATTTCACGATCCTCTCGCATGATTGGAAATTAACCTTTCTTTTCTCATTTTCTATTATTTCTCGATTTTCTATGTAGGATCGGATATTAAATTATTCAAAAACAACAAGAAGAAAATTCTGGATAACAATTTTGGCGCCCATCGTGGGGCCTTAGGTCGAAATTATATCTTACCAAAGGACAACAGTGGTTTTGTCAACGTTTATATCGACGGTGCATGTTCAGGCAACGGAAGAACATCTCCAAAATGTGGTATCGGTGTTTTCTTTGAAGACAATCATCCTTTAAACATATCTGCTCCCCTCATTGGTAAACAAACAAACAATCTTGCTGAAATACAAGCTGCCACTCAAGCCGTAATACAAGCAAAGAAAGCTGCTATATCGAAACTTAGAATAAATACAGACTCTAAGTATCTGATAAATAGTTGTACGGAGTGGATTCCTCGTTGGAAAGAAAACGGCTGGATTTCATCATCGGGAAGACCTGTAAGAAACAGACAGGAACTTAAAATTTTAGAAAATACAACAAAGAATTTAGAAATCAATTGGACACACGTACCTGCACATCAAGGTCATCCTGGAAATTCTAAAGCTGATGAACTAGCTAGAAAAGGAATTGAAAAACCTATTTCTGATGACTTCTAGAACACCATTACCAAAAAGAAGAATTCTTCGCAACCGAATTATCGAAATAAATCCTCCTGTATCACACGAAAACATTGAAGAACTAAACCCTCAATATAACTTGAGAAATTCTATTCAAAATCAAAATGGTTCCGAAAATAGCTCAGAAACCAATTTCTCCGACGAACTTATAACAACCTCCACAGATATACCGATCACTAGCACTGCTACAATTACCACGTCAGCAAATGGTCTTCACAACAATGAAAGACGACCACTTACATTTTTCTTCGATCAACGGACAAATTCGAATCAAATTTTTAGTACAGCACCTCAAACAACAACTTCCATCAATGAACCTCGCATATCATCAAGCGTTTCAGACAACATTTTAATACAACCACCTTATGTCCAGTCATCGTATCAATCGCCTTTAACTGCTGATCCTCCAAGAACATCATCTTATGTTCAGTCATCGTATCAATCGCCTTCAACTGCTGATCCTCCAAGAACATCATCATCTTATGTTCAGTGATCGTATCAATCGCCTTCAACTGCTGATCCTCCAAGAACATCATCATCTTACTATCCAGTAGCTGCTCCTTGGTACCCTCCACCTGTAGATCCCAATTGGTACGCTTGGAGAAATTCTTTGGAAGCACAAAGGAACTCTCTTCCCATTCCAAAATTTTATGGTAAAGATCACGAGAATCCTTCAAATTTTCTGAACGAAATGCAGGAATATTTCCGTTTGCTCGAAAATCCTAAATCAAATAAAAGCAGATTGGCCTGTCAAGCTCTGCAAGGTGAAGCAGAAAAATGGTGGGAAATTTATAAGGGTATACCTTTTGAGTGGAACCAGTTCCAGGATTTACTTCTTCGTCAATACAATTCACCTTCGGTGCTTGGAAGGTTACAATCACAATTGTATTCACAACGTCAACATGAAAAAGACCCCGTGGGTGTATTTTTGCGAAAAAAGTTTTTATTATTTCGACGATTAAGACCATTAGAACCGGAAATCATTATGGTACACACCTTAATAGAATTATTAAAACCTAGTATACGTCAAGCGATTTGTGCTTTTAGTCCACACGACTGTAGTACTCTTCTAACACGAGCTGTCGAAGCTAAAAGAGATGAATTCGACATGTTACGAATACAGCCCCGAAGAGAAGAAAAGAAACCTTTAGAAAAAAAATCCAACACAAAAAAGACTCCCCCTGATTGTTAGTATTGTCCTGAAAAACATTTCCATCGTGATTGTCCTGTGTTTCGGAAACAAATTGATGATCGCAAAAAACAAAATCAGGAAAACTGGCGAAGGGCGGTGGAACCATCCACCACCGCCAACCAGAAAAACAACCATTAATTTCTCTATATCTTACCCCTCAAGATTGTCGTAGACTGCCACGTATATTAACGTTTGTAAATGATCAAGAGATTCCAGCAATTATATACACTGCAGCTACAGAAAATTTTACACATTCTTCCAATTTAACTTACAAGCAATTACAAGACCTCGATCCGTGCATCAATAGCGTAGATTTAGCTGCACCTGGAACAACAATGAGAGTATTAGGAAAATTAGCCCTGAAAATCAAAATTAGTAGTCATACTGTCAATATAGAGTTTCTAGTGTGTAAGGAACTTAGGGAAAAATTGATCTTAGGCATACCTTGGATGACGGAACAACAAGCGATTATCGATATGTACGTCACCATATTGCTCCCCCGTGGTTCTAACCGTGAAAAAAGACGGAAAGAAAAGGTTTTGTATTGATTACAGAAAACTAAATGCTGTCACCCAAGATGTAAACCATACGTTACCTAGGATTCAGGATTCCGTAAAAGAATTAGGTAAATCCAAAATCTTTTCAACATTGGATTTACGTTGGGGTTATTGGCAAATACCACTGGAGGAGAACAGCAAAAAATACACTGCTTTTCATTCCAAATGGTGTCACGTACCAATTTAAGGTCATGGCGTTTGGATTAAAATACGCTCCAAACACCTTCCAGACACTTATGAGTCAAATAGTTTTACGTGATTATATCAACAAATTTTGTATATCATACCTAGATGATAGTATTATCTATTCAAATAGTTGGACAGAACATATTCAACATGTGAATTTGGTCCTCGAAAGATTAGAAATACATGGATTAACATGTTCCTTCGATAATTGTTTCTTCGGACAAACAGATCTTAAATATCTCGGTCATAATGTTTGCTCGGAATATAACGAACCTCAAGAACAGCATGTTCAAGCTATTCTACAAGCTGCCCCACCTGCAAATAAAAAAGAATTACAGAAATTCTTGGGAAACTGTGGATGGATTAGAGAATATGTTCCTGATTTTTCTATTCTATCTAGACCACTTACCAACTTGCTGGGGAAAAATCAGGTAAATGGACGTGGACCACGGAAACCGACGAAGCTTTCCAAAAAATAAAAGAAGCATTTAGAAATGATTTGCGTTTGAGTCGACCCAATCTGAATATTCCACTGAATCTACAAACAGATGTCAGTCCGAATGGTATGGGAGCGGTCCTTGATCAAATCGTTGATGGTTCACGTAATGTCATCAGTTATGCCAGCGCTAAATTTAGTCCAGTAGAAACTCGTTATTCTCGATTCGAACAGGAATGTCACGCAGTAGAATGGGCCATTAAACGTTATCGTCCTCAACTCGAAGCCGCACAATTCCATTTGTATACCAGCCCCAAAGCCTTAAAATGGTTGCAAGTTTCAAAAGAAACAAAACCTAAATTAAGTCGCTGGGCTCGCTTCCTAGATGATTTCGATTACATCATTCACACACGAAACGAATGCTGATTCTGAGTTAGTTTCTGCTTTGGCTCAAATACCAACAGAAGAAAATAATAAAGTTGAAGACACAAATCTACTTCTTCCACCCGAAATTCAACCTCAAATAGAAACACCTTTTCTGGCTCAAACCACTTCATCAAATTTCTTCAAAGAAATCATTTCGTTACAGCAAGACGACGAAGACATCACTGAACAGGCTCAAAGATGGATGACTCTGAAAAATAAAGTAAATTTAAATAAAACTGAGAACAAATTCCTCGAACAGCATCAGTTAACCAAAGAAGGATTTTTTCAGAGAAAAAATTCTCAAGGTTCTTAGGTGATAGTAGTACCAAAAGTTTCTTACTAGAGATTGTTGCATGAATATCATGATTCTGGTCTTGCAGGGCATCGTGGAGAAGAGGAAACTTTACGTGCAATCCAAGAACATTTCTTTTGGCTAAAAATGACCAAACAAATTCTCGAGTACGTAAAAAGTTGTAAACTTTGTTCCTGTTGTAAATCCTTTCGATCACAGGGTACCAACGAAGTCCGTCTACGTCAACCAAAGACTCCATGGGAAACAATTGCTGTGGATCTTATGGGACCTTATCCTCGCTCTCCTCGAGGAAAACGGTTTCTGCTCGTGGCAACAGACCTTTATTCCAGATGGGTTAAAGCATTCCCCTTAGCTTCCTCCAAAACTCATCAAATTACTGCTCTACTGGAAAGAGAAGTATTCAGTCGTTTTGGTTACCCTAAATCTATCATCTCAGATAAAGGATCTTAATTCACCAGTGATAACTGGAAAAAATCGTGCGAAAAGTGGAGTTGCATTGCGTGGTATACACCTATATACCATCCGCAGGCAAATCCAACCGAACGAAGAAACCAGGAGCTGAAGAAAGGAATGAGATTCCACCTGATAAATTGTGAGCACAAGCATTGGGACTCTGGACTCGTCGAAATCTTATTTAATATAAGAAATCGACGCAACGCGGCAACCGGACGGACGCCGAGTCAAGTCTTGTTTGGAACGTCCGTGGAGATGGACCCTACAAAATAAAAAGACATTGCGGTGGCGAAATTTATGAAATCGAACTAAAAAATCGAGTTGCAAAAATCCATAGTAATGATCTTCGTTACGCCCATCCTCGTAAAAAAACATTCCTTGAAACACCTCGTCAGTTGAACACCGCACAAGAAATCGACAATCAGGAAAATGAAATGCTCGACAAAATTGATCAACAATCAATTCCCGAGACAATTTTGATTCCAACGCGAAGAAAACCTGGTCGACCTCGAAAGAAAAAATTACTCGAACCACCTGAAAAATAAACAAAATTAGTACAGAAATTTCGAATTTTACACCCTATAACTTATGTTCAAAAAAAATAAATAAATAAATAAATTTTAAAAAAAGAAGGAATAATACATTTAAATTTAATAATAAAAAAAGGAAATAAAAATTAGAAAAGGACGTAAGGTGTCAATTCACGGAAATTTTTTTTTACGGAATTTTTTTTCACGGAAAAACAAAAGACGGTTGAATTGTAATTTTAGGAAAGTTGTGAAAATAGCTTTAAAGCTATTCTTATTAATTTACAATTGTTAATTAATTTTTTAATTATATATGTTTTTATTAATCGGTGTTAAATTCTTTATCATGAAACTGCTAAAAAATAAATTTGAACAACAATTTAAAGGTTAATTAAACTTCAATTTTCATTAAAATATTCTCATTAGGAATAAAATACAGAATAATTTTTATTAATTTACATTAATAATAAATAAATAATGTTATTTAATATTCATTTAAGACATAATTTTTTTTAAATCACTGATATGCATTGATGAACATTTTATACTTTTTCAGTCAAACATTTTTCACTCATTAGAAATATAATTTTTTATTTAGATTCAAAAAATTGTTTCTCTTTTAATATAGAAGACGCATCTGGAAAACGGGTCCGGTTTCTTTAATTACAGAAAAGCGCGCTCTGAAATCGACAAAATGTGGATATATCAGCTGCTGCATTTTCTTTAGTAACAATAAAATAAGGAAAGTGCAAGTATTCAATTATTTGATTTGGTCCTTTTAATTAACTATTTTTAAAGATTAAAAATAAAAAAGAAATTTTTTTCCTTTAAATTACTCAGAAGTAAGTTTTTTTCAATGTCTTTTTATTGAAAATATTTTTTTCCAATCTACGAGAAATTATTATTGTTTGTATTTTTTTTATTGTTTGCTTATTAATTTGTAACTTTTTTCTTAATCATTCGCAATTTTACGAATTTAATTTTTTTCTTACAACTATTAAGAAATTTGTATAAACGTCAGCATGAAATGGGCACATTTTGTCTGTTCTATATTTTTAAAATAATCCAATTTATTAATTTCTATAAAAATTCTTTTTTTATTCTCTATATATGCTTTGGCACACCGTAGTTTTAATTAATTTATCGGTAATTTAAATATTTAATTTTCTTGCTTCTTAATAAAAAATAAACGGGCCAATTTGTTGGTTCTTTGTGAATGTTGTAAATTTTTGCCATCTCTGACAGTTCCTTGCATCATAATAGTTTGCTTTTGAATGAAAATACATTGGACTAATATTTATATGGGTAAATTTGGAAATTTTGAGAGGTATTAGAAACCCTTTAGGTAAAGAATTTGATGAGTTACAGAATTTTAAGGTTCTAAATGACAGAATAAATATTAAAATTGTAGAAGTATTTCACAAATTGAGAAAGAATACGACAAAGCTTAGGGGAGTGTTATTAGAGTTGGGCATAATTTTGACTTTTCTTCATAACTTCCAAAAGATTTGCAGTAATAAGCAATTTAAAAAAAATGTTGTCAGAGTTGAACATGGTTGCCAGAGTTAGGCCACTGTTGAAAATCAATAAAATATTTAGGTAAATGATTAAAAATGACCTTCAAATGATATAATGCCACTTGGGAATGAGGAAAGGAACCATGCAATTAAAATAAAATTCCATATTATGCATTTTCATATACCTTTAGATAATTTATTCCTCATGAACGAAATCCAACAATATCTCTGGTTCTTCTAGAAAATTATTCATGACAATTTTTTTTAGTCAAGGACAGCTTTAAGGGGTCATCCATAAACCACGTAGCCTCTTGAGGGGGAGGGGGGGGGTCAAAATTCCCCAAAAAATGGGGCTACGTGGTTTATGGACGACCCCTAAGATAAAAAGTCAATAGATCTTAAATTTTTGTCCTTCTCCATTTTGAAAATACGTGAGATTAAATAAAAATGGACCATACTCTCTAACTCTGAATCAGTGAAATTACACTAAAGATCAGTAAAATTTGACTTATTTTCAGTGACTCTATTCTCGCGATTTAAATGAGTTGAATTTCACTGAATATCAGTTAAGAATTACTGATGGAATATCAGTCATCTTTCACTGATTAGCTAATTAAAAAATTAATGGAAATTTATGTCACGCAAATGGAAAATTTCAGTTATTTTTTAATTGTCCAATTAGTAAAAAATGACTGATATTTCAATCATTTTTAACTGATCTTGAGTGAAATTTCACTGATTTAAATCGCGAGAATAGTGTCACTAAAAATCAGTGACATTTCACTGATTTAGTTTTAGAGAATATTCTAAAACTGAAGAAAAAAGAAATAGACTTTTAGAATTAAAAATTTATAATATTTTGTGTCCTTTATTAAAAAAATTATAATCATAATTCGACAGCAGGGCTGTCGAATTGTTATATTTTATTCAATATATATTTTTATTCTTTTGTAACATTTTTGTAGTATTTTTTCTAAATATATCCCAAAATTCTCTATAATGTGTATATGTTAGTATGTATTCTCATTTAAAAGCAAACTATAATGTTGCATTCCAAGTGGAAATATTACACGGAATACTTTTTTCAAGAGTTATTACGAAACATACAGTAGAACCTCGGTTATCCGAGCTTAGATTATCCGAGATTCCGGATTATCCGAGGCACTAAACATGCTCGGATAATGCGGAATAACTCGGATAAAACGGATCGAGCGACTAAATTTGTAAAAAAAAATTTACAAAACCACTATTTGTGATCATTGCATTTAAAATTTCGTCCATTTTTGTCGTTTAATATTATTCTAACACTTTAAACGCATAAAAAATAATTTAAAATTATGAAATTTTCATTTGTTCCGTGTTATCCAAGTTTTCGATTATCCGAGGCACCTCTTCCCCACATTACCTCGGATAATCGAGGTTCTACTGTATTCAATAACTCAGGATATGGAAAAAAATTTAGAACTTTTTTTAAAAGAGTTCAATATTCATTAAAGAATTTAATCTCCGCATTAGGCGAAGAGATCTTTCTCAAAATCTCGAGGTCTCAAGTTCGACTACTCACGCGGGCAAATTTTTTTCGTTAATTTCACATTTTTCTATTCTTAAACCAGTTCAGGACTTTTTCAAGAATATTCAACAAGTAGTCCAGAAATCTAGGAATTATTATAATAATTCCTAGAATCACTACCGGGAGATTTTCGGGAATAACTACCGGTAATTTTTCCTAAAAAATCTCCCAGTAGTGATTCTCGGAATTATTACGGGTAAGAAATTTCGGTGAAAATTTGTGGGAATATTTCCACCTGGGAACAAATTTTTGGAAATGACAGAAATTTACAACTTTCACAAAGAAGCTACAAAATGAGCTCTTTTAATTTTTCTTAAGAGAAATTAATTAATGTAAATTTATAAAAATTATTCTGTATTTTATTCCTAATAAGAAAATTTTAATGAAAATTGAAGTTTAATTAACCTTTAAATTGTTGTTTAAATTTTTTTTTAGCAGTTTCACGATAAAGAATTTAACACCGATTAATAAAAACATATATAATTAAAAAATTAATTAACAATTGTAAATTAATAAGAATAGCTTTAAAGCTATTTTCACAACTTTCCTAAAATTACAATTCAACCGTCTTTTGTTTTTCCGTGAAAAAAAATTCCGTAAAAAAAAATTTCTGTGAATTGACACCTTACGTTCATGTTATTTGAGACACATTTGTTTAACTTGACAACGGAAAAGGTTACAAATAACAAACAGTTGTCATCAATCATGGACGCAAGCAAGGAAGCTTCTACTATTCAAAAAGTGAAAAAACCCAGTCAGAATAAAAGAAGGACTGAACGTAGAAGGAAAGCGTTTGAAGAACAATTAAAGAATCCCGACAAATACGTTCCTCTGCCTGTTGCAAGACGTAAAAAGCCGAAAAAGAATTCTAACCCTTCTACTCTAAAAATGCAATCTTCTTTCAAATCCGAAATTCCGAAAACAATTACTTCGCCAAAAATATCACTTGTTCCTTCCGCATCAACTGACGATACAGATATTTTGGAATTGAGAGCGTCTTCAATAAGTTTTTCACCCGTCCGTCCAAACTCTCCACTTACACTAAATGAAGTCAAAAAAGTTGATTTGAATAAATTGCCTCCCACGCCAGGAAAAAATATAATCTTTCCTCCTTTTAGAGAGAGACAAACTACCGGAAACAACACGGAATCACGAAATCGAAAACGGGTACAATCCTCATTAAAAAATTCACCTGCAAAAAATCAAAATCTACACACAGGGTAAAAAGGACACCGACCAAACGTTCACCACGTTCAAGCCAAACCGAACATCATCCGAAGAACAAGGAAGTTTCGAGGCGATTGAAGTCGGTAATATGTGAACCAACGGTCCGTAGACAACTTTTTTAATTCATTCATATTCTTGAGTTAATTTTCCTTTTTATTTTATTATTATGAATGCGATTTTTTCAGGTTAATTAAAAAAAAAATTTTTTTCTTAAATTGCGTTAATTATTTAATTGTTCAATTTTCTTCGATATACGTGCGCATTTATACTTCAACGTTAATATTCTTTTTTATGATGAACCCCGTGGAATTGCTACGCTCATTTTTGATTAATAATTAATTTAATTAAATATACTTTTTTTATCATTAAGAAAGAATTAAGAAAAATTAAACAATAGAAATAAAGTGAGAATATTCAATTGTTAAAAAAAAGACATCGCGTTGACATAGCGGGCGCGAGAAAAAGTTGTTTCGTGTCTAACGAAAAACACAAGAGCACTCACTTCCCTCTGACCCGCGATCTGAACAACACGTTCGCATTGTATTCTTTCTATTCGACAAACATATATAAAGAATTGTATTAAACTAAAAAATAATTATTTCCTGTTAGAAATAAAAGAAAAAAATAAATTATTAAAAAAACTTAATTTATTTCTTCTACAAGTCAAGAAATATTTTAGCACTTCTTTAAAAGAAAACTTTTCTCTGAAGATTCTCCACACAAAGGAAACTCCAGGTTCTTTCTCTTCTTTCTTTTTCCTAATCTTTTCTTTTTCCTATTTTTACGATCCTCTCTGTAGGATCGAAAAATAATCTTTTTCTTATTTTATTTCTTTTCTTTTTTTCACGATCCTCTCGCAGGATCGGAAATTAACCTTTCCTTTTATTTTTCCTTCTTCTTTCTCGATCCTCTCCACAGGATCGGAAATTCTCTAATCTTTTTTCAAAAACTCATTCTTTTTTCTCTATTTCACGATCCTCTCGCAGGATCGGAAATTAACCTTTCTTTCTTTTCTCTTTTTCTATTATTTTTCGATCCTCTATGTAGGATCGGATATTAAATTATTCAAAAACAACAAGAAGAGAATTCTGGATAACATTTTACCCTTTTTGCTTTCTTTTTAGCTTCCTCTTCACCCTATAACTTAAATGCATATGGTTTTGATCTTAAACCTATAGATTCGTCTACAATTTTACCGTTATTTTCGTCTTTCATAAGACCCAGGATTTTTTTACTTGCAAGTGGTTTATTATAAATGTTGTTTTTAGGATAATCGGATGTATCGAATTAATGTAAATTTCTTTTAATATAATCATAAAAATTTGATACTGTAATATGATAAACAAGACTGTCAGTATCTGTGTAGATTAATTTTGCAGAATCACTAAAAGTCTCTTTAATGTAATTGTAATGAAAGTCATATGTTATTATTTTTGATATCTCTAAAATAGTGAATCCTATGTAAATTGGTTTGTTAAAGTATACCTTTGTTTTATTCATCTCAATAATGACCATATCTTTATCGAATATTGTGCAACTATGAAAGTTTGGTTGAGCAATAAAATTTTTCGCGCAATACCTTCTCTCCCATTTTGTTATTAATCTAACATCTTTGTGTTTTCTAACATTTTCCATCGTCTTGACAAATACGGAATTGTTCATTAGCTTGTAAAAATTCTTCTCAAATTCATTACTCGATTTTTTTCTAAGCTCGCTATTTAAATCAATGTAGGGTTTTAACCACTGCTTTTGTTTAAATTTTAAAACTCTATGTATTTTAGTTAATTTCATTTCAAATGATAAATATAGCTTTAAATTTCTATAGTGAATTGTATAATTCTTCTTTGGTAATAGATTTGGAATTAATTTAGGAATTGTACATTTTTGGAGAGGAGGTATGAAATGTTCAGGACATAAGGGTAAGTCTTTATGTGAATCGTGAAGTTCAGTTGGATAATCTAAATCTACTTCAAGAATGGTACGATCAAACGAAACCGCCGAAGGCGGGCGAAGTTCGATCGAAATTATATGAAATGTCTCGCTCGAAGATGATAGTATATTGTAGTCATGCTTGTCATGCTTAACATCACAACGTTTAAAGCCAAATTTGAAAATGTGGCGCCCCAGCCGCCATTTGCATTCACGCCGCCAGCGCCTCTACTTCCTCATATTGTTTTGTAATTAGTGATGAGAATTATTACTTAGCACTTTCGAAAATGATAGTGGGTATATACATATTTTTTTTTTTTAGGGAACACGGGAGGGAAACTATCATCTTCGAGCGAGACATTTCATATAATTTCGATCGAAGTTCGCCCGCCTTCGGCGGGCTCGTTTGATCGTACAATTATATTATATGTCTCGCTCTCGATGATAGTATATTGTAGTTTTTTAGAGTCGAAGTAATAATTCCATGCTTCACTTGAAGATTGTTTTATTATAAACTTATTTATGTAACATATATCTTATGTAAGTTACAAGTTTGAAATACTTGGAATATAATAAGGAAGAAAAAATAAATTGATTACTTTTTTACATTAATATTGCTTTTGCAAACTGATTATCGACTTGTTGGATTGGTCTGTTATAAAACTTAAAAAACATCTGAGAACCAGGAGTCCAACCTGCACTTCGTCTTATTTCTGCAATATCTACGCCTCGTTGATGAGCTGCAGATACAGCCGCATGACGGGTACTGTAAGCCGTAAATTCAGTTGTATTTAAACCTGCCTTTTTTAATAATGCTTTGATCCAGTGACCAATTGTTTGTGAAGAAACATTGCCAAATGGTTTAATAGAAGCGATAAACAAACTTTTTGTATTTGCATCCCTAAACTTTTTAGTATAATCTAAATAATCTAACACTGCCGAGGCAACGCATAAGCCTGGCTTGTCCTTGAAAAATGGTAAGAACAATTCAGGTTGAACTGATCCTGGCTTCAAAGTTTTTACTCTCTCAGTAATTTTTATTTTAAAACCTGAACTATTCTTACTAATATTTTCAATATTTATTAGAGCTAAGGTTTGCAATCTTTGCGCTGTCGTCAATGCGAGTAAAGTTGCAACCTTTTCTCCAGCTTCCATCAGTTTTAATTTCTTAAGCGGATGAAGTTTTTCGATATAATTAAGAACCGGTCCCACATCCAACGTCGAAGAATATCTTGGTTTTGATGGTCTTTCATGAAATACTCCTTTTAAAAATCGCGAGATTAAGCCATCTTTGTTTACATTATACGACGAAATTAGAGCAATAGCAGATCACGCAGTATTTAATGTACCATAACTAGCACCTTCTTTAAAACGATCGCTCAAAAAACTAATAATATCTACGGTCTTAGCGTTAAACAAATCTAATTTTTTCTCATGAACGAAATACCACCAAAATTTTAAGGGGTTACATGAGTCAAAACGACCTGAAAACGTATGTTTTTTTAATAATTTCTTTTCATAAAATAAATAAATTTTTTTATTTGAACACTTTGGTATCTGAAAGTACACTATTAAATGAGAAAGATATTAAATTTTTGATAAAAAATATTAAAAAATCAGGCCCGTAGCAATAGTTCTTCGGGCCCCTTTTTAAAAAAATTGCTTTTGCGGTGGTCAAGATATCTTTTGACTGCTTCATCTAAAATCAAAATACAAAAAATTTTCTGTTAGTGGGTGAATATATCTCGTGATTGAACGAAGGGTTTTCAAAGAAATTGAAATTTGGATGTTTGACAGTGTCTTTTATCAAAAGTTAAAATTTTTAGAACCTTTAAGACCATGTAAAATCGGTTCTAATCAACAAAAAAAATATTCCTTCGTTCAATCACGAGCTATACTCATCCACTAACAGAAAATATTTGGTTTTTTGATTTTTAATGAACTGGTCAGAAGATATCGTGACCACCGCTTTTTTGGAAGGGTTCTCATAGATCCTGTAGGTACGGCCCTGATTTTAAATGTTTTTTAACGAAATTTTTACAAGTTACTCTTTTAATAGTGTACTTTAAGATATAAAAACACTCAAATAAAAAATTTATTTATTTTATGAAAAAAAAAATTAAACAATCATACATTGTCTAGACGTTTTGACCCATGTAACCCCTTAAACTACTTTCGTATTGTTTTAGCGTCGATTTAGCGATGGAATGGATCATTCGCTCTACTGCTTCTTCAGACAATCCTCTCTTTAAATAAGCTTCCCTGACAATTTGCCTACCACCAATGAAAGGTGGGGTGCCAGTGGATGAGTCTGGTTTCTGCAAGGAGATATTAACAATTGATTATTGGGTTCGAAAATTAAACAAGGTTCAATTAGTAAAGACGTAAAAAGTGGATACCACGGCTGAGTGGTCCACAACGGAACTATTAATACACCAACTGCTTTATCATTAATTATTTTTCTGAGCGTGCGCAGGATAAGTGCGAAGGGAGGAAAGGCATAAAAATAAATTTTTTTTCACGATACTGTAAACGCATCTACAGTCATAGCTTCTGGGTCTGGAAATCTAGAATAAAATTTCTTGCATTTACTATTTAATCTTGAAGCAAATAAATCTACTGAAAAAGGACCAAATTGTTTTTTAATTTTTTCGAATACTTTTTGCGAAATTTCCCATTCTGTGTCCATATTAACATTTCGCGATGCCCTATCAGCTTCTATATTCTCAGCTGAAGGAATGTTTGATGCTTTTAACCAAATTTTCCTCTCTTCGCACCATTCCCAAATTTTTCGAGATAATTCACTTAGGTGAGGAAATGGTACGCCACCAGCTCTGTTTATATATGCGATAGCAGTACAATTATCCAAACGCATTAAAATCTCACAATTCGATAATTTTGATGCGAAACACTTTATTGCGAAAAAGGCCGCATATAACTCGAGAAAATTTATATGATTCTTTTTCTCTTCCTTGTTTTTAATATCCGAAAGCTTTAATACCATTACAAAAACAGCCCCAGCCTGATAAGGATGAATCAGAAAATTTCTATTGCGTAATTTTTGTTTTTAATAGGATTACAACCGATTGTCGCATTTAATTTCCACCAAGAAAGATCCTCTATCATGGATTTGTTTATGTGAATTTTTCCATTGTAATTATTACCATTAAATTGCAAAGCCAAAAATTTTTGTCTCTCTAATCGTTTACAATGAATGAAACCGTAAGCAACTGCTGGACACGCTGATGTTATTATTCCTAAAAATTCTGCGAATTTTCTTATTTTATATGTCCTTCCTAGTTTAAATTCATTACAAAATTCGACAATTTTCTTTTTCTTTGTATCTGGTAAATTTAACGACAAATTAACTGTGTCAATAATAAAACCCAAATATTTGCATTTTTGCTTTAGTGTTAAGGAACTTTTTTCGTAATTTATAATGAACCTTAACATTCCTAAAAATTCAATTGCTTTTTGCATATTTTTCTCACATAAAACCCTTGTTTTACTAATAAAAAGAAAATCGTCTAAGTACAGAACCACTAGCATTCCTTGCTCTCTTAGTTTATTTACCACAGGCTTCATTATTTTTGTGAAGACGTATGGTGAAATGCACAAGCCAAAAGGTAAACAAACAAATTCATATAAGTGGTCCTCAAATCTGAATCTAAGAAATTTTTTATGACGTATAAACACGGGAATATGAAAATATCCATCTTTAAGATCTAAAGTCCCTAAAAAATCATCCTGAGAAATTAAATTTAATGCAGCATAAATATTTTCTAATTTGAAATGGGGAGGAACAATAAATTTGTTAAGTCCTTTCAAATTCAGGATGAAGCGTTTTGAGCCATCGGGTTTCGGAACAAGAAAGAAATCTGAAAGAAACTGATCGTCACATTCCTCACATTTTTTAATCGCACATTTGTTTAGTAATTTATTAATTTCAATAATAATATCACTCCTTTCTTCAGGGGAATATTCTCTACTTTGAATAAAATTTACCTGATAAGGAGTACTTGTAAATGGAATCTTATATCCTTTTAAGCAGTTCAAAATATATTTATCTGTCGTAATATTACCCCAATTATTTACAAAATGTTCAAGACGAACAGCTACCTTAATTATTTCCTCGACGATGACTGGTTCATCGTCTGCGATGTCGACTTTGCCGTTGTCTGTGGGGTTCTGTACGATCTCGGCTTGAATTTGATTTTTCGATACCTCTGTGGTTGTTGCTGCTGCTGTCCCACCTGTCGGTAATGATTGGCAGGTGGGAATCTCGAGTTTCCCTGGTTCCGAGATTTTGTTGTTGCTTTTTGTGATCCTTTATCCTTAATATCAGCACAAGCTTTTTCGATCTTAAGGTTACTGAGGAGTGATAAACGACTTTCGAGCAACCGTTTGTTGATGAAAAACATCCGATAAGATTTGACCCGCATGGCTAATATATTCTGTAAAAACTGACTCGTCGACTCCTTCCTGTGGAGGATCTATTAACATGGATACAGCGCCTGTCAGTGCTGCCATTGCCGTGCCAACACAATTCTGTGTATCCACAAAATGTTGTTGTTTTTTGCAATTTCCGAGAGCAAAGGTATTATTTCCAAATTTACCTTTGGGGCCTCTACATAAAATTCTCCTTTTCTGTTGTAAGAATCCAAAATATCTTTTTTATTTTTCTCCGGAAGGCCTTCAAGGTTCCATTTTAACCACGTGTTTTCTAATTCAGGATGATATTGGATATTTTTGAATTTATTATCATTGGGATCTATTCCCAAAACTTTCAATATATTGTCCGATGAATCTTCGTTGTGATTTTTATTTTTCGGTACGACCTTTTCAGAAGAATCTTTCTCGCCATTAATGGATTCGTCATCAAAATCGTTAAGCTCAAGTTCTTTACTTGAGTTGATTTTGTTTTTGTCATTTTTAGCATCTAGATATTGAAGAAATTAAAGAGGTTAGGTAATAGGTGGCACTTATTGTGCAATTGTAATATTTGTTCTTATTGAACTGAATTACAATATAACCATTTAGTGTCTTATAGACCACACCAACCGTATAGGTTATGTGCCTCAAGTTTCGTATGGAAACATGAGATTCAAGATGCTGAGGAATGAATGCTTAACTTACCTTCAAGTACTTGAATGTTTTGCGATGATTGATCTTTTTCAGGTACTTTGACGAAATGTAATATAGCTTCTACGACCTTTGTTAGATTATCTATTTTTTTCTCTAATTTTTCAATCTTTTCACTTTTTCTATGTTTTGAACTATGCCTGTCTTGAGATCGAGATCTCGATCTCTTTTTCTTCTTGCTATCAGGCATACTGAATAAATAATTACACTTTATAAAAAATACCTAATTATCAAATACGTAAAATAAACGTGTTGATGCTTCAGCACAACGAAACAATATGAGGAAGTAGAGGCGCTGGCGGCGTGAATGCAAATAGCGGCTGGGGCAACACATTTTAAAATTTGGCTTTAAACGTTGTGATGTTAAGCATGACAAGCATGACTACAATATACTATCATCGAGAGCGAGACATATAATATATCCTTCTGGAGAATCATCTGGAATATTCAAGAAAAAGTCAATACTATAATTTTCTAACCATTCAAAATCTGTATATGGCAAGCTCTCGCTCATAGAAGCACCATACTGATTATTTATATCGAAATACATTATATAAGATTCTGGTATTAAGGGATTAAATTTTTTTTCCATAAATCTATTATTAGCTTTCGCGTATCTGTTTGAGCATTGTGAAACTCCACCTCTTATACCTTTTTCAATAAAAAGCAACATTTCTACATCTGTCAACAAATCAAGTTGTATGTCTGTACTTGAGCATAGCGTCAAATGCCAGTCCTGGGGCAGTATAGTAATGTAACGCGTCCAAGTTATAAGTTGTAAAACATGTTTTTATAAAATTTTCAAAAATGCCGGCAAGTAGTAGAACGTCAGTCTGTAAATACAAGTCAGAGTATTCTCCTATTGTTTTTAAATTAAACGTTTTCCATACGTTACAAGCATGCTCATAGTCTTCGTCTGAAATATGAGAGTCATTTAATGTAGAATAGAAAGAGTCTTTTACTGGCAATTGACCTTCTTCTAATTTTTACCAGCTACTAACATATTCGTAAGGAAATATTCCTTTTCTTGTTATCTCCTTGACTGTGGATGACGTGTATACACGTCATGAAAAAAACTGGCCCAAACTGAGGGTGACGTGTATACACGTCATGGCCCAAACAAGAAAACATCTTAACGTATATTCGCAAAAAATTTTACTCGGGGGTTTTTGGGGTCGCTGATCACGATTATGAAGTAAGATTTTTAAAATGAATAATTTTTCATACAAAATGGCCGCCAAAAATTTTGAAAAATTTCAAAAGTTGATAAATTTTTTTCATAATTCTTACCATTTGAACTTTAAAAAACTAATAACAGATTCGTAATCAGCGACCCCAAAAACCCCCGAATAACGAATATTAAACGTATTTAATGAATTTTTCAGAATCGTGACCACTATTTGGAATCACCCATTTTAAATTTTAAAAAACTAATGTCAGATTAGAAATCAGCGACCATGAGAACCCCCGATTGACGAATTTTAAGCAAATCCAATGAATTTTTTCAAAATCGTGTCCGCCGTTTTGAATTTTAAAAAACTAATGTCATATTCGTAATCAGCGACCAAGAAAACCCCTGATTAACGAATTTTAAGCGAATCCAATGAATTTTTCAAAATCGTGTCCGCCATATTGGATCCGCCATTTCGAATTTTTGAAAACTAACACTGGAATCGTAATCAGCGACCCCAAAAACCCCTTAGTACCTAGTGTCATGAAAATTTATTCACAAGAAGGTCTTACACATTTTGGGACCATTTTGTTATATTTTAGCTACACACTGAAGGGGTTAATAAATTAAACTCGTCGACATTTTTACAATACTTTTTCGTAATTTTTTTCTCATAATTTTCAAGATAGGAGGATAATTTTTCTAAACTGCTTGGCATAAACCTAAATGAATCCAGAAATTTTAATACTTAGCAACTTCAGAATGGCGTTAACTTTATTTTGTTGTAAAATATTTCAATTTTTATTAATTTTTATTAATTAAATAATTAATAATTCGAAAACAAAAAAACCACTTTTTTCGTTTTAGTTATTGAAAGTACACATCTTAAGCTTTCTTTTGGTACAAAAAAAGGGTCCTTCTTGAAAAAAAAAATTAAAAAATTTATAATTTTCAAAAAAGGGTTAAATTTTAAATTTAAAAAAAAAATTTTTCACCATTTGAAAGAGCGTGAAAAAACCTACCAAAAACATACAGATCAAAATTTTTTTTACTTTATACACTACCGTCCACGAGTATCAGGACGATTACACGCGACTCTATAAAAAAACATGCAATCACTTTGTTAATCATATTTCGTAAATGAAAGAAGATACAAAAAACTTAAATACGGTTAGAAAGCTGATTAAATTTTGCGTAAAATAAGCCGTGTTTGAAGTCATTTCGTTAACTTCTAATTTTTTGAGTTGTGGAGTGAGAAAGAAATAAAAAAAATTATCAAATTTTCTCATTTTTGTCTCTTTAATTCAACTTTTTCAAAAATCTAAAAAAAATGTGGATAAAAGTTTTTTAAAAACACAGAAATCTTCGTTAGAATTTCAGCTTTAAAATAAGCCTTCGAAAATTAAAAAAGATTAATCCGTCTTCGATATATCATTAAAAATGTGAGGCCGTGTTTCGACCGATTGGTGCATTGAAATTCAACTCTGACAATTCGATTCTGGCTTCGCGCGGCAGCGAATGAGTGAGAAAGCAGGGACGAATTCATACGGGGAACGATAAACTTTCGAGTTTCTTTATATTACTCTTAAAACATCATTATTTAAATAATAAATCCTTCTCTGTTTTGGGTAGCTCCATGTTTAAAAAATCAAAGTTGTCCCCTACTTCTTCGATTTTGTTAAAACTTCGAAATTTTGAAGTGGAATACATGCCAGTAAAAAACCCTAAATCGATTTCGAAAAATTTTGGATTTACGAGGTTTTTAAAATTTTTTTGACATTTTGAAAATGGTATATCTCAAAGGAAAATGAATAAAATTTAATGAAATTTTCAGGGAATGCTTATTGTTGACAGACAATTGAAGACAATATTTTATAAAATTTTTTTTTTTTTTTAAACAAATTATTTAAAAAATAATTTTTAAATAAACAATTTTTTGAAAAGTGTCATTTTTTTGCTTTTAATAACAATGATTCGATTCCCCCTTATTTCACGAGTATTTTCCAAAAAAAAATCGATGAAAGGTCTGAAACTTTAGGAGATATTGAATTTTTTGTCCTGGCGCGCAACCGTAAAAAGCGCATTTTCAGGCTATACTGTACATACAAACTAATGTTCAAAATCACCTATAAGTCGTAAATTTTAACGGAATTAAATTTTTCTTTTTGGAGAATGTCAGACAATAAATTTGTAAGAATACTGTGCATTTTTTAAATTTATATTTGTTAGTCAAATTATTATTATTGTTGTTAATTACTAACTTTTTAAATATTGTACCTAGAGAGGTGTATTTTTTCCAATTTTGCAATTTACCGGACCTTACATAAATACAGATGCATATTTAAAACATAATTATTAATATTTAAGCAAGATTTAAACAAATTATTATTGTTTATTTCTAATTATTTACGGAATAGCATACTATAAAGATGCAGTTTTTTCTAATCATGCAAATTTACCAAACTTTTTCAAATTCCGATTTACATTGAAAATAAAATTATAATTTAAACAAAAATAAGAATAATTTGTCTAAAAATTGTTTAAATAATAATTGTACTTTTAATTTTAATCTGGGTATGTCCATGTCAAATAAATTAAAGTTGTCCCCTACTTCTTTGATTTCTATGAAATCAGAAGTTTATTATTATAGCTCTGGAATAAAAGCCTAACAAACATAGTTTTTTAAAACAATTATTGTTATAATCATTTTTCGCAACAAAAATTTAATAAATTTTATGAAATATTTTTGACGAAGTAAATAATGATATTGCATACCTACTAACGATAGGATAAGTGTGTTAGTTGTGTTGCGGTTTATTGTTATAAAAATTTTTTATTATCAAAAAATTAATAAATTTTCTTAAATTTATATGACAAATTAAATAATAATATCATTATTTACTTCAGTTAAAACTCATCTGTTTAAAATATTGTTTATAAGAATTGACTTGGTTAAAAAATTGTTTAAATAATTGTTAATAACAATTAAATTAAATATTAATTGTGTTATTTTGCTTTCCAAAAGTTAATTTTACTAAATTTTGTAAACTCAATAAAGTGTTTTTATTCTCAATGTCTCCGAAAGTATTTAAATTTCAAAAGCTTTCAATGTAGGCAATTTGTTATTTATTTAATATTTATAATCGTGATTAACAAATAATTATAAAATCGATTTCACACTTTTCATTATCATGTGTTCTGTGACAATTTTTCGAAGTTTCATAGAAATCAAAGAAATAGGGGACAACTTTAATTTATTTATTGACATGGACATACCCAGATTAAAATTAAAAGTACAATTATTATTTAAACAATTTTTAAACAAATTATTCTTATTTTTGTTTAAATTATAATTTTATTTTCAATGTAAATCGGAATTTGAAAAAGTTTAGTAAATTTGCATGATTAGAAAAAACTGCATCTTTATAGTATGCTATTCCGTAAATAATTAGAAATAAACAATAATAATTTGTTTAAATCTTGCTTAAATATTAATAATTATGTTTTAAATATGCATCTGTATTTATGTAAGGTCCGGTAAATTGCAAAATTGGAAAAAATACACCTCTCTAGGTACAATATTTAAAAAGTTAGTAATTAACAACAATAATAATAATTTGACTAACAAATATAAATTTAAAAAATGCACAGTATTCTTACAAATTTATTGCCTGACATTCTCCAAAAAGAAAAATTTAATTCGGTTAAAATTTACGACTTATAGGTGATTTTGAACATTAGTTTGTATCTACAGTATAGCCTGAAAATGCGCTTTTTACGGTTGCGCGCCAGGACAAAAAATTCAATATCTCCTAAAGTTTCAGACCTTTCATCGATTTTTTTTTTGGAAAATACTCGTGAAATAAGTGGGAATCGAATCATTGTTATTAAAAGCAAAAAAATGCCACTTTTCAAAAAATTGTTTATTTAAAAATTATTTTTTAAATAATTTGTTTAAAAAAACAAAAAAAATTTTTATAAAATATTTTCTTCAATTGTCTGTCAACAATAAGCATTCCCTGAAAATTTCATTAAATTTTATTCATTTTCCTTTGAGATATACCATTTTCAAAATGTCAAAAAAATTTTAAAAACCTCGTAAATCCAAAATTTTTCAAAATTTTTCGAAATCGATTTAGGGTTTTTTACTGGCATGTGTTCCACTTCAAAATTTCGAAGTTTTAACAAAATCGAAGAAGTAGGGGACAACTTTGATTTTTTAGGCATGGAGCTACCCTTTTCTCTCCCATTCGCAGCCGCGCGAAGCCAGAATCGAGTTGTCAGAGTTAAATTTCAATGCACCACTCGTTGAAACTCGGCTTCACATTTTAAATGATATATCGATGACGAAGTAATCTTTTTTAATTTTCGAAGGCTTATTTTAAAGCTGAAATTCTAACGAAGATTTCTGAGTTTTTAGAAAAATTTTATCTAACTTTTTCTAGATTTTTGAAAAAGTTGAAGTCAAGAGACAAAAATGAGAAAATTTGATAATTTTTTTACTTTTTTCTCACTCTACAACTTAAAAAATAGTTAACGAAATGACTTTAAAGACGGCTTAATTTACGCAAAATTTAGTCAGCTTTCTAACCGTATTTAAGTTTTTTTTGTATCTCCTTTTATTTACGAGATATGATTGAAAAAGTGATGGCATGTTTCTTTATAGAGTCGCTTGTAATCGTCCTGATACTCGTGGACGGTAGTGTAATATAGAAGCTACGATTTTTTAGAAAACTCACTGTTCATACTTATCCAAAATCTTCAACCCCCCCTAAAATTTTTTATAACATTTCATAATACTTGGTGGTTGAAGTACTCATACATAGTACTAAATACTGTGAAAATATTAGCCCGATGCAACAACTTGCAATTTTGACATTGGTACACTTGAGAAATTTTGCCCCATATATATTTCGTAAAAATCGAAAGTTTTTTTCATTTTTCTCAAACAGTTCTTGATGGATTTCTTCATTTCTGGTCTTAAAATTCATAGAATTTTATACTTTTATGTATTCTGCAAGAACATTTGATGTACAATTTCCTTCTATTTAAATTGAAAAAAACACCGTGAGATCTCTTTTGGTACTCTTCGAATAGTTTGCAATTTGTGTATGATTTAAAGGTTTTGCATGTGAGAACAATGTTGGACCATTTTTCCTTGCAGCTTCTTTTAATTTTAAGGCCAATGCGACTTCAAACCAAAATAGCAGTTCTCAGGTAGTTCCAAAAAAATTTATTTTCGACTTTTCTAAAACTTTTGAATATATTAATCTTTTGAGATCGAAAGATAAAGTCGCATCCACTTCTGTTGATGTTGATGAATTAAACGACTGCCTTATCTCATCAATTAAAAGCGTAGCTGCACACCTAAATATGGTAAAGGGCAGCGAAGGGTCGGAGCCTTTTTCTCACAATAGCAAGTCATTGTTTACCTATCACTATTGTAAGGCTTTGCATCTTAATCACAAATCTGGTACGGAATACGACCCGTTACATAAAGAATATAAAAATTTTAAAAGGGTAAAAAGAAATTGTTTTCGCAATAATAAAACTGAGGAGCTTGCCTGCACTTGAAATTCGAAAGACTTTTGGATGATTATTAACGAGGCGAAATTTAAACCTCCCACGTCGAATGTAATATATATGGGGATTTCACGGGAACTGATCCGGCCTCATACGTTTACACGTCATACTTTGATGACTTGTAGTTTGCTTTAAAAAAAAGATGTAAATTAGATAAAATATGTTTTGGAAAGGGGTTTTGGTGTACTTTTAAATGAAGATGTTAGTTTTTAAAAAAAAAAATTTTTGACCTTGAAAATTAAAAATTAAAATTAAAATTTAATTTTTTTGTACAATCGGTATTTTTTAAAAAAATTTTTTTTTTATTTAGAATGAAAGCTGAGCTCTTTTCCTATCAAAAACATATCTACCCAAAATGGGACTAGAATTATGAATTCTAGTTAATTAATTTTACAAAAAAATGAAAATTAAATTTTAATTTTTAATTTTCAAGGTCAAAAAATTTTTTTTTTTTAAACTAAAATCTTTATTTAAAAGTACACGAAAACCCCTTTCTAAAACATATTTTATCTAATTTACATCTTTTTTTTAAGCAAACTACAAGTTATCAAAGTATGACGTGTAAACGCATGAGGCCGGATCAGTTCCCGTGAAATCACCCATATGGGCAATTCCACGTGAGATTTTAGTCGACCTCTTAAAATTCGCCAAAAATATTTTTTTTCTATTCTGCATCGAAAAAAAACAGATACGTATTTTTTTATTTTTGTTTAATTGTCCAAATTTTCGAGTTATGAATTTTCGAAATTTTGGACTTTTAATTGTAGACCTATATTCTGTAGCTTTTAAGTCCGAAAATATTGAGTTTAAAAAAAAGTTGTCAAAGAATGAAAGTTGTAGTTTTCTTTCGACTTTTAAGAAATGTAAACAAAAAAATTTTTTTTAATTGTTTATTAAAAAAAAATTTTTTTTTATAAACAAATTAATTTTTTTTAACTATGGGCCAGATTTTTTTTTGTTTTTTTTAAATTTATTTATACCTTGTAATATAGAGAAGATTTTCCAAAAAGTCCCGAAATGGACCTGATGTGTTAAATGAGTTTTAAAACATTTTCAAAAATCACTTGCAAGCATCACAGAGGGATTTTTTTTACAATTAACTTTTTTAAACTGTCTACAGCGTAGACCCTTTAATTTAAAACAAAGAACACTCAAATAGATTAAAAATTATACGCTGTAGACAGTTTTAAAAAGTTAATTATAAAAAAATCCCACTGTGAAGCTTGCAAGTGATTTTTAAAAATGTTTTAAAACTCATTTAACACATCAGGCCCATTTCGGGACTTTTTGGAAAATCTTCTCTATATTATAAGGTATAAATAAATTTAAAAAAAATAAAAAAATATCCGGCCCAAAGTTAAAAAAAATTAATTTGTTTATAAAAAAAAAAATTTTTTTTAATAAAAAATTAAAAAAAAATTTTTTTGTTTACATTTCTTAAAAGTCGAAAGAAAACTACAACTTTCATTCTTTGACAACTTTTTTCTAAACTCAATATTTTCGGACTTATAAGCTACTGAATATAGGTCTACAATTAAAAGTCCAAAATTTCGAAAATTCATAACTCGAAAATTTGGACAATTAAACAAAAATAAAAAAATAGGTATCTGTTTTTTTCGATACAGAATAGAAAAAAAATATTTTTGGCGAATTTTAAGAGGTCAACTAAAATCTCACGTGGAATTGCCCATATGCAGGTATTAGGTGCGGCGACGAAAATACAGATTTTGTCAGGGTTGGTAAGGGGGCACTTTAGGGTGATATACTTAGTCCCTTGATTTTCTTTATTTTTATTGCGGATGTAGAGAAATTTCTTATTGACAAAGGATGCTGGGGTGTGAGTATTACTAGTGTAATTGAGATTCTCTTATTAGCGTACGCAGACGATATAGTCCTTCTTTTGGACTCACCTACCGAACTTTCAAAGAAGCTGTCAGCGCTTTCTGTAAATTGTGAGGATAACGAGCTGACTGTAAATATAAAAAAACTAAAATTGCCATTTTTCACTTCGGACATAACTCTTCGTATAAGCGCTTTAAATCTTTTGAATTTGGTTGTAATAGAATTGAGGTCGTTAAGCAGTATGAATATTTGGGAGTTCTCTTTGCAAGTTCAGGATCTTTTGCACCTTATGTACCAAGGTTTATGAGTGCTGCCAACTTTGCTGCCGGAGCAGTTTTAAATACAATATTTCAGACTGAGGCGGACTCATTGACGGTGTACTCCAGGCTTTTCAATAAACTATTTTTAAGCACCCTTCAATACACCATCCAAATTTGGAGTCATGCACAAGAGGATATAAGTAAGAAAGTTCAGATCTCTTGTTTGAAGAATCTTTTATCGTTGCCTCGTTGCATTCTTCATTAGGCGGTGCGACTGAAATCAGGATGCTTACTGATATCCTTCTTGATCTTGGAGAGATCACTGACTTGGATCACAAAAATTTACAATATGGACTCTTCTCGATATCAAAGTATTTTTACTTAGAAAATATCATTTGGCTCACGAAATATCACAAAGTTTGGAAATTTGGCCTTATTCAACATTTGAAACGGGTGCTCAGCGATACCTTTGGTCCCGCTCGAAATTAAATATTAAGAGAATTTTTGCACATATTATGCTCTTAAATAAACATACAAATCTAATTGTAATAAATAAAGCTGTTTTTCGTTTACCACGAGAAGAATTATGCATGTTTTGCGATGAGCAAAGAGAAGATTTTCATCACTTTCTAATAGATTGTAAACATTTTTATAACCTTAGACTTTCTTCTTTCTCACATCTCCTGAAGTACAGTGTCCCTGAGCCCTTTTGGATGTGTTTTCTTTCGGGTGCAAGCGATTACTCTCCAAATCATTTTGTGAAGTTTATTTCGGCAATGTTTTCTGAACGCGCAACAAGATGTGGGTGTATGTGTCTAATGTAACTCCAAAGTGCGTTGCTCTTGAATTATTGTACTTCATTATTTTTATATTATTTTATCATTTTTTTTTGTAAAATGTATTGTAGATAGATAAACTGTTAAGTCTAAATAAATATAATAATTATTTAAATTTGAGTGTGAAAAGTGCTATAAAAGACGGGTAACCGAACACAGTGCCACACAAAGTCATTCGTAAGATATAATTTGCGCCTGCGTACCGTCTTGAACAAATAGACGCCATTTGGCCAAATATCAACCAGACTTAGTTTTTATTTTTTCACAATGAACTTGAAATCTATACAGATTCGATACATTCTTGAAAAAAATTGCTAGCTAGCGCAGAACATGTTAAGTTTTCAAATTGTTTATTAAAAATAATTAAATTTTTTATTAAAAAATAAATTTTTTTGATCGGTTTTTTTATATTTTTCTATATAAATTAAAAATTTTCATTAAAATTCAATAATAGGAATTGCAAATAAAATTTTTTTTAAAAAATGTTACTCAAAAAGTAATTTATTTATAACTTTTTATAATAATTAAATTTAAAAAAAATATATAAACTATTGTAGCTCTAATATAGTAGGTCCGGTCCGGTCCAGTAAAACCCATTAAGTCCCATAAATAAGGACAGTATTTTATGACGCTGAAAATTACTGGATTATGCCCTGAAAAACTGATTATTATGCGAAATTATGCGTTGAAAAATTAAAAAGTGCAAATTGATACTTTTAAAAGAAAAACGTTATTAAGGACCCAAATAAAGCTTTTAACATTATGTTAATTATAAGTTTCATTTTAAACTAATATATAGCTAGAATAATTTAATAAGTTTCTATTTAATTATAGTATAAATTACATTATTCATAATATATACACTGAAAATAATTAAGGGGGCAACCTTAGTTGTAGGGTACAAAAATTGATCATTTGCATGAATTTTTTTTAAGATAAATAAAGCAACTTATTCTCTATAAACATAGAGTAAAGGTCATCGGAGATTCAGTGCAGTAGGTTTGAGAAATAGTGCGATCACCGATTTGCAAAATGCTGTTTTAAGAAAAACGAGTTTAAAGTTTTATCATACTCTTTCATTAGACGAAATTTTTTTCCGGGCTACAGGAAGTCAGACTTAACTGAACCTTACTTCAGATCTTTAAAGCTTTATATCACACTTAATTTTTAAAATATCAACTTATTATTTTACAAACATATGTCTGAGACCCTACCCACACAGTACCGAAACTTTCCTAATAATTTATTAAAGATTTACTTGTAAACTTCGAAGAATTTACTTGTGAAGTTATGTAGCTCAACATTTATTGAAGTGGGACATTTAAATCTTTGCAGAATTTTCACTAAACTTTGCAAGTAAATACTTCCAAGCTTGCAAGTAAATTTTTAGTAAATATTTAGTAAATTTTCGGTGATGTGTGGGTAAACTTAGAAAAAATACAAGACAAGTAAAACCGATTTTTTTAAAATTACAACTAAGATTGCTCTTTTAATTATGGATGATTAATTTTATTCATAAATTTATGATAAAATATATTTATAAAGAGATATTTCATTAATGCAGATTTAGACTGTGAAATATTTTTATATTTCTTGCACAAAAAATATAATTATGCACAATTATACGAGAATTAAAAATTGTGTGATGAAAAAAAATTATGCGATTTGATGCGACGTTGAATTTACAATTGTTTAAACAAATTAATAAAAATTTAAAATTTTTTAAAAACTGTTAACACCAATCGATTCTACGTGAAAAGATAAAAATGTTTTGTATTAGTCATTTTTTTCTACAAGTCGTATTTTGTTTATAAAATTGTTATAAACAAATTAAGCTGGGTAAAGAGTGTTTCATCCCAAGAATAAACAAATGGATTTTGAGTAAAACTAACAATTGGATTTATAGGCACATAGCAAAAAAACATATACCTGTTTTTTTGTTTTTATTTTCCAATTGTTTAATAACAATTGTTTAAACAAATTAATAAAAATTTAAAAATATTTGAAAATTGTTAACGCTAATCGATTCTACGTGGAGAAATAAGAATGATTTGTATAGGTCATTTTTTACTTTGAATCGTATTTTGTTTATAAAATTGTTATAAACAAATTATGCTAGATAAAGAGTGTTTCATCGCAAGCAACAGTTTTAGAAAAATTTAAATTTTTATTAATTTGTTTAATTAATTGTTGTCAAACAATTGGAAATTAAAAACAAAAAAATAGGTATATCTTTTTTTTACATTTGCCTATTAATCCAATTGTTAGTTTTACTTAAAATTCATTTGTTAATGCTTAGAATGAAACACCCTTTACCCAGCTAAATTTGTTTATAACAATTTTATAAACAAAACAAAACTTGTAGAAAATAGAAAAATAGAAAATAGAAATAGAAAATAGAAAAAATTTTGTTTTTGTTCTGATTCAACATGAAAAAATGAACAATTTATATTTTTAAAAAATTTTTTTTAAACGAACCGTTTTTGAGTTATCAACAATTGAAAAAATGGCTAATTATTTAAACAAATGATCATATTATTCTTAAAAATTATTAAAGAAAAATTTTGAAAAATGCGTTTTAAAGGTGATAAAACTAGCTTTAAAATGATATAAGTGTGATTTACATGCGATGATTTTCTAAACAACTGTATCGCTTTAAAAAAATATAAAAAAATGTTTTAGGAAAAGAGCTTTAAAAAGAGACCTTTTTGAGCTTTTTATCTTTAGTAGTAAACAAAATACAAAACTTTTTGTTAAGTGTTTATTCGCCGTAGGGTGGGCAACGGTTATTGAGCGGCAATTAGGTTCCATTTTCTCGAAAACCACTTAACGGATATAGTTTTTTAAAAATACTTGTACATTAATAGACTGCAATCTGGTCTTTGGGTTTTACAAATAAATTAGTTTATTTAAAGTTTTTCTATTATTTAACACAAAAACCAAAAAAACAGGTAGATATTTTTTCAAAATGTCACAGAAAATTAAAAAATAATTATTTGTCTGTATCGAACGATCAGATTTTAGACCTTTGTATATAAAATCATCAGAACAAAGTGTGATAAGAAATAATTATTTGGAATTGAGAAAATGGTACTTAAAAATAGGCTTATTTCAACCGACAGATTCGCTCAGTCGGATACATGTCTCGCATTAACGGTCGTTTAAGGACCAATCCTTGGTTCGCGCCCACTTGGCTTGGTATTTTTCCGGCACGTGAGATAATCTGAGCGGGAGGTTTGACGTCGAGGTATAATGATGTGCACCGTCGATTATTGTCCGGTACACACCATTAGAACTCGACTGTCGATAAACCGGTTGTACTCAGAGAGGTTTTCTACAGTTTCCCTCTTCTCTGGCGAAAAAACCCATTTACGGGTGGTCCAGGCGTAATGCGAGTACTCCTAATAAAGTCGGCTGTAGACGCAAATTAGGTTAATATATAGAAAAAATTTCTAAGTAGAATGGTTATGCTTAATCCAAAAAAAGTATTTCTCGGGGACTCTTGTCGAAGTGCGTAAGGCCAATAGGGCAGGAGTATAAACAATAAAAAAAAGTCTTCGAAAATTAAAAAAGGTTAATCCGTCTTTGATATATCATTAAAAATGTGAAGCCGTGTTTCGACCGATTGGTGCATTGAAATTCAACTGTGACGACTCGATTGTGGCTTCGCGCGGCAAAAATGAGAAAATTTGATAATTTTTTTTATTTCTTTCTCACTCTACAACTCAAAAAATAATTAACGAAATGACTTCAAAGACGGCTTATTTTACGCAGAATTTAATCAGCTTTCTAACCGTATTTAAGTTTTTTTTGTACCTCCCTATATTTCCGAGATATGATTGAAAAAGTAATGGCATGTTTTTTCATATAGTCGAATGTAATCGTCCTGATACTTTTGGACGGTAGTGTAAAGGTCAGCTTGTAGTCGAGAATAATTCCCAAAAAAGTAACTTCAGTAGAGGGGAGAATAATCGTGTTATTTATATTGAGAAAAAGGTTAGGGTCTTCTAAGTTAATTTTAAGTTTATTGAAAAGTAACAATTTGGTTTTGTCCGGGCAAATTTCTAAACCTCTATTGAAAAGAAATATCGAAAAAATATTTAAACAGTCTTGAAGTATTCTCAAGCATTGAAATGAATCTTTTGATCTCACAAGAATAGCAATGTCATCTGCAAATTCAACCAAGGTGCAACCTTGAGGAAGAAGGCCGAGAAGTTTACGTGTATAAATCGAGTAAAGTATTTGGCTCAAAATGCATCCCTGGGGAAGTCCCACAGTGCTGATTCTAGGTTCCGTCAATTTGCCGTTAATATTAAAATATATGTTTTTGCACGCTGTGACATTATATATAAGTTTGGCTATTTTTTTTAGAAATGCCAAGATCTTTAAGGTCTTCCATTAAAATTTGTGGGACTACGCTCGAGAAAGCTCCCTTAAGATCTAGAAATAAGCCCGCCGTAACTTTGACTTTTGCAAATCTAATGAAAATTTCAATGGAAATATTAATATTCGACGGTTTAGAGTGCAAACCTGCTAACTCACATTTATGAAATTTTTCAGGAGAGTCAAAAAACTTTTCAAACGAATTTTTAGGTTATATTCTTATAGAAGAAAACTTTCAGTATATTTGTTTTATTAATAGAATAATACAATGCCACTTAATAAAAATAAGTACTTCCTTTTGAAATATATTTTAATTGATATCTCTTACACTCAAAATATAGACACATTTCAATGCAATACAATATATTATGTGGAGTTAAAGCAGTGCAATTTGACAGGTATGGAGTTAGCTGTTTTACTCACGACACTTTTTTAGCAATTTAGAGACATAATTTCGTCAAACTGTTTTACTGGGCTGATGTATCACCTCTTTATGTATCAAATACAAAAAGAATCTCAAATTTGATAAAAAGTGGAGTTAGCAGGTTTGCACTCTAAACCGTCGTATTAATATTAATTAATATATTATTATTATTTATATATTATTATTAATATATTCCGCAGAAAGTGCTTGTATTATTGTGTTGTTGATTTTATCTATACCGGGTGAAGATTTTAATTTAAGAGTTGAAATAGCAATATTTAATTCAGTAATATTGAAATGTGATTCGAGAAAGCCATTTGGACAAAAACCTTCTGGGAAGGAATCAAAGAAAGCTGTGTATATAAGCTTTGTATATAAAATCATCAGAACAAAGTGTGATAAGAAATAATTATTTGGAATTGAGAAAATGGTACTTAAAAATGGGCTTATTTCAACCGACAGATTAGCTCAGTCGGATAGATGCCTCGCATTGGCGGTCGTTTAAGGACCAAGGGTATAAGTATCCTTGGTTCGTGCCCACTTGGCTTGGTATTTTTCCGGCACGTGAGATAATCTGAGCGGGAGGTTTGACGTCGAGGTATAATGATGTGCACCGTCGATTATTGTCCGGTACACACCATTAGAACTCGACTGTCGATAATCCGGTTGTACTCAGAGAGGTTTTCTACAGTTTCCCTCTTCTCTGGCGAGAAAACCCATTGACGGGCGATCCAGGCGGAATGCGAGTACTCCTAATAAAGTCGGCTGTAGACGCAAATTAGGTTAATATATAGAAAATTTCTAAGTAGTATGGTTATGCTTAATCCAAAAAATATTTCTCGGGGACTCTTGTCGAAGTGCGTAAGGCCAATAGGGCAGGAGTATAAACAATAAAAAATAGGTTTATTTCAATGGGATTTTACAACTGCTCATGCCCCCTTAACAAGGAATCAAAATCATGATCTGCCTCAGAAAAAATATTATCGGACTCCGATTTAGCATTGCCATTTTGAATTTTGTAAATATGACTTTAGATTCGTAATCAGTGACCCCAAAAACCCCCGAGTAACAAATTTAAAGCCGATACGATAAATTTTTAATATTGTCGTCCGCCATATTGAGTCCGCCATTTTGAATTTTTTAAATTTGACTTTAGATTCGCAATCAGCGACCCCGAAAACCCCCGAGTAACTAATTTGAAGGCAATACGATGTATTTTTAATATTGTCGTCCGCCATATTGGGTCCACCATTTTGAATTTTTTAAATTTGACTTTAGATTCGTAATTAGCGACCCTAAAAACCCCCGAGTAACAAATTTAAAGTCAATACGATAAATTTTTAATATTGTCGTCCGCCATATTGGATCTGCAATTTTGAATTTTTTAAATTTGACTTTAGATTCGTAATCAGCGACCCCGAAAACCTCCGAGTAACAAATTTCAATCGATTTCATTAACTTTTGAAAATTGTATCCATCCTGTGTTAAATTTTGGAAAATTGTTTATTTTCAGGTGCTATTTTAAATAAAAAAATATGAAAAATCTTAAAACGCAAAGCATATTTTCAAACTAAAACTACACTGAAAAAATGTTAGGCCATTGGCCCAAAACTGGCCGACACTGGTTCCGAAACAACCAGTTTCCCTTTCAACCAGCACGTCAGACGTCCTTTTTCTAGACAGTACCTAGACATACTTTTTCAGCGCATGCGTTGTTATGTAGTTTAGGGAAACAGCTATCGGCACGGCGATTGAACAGAAAAAGTAAGTCTACTGTCAAGAAAAAGGACGTCAGACGTGCTGGTCGGAAGGAAAACACTTGTTCTGGCGTTTTAAGAGAACCAGTACAGCCAACAGCCTAAAACTTTTTCAGTGTATCGAAAACACGTTTTTTTATACCTAAGATGACTTGGAAAAATCGATATGACAACTAAAATTGGATCTGAAAAAAATTACTGTCCAAAATCTTGTATTTCTTGAGTATTTTTGAAAAAATAAGGGTTTTAAACGTCACTTTTTGGAAATTTTGACCATGCCATTCGAAAGAGCGACCCCAAAAACGTAAAGATATGTCCTTGTAGAATTTTAAATAATTTTTTTTCTTTTAATATTATGAGCTTGAAACCGAAGTTAAAAATCAGCACATTTGGGCGTTAAAGAGTTAATTTGTTTAAACAATTGTTGTTAAACAATTGGAAATTAAAAACAAAATTACGAGTATATCTTTTTTTATTTGCCCATAAATCCAATTGGGTCAAATCATACCTAACAAATCAAAGTTGTCCCTCAGTTCTCTGATTTTGGTGTAACTTTAAGAAATTGTAGGGGAATACATGCGAATAAAAATTCCAAAAAAGATTTTCGAAAATTTTTGGTTGTTCAGGGTTTTTAAAATTTTTTTTGAAATTTTGAAAACGCAATATCTCAGAGACATTTGGATGGATTTTAATGATTTTTTCAGGAATTACTTATTATTTACAAACAATTAAAATGAAAAACTTTGCAAAAAAATTTTTTTTGATTTAAATAAAAAATTTAAAAAATATTGTTTAAACAAATTTTTTGTTTATAAGCGTATCTTTAATTTTTTTTCTAATAGCGATATTTTGATTCCTTAGGATTTCACGAGTATTTTGACATAAAGAAATCAATGGAGACTCTTAAACTTTCGGAGATATTGTATTTTGTGTCTTTGCGCGCAGGGCTAAAAAGAGCACTGAAGCAAAGGCTCTGTGTACAAGGTAACGGGCAAAATTACCTAATACTTGCGTAAATTTCAATCAAATTGAATTCTTTCTTTTTTAAATCAATTAGTAATATTCTATGAACAAAAATAAATGAATAATAAATATTTATAAATAAATAATAAGTTATTAAAAAATAAACAAGTTAATGTAAATTAAAAAACAATAACAAAATTAAGAAATATCTTAAATACACTACCGTCTAAAAGTATCAGGACAATTACATTTGACTCTATAAAAAAACATGCCATCACTTTTTCAATCATATCTCGGAAATAAAAGGAGGTATAAAAAAAAACTTAAATACGGTTAAAAAGCTGATAAAATTCTGCGTAAAATAAGCCATTTTTGAAGTCATTTCGTTAACTATTTTTTGAGTTGTAGAGTGAGAAAGAAATAAAAAAATTATCAATTTTCTCATTTTTGTCTCTTGACTTCAACTTTTTCAAAAATGTAGAAAAATTAAGATACAATTTTTTTAAAAACACAGAAATCTTTGTTAGAATTTCAGCTTTAAAGTAATCCTTCAAAAATTAAAAACGGTTAATCCGTCTTTGATGTATAATTAAAAATGTAAAGCCGTGTTTCGACCAAATTGGTGCATTGAAATTCAACAGTGACGACTCGATTGTGGCTTCGCGCGGCAGCGAATGAGAGAGAAAGCAGGGACGAATTGATGTGGGGGAACGATGAACTTTTGAGTTTCTTTATATTACTCGTGAAACATCATTATTTATTATTCTCCTGCAAAAATTCGTCCCTGTTTTCTCTCTTTCGCTACCGCGCGAAGCCAGAATCGAGTCGTCATAGTTGAATTTCAATGCAGCAATCTGTCGAAACACTGCTTCACATTTTTAATAATATATCGAAAACGGATAAACCTTTTTTAATTTTCGAAGGCTTATTTTTAAGCTGAAATTCTAACGAAGATTTCTGTGTTTTTGGAAAAATTTTATCTAAATTTTTCTAGATTTTTGAAAAAGTTGAAGTCAAGAGACAAAAATGAGAAAATTTCATAATTTTTTTATTTCTTTCTCACTCTACAACTCAAAAAATAATTAACGAAATGACTTGAAAAACGGCTTATTTTACGGAGAATTTAATCAGCTTTCTAACCGTATTTAAGTTTTTTTGTACCTCCTTTTAGTTCCGAGATATGATTGAAAAAGTAATGGCATGTTTTTTCATAGAGTCGAATGTAATCGTCCTGATACTTTTGGACGGTAGTGTAAGTTCATAGTAGATTATTTGACTACTTTTTAACTACTCTGATTTGTTCAACAAGTCCTACATTAAATTAAACAACTTGTATTAATCATCAAAAAGTAGTTAAAATACATTAGATACATAGAAAAATAAAAAAGTAATATATGATGGAAAAGTAACATTTTATTCGTTTACATAAAGCGAAGACACAGTTCGTGAATCGAGTAATTCTTTATATGAAGAGCGCGCATGCGTAGACTTGACTTGTATAACTTCGTTCAGTCTCGTAACGCGACTGCGCGTCCGAAAGAGTGGATTTGTCAAAGAGGGGGTTCTAAGAGTCTCATTTTTGAATTAGCATTCGTTCGAGCACCCTCCATGTTTGTAGCAAGTGATAATTGTAGAACTAGGTCTTTTTAATAGTCTTTTTCATAGTTAAAAAGGAATTATAAACTTAAACCTAAGGAAAAAATTAAAAAGAAACGCAAAGAAACTTATTTACATTTACTTAAACCTAAAAAAACAGAAAACACAAATCAAACAAACAAACCTTAAACCACAAAAATGACACTAATAAACATGCAATAAAACCTGAAACTATTAAAAAGACTATTAAAAAGACCTAGTTCTACAATTATCACTTGCTACAAACATGGAGGGTGCTCATTGACAAATCCACTATTCCGGACGCGCAGTCGCTTAACGAGACTGAACGAAGTTATCCGAGTTGAGTCTTCGCATGCGCGCTCTTCATATAAAGAATTACTCGATTCGCGAACTAGGTATTCGCTTTATGTAAACGAATAAAATGTTACTTTTCCATCATATATTACTTTTTTATTTTTCTATTTATCTGATTTATTTTAACTACTTTTTGATGAATAATACAAGTTGTTTAATTTAATGTAGGACTTGTTGAACAAATCAGAGTAGTTAAAAATTAGTCAAATAATCTACTATGAACTTATTTGAGATATTTCTCAATTTTGTTATTGTTTTTTAATTTACATTAATTTGTTTATTTTATTTTACGCAGACAAATTATTTGTTTATTTTTTAATAACTTATTATTTATTTATAAATATTTATTATTTATTTATTTTTGTTCATAGAATATTACTAATTAATTTAAAAAAAAAGAATTCAATTCGATTGAAATTTACGCGAGTATTAGGTAATGTTGACCGTTACCTTGTACACAGAGCCTTTGCTTCAGTGCGCGTTTTGGCCCTGCGCGCAAAGACAAAAAATACAATATCTCCGAAAGTTTAAGAGTCTCCATCGATTTCTTTATGTTAAAATACTCGTGAAATCCTAAGGAATCAAAATATCGCTATTAGAAAAAAATTGAAGATACGCTTATAAACAAAAAATTTGTTTAAACAATATTTTTTTAATTTTTTATTTAAAACAAAAAAAAATTTTTTTGCAAATTTTTTCATTTTAATTGTTTGTAAATAATAAGTAATTCCTGAAAAAATCATTAAAATCTATCCATATGTCTCTGAGATATTGCGTTTTCAAAATTTCAAAAAAAAATTTTAAAAACCCTGAACAACCACAAATTTTCAAAATTTTCGAAAATCTTTTTTGAAATTTTTATTCACATGTATTCCCCTACAAATTCTCAAATTTTTACCAAAATCAGAGAACTGAGGGACAACTTTGATTTGTTAGGTATGATTTGACCCAATTGTTAGTTTTTTAATACAATGGCTGGTTTCTTCATGGGACTTAATGGGTCAAGAATTAAGGCTCCGGATCTTAAAAGGGCACTTTTAGCATTGATTTTAAATAGTAAAAGTGCCCTTTTAAGATCCGAAACATCAATTGTGATAACTAGCATAGGTAAAATTATTATCAAAAATTTAAAAAAAGATTTTAGTTTTTCGCTAAAAACACAATGAAGATCAATTCTAATCATTTCCGCTATATTTTTTCTGTAATCTACACGTAAAAATACATTGTAAGTATACCAATTTTCAACTCTCTAGGTAAAAAACTGTGATCGCTAGGGTGAAAAACACGCTTTTTTTGACGAAATTTTTTAAAACTTTGAGTTTTTCGATGAAAAAAATATAGTAGCATAGCTAGGCCGGTTCTGGAACAGGTTCTGATCTCGGCTAAGTACCCTCGGTCGGTATTTTTATACTTTCAAGTGGGTTAAAAGGGGTGCTTTGTTTTACCGACAGGGTTTAAGGTTCAACCAATAGATGGCGCCACTAAAAATATTTATTTAATTAAGGTAAGTTTAGTTATTTTTTTTATTTATTATTATTATTTATTACTATTATCATTATTTTATTAATTATAAACAATTTATAATTAAGGTAAGTAAAATTATTACTTAAAATTACAAAAAGCGTTTTAAATTCAAATTGAATTTCGCGCGTTACCGGCGGTGAGCTCACAGCAGTTTAATGTCAACCGCCACACGTAGCAGAGTGGTGAGTGCGCGTAGTGAGGTAACCGATTGGTGGGGAGAGAGACCTACGAGAGTGACTAGCACACAGTAGAGAGCTCATTCAGCTCATAGCAGCGGAGTGAGCAAGCTACAATAGAACCGAGCTGCCGGTGCTACCACTGCGTCGTGAGGATGGTGTCCGAGTTTAATGTGAGTAATATAATATAATATAATATAATATAATATAATATAATATAATATAATATAATATAATATAATATAATATAATATAATATAATATAATATAATATAATATAATATAATATAATATAATATAATATAATATAATATAATATAATATAATATAATATATTTTTAGGTTGCAGCATGAAGGTAACGAGGTGCCATTCCCCGCAACTCCTCCAGGGCCGACCCAGTCACCGTGGCACCAGGTGGTGAATCCACTACCACCTTCGGTGGAAGTCGGGACGCCACCGCAGTCACCTCTGCATGAGATGGCACTCGAGTGGCGTCCATTTTCACCGCCGTAGATGCTGGTGGAGAGGCCGCCGACACCACTATCAAGGTCACCGACACCGGATGTAACCGGAGTCTCACCCACCCTTTATTCAGTTGGGGACTCCACCCAGGTCGCCGACACCGTTGGAATAGCTGCCTACAACCCCGCCAGGAAGACCGCCACGGTGTAGGTCACCGATACCCAGGGCGCAGTCTCCCGAGCCCAGGGTAGAGGAAAGAGAGCCGGCGGGACCTCCACCAGAGGCGCAGCCGCTGCCCGCTCACGGTCGGCGTCGCTGCGATCGACGTCGGCGCGTTATTTTAAATTTAAATTTTAAACATTAATAAATTTTTTATTTTTTGTAAATTAGTATATTTATTTTGCGAATCCTATATAGAAATTGTTACGTCTGCGTTAGAGTAAGAGTATTGCGCATGCGTGAAAAGGTAAGGAAAAAATTTAAGGGTAGGGTATGCGTGAAAGGTTAGAGTGGGGGTAAATGGTCTAGTGCGCATGCGTGAAAGGTAGGATTTTGGCGAGTTTAGTCAGTAGCTGTTCTGTTCACAGGTTCAGCGGTTCCAAAAGCAGCAGATTCCCATTGCCACTACTAACTGTCTTTTTTGTTATATTTACTGTCTTTTTTGTTACATTTATTGTTATATTTACTGTGTTTATTGCATTTACTTTGTATTGATTTTTAGGTTAAGTTCTTTAGTTTGTAAGTTTGTTTTGCTTAGTATAAGTATTTTAGTTTGTAAGTTCATTCTTTTGTTAGTTTGGAAGTGTGTTCTTTTGTTAGGTTGTAAGTGTGTTCTGTTTAGTTTGTAAGTGTGTTAGCTTGTAAGTGTGTTTCTTTTGATTTCAGGTGCAGAGATGAAGCGGAAGGCGACGACCACCGATGGACCACGTAAGTATCCGAATTACGGTACTATTCTCGACGAGAGTGACATCACTGTTACTCTCATTAAAGAAGCCCTTGAGTTAATACCTTATTTAAGTAACGTAAATGAGAGACGCTCTTTTATCGAACGATGGGTTGTAGAATGCTCACAACATGAAAACTTGTTATCAAGCATTCTCAAGTCGATGTACTTCACACATCAAAGGCAAAGATGTGTGAACATTCTACAATCCATCATAAGGTTTCGCGCATTATTTGAGTCCCACGTAGTAGATGGCACTGGAATCGGTGACCCAGACATTAATAAACGTGTTCGCTGGGAAGAATGTGAGAGTGCGTTTGCGCTGTACACTAATGTACTGTCAGCCTTACATCCAAATGTCGTAAGAAGTGATCGTGTTTCTAACTATAAAGAATTTGAAAATGAGTTAAATTTTGACGGAATAGATTTCCCAGTAACGTTAAAAAATGTCCCGAAATTTGAAAAATTAAATGATATTTCAATTAATGTCTATGGTGTATTCCACGTCAGTTCAACACAAAAAATTTTATTAGGTTTTGGGATTCGGTTGAAATTGGGTAGATTATATCCTCTGGTGGTAGTAAATAAAATCCCCAAGCGATTTTAAAAAATTTCCAAAATTGGCGGACATATTGGATTTTTAATTTTTTTGTACTTTTTTTTGAAAAATATATATCTCTGCTTCTTCTTAACGGGTTTTAGTTTATGACCTCTTAAATTGTTCGTATTAAAATATACTTTTATTTAAAAAATTAAAATTAAAAAAATTATTTAAATTTTTTGTTTAAAAAATTAATTTAATTTTTTGAAAAGCCATAGAAAAAATATGCTACCTTCAATTTTGATCATTTTTTTACCATTTGTAGCCATAAATGTGTTGAACTTGTCCTGAAATTTTCATCGTGGGACAGCCAGTAGTTTTTGAGAAAAAAAATAAAACGTTAATTCTCGCATAGCGCTGTAGCGCTCAGTTTTAATGCCGCACGATTGTAAATGGAATTTTAATGAAAGTACGAGTTTTTATTAACCCTAGAACTAAAATATGATTTTTTTATGGACTAACGAAAAACTAGGCTGGTTTGGTACCCCAGATTTGAAACAATTGTAAAAGGTTACCTTTTTTGTAATTTTTTTAATTTGTCAACAATGTGGCTAATTTGAAAAAATTAAACGGATTTTAAAAGGTAAATAGAGACAATTTTATTTTGATAAAGGCAACTTGAAAATTTAAATATTATTTACGATATATACAAATGTTAAATGATTTTAAAATAGAATAAAAATTATTTATTACAAAGGAGGTTTCTATTTTTTACGGGGGAGTTTCCGAGGTCTTACAGTTTTTCTTTATTTACCTTTTAAAATCCGTTTAATTTTTTCAAATTAGCCACATTGTTGACAAATTAAAAAAATTACAAAAAAGGTAACCTTTTACAATTGTTTCAAATCTGGGGTACCAAACCACCCCAGTTTTTCGTTAGTCCATAAAAAAATCATATTTTAGTTCTAGGGTTAATAAAAACTCGTACTTTCATTAAAATTCCATTTACAATCGTGCGGCATTAAAACTGAGCGCTACAGCGCTATGCGAGGATTTACGTTTTATTTTTTTTCTCAAAAACTACTGGCTGTCCCACGATGAAAATTTCAGGACAAGTTCAACACATTTATGGCTACAAATGGTAAAAAAATGATCAAAATTAAAGGTAGCATATTTTTTCTATGGCTTTTCAAAAAATTAAATTAATTTTTTAAACAAAAAATTTAAATAATTTTTTTAATTTTAATTTTTTAAATAAAAGTATATTTCAATACGAACAATTTAAGAGGTCATAAACTAAAATCTGTTAAGAAGAAGCAGAGATATATATTTTTCAAAAAAAAGTACAAAAAAATTAAAAATCCAATATGTCCGCCAATTTTTGAAATTTTTTAAAATCGCTTGGGGATTTTATTTACTACCACCAGATGATATAATCTACCCAATTTCAACCGAATCCCAAAACCTAATAAAATTATTTGTGTTGAACTGACGTGGAATACACCCTATGGTTTATCAAAATACTATGGGGAATTTTCTACACATCCTTTTCACCTCACAGCTGAAAAAAAATATTAGCATGTAAATCTTTTATATGTTGCCGACATGTACGCTGATGAGAGTGTTAAAGAGAATGTAATATTCGATGACGGCTTTATGGATTTCCATTATGTATAGATTAGAGATTTGTCACGCCTAGTGTCTAAACAATTATCTAAGAAGGCACATCGAAAACATATCTGTGACCGATGCTTACACTATTTTTCATGTGTTGAAAGATTGAATGCACACATCGAAAATTGTAAAAAAGTAAATGATTGTAAAATTAAATTACCGAAGCCCGATAAGAGTTTAATCACATTTAAAAATTTTAAGAACAAAGAAAAGGTGCCATATGTAATTTACGCCGACTGTAAAAGTCTACTTCTTCCAGCGGATGAAGATGTAGACAATTTAAGTAAGACTGAAGTGTTCCAACGTCACAAATTGTTAAGCATCGGATATTATATAAAATGTAGCTACGACGAATCATTATGTAAATATGTACCGTGTCCGAAAAATGAATCTGACCCTGCTAAATGGTTTATTGAGGAATTAAGGCAATTATCTGAAAAAATTGATAATGTATTTAAAAATCCTATACCAATGAATGCCTTAACTCCTCAAGAAATCAATGATTTTGAGCGAGCGACAATATGTCACATTTGTCATGAGAAAATACCGGCAAGCGAGAAGAAAGTCCGCGATCACTGTCACCTTACTGGCAAATATAGGGGTGCTGCCATGAATCATGCAATTTAAACTACCAAGACTGTCAAACAATTCCCGTGGTGTTCCACTACTTAAGTGGCTATGACGCTCATTTTATAATACACGCGATCTCGACGAGCTTTGAAGGAAAAATTGACCTCCTCCCCATTAACCCCTTGACTGTGGATGACGTGTATACACGTCATGAAAAAAACTGGCCCAAACAGTGGATGACGTGTATACACGTCATGGCCCAAACAAGAAAACATCTTAACGTACATTTACAAAAAAATTTACTCGGGGGTTTTTGGGGTCGCTGATCACGATTCTGAAGTCAGATTTTCAAAATAAATAATTTTTCATCCAAAATGGCCGCCAAAAATTTTGAAAAATTTTAAAAATCGATAAATTCTTTTGAAAATTCTTACTCGGAGGTTTTTGAGGTCGCTGATCACGATTCTAAAGTCATATTTTCAAAATAAATAATTTTTTATCTAAAATGGCCGCCAAAAATTTTGAAAAATTTCAAAAGTGGATAAATTCTTTTAAAAATTCTTACTCGGAGGTATTTGGGGTCGCTGATCACGATTCTGAAGTCATATTTTCAGAATACATAATTTTTCATCTAAAATGGCCGCCAAAAATTTTAAAAAATTTCAAAATTGGATAAACTCTTTTAAAAATTCTTACTCGGGGTTATTTGGGGTCACTGATCACGATTCTGAAGTCATATTTTCAGAATTCATAATTTTTCATCCAAAATGGCCGCCAAAAATTTTGAAATAGTTCAAAAGTGGATAAATTCTTTTAAAAATTCTTACTCAGGGATTTTTGGGGTCGCTGATCACGATTCTGAAGTAAGATTTTCAAAATGAATAATTTTTCATACAAAATGGCCGCCAAAAATTTTAAAAAATTTCAAAAGTTGATAAATTCTTTTCATTATTCTTACCATTTAAACTTTGAAAAACTAATAACAGATTCGTAATCAGCGACCCCAAAAACCCTCGAGTAACAAATTTTAAACAAATCCAATGAATTTTTCAAAACCATGACCGACATATTGGATCCGCCATTTAAAATTTTAAAAAACTAACACCGGAATCGTAATCAGCGACCCCAAACACCCCCGAGTAACAAATTTTAAGCGTATGCAATGAATTTTTCATAATCGTGTCCGCCATTTTGGATCCGCCATTTTGAATTTTAGAAAACTAATGTCAGATTCGTAATCAGCGACCACGAAAATCTCCGAGTAACGATTTTTAAGCGAATCCAATGAATTTTTCAAAATCGTGTCCGCCATATTGGATCCGCCATTTTGAATTTTTGAAAACTAACACTGGAATCGAAATCAGCGACCCCAAAAACCCCTTAGTACCTAGTGTCATGAAAATTTATTCACAAGAAGGTCTTACACATTTTGGGACCATTTTGTTATATTTTAGCTACACACTGAAGGGGTTAACAAAGAGAAGTATATCTCTTTTACTAAACACGTCAAAGGGAGTGAGGTCAAATTTAGATTCATTGACTCATTGCGATTCATGGCAGCATCCCTAGAAAAACTCGCATCATACCTAGACGAGTATAAAATTGTAAACTCCGTTTTTGCCAGTACGGTGACAGATTTGGATAAAATTAAATTATTGACGCCTAAGGGTGTTTTCCCCTATGAGTACTTTGACTCAAAAAGCAAGCTTGATGAGACAGAATTGCCCCCGATAGAGAAATTTTATAATACTCTGTATGATGCCGGTATTTTTGATGATGAGTATTCGCATGCGCTAAATGTATGGACCGAGTTTGACTGTAAAATCTCTACTACTCCTATGTGGAAGGGTTTCCGGAAATTTATTTTTTTTGTACGGAAATCATCCGGAAATCTTCCAGAAAATTTCCGGAAATTTATTTTTTTTTTACGGAAATCTTCCGGAAATTTATTTTTTTTTGCGGAAATCATCCGGAATGCTTCCAGAAATTTATTTTTTTGTACGGAAATCTTTCGGAAAATTTCCGGAAATTTTTTTTACGAAAATCATTCGGAAATTTATTTTTTTGTACGGAAATCTTCCGGAAACTTTCCCGAATTTTTTTGTACGGAAATCATCTGGAAATCATCAGGAAACTTTCCGGAAATGTATTTTTTTTTAAGAAAATCACTTTGGAAACTTTCCGGAAATTTTTTGTAAATTGATTTTTTTACGGAAATCACATCAGAAATCTTCGGAAAATCTTTCGGAAATTAATTTTTTTATGGACTTCACTTCAGAAACTTTCCGGAAATTGATTTTTTTACGGAAATCATCCGAAAATTTATTTATTTAAACGGGAAAATCCTTTTCGTACAAAAGTGCTTATAACCTTAAGATATTAATTACATTCAAATGCAAACGCTGGCATATAATTCACACAGTCGTGAAAATATGATTTCTCAATTTATTGATAAATGCAAACAAAGGTACACCGAAATTAATTTTTTTACGGAAATCACTTTGGAAACTTTCCGAAAATTGATTTTTGTACGGAAATCACTTCTGAAACTTTCCCTATTTTTCTCCATTTTGATTACTGCTGTACTATATTTAATGTTTTAACTGAAGAATTAAATCATAAACTTGAGAAACTACTTAATTCTTGCGTGAGATTTATATTTAATTTAAAAATTGAGGAACACATAACACTATATAGGAACACATAACACCATATAGGTTAAGGCTGGTTTGCCTCAACTTGCGAGTAACAGACGTCTTTGGTTTGTTGGTTGTCTGACGCATATTAATTTTATTCTTATATATTCTTCTTCTTATTATATATATATATATTTTTTTTTTTTTTTGCTTAGGGAAAAAACAAAATATGGTTGTCTTCTACATAGTATTGACTCTCGTCTGACGAAGGATTTTGTCGATATCTTTTTTTATTTAATTGATATTTTCTCAATCACTCTAGAGTGTCTTAGAATGTTATATCTCACAATTGTACTTTTATTTTATTGCATTATTGTGTTAACTTTACAAATTTTACAATTGTTATATTTATTTTGTTTGAGATTAATTTAATGTATTCTTTTTGTTACATGATTTATAAATTGCATGTTTTCTTTTACTGTATTTTCAATGCTTGTCCACGTGGATTTCCTAGGACAAAATAAAAAAATTGTAATTCTAATTCTAATTAATTTTTTTTAACGGAAATCATCCGGAAATCTTCCTGAAATTGATTTTTTTTACGGAAATCACTTTGGAAACTTTCCGGAAATCGACTTTTATTATATTGCGAAAAATCAAACTCAAGTGATAAAATTTTGTAAAGTAATTTAACTCATTGTGGAAATTGATTCCCATGTGGAAGGATTACGAAACGTTTTCCGTTAATTTTTCCGAAAATTTTCTATTTCAAAGAAACCTTTCATCGATTTTTGTTGTGGACCTGTGTTATTAAAAAAATTGTTTAAACATTTAAAAAAAGGCGTTTTAAAAGGTTTGGAAATTACGTTTCATCTTCAGAGGATAAATATATCAGGTTAATATTTAGAGGAGTGATGGAGGAAGGCTCACTGAGGCGTGCTCATTTCTGTTTTAACAATAATTTTGCAAGAAAATTACTTTATTAACGATTGGAAGTGGAGTAATATGAGGTTAAGAGATTTTTCTAGTTCAGCCGCGGCCACTAGCTCGAATTGACGTCACCTTCTTGTCAGTGACTTTCGCAGAAAATGCAACTTTTTAACCTTGCTGTTTAGAACAATTGTACGTTTAATAAATCAAGAAATTAAAACTCACACATTTCACGAGAAAAATAATAGTTTATTTAATTATTCACTGATTTTCGTTGATTGTAACAATTTTGTGTTAAAAAGTGTTTAGCGACAAGTGAGAATAATTATTACAGAAAAATGACCAATAAGTAAGCAAATGTTTTATAAAGAATATTGTGAAAATTGAGAACTCCACTCTGGAATGTTCGTAAGAGAGCCTTGCAAGCGGCGGTTGCACTTAGAGTTGCCTGCAAGGGTGAAAATGATTCTGGTCTTACGAACGCTGTTTAACTATCCAGAGTGAAAGGCATTGTTTTATATCAAAAGTGAAGAAGCTCTTTAATAGTAACTCTTAAATTAGATATTAAGAAAATGTAGCTGCACTTTAATTGCTCTTAGAAATGAAAGATAAAGTTGTTGCGAAAAGGGACGCTACCGATTTTCCGTACAAAATCTTAAAAACCGACTTTTTGATAAGAAAGGCGGAAAAAGACTGAATCAATGGAAAGCGTCCTTTTTTCAAGAGACGCCAAAAAGGTTGCAAAAAAAAGAGGGAAAAAGAAAAAGAGTATGTACATTTCAAAAAATGTTAAGATCAATGTTTCCTAAAAAGGTTCCTTAACTTGCTTATAAGTCCAGATGTGGTTACCTAGGACTTAAGCAGGCAATGTCATAAAAGTGTAGACTCGCTCCCGAGTTCAGAAATTATGTTTTAGAAGGAAACATAATTTTCTACAAAATTCTAAGATTTGAAAGTATTTCATTTTTAATTTTTAGTGAATGATTTTACACACTCCTAACACTTGCTTTTCAATACTTATTTCAAAAATTACTTGCTTTGCCAGACAGAAAAATATTTTGTCAAAATTGATTTTACCTGCTTCTTATGAAATGCCAAACTCTCGCCATATTTCGGAAAATTAATAAATTTCAATAGAAAAAAGAAATATTTTGTCAAAATTCATTTTAGCTGCTTCCCATATACTTTTCCAGACTCTTCCCTTAATTCTAAAAATAATAAAATTCAATAGAAAAGAGAAATATTTTGCTGCTTCCCATAACGTTGTCAGACTCATCCAATATTTCGGAAAATTAATAAAATTCATTAGAAAAGAGAAATAATTTTTTCTAACACACGTAAACGAAAGTACAAATATGCAATTATTTAAAGGAATTTTTTTAAATAAATACTATTAATTTTATAATGTTAATTTATTATTAGATTATTAGAAACAAATATTCATAATACTGATTATATTGAGATAAGAATGTTTGACAATTAAAAATAATTATTATTAGATCAAAGTAAAAAAAGTAATTATTGGACAATACTGATTTTATCGAGATCAGAATGTTTTAAAATTTTTAAAAATTATGAAATAAAAAAATAACAATTTTATACATATTTAATGTTCCAGGAAAGACGTACTTTCCACTCTCTTTATAGGTGAGAAATGATGTACTTTCGGTGCGTGTGTTAGAAAAAATAGTATGTGCACCAAGGAAGGAAAATAGTGATTTTCCCGAGGGTCCCGATTTCCGACCTGGCCCCGGTCGGATTTTCTGGTCTGGCCCAGAGGCAGTAAATTTTTTACTGCCTGAATATTTAAAATAATAAGAATGGAATCCTCCTATTGATAAAAACGGTTGTCAATTTGGATGTTATGTCATCCAAATCATTTCTTGTTGAAGAAAAATAGTAATTTTTATTCAAAATATAGGCAATTCCACGTGAGATTTAAGTCGACCTCTTAAAATCGGCCAAAAATATTTTTTGTCCAACGCCTTCGTGGAAATAGAACTATTGTACGCTAGGCACCAATGGAGGAATGTAGTACATTTCCCCACTGGTGGTTTGGCCAGTGGTGGAATGAGAAATTGATTAATCGATTTATTTTATATTAGACTTAGAACATTTTAGGAACAGAATTTTGAGGACACTCTGGGGATCTTTGGGGACACTTTCAAGACATTTATTTTTGAAAAAATTTGGGAAAAATTTTTTTTTCAAATTTTTATTCAAAATTTTTTTCAAAATTAGATTTTGTTTCACTCTTAGTTGTTGCTATAACATCATTGTAATATTTTGATTTCGATAAATCAAGAGTAAAATCAAGTTAAAATTTTGAAAAATTAATAGTTTAAATTTATTATTCATAACAAAATTTTTTGCAGTTGTAAGACAAAATAGTATGTGCAACTTGTGGAGAACAGCGATTTTCGCTCGCTCGATTGTTGCGCGCGCTACGCTTGCGCAGAAAACTTCGAGCTCGCGAGAAATCGCCCTTGTTCTCCACTCGTTGCACATTTTACTATTTTCTATTCTGTATTGAAAAAAAACAGATACGTATTTTTTTATTGTTGTTTAATTGTCCAAATTTTCGAGTTATGAATTTTAAAAATTTTGGACTTTTAATTGTAGACCTATATTCAGTAGCTTATAAGTCCGAAAATATTGAGTTTAGGAAAAAGTTGTCAGAAAATGAAAGTTTTAGTTTTCTTTCGACTTTTAAGAAATGTAAACAAAAAATTTTTTTTTTAAATTTTTTATTAAAAAAAAATTTTTTATAAACAAATTAATTTTTTTTAACTTTGGGCCGGATTTTTTTAAATTTTTTTTTAAATTTATTTATACCTTATAATATAGAGAAGATTTTCCAAAAAGTCCCGAAATGGGCCTGATGTGTTAAATGAGTTTTAAAACATTTTCAAAAATCACTTGCAAGTATCACAGTGGGATTTTTGAAAATGTTTTAAAACTCATTTAATACATCAGGCCCATTTTGGGTCATTTTGGAAAATCTTGTCTATATTATAAGGTATAAATAAATTTTAAAAAATGAGAAAAAATCCGGCATAAAGTTAAAAAAAAGTTAATTTGTTTATAAAAAAAATTTTTTGTTTACATTTCTTAAAAGTCGCAAGAAAACTAAAACTTTCATTCTTTGGCAACTTTTTCCTAAACTCAATATTTTCTGACTTATAAGCTACTGAATTACAATTAAAAATTAAAAGTTAAAAATTTCGAAAATTCATGACTCGAAAATTTTGACAATTAAACAAAAATAAAAAAAATACGTATCTGTTTTTTCCGATACAGAATAGAAAAAAAATATTTTTGCCCGATTTTAAGATGTTGACTTAAATCTCACGTGGAATTGTCCATATACTGTTAAATTTTTTTACCAATATCCACTCTAAATTATTAGGCGGATGACTACTGTTTGGTGGCCGACTACTATATGGTTTACCCTATACCACAAAAATTTCAATAGCAGTCAAATCGGAAAAATTTCCATGGCCCCGGTCAGGAACCAGATCTGGCACGAGACATGGCCCCGGTCGGTTATATTGTTTCATCCAGGCCGGGGCAGGTTACATTTCCCGAAGTGGACCTGGTCTGGCCCTGACTAGGGCCAGGTCAAAATTTCTGCACGGGATATTTCTCAAATTTGATAAAATTTAATAGAAAACAGAAATATTTTGAAAAATTAATCTTAGATGCTCCCCATAGAGAAGATTAGGTGCAGTTGTTACCAATGGAATATCTCAAAAACGAATATAGGACAAAAAGTCCAATCCAAAATATCCACACCAAAACATCCAAGAAAAAAAATCCAAAGTACAAAAAATCCAAAGAGAAAATGTCCAAAGTAAAAAAATCCAAATGAAATAAAAAAAATAAATCAAACCAATTTTGAGGATGAGAAGACTCTTAAATTTATTCCGTTTGTATTCACATTTACATGTGAATATGGTGACCAAGTAATTTGATATATTCTAATTCTTTCTCCTCCTGTGAGTACTCTTCGTAAGTTTTTTACATGTACTCCACATCGGCTTGTTCCTTTTGTAAGTCTTTGAGAAAGTGATACAGGCTTGGATGACTTCGTCCGACTAAAATTTGAAATCTATTATGCCACCCTTCCGAGGCATTGTTGGTACGAGCAGTTCCCTGAAGTACTGAGTGATAGTGGTTCCAAACAGACGGATGATAACGCACCTTTACGGCCTTTCTTCTTCCGACAGCCCGAATGCCACGAATGTAATTTACTTCAAAGTAATTTACAACTGGGGCGAAATCTTCGGGAATTTCGTTGTAAAACATGTCAAATATATTGACAACCTCTTCTGGAGGCACAAAAGCTAATGCGCACATACTTTGTGCAGCTTCTCTGATGCTCAAATCGTTCACATCACGATATCGTTGCTGAAGACCCTCTGCTTGAATTTTGCGGTAAATATTTTGACTGAGATGAAATAAGCACAATTTTATAATTTCCGAGTTAAAATGAGTTTTTATTGCGTTTATTATGCCTAGTTCAAAATCGGTCATAATAGTTGTAGGATGTTTCACATTAATACCACTACTCTCAGCGTAGGACGATACGACTTCCAAAACTTTTGCGTATGCTTCTTCTTTCTTGCTTTCTAGGAGGCAGTAAACAAAAGGAAAAGCAATTTTTCGTTCTATGCCCTTTTTAACTTGCAGAACAGATCCCATTATTGTAAAGAGCTGGAAGAAAATGGAAGGAACCGTTTGAAACGTACCATCCAGGTACCATATATCCGATTTAAAAAGGTTTTTTCAAATTTTCACGCGTTGCAAATACTAAAATTCTCCCACAGCTCAAATTGTATTCCTGATCGCTATATGAATTGTATATTAGAAAATTTTCACCGACCAAATTTTTTGTAAATATATCAGGCAAATCTTCCAGATCTTCGATATTTATAGGGTTAGAAGACAATAAACGCAAGCGTTCTCGTTGAATCGTTTTACGAATATTAGGCATCTCGGGCAACTGTGCTTGTACGGATTCTATCACATTTTGCGCTTCTCGCATTACTGCAGACGGTGGACGTTCAGGATGAGTCTGTGCTGCTCGCTGCACGTAAAATTTTTTTTTTAATAAAAAAATATTCCATCCATTCTAATATTTCTTTTCATATTAACATTTTTTTTAATTACCTTTATTTTAGACATTATACGTAAAGCTTCAACCTCTTCAGGGGTAGGTCCATGACCGGTATGAGACTCAGCTGAACCACCTTTTCTGATCATAACATTTCGTCCTCCACTAACAGTAGTCAAACGTGCTGCACAAGTTTTATTATTTTTGCACTTCCAATATTTTATATCACCTCTAACATAAGATCCAACGTAAAGGAACCCTTCAAAATGTCCATAGGTGTTTCGACCTTTCACAATAATTTCTAATTCTTGTAAAGCCATTGTGCTTTAAACACGTTGCAAAATTCAAAAATTTTTACAATTCAAAATGAATAAATAATGATTAAAATGACTTTGAACTTTATAATTTTGAAAATTTTGAATAAATGTGAACGAGAAAGAGAAATTGACAGAAGATTAAAGAAAAGACAACCGCATAAATAAAAATGACAATTTCACATTGCTTTTTTTTTGGAATTTTTTCAATTTTGGACTTTTTACTTTTACTTTGGACATTTTGACCAAGACATAAAATCCAATCTAAAAAATCCAGCATAAACAATTTTCAAAATTTTTTTTTGGATTTCATTGACTGTGGACTTTTTGTCTTGGACTTTTTGGTTTGGAATTTTTGTCCAGGTACCCTCAAAAACAATGATTATTTTTTATAAAAGATTTTGTTCAATAACCTTATCGACTGCGTTTGACAGAAGCAATTTCGAAGTGATTTCCGTAAAAAATCAATTTTCGGAAGATTTCCAGATGGTTTCCGTACAAAAAATAAATTTCCAGAAAGTTTCCAAAGTGATTTCCGTAAAAAAAATCAATTTCCGGAATATTTTCTAAAAGTTTTCGAAGTGAATTCCGTAAAAAAAAACAATTTCCGGAAGATTTCAGGAAAGTTTCTGATGTGATTTCCGTAAAGAAAAATCAATTTCCAGAAAATTTTCGTAAAAAAAATCAATTTCCGGAACATTTCCGCATTATTTCTGGAAGATTTCCATAAAACAAATCAATTTCCGGAAAATTTCTAGATGATTTCCGTAAAAAAACCAATTTTCGTAAGATTTCAGATGATTTCCGTAAAAAAAAATCCCAGAAGAATTTCGTAAAAAAATAAATTTCCGGAAGATTTCCAGCTGATTTCCGTTAAAAAAAATAAATATTCGGAAAAATTTCGGATAATTTGCGGAAGATTTTCGTTAAAAAAAATCAATTTCCGGAACAGTTTCGCATTATTTCCGGAAGATTTCCATAAAAAAATCAATTTTCGGAAGATTTCTAGATGATTTCCGTTAAAAAAATAAATTTCCGGAAAGTTTCTGGAAAATTTCCAGATGATTTTCGTAAAAAAATAAATTTCCGGAACATTTTCGCATTATTTCCTAAAGATTTCCATAAAAAAATCAATTTCTGGAAGATTTCCAGATGATATCCATTAAAAAAAATAAATTTCCGGAACATTTCCGCATTATTTCTAGAAGATTTCCAGATGATTTCACTTCAAAAAAATAAATATCCGCCTTGCGAGGAAAGGTTTCTTCGTGAGTTTCGTATAATTTTAATTTAACGTCTGCTTATGTTTAATATAATAAAAGACGAATGTTTTGAGTGGGGAAGAAGTTAGATACAAAAATAAATCTCGGTCAAAGAACAAGAAAAAAGAATAAATTCATGATTTACTTTCGCCACGCCAAATTTACTTTCGCCACGCTAAAAATTACTTTTGCCATGCTGAATTTACTTTCGCCACGCTCTTCAGAGCAGTTGAGAAAAGTTCTACTTTCGCCACACTTTTCTCCCCAGAAAAGAACTCCTTTCAGAGCAAGTGTTGGAGAAAATCAATTTCCGGAAGATTTCCAGATGATTTCTGTTAAAAAAAATAAATTTCCGGAAAGGTTCTGGAAAATTTCCGGATGATTTTCGTAAAAAAAATAAATTTCCGAAACATTTCCGCATTATTTTCGGAAGATTTCCATAAAAACAATCAAATTTCCAGAAGATTTATAGATGATTTTCGTAAAAAAATCAATTTCCGTAAGATTTCCAGATGATTTCTGTAAAAAAAATAAATTTCTCCAACGCTTGCGGAATCATCCGGAAACTTTCCGGAAATTGATTTTTTTTGCGGAATTCTTCCGGAAATTGATTTTTTTTACTGAAACCTCCCGGCAATTATTTTTTTTACGGAAATCATCTGAAAATTGATTTTTTTACGGAAACCTTCCGGAAATTGACTTTTTTTACGGAATTCTTCCAGAAATCGATTTTTTTACGGAATTCATCCGGAAATTGATTTGTTTTTACGGAAACCTTCCGAAAATTGAATTTTTTTATGAAAATTATCCGGATGTCTTCCGGAAATTGATTTTTTTACGGAATTCTTCCGGTAACTGATTTTTTTCACAAAAATAGTTTTTTTTAACGTAAATGATCTGGAAATTTTCATGGAATTGATTTTTTTTACAGAATTCTTCCGGAAATTATCCGGAAATCTTCCGGAAATTAATTTTTTTTAACGGAAATCTTCTGAAAATCTTCCGGAAATTAATTTTTTTACCCAAATCACTTTGAAAACTTTCCGGAAATTGATTTTTTTTACTCAATCTATCTATGGAAATATTCCCAGGCTATACTCAGAATTGGTCAATTTTATGTGGGTAGGTATATCTCACACAGGTTCTCATTATGATTGTAAAAATAGTCCTTAGAAAGACAACAACCGATCTTAAAAATAAGTCCTCAATTTAATACTACAACTAGTCCTCAAAGAAATCCTCAATATAAGCCTGAAACTAGTCTTCAAATAATTCCTCAATTAGACCAAAATAACGCAAGTCCTCAAAAGAGTCCTCAATCTAATCATAAAACTAGACCTACAACAAGTTCTTAATCTGATCCTAAAACTAGTCCTGGAATAAGTTCTAAATATCATCCTAAATCTAGTCTTAAATCAAGTCCTCAATCTGATCCAAAAACTAGTTTAAGGATCATATCTAGGACATAATTCAGGACTAGTTTTAGGATCAGATTTAGGACTTTTGTGAGGACAAGTTTTAGGATCGAATTTAGGACTTGTTTGAGGACAATTTTTAGGATCAGATTGAGGAATCGTTTGAGGACAAGTTTTCGGATCAGATTTAGGACTTGCTTGAGGACTAGATTTAGGATCATATCTAGGACTAAAATACGGACTTGTTTTAGGATCAGATTGAGGACTTGGTTAAGGACTAGTTTTATGATCAGATTTAGGACTTGTTTGAGGACTAGTATTAGGATCAGATTGAGGATTTGTTTCAGGACAAGTTTTAAGATCAGATTCAGGACTTGTTTGAGGACTACTTTTAGGATCATATTTAGGACTTAAATAAGGACTTGTTTTAGTATCAGATTGAGGACTTGTTTGAGGACAAGTTTCAGGATCACATCTAGGACTTAAATAAGGACTTGTTTTAGGATTATATCTAGGACATGATAAAGGACTAGTTTTCATCATAAAACTAGTTCTTAATCTGATCCTAAACCTATGCTCAAATAAGTCCTCAATCTAATCCAAAAAAAGTCTTCAAACAAAACCATAATATGATCCAAAAAACTAGTCCTCAAAGAAATCCTTAATATGAGCCTGAAACTAGTCTTCAAATAATGCCTTAATTTGACCAAAACGCAAGTTTTCAAAAAAGTCCTCAATCTAATCACACTGTGCAACAATTTTTGGTTTATTGTTTCTTTCCCAAATAATTGTAGGCCTAAATAAATTGAAGTAGATGTATGCAATAATGAAATCCCAAAAGGATTTTACAAACCTAGTTCATTTTATATGTTTATGAAATTTTTTTTTTTGTTCATGTTACAAATTGTGATATTTTTGAAAAATCTTGCGTCTTCCGTGACATATAATTTTAAAAACAGATAAAAATACTTTTTAAGAAAATTGTTTTGAACATTTTTTGCTTGTAAAAATTATTAAACAATTTAAATATGATTATTTATTTACATTATAGTTATAAAAAATTCTGTTTTACCGAAATTTTTAAAATTTTTTTTACTTCCTTCCAATTTTGTCAATATAATTTTATTTTAATACATTCTTGTTACATAATATTTTATTACATTAAAAATAATAAAATTTGATAATAAAAAATTCAGTTAACAAATTTTAAACCTAAAAAATAGTACACCCTGAAATTATTCATTCATTTTATGAGAGCAGTTGTTTTATTTTTATTTGTGTCGAGAACATTTTAAAGTAAAAATGGTTTGTAATATAAATAATTTTTGTTATGTTTGTGGCCACTTTACACCACTTAAAATAAAGCATGGTTCTTTGAGCGAAGAATTTAAATTTGCCTACGAAAAATATTTTAATAATCAAGTTGTTTCGAACGTAAGTTGGGCACCAAATGTTGTTTGCAAAAACTGCTACACTAACCTCATGAGTTGGATGCATAGAAAAATTGAATGCATGCCGTTTGGTGTACCAATGATTTGGACGGATCCGGTGAATCACGTTTCAATAAATTGTTACGCCTGTATGAATTCTAGCACGGGAATGAATAGACAAAAATTAAAACGAAAAATCTACGTCAGTGTAGTAAGTGCTCAAACTCCATTACCTCACTCAGAAAACATTCCATTGCCAATACCACCAAGTCCAGACCTTCTATCTGTCTTCAGTGCAGAGACAAATTTCAGTCAACCGTCAGATAAATATTCTTTGTATGAACCTGAACCAACTAAATCCAATGAACCAATTTTAATTATCCAAAGTCAGCTAGATTTTATCGTTTCGAAATTAGAACTTACCCAACGTAAATCAGAAGAATTGGCTTCATTTCTTAAGTCACAAAATCTTTTAGCACGCGGTACAAAAGTGTCAGCATACAGAAATCGGCAATCAGAACTGCAAAAATTATTCTTTGTGAATGATGAGAAAACATCTGCGTACTGTAATGACGTCGAAGTACTAATGAGTCACATGAACATTGATTATAATGCGGATGATTGGAGATTATTTATTGATAGTTCTAAATTAAGTTTAAAAGCAGTTTTACTCCATAAAACGAACACAAAACCGTCAGTTCCAGTAGCATATAGTGTAGAAACCAAAGAAACATACGATTCATTGAAGATTATACTGGATATGATTCAGTATAACAAACATAAATGGCGAATATGCTGTGATTTGAAGGTTGTTGCAATTCTTTGTGGTATGCAATCTGGGTACGTGAAGCACATGTGCTTCATGTGCAATTGGGACTCACGATATAAAGGCGACCAGTATAAAAACTATACATGGAAGAGCAGAGAATCGAGTAAACTTAAAAATGCAAACGTAATTCGAGATTCATTAGTACCAAAAGACAAAATTTTATTGCCTAAACTTCATGAAAAACTCGGAATTGTTAAAAATTATTTAAAAGCTGTTGTTAAAAGACCTGAAGTTTTTGATTTTTTGGCTCAAATTTTCCCTCGACTCAGTCATAGCAAATTGAAAGAAGGTATAAAAACTTTATAAATATAGTTACTTTAATACTAGATTTTTGAAACTTCGAACATTCAGACTCAAATTTGCGTATTTTCTTCCTAAAGAAATTGTAAATGGTCCAGATATTCAAAAATTGATAAAAAGCGAGTCACTTAACAATATATTAACCAATGATGAATTGACTGCTTGGCACTATGTAAAGGAAGTCATTGCAGGATTTTTGGGAAATCATCAATCTGATGATTACCAAAATTCTGTTCATTCAATATTAGCTGCGTTTTCGAAAATTGGTGTCCACATGTCCTTAAAAATCCACTTTATGCAATTCCATCTTGATTATTTGAGTCGACAGTTATCCACAGAGTCAGACGAACATGGTGAACGCTATCATCAAGTTGCCATGCCATTTGAAATGAGGTGATGAGCTTCGTTGTTTATTTTAACAAGCATTTTAATATAAAAATGTAAAACTTTACAGATACCGAGGGAAAAAATCTCCCGATGCAGTACTTGCAGAAATTTGTTGGTGGAGTAAAAATATTTTCGAATATGATAGAGAAGAGGTACAGGAAGAGCGAACGGAAGAAGAAGCAGAAAATGAGAATTCTGACTTGTACTATTTTGACGACAGCGATGAAGTTGATGATTAGGAACCAACCCTATAATACAAAACAGCTTAAACCTTATTTGAAATTAATTAATTAATTAATTAATTAATTTTTATTTATTTTTAACTTAATGAATTCCATTGCTACATGTGTTTATTAATATTAATATTCTCTACTAATATCTTATTAAATTGTCAAACTTGGCAACAAAAACAAAAAAAAATGTTGAATAAATACAGAAAAATTCGTTAAAATAGCTTTTATAATCACTATAAAAGAAATAAGTACTATACTTACACCTTTTTAATTACAATTTATTTAATACATATACTTTACACATCACTTCATACATTTTTCTATTAAAAAATGGCTAAAGATTGAAAATTTTAAGAAAATTTCACAAAAATGAGTTTAACTTCAAAAGCTTATAAAAAATAAATTTGAGCTAAATTTTAAAAACCCGTTAATGGTTAAAGTACTGTATAATTATACTATCATTTAGCACTAGGGCCAACCGGGAAAGAAAAATGTGTTGCACAGTGTCATTAAACAAGTCCTTAATTAAGTATTAGATATGATCCTGAAACTAGTCCTTAAACAAGTGCTAAATCTGATCCTGAAACAAATCATGCATTATGTCTTAGATATTATCCTAAAACTGGTCCTGATTCAAGTTCTAAATCTGATCCTGAAACTAGTCCTAAAATTACTCCTTAATTTGATCCTAAAGTAAGTTTTCGACATGATCCTAAAACTGGACCTCAATGAAGTGATATCATTAAAAAACTAGTCCTTAAACAAATCCTAAATTTGATACAAAAACCACTTCTAAAACATGTCCTCAATCTGATCCTAAAACAATTTCTGAAATAAGTCTCAATCTGATCCTAAATCCAACCCTGACCTAAGGCTTCAATATGATTCTAAAACTTAGTCTAAAACAAATCCTTATTCTGATCCAAAAATTAATCCTAGCCGCGTGAAGCTAGCAGACCAGCAGCGGTCCGCAGCCACACGTGGCAGCTGAAAATATGTGGCTGCAGACCGGTGTCGGTCTGCTAGCTTCACGCGGCTAATTAATCCTTAAACAAGTCCTAAATCTGATACTAAAACTAGTCCTTAAACAAATCCTCACTCTGATCCAAAAACTAGTCCTAAAACAAGTCCTCAATCTGATTCTAAAACAATCCCTGATTTAAGTCCTAGATATGATCCTTAAACTGAAGGCGCAGTGTTTTAAGCTCAAGGTATCCTAGTTTGATCCCAGCTTCGTAGGAATTTTTTCATTATTTCTCCACATTTTAGAAAAATTAAAATTAACCTTAAAATGAATTTAATACAATATTACTGAGTATCAACTTAGAAAACGTTATAAAAGAAATGTCTATTTAAGATATGGCGAAAAGTAAAAAAGATGTCTTTTAGTCGTCCCTTTTATGTCTTTTAGAAGTCCAAAAGACGTCTTTGAGACGTACTTTAGTCGTGCTTTCTTATGTCTTATAGACGTTTTTTTGACGTCTTTTGGATTAGACATAGAACGTCTTTTAGTTGCCTTTTTGATAACTCAGAAACATTACCATCATTGTCCACGAATAGTCCGCGGACAAAAAGGGACGTCTTTAAGACGTCCATGTGCCCTCTAAGAACTTGTCCTGAAAAAAAGTCTTAGATATGATCCTAAAATTAGTCCTATAACAAGTCGTAAAACTTCTCCTCACACAAATTCTTAATCTGATCCTACAACTTGTCCTGAATTAAGTCCTGATACGATCCTAAAACTAGTCCTCCAATAGGTCCTAAATCTGATCCTTAAACTTGTCCTCAAACAAGTCCTAAATCTGATCCTAAAACTTGTCCTCAAACAAGTCCTCAATCTGATCCTAAAACAAGTCTTTAATTTAGTCCCAGATATGATCCTAAAACTAGTCCTCAAACAAGTCCTTAATTTGATCCTAAAACAAATCATGCATTATTTCCTAGATATGATCCTAAAACTAATCCTCAAACAAGTCCTAAATCTGATTCTAAAGCAAGTCCTGAATTATGTCCTGGATATGATCCTAAAACTAGTTTTTGGATCAGATTGAGGACTTGATTTAAGACTAGTTTAACATGGGCTATGTGCAATTATATATGAAAACAGATGTATTGTTACTTGCAGATGTCTTCGAAAATTTCCGAGAACAATGTATTAAAGCGTACGAGTTAGATCCTGCCCACTATTATACGACCCCCGGTTTAACTTGGGATGCTATGCTCAAGTACACGAGCATAGGATTGCAACTAATAACCGATATCGATATAATTATGTTTGTTGAGTCCTGTATTAGAGGTGGTATCAGTCAATGTTGCAACCGATATACCGAAACAGGAGAAATTATTAACAACTCTCTTACCCAAAGAAAAATGTGTTATCCACTACCAAACGTTAAAGTTTCATTCAACACATTTTCAGCTTCTTCTTTTCCTAATTTTAACATACGATGTTTTCGTCTAATTGCCTCACTAGCTTTAGCAATTTGATGAATATATTCTTTTTCTTTATGAAACATGTTATTTTTACAAGGTTTCATATTGAACTAAAAATATTTTAGGAATGATCTTATATTTATAGTGTTACAAAGCTATCAAATCCTTTTCTATATCTTCCATCATTTAGATCAGAATCCTTATCAATTACTACAAAACCATACTTGTCTGAATTCCAACATGTTGAACATTGTTCTCGAAATTTATTAAATGTCATGTCAGTATTAACGTGGTCAACAAAAACATGCCTTAAATCTTTCTCATCTTGACGAAAAAGAACTAGTAAATTTACATTATCACGTACCAAATGTTTAGAAATGCGGGCATATGTTTGACAAAGATAAAAAGAATCAACATCAACATGTCTACTCATGCAAAAAAATTCCCTTACATTATCTTGCTTCTCGCAAGCAATATCATCGAATATAAATATTGAATTCCGTTTTGCATCTTTAGGAGTAATGACTTCTTCATGCTCACTAAATGGTAAATACTCTACTCCTTCAACATTACTTACAACTTTTTCTAAGAATTTATACATAGGTTGGTGTAGAGACTTTGAGTACAAGTAAATATTATCAAATCTAAGACCATTAGGATGTAAAATTAAAGAAAGTAGTACATTTGTCTTTCCACAATTTGATGGTCCACAAAAAATAGCTCGAATACTACCGGAAAACAAACTACCATGACGCTTCACTTTCTTGTCTTGTTGTTCAACAATCGAGTTTAGATTGACGACTGGCAGCTTGTGAAGTTGTTCCTTGAACCGCATCCTGATTTAGACTGCCGCTAAAGGAATAAATACAGCGCTTATATAGCTCACAAGTCATTCTAATTTTAACTTTCACAGAGTAAGGTATGATTATATATCATCACTCTCGAGGAAAAGGTTTAATTAATAAACTTATAAAGAAGTTGCCATTTGAATTACATTTGCCGGGTTATCAATATTGTGGACCGGGCAAAAAGTTAGCAAAACGTCTAGACCGAGTTGATCCAGGTGTTAATCCATAAGACACCGCTTGTAAAAAGCACGATATTGATTACTGGAAAAATCAAGAAAACGTTGAAGAAAGAAACGCTGCTGATAGAGTATTATTAGCTGACAAAGCGTGGCAACGTGTATTTGCTCCAGACGTACGATATAGTGAAAGAGCTGCAGCTTACGCAATAACAAACGCATTGAAAGCAAAATTAAAATTTGGAATGGGAGTAAAGAAGAAGATAAAATCAAAAAAACGAGTAAATCTTAAGAAAATTGTTGATGCTGCTTAGATGCTCGATCAACAATAAACTCATCTATTGAAACAGCTCTAAAAGCTGTAAGGAATGCAGGTGGTAGAGAAAAAGTTTTAACACCTCGTATTCTACCTGTGCCATCAAAAGTTAGTGGTCTGTTACCATTAATTCCAATTTTTGCTGGTCTAAGTGCACTTGGACGCTTACTGGGGGAGCTGCTGGTGTAGCAAAAGCTGTTAATAATGCAAGTGCAGCAAAAGAGCAGTTGAAGGAAGCTCAGCGTCACAATAGAGAGTTAGAAGCAGTTGCAATTGGTAAAGGTCTACATTTAAAACCATACCAACAAGGTTTAGGACTTCATTTGATACCATACGTTAAAGGACAAGGTATTAAAAGACGATGTAGAAAAAAAAAGTTTAAAGCTGCCTCAACGAGCACTTACAGATCTAGATTTACTTAAATATGCTAAAGAAATGAAAATTTCCCATTTTCGAGGAGTTTTTATGCGAAATGAACTAACTATAAGTGGTCCTCGAAAAAATGAATCCGCCATTATTAATTTAGATGATAAAGATGGTTCTGGAACTCATTGGGTTGCATATAAAAAAGATAATAATAAAGCAGTATACTTTGATAGTTATGGTAATCTTCAACCACCCTATGAACTTGTCAATTACTTAAGTTACAATACTTTAATACAGTATAATCATCAAAATTATCAAGATTATAATAGCTTTAATTGTGGTCATTTATGTCTAAAATTCTTATGTGGATAGCTTAAAATAACTCAAAAATATATTCTATATAAGTTTTTGTATGTCATTCCAGTTAATCAGTTTATAAAAAGTCATCAACATGGAAGAATCTTTTACTCTGACTATCTCAGGCAATTCATCTGTCCTGGAGACAATATTTTCCTCCGATAGAATTATTATCTAACAAAAATTATGTACTTGGCTTAGTTGAATTACTAACCTTCAATTCAATTCCTAATATTGATCAAGATAAAAAAAATTTTATATTGGTGATAAAGTGAGTACTATTCCCCCTGGAAATTATGAAATTGAAGATATTGAAAAATATATTCAAAACTCTATTGAAAATGGATCTGAAATTGTAAGAATCAAACCTAACAATAATACTTTACGTATTGAAATAACAAGCAGCCTTGAAGTGAGTTTTGAACAAAACGATTCAATTAGTAAATTATTAGGATTTACTCCACGAATATTGACAGCTAATAAGCCTGATACGTCAGATGTACCAGTAGCTATTCTTAAGGTAAATGCTATCAGAATTGAATGTAACATTACTACTGGTGCATACATACATAATAAAAAGGTACACACAATTCACGAATTTTTTCCAATTGTACCAGCTGGATATAAGATTGTGGAAGTTCCATCTCACGTCATTTACCTTCCAATCGCCGTGAAGACAATACATAATATTCAAGTAAGAATCGTTGATCAAGACGGAGATTTAATAAATTTTAGAGGTGAAACTATAACAATTCGATTACACGTTAAATCAACGTAATGGGAATTGTTTTTCATAGAAAAACTGGTAGAAGATATATAAAAGAGTTGCCATGTCAGAAGTCATTCATTCCTCAATCAGTTCGCAAGAGACTAACATCTCAGAACATACTATTTCTGAAGCAGCTCGGCCTAAGAGTTTATCAAGAAAACAAGGAAAAAAATTGATTTTTCACATACTTTTTATTTGTTGTTGTAACAAAAATGGAAGAAATTTTAAACATTCTAAGTCCAGTTAAATTTGATAATTCTGTGGCACACTATAAGATTTATGCACATCAACCATACATGTCATTAGCATTTAATAACAGTGACGAGATTCGAATTGCAGTTCAACATCAAGACTTGTACATTCTTCCCTCTAAAAGAACTTTACACGTCACTGGCAGAATTGTTAAGCCAAACAATACGCTTGTAACTAATACAAAGTTAATTAGCAATGGTATTTCCTACCTGTTTAATGAGATTCGTTATGAATTAAATGGTGTTGAAATTGATCGCTCTAAAAATGTTGGTATTACAACCACAATGAAAAATATAATTTCTCAAACACCTAATCAAATGATTTACTCTAAAAATCGGGCAAGTGCGAGTTGCACTCGCATTAAGATCGAGGGTTCCGTACACCAAAATAAAACTTATTTTTTATAAAAAAATATATATATAAGAAATATAATTGATTAAAATTAACATATATAAACTTATTGACCTGAAATTCGGTATACATATGTATTTTTATTACATGTAAATTACAAGAAAAAACTATAAAAATCCATATTGACAGGGTCATTTTTTGCAATTTTTCCAAAAAAATTGAATTTCTTTCCCTTCTAGTTCCCAAATATCTCCACCAATCAAGTTCGCTATATTTTTCCTGTAATCTGCACTTAAAACTGAACATCCTTACAGAATTTCAGCTCACCATTTTGAGATTTATAAAATTAAAGGGGGGGGGACAGGGTCATTTTTTGCTATTTTTACGAAAAAATTGAATTTTTTTCCCTTCTAGTTCCCAAATATCTCCACCAATCAAGTTCGCTATATTTTTCCTGTAATCTGCACTTAAAACTGAACATCCTTACAGAATTTCAGCTCACCATTTTGAGATTTATAAAATTAAAGGGGGGGGACAGGGTCATTTTTTGCTATTTTTACGAAAAAATTGAATTTCTTTCCCTTCTAGTTCCCAAATATCTCCACCAATCAAGTTCGCTATATTTTTCCTGTAATTTGCACTTAAAACTGAAGATCCTTACCGAATTTCAGCTCACCAGGTTGAGATTTGTAAAAGTTAAGGGGGGGGGGACAGGGTCATTTTTTGTAATTTTTTCGGAAAAATTCTATTTCTTTTCCTCCTAGTTCGCAAATATGTCCGTCAATTGTGTTCGCTATATTTTTCCTGTAATCTGCACTTAAAACTGAAGATCCCTACCGAATTTTAACTTACCAGGTTGAGATTTGTAAAAGTTAAGGGGGGGGGACAGGGTTATTTTTTGTAATTTTTCCAAAAAAATTGAATTTCTTTCCCTTCTAGTTCCCAAATATCTCCACCAATCAGGTTCGCTATATTTTTCCTGTAATTTGCACTTAAAACTGAAGATCCTTACAGAATTTCAGCTCACCATTTTGAGATTTATAAAAGTTAAGGGGGGGGGACAGGGTCATTTTTTGCAATTTTTTCGAAAAAATTAAATTTCTTTCCCTCCTAGTTCGCAAATATGTTTGTCAATCGGGTTCGTTATATTTTTCCTGTAATCTACACTTAAAACTGAAGATCCCTACCGAATTTCAACTCACCAGGTTGAGATTTGTAAAAGTTAAGGGGGGGGGACAGGGTCATTTTTTGCAATTTTTTTAAAAAAATTCAATTTCTTTCCCTTCTAGTTCCCAAATATCTCCACCAATCAGGTTCGCTATATTTTTCCTGTAATCTGCACTTAAAACTGATGATCCCTACCGAATTTCAGCTCATCAAGTTAAGATTTGTAAAAGTTAAAGGGGGGGGACAGGGTAATTTTTTCAATTTTTTCGAAAAAATTGAATTTTTTTCCCTCCTAGTTTGCAAATATATCCGTCAATTGGGTTCGCTATATTTTTCCTGTAATTTGCACTTAAAACTGAAGATCCTTACCGAATTTCAGCTCACCAGGTTGAGATTTGTAAAAGTTAAGGGGGGGACAGGGTCATTTTTTGTAATTTTTTTCGGAAAAATTCTATTTCTTTTCCTCCTAGTTCGCAAATATGTCCGTCAATTGTGTTCGCTATATTTTTCCTGTAATCTGCACTTAAAACTGAAGATCCCTGCCGAATTTCAGCTCATTAGGTTAAGATTTGTAAAAGTTAAGGGGGGGGGACAGCCCATTTTGCGTGGCTGGGACGGACACACGAGTGATTTCATAAGGGTTCCGTCAGTACACCTATGGTGTACGGAACCCTAAAAATGCTGGTTATCTACCTTATGATGATGATAGTAGAGTAACAAATGATGCTGGATATTTTGATGTAAATATTCCACTAAGTATGATTATTGGTTTTGCTGAAGACTATCGAAAGATTGTTGTAAATGCAAAACATGAACTTATTTTAACAAGATCTCGTACTGATCTCAATGCTGTAGTAAACATTGGAGCAGCTGAGCGTGAAGAATTTAGAATTATAATTAATAAAATTGAATGGTTAATTCCATATTTAATGGTAAATGATCGCCAAAAAATTGAATTATTGAAATTTATTAAAAAAGACTCACTTATAACAATGAGTTTTAGATCATGGGATTTGTATGAGTATCTGTTGGCATGCAGATTATTTAGAGCAGGATGTAGTCAATAAGAACACAAAAAAAAGGATGAAATCAGTCGTTTATTAAGAGCTCGTTGACGATCGAGACGTTCACGGTCGAAGCGATATCGAGAAGTAGAAGGAGTGCCTGCGCACACGGCAGTGACGTAGAATCAAACTACTGTTAGAGTCAAGCGAGATATTAGGCGCGAATATACAATATTTCAACACTCCCTCCCGAGATTGACTCGTCTACAATATAAATAAAAATGATCAATTTTACAAATTTCAAGCTAAAATAATTTATAAGTTTCTCAATTTATTTTAAATATAGTCGTTTCAAGTCCATCGTTTCTCAAGTTAAATATTCTGGACATTTCAGCATTGTCGAATTTGATATATGTAACTTCTGTAAATCTTAGGACACCTTTCGAACAGCTCATCTACCAATCTACCAATCATTATGTCTGAGTTTCATTCAGTAACGGAAAATTATTCAAAATAATTAATTTCGTCATTTAAGCATATTTATTACCATCGTCACATATCGTATACTGTCGTGTATTTCAGTTGTTCATTTAAATTTTTCTTAGAAGAACTGTCGTTTAATCATTTGTTTATTCAAACTGTCTAGAAGAGAAACTGTCTTACATATTAGTTGTTTTTTTTGAAATTACCTAAGAGGAATCTGTCGTTATTAGGTATATATATATATATATATATATATATATATATATATGAGGCATTCCATTTCAAAACGACCACCTTCGTAAACAATTGCCAATGTGAGACAATTTTTAAATGAATATTTCTTCCATTCTGTAGAACCAAATTACTTTTTATATTAGTGATTTCGAAAGTAGAATTTCTGAACTTTCTGATAATAAAAAAATATTTTTTTTAATAATTTAATTTAAATAGAAAATTGAGTTTGAAAGGTAAACTTTGAAAAATCTCAAAACACGTTACCTCCGATTTTAATAAAATTTATATCAAACGAAAGCTTGAATATTCTTCTTTTTATTTATCAAACGATAATAATGGACATTTCAGTAGATTTTGAGAAAATAATTAATTTTACAAACATTTCGAAGGTTATATAGAGAAAACCATTTATTAAGTATAGGACGGCATTTGTTTTTCTCAATTTATGCATAATAACCTTCTAAATGTCTGTAAAATTTAATTAATTAATTAAAATTTACTGAAATGTCCATTATTATCGTTTGATAAATAAAAAGAAGAATATTCAAGCTTTCGTTTGATATGAATTTTATTAAAATCGGAGGTAACGTGTTTTGAGATTTTTCAAAGTTTACCTTTTAAACTCAATTTTCTATTTAAATTAAATTATTAAAAAAATATATTTTTTTATTATCAGAAAGTTCAGAAATTCTACTTTCGAAATCACTAATATAAAAAGTAATTTGGTTCTACAGAATGGAAGAAATATTCATTTAAAAATTGTCTTACATTGGCAATTGTTTACTAAGGGGGTCGTTTTGAAATGGAATGCCTCATATATATATAGTTACACATTGAACTTTTATCACACAACTTTGTTGTTCGTTATTATATCAGCCAATTATTATGTAATTGAAAAACATTCGATATTTACACAATCGTACTTAACATATTATTTTATACAGTCTTGATGAACATCCGTCATGTCATATGCCTTAATTTATTTCGCCAATAGTTTTGTACATATCGTTGCAGCTTTATTATCATATTTAACTAGTCGTTGTAAATAAAACTTTGTCAAACTTTTTCGTCGGGGATTCGCTTATCGTCATAATTTTGTTAAAATATTGACTTTCATCAATAGCAATATCTAATCTCAAATTTCAATAAAAAATGTAAATTTGATTATTAGTATTTCAAGAGAAAATGTCTTGAAACAGTCGCATTACAAGAATCAAAATTACAAAATCACATTTGAAAAACATTATTTGCTATTAACAAAAACCCATGTTCAAATTAGCAAACAGATCGTATCGTCTACTTATGAAGTTCAAATATAATTTTAATTTCAGTCAAACGTTAAATTATTTATTTGATCAAGTTCCACTCGTTTCCAGTAAGATTATAATATAAATTTTATCTTAACTTATAGTTTTATCTATGTGATAGAAAACTAATCAATCGTTATTCTTTAAGAAATATTGAGAGCTTTTTCATAGAATTCCAAACTGTCATTTGTTTCCACGTTCCTTTCGTTCTTGATTTAATAACTGTTCTAATACATTTGTTGATTTTATAAAATTTATTAGCTGATCAGAATTTCGTTCACATCTGTTTCTTGTATAACTGTCATGCTTTTCGTTGTCTCTAAGTCGTATTTTCATATCTAACAGACATTCAGGTTCACATGAGTTTGATTAAGATCGTTATGAGTTATTGTTGTTAATACTGTTCGTATAAAAATTAATATTTAGATACTGTCGCATAAATTTATTTTAAATCATATAAATTTTTATGTTTTAAATACTGGAATTATTGACCTTGCTTTTAATTTAAGAAATCTTAAACTGTCGTATTTTCGATTGAAAAACTCATCTTAAATAAATATTTTGACTTTTTACTATTTTTAACTATCATTAGTTAATCTATTATGGAATATAATTTATACTTTGTCATCAAATACAATTCGTTATTAATTCTTCTCAACCAATCGTTTTAATTTTTAGATTCTATCGTTTGTTTAACAATCAACTGATTTTCACTAATCTTAATATAAATGTAAAATAAAATTTCTGTGTCTTATTTTCGGTTCTAATGAACTCGTCTTTTATATTGGATTCTTTAAAACAATCGCAAATGCAGAAAATTCAGTTTTTACTAATTTAAACTGTTTTCTGACTATATAAGTCTCGTAATTTTTTAGTGTGAATTTTATTTATTTATACTTTTGTTCAATTCATCTCCCTTCGTTTCTAATAATCGTTTTTAAGGTTTAGTAAACTGTTCTTTAATTTATCTCCCTCCGTTTTTAATAATTCGTCTTTAAGGTTAACTAAACCGTTCTTTATTTTATCTCCCTCCGTTTTTAATAATTCATCATTGTTTTTCTAAAAATTCACTGTCTTATCAATTTTTATTTTAATGAACCAGTCGTTTAAAGACAAATTTGTTTCTGTAATTGTTCTGCTTTAAGTATTTATTACATCATCTCTTACTATGAACATTTTTTTATTATTGACAAATAATAAACATTTGAGTCGTTTAATTTCATTTCGTTAAAATAATCGTTCATTATAAATTTACTTAGAGAAATTCGAAAGTTAATTTATTTATCGTATCATTTGGTTAAATCTTTCTAGGATTATATTTGTCAAGAAATATCGAAATTATCAAACTGTCGTATATATATTTTTGTATTGTAAAAACTTTTTCGTATAAATTCTAACATAGATGCATATATTACAATTTAGAAGACTGTCGTCAAAAATTATTTAAATTTTAGGCTTTAATTTTATTTCCATTATAATCCTTTAACTTTCGTAAAATAACCAATAGATATTTAATCAGTTTGTATACGCTACAATATAGCTTTATTTGTTTTAACAAAATCGTTATGAGAATAATTTGAATTTTTCTAGAATATTGTTTACTTACACGTTCGTTAATTTTCGCTTTATTATTGTGATGTAAAAATTATAACTTTTGCAATTGCTGACATTTTGAAAAATTTCGTTAACCATTTTATCATTGTCCTTTTGTAAAAGTTGGTAAAAATGTCATTTTTATAGTATTAATATATTTTTCAGTTATTTTCATCAAGTCGTTTGTTGTACAATCGTTATTTCGGCTTTCACTTATTTTTTAAATTTCGTTATTTTGATCCGTTTTTTATTGTAATCTACAGTAGTGTCAAAAACAATATTAAATATCTGAAGTATATATATATATATATATATATATATATATATATATATATATATATATATATATATATATATATATATATATATAAGTGTATATATATATATATATATATAAGTGTATATATAAGTTTGATGAAAACAATTCGTTCGTTTTAGGATTAAAACTATTCACATAAATATCGTTTAAATAAATCGAAAAACCTGTCTAAAATAACAGTCGAAATGATTGCTGCTTCTTTGAAAACATAAATTTGTATATTTATATTTTGTAACTGATGGCCCGGGATTTCAATGATTGTTTAGGAAAAGGGAAAGAATGAGGACACAAATGTAATTAAGAACGACTTCAATTTATTACACTTACTATTGGTAGGTTGTTTTACAACGATTAATTCCAGGATGGGGGGGGCTCGTGGTCTTTCCCAGCTTCCACTAATCACTCGAATTCTACTTGTCTTCCACAGTTGAAGACAATTGGGATTTCACAAATACGAATACTTGATCGCAACAGAACTAAATGGTCGGCGTTTCGACAACAACTGTCGGGCCTTCTTTTGAGATCTGGCGGCTTGAGCCCTTGTAACCTTTCGGTTAGTTCCGGGTTCAATCGTCAGATCTCCAAATTCCCGCGAATATTTGTAATCGCGTTACACCCCCCTCCCCTGGACGGGACGAAGTGTAACAAAATAAGAATATCAAGTTCTAACAATTATTTAATTCTTCGTAGTTTGTATCTAATTCTATAAACTCGCTATTTTCTTTTCTTTCCGTCTCTTGTAAATTTTTCACATTTTCCGCTAGGCTTGATTCTAATATGTCCTTGAAATTTTCCCGCTGTCGGTCCCAATTGATTCTGACATATTTTTTCCCGTTCGGTGATGGCTCGCAGTATCCTGCTCTGCTTTTGATATCTCGTTTCTCGCAGAATTCATCGTGGATGAGATAATATGGTCTTAAAATTTCCTTTTTACAGAATCTGCACTTCCATGGTTTCTTTAACTCCATATTTCTGAAACAAATGTGAGGATAAAAGAAAGAGAGAAAAAAAAATAAAAAAAATTAGTTATTAGTTAACTTATTCTCTTTTTTTTTGTAATTTCAAGAAGATTCTTTGGTTTCTGAAAAAATTTTTTCAATTCAGCTATAGTTTGTTTATTAATTAGAAATAGTACAAGGATTTTATTATATAATATTAAACAAAAAGGTATTTTGGCTTACATAAGCCTCTAGAATTATAACAAAATAATGGAATCGTGTACTATCATTCTACTTTGTAACTAAACCTTGTTGTCGAAAGATTAGACAATTTTTTATTGTTGATTTATTTTATTGGTTCGCGAATATTAAACTTATTGTTATTTCGCTGTTTTATATACTTTCGTGATTGTATATATATATATATTTTCTTTTATCTATAATCAAAATTAAACAAGAGTATTTTTTGGCTTAATTGAGCCTTTGAAAAACAAAAATAATGATATCGTAGTATACTTGTACTTGTAATTAAACTTGAATATAAAAAGACATAGAAATTTTAAATGGTTTGATAATTTTGTGGATTTGCTACTGTTAAGCTTCCTTCTCGTTTCATTGCTTCAATGAGTTCTTTGATTTCGCGATTATTTTTTTCTCTTTGTTCGGACCATTCTTGATTTTGTTTGTTTATTTCGGCTTCGTCTTCCTCCATTCTTCTCTGTCGATCTAGCCTCCACTTCATTTTCTCGTAGAAAATTTGTTTTTCTTTTATTGCACAGTATTGTGGTTTGCTAAAGTTAATCATTTCTGTTCTTTCGAATTTATCTTCTTGGTCCTGTATTTTGTTCTGATCCTCAAGTATTTCAGATCCAGAGTTATCGTTGTCAGTTTTGATTTGTTCTTCGTTTTCGGGGAAATCGTTGTGTTGAACATTGCCTCGTTGTGAGTCCTGGTCTTCTGATGTTTCTGATTCGGAATCCTTATAACGAACTTCGATGTGGTCCTCGTTTTTGTATTCGTAGTTTTCTATCAGGTCGGGAATTTCTGAGTCGTTGTCATCTTCTGCATCTGATTCGTTTTCGCTTTCGGATTCGGACATTTCTTTAATTTGCTCTTCTCTTTTCATAATTTCCATCAATGTGTCTTCGAATTTCTCCCGTTGTTCTCTCTTCTCGGTTATTGTTGCTTGAATTTCTGCTATTTCCCTGGTTAATCTGGTTATGTCCATGGTTATCTCGTTCTTTTTGTTTATAATAGTTCTCAGTAAATCGGCCTTTAGTTCGTTTTTTCCATTTAGGGACAGTGGTTGCCATTTTCTGAAAAATAGAGATTATCAGATATTCATGTATTTGTAAATGTTAAAATTAGTCGTCAGTTTGTTTGTTTTATTTTCGTGATTTTTCGTTTATTCTCAAGTATTTTCTATTTAAATTTTGTTCCCTATAACTTTTCTTAAATCATTTACGTTCCAGATTCCGATAGATTTACCACGAATTTTCGTTAGTTCGTACCTAGTGGGGGAAAGTTTTTGTATTATTTTAAAGGGACCTTCGAAATCTTTTTTTTAGTTTTTTCGCTATGCCTAAATCTTTATTTAATATAGATTTATCTTTTTTCCATACTAAATCTCCCACAGAGAATTCAATGTTTCTTCTGCGAAGATTATAGTATCTCGCTTGTTTTTCGTTTGCTTTATCGAGATTTTTCTGGACTTCTTCTTTAATAATTTGCAGTCTTCTTAACCTTTCTGTCCATTTATCTACTTCTTGGAACTCAATATCGTCCGGGTTTTCTATGTCGTTTTTTAATGTTTGGAACGGTTGGAGTTCTCGTCCCAAATTTAAAAATGCGGGTGTAAAATTTGTGGAAGAATGTTTGGCAGTGTTAAGGGCAAATTGTAGGTCTTCTAAATTGTAATCCCATAAATTTTGCTCATTTTCCAAGTAGGCTTTGAGGACAGTTTTGATCGTTCGGTTCGATCGTTCAGTCGGATTTGCCTGGGGATAGTATTTAGGGGTGAAGGAGTGACGAATTCCAAATTTTTCTGACATTTCACGAATAACTTTGTTCGAGAATTCTGTTCCATTGTCTGAAATTAGTATTCTGGGTGTTCCCCATCTCGAGATAATTTTTTTGTGGAATTCAGATTCTATTGTTTTAGCATCGGCTTTTTTGATAGGTATTATTTCGACCCATTTCGTAAAAAGATCTGTAAATACCAAAATGTATTTATTTCGATTTTTGGATAATGGTAATGGGCCTATAATATCGGTGGCAACCATCGTCCATGGTTCCTCCAATATCCTTTTACCCATTGGTCCAATTTTCGGTTGATTATTAGGTTTTTACTCTTTGGCAAATATTACATTTTTTCACGTAATTCACGATTTCTGAGTACATCCCAGGCCAAAAATAATTTTCTGCAATTCGATGGTACGTTTTTTCTGTACCTAAATGTCCTGCTTGAATGTTATCGTGATTTTCGATTAATACTTGGTTTCGTAAGTTTTTTGGAATGACTAATTTCCATGGGTTTTCGTCTCGTAATAAAATAGATTTTAAGGGGTCTGGTCTGAAAAAATAAAGTTGGCTATCTCGAATACGCCAATTTTCGTTTTCTTGTGGTTTCGATTTTACTATTCTCACTTTCGTGCGATACCACGAATCTTCGTTTTCTTTTTCGTTTTTCCTTTCTTTTTCGATTGCTGATAATTCTACATTTTGTTCATATACTCGCGATAATGCATCTGGTACCACGTTTGCAGTACCTTTTCGATAGATAATTTCGAAATCGTGTTCCGAAAGTTCTAATGCCCAACGGGCTAAGCGACCCGACGGATTTTTTAAATTATGTAGCCATTTTAGTGCTTGGTGGTCAGTTATCACTTTGAATTTATCGAATTCCAAATAATGACGAAATTTCTCAATGAACCACTTGACTGCATAACATTCCTTCTCTGTTGTGGAATATTTTCTTTCAGCTTCACTTAAGTTTTTGCTTCCATATGCGATGACTGTTAGTTTTCCTTCTATTTCCTGTAATAAAACGGCACCTAGTCCGGTATTGCTGGCGTCGGTTTCAAGGATAAAAGGTTGAGAAAAATCTGGAGAACTTAAGATTGGAGCTGTCGTTAACAGTTCCAATAATTTCTCTTTAGAATTTTCCTGTTCTGGACCCCATGTCCATTTGACTTCTTTTCGAAGTAATTTCTGCAATGGTTCTGCAATATCTGAATAACGAGGAATAAATTTTCGGTACCAACCCGTCATGCCTAGAAAACGTTGTAATTGTTTGATCGTTTTCGGTGTTGGGAAATCTTTGATTGGTTTTAATTTATCTTCGTCGATCTGAAGACCTTTCTCGTTAATTACGTACCCCAGATATTTTACTTCTGAGCAGCCAAATTCGCTTTTTTCAAAGTTAACAGTCAGATTGGCTTCCTTTAATTTTTCCAGGACGATTTCCAGTAGATCCATGTGTTCTTTGAAAGTCTTTGATACTGTGATGATATCATCCAAATAGCAGAAAACATTTGGTTTCATTTCTTCTCCGAAAATTTTGTCCATGAGACGTTGAAACGTTGCTGGAGCGTTGCATAATCCAAAAGGCATTCTTTTCCACTGGAACATGCCTTTTCCTGGGACGACAAAAGCTGTTTTCTCCTTTGATTCTTCGTTTAAAGGGATTTGGTTGTAGGCCCATTTTAAATCTATTTTGGAAATATATTTTGCTGCTCTCAGGTTATCCAGAATTTCTGCCATTATTGGTACCGGGTATCTATCTTTTTTCGTCACTGCGTTTATTTTCCGGAAATCTAAATATAATCTATATGTACCGTTCGCTTTTTTTATCATGACTATAGGATTCGACCAACTGCTGCTACTCGGTTCTATGATACCCTCTTTTAGCATTCTATCGATTTCCTTAATAATTTCTTCTCTTATTTTTGGTGAAACATAATAATAACGTTGTCTAATTGGATCGGCATTTTGCGTGTTAATTATGTGTTCTGTTTTGTTGGTGCATGGAAGGATATCTTGAGGTGGTGGCATTTTATTTTTAATGAATGTGTCTAACAGTTTTTGTTGTTCTTCTGTAAGTTCAAGAATTCCATCACAAATTTCTCCAAATTCGTGAATTATCGGCTGACGTAATAATTTACCTTCTAAATTATTATAAATAATTGCATTGTTTTTGAAATTTATCCATTTTGGGTCTAGCGATTTTCGAAAGTTATTCGTCGTTACTGCAGTTTTTTTTCGTTTCCCGTTAGTTTTTTCTTCAAAGATTCTGCTTTTCTATCTTTTTTTTTATAAGGGTTTTTTATTATGGGTGTCAATGGATTCTCTGTTTCGTCAAAACTGTGATCCATTGATAAGAGTTCATAATAATTTGATGTTTTGATTTCCAATAATTTTGGAATTGGTTTTTCAATATTTGAAGATTTTTTTGATTTCTTGTGGATTTGGTGGGATTTTCGGTTTTCTTTTTGTGGTTCTTTCGAGTTTTCCCGAACTTTACTATATATAAAATTTATTTTATTGGAAAATTTTTTTCTATTTTTATCTTGATTATTCTTTCGACCACTTTCCTCATTATTTTCTCGAGGTTTCCTTTGCGTACTAGACCAACCAGTTTGTGATGCAACTTCTCGTTTATTGTGTGTGTTTTGATTTAAATTTTCCATTGTGTGTATTTTTCCTGCTACTGGGTTCATTGGATATTTGATTTCTGGTTCATTTGCAAAGTACCAGGTGTTTTCTTCGAAATTTAACGCAATTTTTAGTTTTCTAAGCATATCAATACCTATCATTGCTTTAGTACCTAATTGTGGGACTAGTCTGAATACTAATTCTTCCGTTCTGTGACCTATTTTTATCGGAATATTAACTTTTCCCGTAATTACCATTGTATCTCCATTTGTTACCGTAACGCGTTTTGTTTTTACTTCCATTATTTTTACATTAATTATTTGTAGCAGATTCCAGTGGCGAAGTCCTAAGAAAGAATTTGTTGCCCCCGTGTCGATTAGGGCTCGAATCTCGATACCTTCGTAATTTAAATCTAAAAAAAATCTAGGTCCGTTGTAAATGTTTCGCATGTTTCCGGGATTCCGATTTGTGTGGGGGATATTGGCGTTTCCAATATCCCCTCTACTCGTTTCCCGGAGGTGGATTTGTTCTACATACTTTTCTTATGTGGCCTAATTTTTCACAGCCGTAACATTTGATGGGTTGTTTTTTACTATTTTTCGGATTTTGTTGATTTTCTTGTGTTTTCTTTTCATTTGGAAGATAATTATTTGATTCCGATCTATTTTGAACATTTTCTATCATTTTTGTGTCATTTTCGCTCTCTGTTTCTGGTGGATATGTTATTTTCGGTTTTTGGTTTTGGTACCAATTTTTTTGGTAATAATTTCCTTGCGGTTTTTGATTCTGTTGTCCGTAATTTCCCGATTTTTGAAACTTTGAACTATTTTTCCCGTTTTCGAATGTAATTTGTAATTGTTGTCCGCGGATTTTCGATGCATTTAATTGCATTTCAAATTCTTTCCCTAAACTTTCTAGTTCTTCAAAGGTCTGAAAATCGTTTGGTCGAATGTACATTTTATACTCGATTCTTAAATTTTCGTAAGTTTTATTTAATTCCCATTCCAAACCTTTTCTTGGAAATTGTTTCGCAAAAAGTTTTCTAATACCTATTAAGAAGGTTTGAATTTCTTCGCCTTCTTTTTGGTTTTGAAATCTGATTTTCGTTGCAATTTCCTTTAAGAATTTTTTATCTAAAAATGCTTTTTTGAATTCTGCTTGAAAATCGTAAAGACTAAACCAATTATCACGAACTGTTTTACACCATTCTAATGCTTCTTCGGCTAATATTGCATCGATATTTTCTAGGGTGTCTGTTTCTGAAATTCTATATCCTCTTTGAAATCGTTCTAGATCGTTTAAAAATTGTGCTGGGTTATCAACTTTATTATTTCAAAATTTTACTGGCCAACCGGACATAATTTGAAAAGGGGTTTGAATCATGCCGTATGGAAATGGGTGAAAAGAATTATTAATCTGACGAATTTCTGTGCCTTGGATATTTGGTGTCTGTAATTCTAAATTACCTGTCAAATTCGTTTGTGATTCCGTCTTTTCTTTTCTAATCTGATTTAATTTTAGCTGAAGGTTTTTCAATTCTTGTTCAATTTCGAATTCTTGGTCGCAAGGATTAAATTGTTCCGGTTTTTCGATAGAAACATTTTTTTCTTTACTTGAAAATTCATTTTGTTTTTTATTCTGTTGAAAAAATTGTTTGGAAAAATTTTTATTTAATTCTTCATGACCTCGATGTTCTTGGTCATCGGAAAATTTTATAGGTTTTTTATTTTTTATTCGCGCCTTTTCCGAAAGTTCTGAGGTAAAATCCTCGTAATTTAGATCGTTTTTTGCATCACTATTTGTATCACTTAGATTGATTGTACGGTAATGATAATAACTAGTGTTGGGCTTATCTCTATTTTCTAAACTACTTTCTGGCCAATTGTAATTTTCCTCTTGGAAATGAACGTATTGATTCGTTTGTTCATTTCTCCTATTGTCATTTTCTAAATATCTGTCAATAATATTTTCCGCGTAATTTTCTGAGTTTCGATTTTCGGTTTCATGTTTATTTAAGGAACTGTGAGCTGACGGCCAGTATTTTTCCTTAATTATTTCCCTATGATTAAGTTCTAGTATTTTTTCTCTTTCCCGTAATTTTTTCCGTTCTGTTTTTAAAAACTCATCGTATTCCGCCATTCGTTTTCTTTCTAAAAGTAATTTTTTATTCGTTCCGATGAACGAATTTATTTCGAAAGTTTCATCTTTCGAGTTTTCTCTATTTTCAAAATTTTTCACTATTTTCTTAACCGCGCCTGATTTATTTTTGGATATGATTTCTTCGTCACGCGGTTTCTTATTCTCTTTTATTGCAGGGGCCTGTGCAATGTTGGGCAGAGAATATTCTTGACTTGTTGTTTTTCGATCAGAATTCGTGTGTGGGGGAATTGTGAAATTAAAATCTAAATTCTTAAGTTTTTCTTGAGGAACTAGACTTAAAAGTATCTGCAATTGGGCATCGTTTTTTATTAGGGCTTGTTGTAGTGCCAAAAATTGTGCAATTGGAACGTTGTCAATTTTTGGTGGAGGGGAATTTCTACTTTCTTTTTGTTCCGCGGAATTTTCGCTACTCGTTTCTGTTCTTTCTACATCTGTTATATGTTTAGATAATTCTTCGTTCTCGTTTTGTTGTTTTTTATTATTTTTGTTTTCCTGTAATTCTCGCATTTGTATGGTCCTTGACCTTAATGTTCGCTGCGTTGCCATTTTGCCACTAAATTTTTATTGTTGGTAGAAACGAGGAAAAAAAAATTTTTAATTTTTCTTTAGATTATTTGAAAAATAATTTTAATATTTGTTTTGTTTGTTAATAAAATTAAAAAAAATAATGTTTTAGGAGAACAAAAAAAATTATGTTATTTTTTGAAATAGAATTTTTAATTCATTTCTCGAATTATTTTAAAAATGATTTCATTTTGATTATTATAATGTTCACAAGTTACCAGTGATTGTTTGTGATTTTTGCTAAGTTTTATTTTAGGGTTAATAATTTTGTGTCACCTGGTATAATGCTTTTATTTTCGTTTGTCAATATTTTCTTTGTCGAATTTAATTTTATTTTCGTCACCCTGTATGTGAATTTATTTTCTCCTAATTCTCGAATTTTAATTTCACTCTAAACTCACGAGAGCTTGAGTTTATCGTTTGTTTTGGACACTATGACGTCAGATGTAAACATGAGGAACCGGTAGTTTCTATGGGGAAATAAAAGAGAAAAAAAAAATTTTTCTTTGATTGAATATTTCTACTGAGATAGTGAAATTATAGTATTTTCCTACATTATTTTAATTAATTTTTGCGTTTTCCTATATTTCATGTTATTTTTTCGATATTTTCTGGTTTTCGAATTTGTTATATTGCGTACTACTCTACATATTTTTCCCGGAATTTTCTGTCTCTGTTTCATCACACATGTCAAAATTTGTTAATCGTTTTGATAAAATATGTGAAATATACAATAATTTAGTATTAACAAAATTTTAATATCGTATAAAAATACATATAATACATTAATTTCAAAATTGTGATGGGCAAAGGAAATATTTCATTTTGGAGTAATGTTTGATGGCGTGGTTTTTAGGATTTTTGGTCAAATGAATAAAGGGTGGGTTTTTTAGGTTGGGCGCCAATTTGTAACTGATGGCCCGGGATTTCAATGATTGTTTAGGAAAAGGGAAAGAATGAGGACACAAATGTAATTAAGAACGACTTCAATTTATTACACTTACTATTGGTAGGTTGTTTTACAACGATTAATTCCAGGATGGGGGGGGGCTCGTGGTCTTTCCCAGCTTCCACTAATCACTCGAATTCCACTTGTCTTCCACAGTTGAAGACAATTGGGATTTCACAAATACGAATACTTGATCGCAACAGAACTAAATGGTCGACGTTTCGACAACAACTGTCGGGCCTTCTTTTGAGATCTGGCGGCTTGAGCCCTCGTAACCTTTCGGTTAGTTCCGGGTTCAATCGTCAGATCTCCAAATTCCCGCGAATATTTGTAACCGCGTTACAATTTTTAAATCAATCTTGTTTTTACTTTAGGACAAATTAATCGTTTATTATTATTTTTTTTATTATCGAAATAATAAATATTATTTTCGAGACATATCGTTATAATTATTGCTGCATTTATAATCGGACTTTATTATGGTTGAAGAAATAATAAGGTGAATTATATTTTTCTACCAAGGTGAAAATATTATTAGGCTTTGACGGAATAATGATTTGATTTAACATACTTACACTTCGGTTCCGATGTTCTGTGAAATTAATTTTTAGTTCTCCATTCGTACTTGTTTGTGTCTTTCGTTGTTGAGTTTTTAAACTGTCATTTTTTAAACAAATTGTTTTAATAGTTGACTGTCGTTACTTTTTTGTGTAAAAGTGTTTACCATAATATAATTAAAAGATCATTCAAATAGATCAAAATTAACTTTTTCGTTATAACATTTAATTTTGAAAACTGTCTTTTATTATTAGCTGAATTAGTAACACTTAGGCTTATTACTTGAGCTGACTAAACTCTTACCAGTAATACATGTTTGTTTTCCTAACGTTTTTTTAAAAAATTTTTTTTAATGAGCGACAGTCGTCATAAACTGATGGCAGTCTTATAAAAAGTAAAGCTTTGACATTCGTAAAAATATTGTTTTTGAATTCTTGATTCTTTCAAGAGCAATCGTTTTTCTTTTTGTGACTTATATCATTTACTTGAACATTTTGTTTTGTTTAAGTTTCAAGTAATTTAAAATAATTTCTGTCACTTTAAAATGCAAAGAATTTTTGTAAACTGACAGTATTCGATTTGCTTTGGGCCAAAACAATAGAATTTTAAAAACAATTAATACTTTATTCGTTATTAAATTAAAAAGAGTTTCGTCTATTTTCCATTATTTAAACCTTTTTAAACAAGAATTGTTTCTCTTCTCTTCTCGTTTTTTTGTTTTTATAATTAGAAATAAGTTTCTCACGTCGATCAAAAAGAAAATTTATAGAATCTCATTTCGTATTATATTTAATTATTTATATTTGTTTCAGTTGCACTCGTTAAATTTTATTTCGCATCGTTTCTTTAGTTTACTTAAAGTTTTGTTTTTATCGCAAGTATATAAAAAAATAAAAAAATACCATACAGTGAACTATACTTATTCCATTTATGAGAATTGCTTGCAATTTAAATTCGTTTTTCTTTTTATTTATTTTTAAAAGGAATTTTAAGGAAATAACTGTCGTATTTAAAATATGAAACAAATCTATCGTCTGTAATTTATCCGCCAACAACTCGTAAAAATACACAAAAGGTTGTAGATTAATTTAAAGTTCAATTATTTGTTCGTTAACAATTAAAATAATTATTAAATTATAAACTAATTATAATTTATTGAAACAATTATTAATTATTAAATAATTAATACTTTACTGTCGTTACTAATTCGCTAATAAAAATTTATTTTAAGTTTTCTCTGAAGCGAATTCATGGAAAGATCAGTCATTTGGTTTAAAGTTATTATTAGTAATTTTCGTTTAATTTTTCGTTAACAATTCGTTTATTTATGTACCTTTTTTAAATTTATTTATTTTTTAAATTTCGTCTGAATTAAAGGAACAGTCATTATCTTAGAGTAATGGATAAATAGATTTATCTATAATTCTAAGTCGCTTCAGCTATTCATCATCGTTCATTCGTTGCTGAATCTGTAGTTTTATTTTTTTTATGCATCGTCAAGGTCATATAAAAAAGGGGGTAAGATTCAGTCAATTTAAGTCAGCACTATCGTTTATATTCAAACTGTCATTTATGATTAAAAATTAACAAATATCCTTTTGTTATTGCCTGATTTTCCGCCTTTTTCGTCTCTGATTGATCGTTAATACTGTCTTTCAACTTATCGTGATCACCATCGTCTTTATTAACAATACTTTCGTTTTTTTTAATAAATTTATATTGCATATCATTTAAATTATGAACATTCGTTTTTTAATTTTCTTTATTATTTACTGTCTTCATATAAACTTTCGTATTTATGAACATTCTTTTTTTTTTAATTTTCCTTATTATTTACTGTCTTTATATTAACATTCATAATTATGAACATTCGTTTTTTAATTTTCTTTATTATTTACTGTCTTCATATTAACTTTCGTATTTACTGTCTTCCTATTGTATGACATTGTTTAATTTATAAAAATTATTAATTATTATTATTATTTAATTAACAATTGTCTCTACTGTCGTTATAACACATGTCGTTTTATAATTTGTTGTTATAACCGTCTTTGACAGTGTTGTCTATGAATAACAGTCGTTACTAATTGTCTCAGTTTCGTTCTGAGAGATCAAAATATCAATCATTTCGTTAATCAATTTTCTTCGTAGTAGCTGCTTCTAGGACCTCTACTTTCTTCTGGTGACACATTTACCAGACAAATTAAAAAGTTTATATAAAACAGTCATTTAAATTTATGTTGTCGACAACCCACTCGTACAATCGTTAGATATTAATAAATCGTATACACAGTCGTTATTCGCATACTGTCGTAAACAATACGTTTTCTATTCGTTTACTAATCGTTTATCACCTGTAGAAATTATAAAGTCATTTATAACATTCTAAATTATCGAAACAATTTGTTTCCTTGATTGAATCAGAAAATAAATTTTCTGTCAACCTTCTCGCATATTCAGACTTATTATTTGTGGTTAGATCCACTGGGTTTTAAATTCCCAACGCTATTGGACGTCGCCGCCAACTGGATTTGACTCTTTTTCCACACTTATCTATTCGTTTTGTAATGTCCAATTCGCTGTTCAAGTGAATGGTACCATAAAATCAAATTGTTAATTATATTTCAAAAAAAACATTCGTTTTTTGTCAAAAACTAGAAAAACTTTTATTAAATATTTTTCGTGCTTCAAAATTGTCTGCTCCTAAACCATTAAAACAGAACACATGCTAAAATGATTTGAAACTGATTCATTTTTCCAACCCTCGTTACTATCGATTGTTACGAAAAACAAACATACATTCATTAAAACGTATAGTCGTTAAATGTGTATTCTGTCACATTTTAATTCTTTTCTACACAAAAGAATTTTTAACACAGTCGAACAGTCGTAATATTTTCTAACTAAAACATCATTTTGTATACATGTATATTATTTGATCTCAAAATTATTTGTGCACTATATTTTGTGTTTAGATGTTGATGTATTGATACATTTTATATTTTTTCAAAAATTTTATTATAAATAATTAACTGGTAATTAAATTCTTAAACAGTTGTAAATGAACTATATTTATTATAGCATTCGTTAAATAGTTTAAAAATGGAAAAAATTAGAATTAAACAGATATTTGAAAATAAAATTAATAATAATTGAAATATTACTATTGGGTTGAATTTTTTTTTTTTTTTTGGTAACTCTTGCAATCGTTAAAAATAAACTTTTTCACATACCGTTTAATTTGAGGTTAAAATTGTCATTTGACTTATCCACAAAACATTCGTCAAAACAGTCATTAACCAGAGTTTAACCATATATTGTTTTTAATATTAAAACAGTCATTTCCTGTATAATTCAACACAAAAACGTTCATAATTATTTGATTCTGAAAATAAAAATACTGTTATTTTTTCATATCCAATAATCGTTCAATAACAGATCTGTTTAAACATTTTAAAATATTGTAATGCATGCAAATGTGTAAATCGTGTAATTTGTGTAAAAACTTGCAAGTTGGGTGTAAAACGTTTTACTTACTCAAACTAATCGTTTTTACCTTTCAGCGTAGGTTACGGTAAAAAATTCGCTCCACTTGTTCTTTTCATATTTACCTTCGTAGACACAATCGTTATATTTTTTATTTTATTACAAATTCCTTTCGTTAACAGTCGTCGAAGAAATTAGTTTTCTGAAATTTTCATTCTCCTTCGTATGCAAAATGCTTTAGCCACAGTCGTCTCGTGCCGTAGCAAAAATCATTCGTTCGGTAACATATTTTCTTCTTTAAAGGGCCTTCTTGAAAAATTCTTTCTGTCCTCTTAAACACTTCGTTTCCAATCGTTAGAACACTTTTATAGTCCTGAGCATACACTGTATCACAATGGCTTCCGCGCGACAAGACCATGCACGCCGAGAGCACGCCGTACGCGACGAACAGACTTTTCGTTTATTTTACCGAAAACTACATCCAGCGCAGTGGAAGCGTGCTAGGCCCATAACCTGTTGGCATGCAGATTATTTAGAGCAGGATGTAGTCAATAAGAACACACAAATACGGATGAAATCGGTCGTTTATTAAGAGCTCGTTGACGATCGAGACGTTCACGGTCGAAGCGATATCAAGAAGTAGAAGGAGTGCGTGCGCACACGGCAGTGACGTAGAATCAAACTACTGTTAGAGTCAAGCGAGATATTAGGCGCGAATATACAATATTTCAACAGTATCCTATGATTCCTGCTACTCAAAAGCACGTGTGGACAGTAAAAACTTCAGCACAAGTTGAAAAACCTCGATATGTTATTCTTGGTTTTCAAACGAATCGAAAAGAAGATCAAGGAAGGTATGCAAATTTATTTGATGTCTGTAAGCTTCTCAATGTTAAAACTTTTCTTAAACTCACAGTACTATCCTTATGGAAATTTAAATTTTACTCAAAACAAATTTTCCATACTATATGAAATGTATTGTAATTTTCAACCATCCTACTATGGAAAAGAATCTGAACCTTTATTAACTAAAAAAAAATTAAAGATTATGCACCATTGGCTGTTATTGATTGCTCAAAACAAAACGAATTTCTAAAACAAGCATCTGTAGATGTGCGATTGGAATTTGAAGCAAGTAAATGCCTTAAAATTCACGACCGCATTGTACAGTATACGGGTGATTAAATTTAAAATGTCATTTTTGATCCTACTAACTTTGATTTTTCGATGTTGGATTTTGAACTTAACGATACTCTATTTTGGTTGACTAGAATATATGATGGACAAAAATAATAGTGGTCGAGCAGGTGGAAGCAAATTTTAATCTTCACCAGGTGAAAAACGATAGGCAAAAATGATAAGAAATTTTCTGTTTTCGTTTATTCTTTTCTAAAATAAATTCTTGCAACTTTAAAAAGTTAAAATATTTCAAATTACAATAATGAATGTTTTAACATGACTTAAAAATATTTGTAATGAGTTCTGCCACAAATTAATATACTTTTGAAGACCAAAAAGACATATGAACATTAAGGGACACCACTGACATTTTTGAAAGATTTCAATGATAATTTTTTTTGATAGTGAGAATAAAATCAGCTTATAAATTACAATATAGTATCAAATTTTCATTAACTGCATATAAGGAGTAAATTTAACACAAATCTATTAAAAATAAAATAATAAGCTGCAAGAAACAGAATTTTGAGGGAACACCACTGACAAGGAACACCACTGACATTTTGCTTCATTTCTCATTTTCGAAAAAGAAAGACTTTATTTTTAAGTTAAAGTCGGTGCCGTTTTTATAGTACGTGTAATACCTGAAAACGAGATACAATAATATTCAAAAAATATTAATATTATAAACAATTTTTTGATGGGGACACCACTGACATGATGTGCTCGACAAACACTTTTTCTTTTGTTGTAAAAAGTACCTTATAATGTCCCCTTTCACATATATTTTTTCCAAATTTTTTAAAAATATAGTTTTTGAGTAAAATGTCAAAAACCATGGTCATGCTGTTTGTCACGTACAGTGATGCACATATATTATACATATTAGGGTGGTTCTTATTTGGGCGATGTTTCCAAATCTTCGGTCTCACCCCAAAAAATTAATCAAGGTATAAAAAAAAATTTTCCTGAAAGTTTGAAGCAAATCGAACAATATTAACACGTGCCTCTAGTCGACTGAAATTTTAAATGGAAAATACATGTAATTTTTCGTGGAAATCACAAAAAGTTTTTTCTAGCTTATACAAATTTATTTACAATTCTCTAACTTTGGGTTCCTTTAATACATAATAAGAGGTAAAACTTCAAATTTTTCCAAATTTTTTTGAAAGTATTTGCTCCATTTACAAGCTTGATGAATATGCCGCTATTACAGTAAACAGGACTATATATTAACCCTTAGATGCATACATTTATTCATTTATTTAAATTTGACGATACTCGGTACTGGGGGGTTTAATTACAAATCTAATTACGAATCTGAGGTCATTTTAAAAAAATTCAAAATGTCGGATCCAATATGGCGGACATAAAAAATAAAAAGTCGTTCAATTGGACTGAAATTCGGTACTCGGGGGTTTCTGGGGTCGCTGATTACGAATCCGAGGTTAGTTTTAAAAAATTCAAAATGGCGGATCCAATATGGCGGACATAAAAATAAAAAGTCTTTCAATTGAACTGAAACTCGGTACTCGGAGGTTCTTGGGGTCGCTGATTACAAATCATTTTGAAAAATGTCATTTTAAAGAAATTCAAAATGTCTGAGTCAATATCGCGGTTATTCCTACTCGTTCTGAGCTTTTCTAAGATTTTAAAAAGAAAATTTTTGAATTCCATTGAAAACTGAGTATCTCTGCCATTCAGAAGAGAAAAAATGTTTTTTGGAATTTCATATAAATAGTTGACTAAGAGGTCCTTCTTAGTTTTAATATGTGCCATAGAAAAGGGACTACAAACAAGCAAAAAAATTAAAATACGAAAAAAAAAGAATACAAAAAAATAAAAACAAAAAAATGGAACTAAAATCTCGTCACGTCCTCGCTGCCAGTTCCGGGTAACGCTAAGAACGAGTAACAATATAAGCGATATTGGCTCCGACATTTTGAAATTTTTAAAATGACCTTTTTTAAAATTATTCGTAATCAGCGACCCCAAGAACCTCCGAGTACCGAGTTTCAGTTCAATTGAACGACTTTTCATTTTTATGTCCGACATATTGGATCCGCCATTTTGAATTTTTTAAAACTAACCTCGGATTCGTAATCAGCGACCTCAGAAACCCCCGAGTATCGAATTTCAGTCCAATTGAACGACTTTTTATTTTTTATGTCCGCCATATTGGATCCGCCATTTTAAATTTTTTCAAAATGACCTCAGATTCGTAATCAGCGACCCGAAAACCCCCCAGTACCGAGTTTCGTCAAATTTAAATGAATGAATAAATGTATGCATCTAAGGGTTAATATATAGTCCTGTTTACTGTAATAGCGGCATATTCATCAAGCTTGTAAATGAAGCAAATACTTTCAAAAAAATATGAAAAAATTGGAAGTTTTACCTCTTATCATGTACTAAAGGAACCCAAAGTTAGAGAATTGTAAATAAATTTGTATAAGCTAGAAAAAACTTTTTATGATTTCCACGAAAAATTACATGTATTTTCCATTTAAAATTTCAGTCGACTAGAGGCACGTGTTAATATTGTTCGATTTGCTTTAAACTTTCAGGAAAATTTTTTTTTATACCTTGATTAATTTTTTGGGGTAAGACCGAAGATTTGGAAACATCGCCCAAATAAGAACCACCCTAATACATATGGGTAATTTCATGTGATAGGGTATAGCCAAATAAGTATGGAAAAAGTGACCCGAATATATTTTTCCCATTCATTCCCACCCACTTAAAAATAACTTTTTGAAATTTTTAACTCAAAATTTTGAGTTTTATGGAACTTATGGAGGGGAAAAAATCGAAAAACTCATTTTTCACAAAACTACTGTATGCATTTTAATCAGCTTTGGATATGTTGAAAAGACAATTAAAGAGATTCCAAAAAAAAATTAAATACTCAGGAGTTTTTTGAATACAAGTCTGAAATCGATATCAAAAAAAATTATTTTCAAAGAAAAATCCAAAAATTTTTATTTTGGCCTTTAAAAATTTTTTTTTTGGATCGTTGAAGCGGTATATCACACTTTTTTTATTTAACTTTTTTAACAGTCTTACTTTTTAAAAAATGATGGCTTAGATGATTTTAGAGCGCGACACGGTAAAAAAACTCAAAAAATCCTAAAATTTGATTTTAAAATTTTCCAAATTTTTTTGTTTGTCTAAAAATATTTTTTTATATTAACTTCAGATTTGTATTTAGCAACCTCAATAACCCACTATTAATAAGTTGCAAAAATATTTGACAGGTTTTTTAAAATTAACCATTCACATACAACATAAAAATGTACCGGGTAGGGTTTTTGAGTTTATTTACCGTGGCACACCCTGAAATTATGTCGGGCAAAATTTTTTTATTTAGTAGATCACATAAAAGAATGAAATGAGAAAATAAATAAAAATGTCACTTTAATAAAAGTAAAAAATTTTTTTATCAAAATTTCAAAATATTTTCATTTTAAAATTTTCAAAAAAAAAGATTTTTGGAATTTTTTTTTTTAAAATTGCTAATTTTTTTTGAATCTTTTTAATTATCTTTTTAACATATCCAAAGCTGCTTAAAATGCAAACAGTAGTTTTTAAGAAAAATACGTTTTTCAATTTTTTCCCCTCCATAACTTCCAAGAAACTCAAAATTTTGAATTAAAAATTTCAAAAAGTTATTTTTAAGTGGGTAGGAATAAATAGGAAAAATATATTTGGGTCAAAATTCGATGATCCCCTTTTAGGTGGCGTTGAAGGGACAGTTCCTGCAGTTGCTGCTCTAGATCATCTAAAGTCTTGGAATTTGTCTCGAAGATGGAAAGTTTGGGTTCAATTCCAAGGCCGGATTCAAATTGAGGTTCTGATTTTCTTAGTAAATGGTTATATTCTGCAAGTAGTGGTGACAGTTTGGTTAGATTTAAATGCAATTCTGATTTAAAGATATATTCAGATTTTCCGGTTTGAGAGGTAGTGGCTGGTATAATGGTGTCCTTGGTTTTTAAAGAGCAACCAGGGCCTAATTTTATAATGCCGGTGTTATTTAGTCCTATCTTAAGTGGACTAAAAGAATGGCATACGATCGTAGCGGTTTCTGGGGTGGCAAAAGAGAACATCCATCCGCCAATTGTAGTTAGCGGCCTCCAATAAGAATCTTGGTTGCTAGTGATCCTTACTTCACAGGACCTTAAGGCTTCCAAGGTTGGCTTAATTAAGAGTGAAGCTTCGCAAGACACTCGTTGTTGGAAATCAAAAATAGGAGCACCTTGCAAGCATGCGTGGAATGACGTCGTCGTTTTGCAGCGGTTCCATTCTCGTTTCTTTAGCAAAAGGTATGTCCTTTGATTCTCATCTATGATTAGATAATCGTATTTTGAGCTTATATATGCTCTTCCTGTGCCATTCTCAAGATTTTCTTGGATGGTAGGGAGCGAATGTAGCTTAAAAGCCTGATAATTATATTTTTCCAGTAGAGGAATGTCAATAAGCACCTTAAGTTGGTGATTCTCGCAGAGAATTGCGACCGTAGAAATGCGCATGAGTTCGTCGATGCTGATCCTGGGTCCTGTTAATAGGAATTTGACATCCTTGAGATTGTCCTGGACTTCGCGAAGGATTGGTTCCAGCTGCGCGGAGCTAATGAGGCCTGGGTGCAGGTTTCCTTTTCTGGCCTCATGAACTGCATCTAGCATGGTGGATGTAGCCTGGATGCTGTGATCAAGTCCCAGTCTCAGGGCTCTTGCTATTGCGTATGTCAGGTTTCTTCTTTCCATCTCAGCCTTTGACTTGGTGAGGTCTTTATCGAGCAGCATCTGGAGTTGTTCCTGTAGATGTTGCAGCAGGGAACTGTGTCGCTGCACTTGGCTATGTAACGAGTCAAGTTGTGATCTGACAACATGGGTCTGTTTTCCAACGAGGTGCGATAGATTGGCCTGGGCTTCGTTCAAGTTTTGAATAGCTGCATTATATTTTTCTCCATCGTCGTACGTCATCACGCCAATGATTGGTCCTGCGATTTTCCCGAGGAATCCGAGTAAAGGAACCGCTCGCCTTGTTCGCAACTGAGAGGTCATCTTTCTAGGTGAGGTTGTTTTAGTGTTTTCTAGTTCCTCGATTTGGACTCGGAACTGTTCCTGAAGTTCAGAGGCCATTTCCCATCTATCTTCCCATTGGTATGATTCCATTAGATCTAGGCACCATTCTTCTTCAGGTTCGCATTGTGCTCCCAACTTCCTCAGGCGCTGCTTCAGGTCGTCGAAAAATCGGCACTGCTTTCCAACATCCAGGAAGACAGCAATTCTCCAATTGCTAACCGATCTCCTGACTTCCCCGATGTACTCGAAGTACATCCCGCTGCTGGATTGAAAAGGGGTGATCTGGTACTGGTCACTTCCTATAGGCATATCCGGTCGACTTGAAACATCCCGTCCATCTTCTGTAGATATGATTGGGAGGAGACATAGTAGGATTATAACAGCGATTCTCGTCATAGTGGGTCCGTGGGCTTTCTGCGTCCCTAAAACAATGTTAAGATTAGCGAGTGAAATCATATGTGGGCAACCATGATTTTGTCCCTATGCTTCGCGAATCTCGTGCCGTTTTCACTTTCCAGGATCACATTGTTATTTTCAGTGAATCCTGCAACAGTGAAAGGACCATCGGCTCGTTTGTCGAATTTATTTGTTCGAACTTCTTTATATACATAGACTTGATCGCCTAGCTTGGCGATCAAAGGCTTAGATTTTCTGTCGTAGGTTTGTTTCGATCTTTCCTTTACATGAACCAAATGTTTGGCTGCAAGACTTTGTAGTTCATTCATTCGGGTAATGAGGTCTTTTAGATAAGAGCCATAAGTTTCAACCTCCGGACCTTGAGGCAACGAACTTGGCGCTCTTGCCAAGTGGCCGAACACAAGCTCGTATGGTGTGAAATTCGTAGCCTCATGAACAGACGTGTTATAATTGAACATGGCAAATGGAAGCAGACGATCCCAATCGTCAAAATCCTTCGCATAATGTTTGATATAATCCGTCAGCTCAATGTGGCTTCTTTCAAGTGCACCGTTTGTTTGTGGTCGATATCCGGAGGTGGTGAGTTGTTTGACGCCAAAATTTTTTTCTAATTTACGCATCAATGAACTCACAAAACTTGCTCCTCTGTCTGTTAGCACGCATCGAGGTGCACCAAAAACAGAAAAAAGATTCGTTGCCACTGCATGGGCTATGGTTTTGGTCTCGATGTTTGGAATTGGAACCGCCATGCAATACTTGGAAAAATTATCCTGCATTGTAAGGATATGCCGATTCCCATTCGGGCTTGTCTGCAACTTTCCAACAGTGTCCAATGAAACCTTGTCAAAGGGCATTGCCGGAGTGTCAGTGATTAGCATAGGTTCCCTAGTTCGTGCCCTAACAAGTTTGTTTTCAAAACAACTTTTACATCCACGAATGAATTGTGTTACATCGTCTCGCATTCGAGGCCAATAATATCGTTCCCGCATTCTACGATATGTTTTCGATATTCCTTTATGTCCACCAATTAGACTGGAATGAAATTCGGCAATGATTTTGTTATGCGCGTTTACAGGAGGTACTTCTATTTTTCCGTGGCAAAGGGTAATGGTGATATCACCACCGCGGAAAATTCCTGTAACAAGTTCGGCCATTTTCCCTTGGGGTACTGCACCTAACAAATCTCCGGCACTTGCTATTCTACATGACTTTTGATGGTTCGATTCTAGGGCCTTTTTTAAATTTTTTAGTCCCTTGACCACATCGTCCCAACAAATATCATCAAAATGATACCTTTTTACGATAATAGAGTACACACGGTATTTTCCGCTACGGGTAACATAAATTTGTCCTTTCACGGGCTTGCTGTCTCTAATATCTCGAAGGTCAATATTTTCGGTAGCAATTAATAGTTTGGAAATTGGGGTCGTAGGTTCGCAGTCTTCAGAAATAAAATGTGCGTAATTGTCACGTCTGTAAGTCAAGGGTTCAGTCCACTGATTTCGGATGCACTCAACAGGTTTCTTGACATTTGATGGGGAATTTTGGGGCACACAATTACTATCACTTTGACTTTCGATTTCACTATCACTACTTGGTTCAGAACGAAGGGGGTCAATGTAAGGTTCTTTGATATTTAGGAACGAATTACTCAAGGGTAGGTGACTTGATTGGTTTTCATCAACCCTTCCTTGAATTCGTCTTGGTTTCAATTTCCTTTTGATCTTCGATTTTTCTTCGGAAGTATGATTGCTGGTTCTAGGTTGGGTAAATGGGGTGGATTGTGCAAAAGGAGTTGTTGGTAATTCCGAAGTTGAAAGGTCAAGCGGGGTTGGGCATTCGTTTTCTGCAACCTCGAATACTTCTGGTACTTCCTTGAATCTTACGATACTTTTTCTTTTTGCTTCGGTTGATTCCAGTGTCTCCGGAGTATCCTTTGAGTGTGCTGAAGTGTCAGTAGCTGTTTGAAGTTCAAGGGAGTCGTTGGGATTCTTCCTGATTTTACTCTGGGCCCGATCTTGGTTGAATTTTTCCAGAAATTCTTTGACTCTTTGTGATAATCCGTCTTCGTATTCGTCATCAAGATCCAGGTTCCTTAAATATTCTAAATGCTCCTGATCGTCTTCTCCGTCGGAAACACATTGTCTTCTAGGAGTATGATCTAATCCTTCATAGTCCTAAAATAGGGTGTTATTTGTAGGATTGGAGGCATTTATTTCTGGACCTGTAATTGAATTGAATTTGTTGATCGTTTCATTCACTCCTTGAATCAGTTGCTGAGTTTTGTTTTCGAGTCCACTCTTTTGTTCGTCCTCTCGATCACTGGATTCACTGCTGCTGAGGTTGGTTCCCCGTTGGCCTTCGATGATCACTTCATTTTGGGGTATTTCTTCTGATTCCGATTCTGAAGGTGGTGTTGAATCAGGTTCGGGATCCTTTAGTGTTCCTTCTCTAGCCAGTTGATCTGCATTTTCGTTTCCAGGAATTCCTTCATGGCCGGGGACGTGGTTCCAGACTACATCCAAAGGTTTTAGAGTCTTGATCAACTTCTCGTAAACCTTTCGATTCTTTACAGGTTTGTTTTCAGTAGCCTTCCAGTCATTCTGCTGCCATCTGGGTACCCATTTTTGGACGCTCTGCACTAGATATTTGGAATCGGTGTTGATCCTTAAATTTTTGATTCCTGCCTTTATCGCTTGTTTAGCAGCGATAGTTGCTGCTTCGATTTCCGAGGCGTTATTAGTTTGCTTGCCTTTGTAACGTTGCGAGACGTTGAGGGGGTGATTTTTACCAAACCAAACGCCGACTCCGGCTCTCGGGCTGGATCCGCCATTTTCGCAACATGCTCCATCAACGTAGACGTCTGTATATGCGTCCAGGGTTTTGTCTCTGGGAGTGGAGGGTTGAGAAAGGGGGAGGTGAGGTGGAAGGTTGGGAAAGGCACTGTAGGCTTTCCGGAAAACAGGGGGATCAGAATCTTCTTCTGACAACTCCTTGATTTCCTTTTCTGGTTCTTCCTCCGAAGTTGCTTCAGTAGCGGACGATAGTGTAGAGTCGGTGTCGTCGGGGTCTACAGAAATGGCACCCTTGCGTGGGCGCAGGCGTTTGGCGATGCAGCTTTCGTCTGCTGTGGTTAATTTTAATTTTTGAGTGGGGCGGAAAGTTTCGTCGCCTGTAGGTTTCGCTGAGTTTGTGCTGCCTACTGGTCTTCCTCTGCCCCTTGGCTCAGGTTCAGGTTTTGGTTCAGTTTTACGTGGCTGCTTCTTGAGGTCTATTTTAAGTGGACCAGGTCTGACTTCCAAGTTACTAGGTCTCTTTAAAATAGTTATTTGCCGTTGTTGTCCTTGACTCGTGGATGGTTGTCCAAGATATCCTCCCCTCGCTGCTGGTTTCCTGGTGAGGGTGGGGTCAATAACCTTTTGTTTTGTTCCGGCTTTTGCAGGAATTCCTGATTTTGATCCTTTAGGTTTTAATCCTTCCTTTAGGCTTCCGGTTCGTTCTAATGATTGGGTAGGCCTTTGAAGTAACTTTTTCTTGTCTTTTGGGTCGTTAGGATTCACTCGCGCACTTTCTTGTTCTTTACTAGTGGAGGAACGATTAATGGGTAAAGCTCGATAGGCTTTAGGGCTGGGGCTCGCATCATTTAATTGTTTCGACACTTTCGATGTAGCGCTTAGGTTATCCGGATCAGAGGAGGGTAAATCCGACCAGTTGGAATCCGAACCAGCTTTGGGTTCACCTGAATGATTAACAGGATTGTTGGATAGTGCTTCAACAATTCTATTGATTTTTCCATGTTTGCATTCAAACTTATATTGATAATTCTGCATACGAATCCTCCATCTTTGGATTCGGGCTCCAGGATTCTCAATATAGGTCATCCAGTGAACTGGTTCAAAATCACAAGCCAATATAAAATCTCGTCCATAGAGATAGGGTCGGAAATGTTCTATGGCGTATAAAATACCGAGACACTCCTTTTCTGCCTTCGGGTATTTTTGTTCGTTGGTGTTCAAAATTTTTGAATAATACGCGACAGGCAAATCGATGTTGTCCTTTTCTTGAGTTAAAATTGCACCTACTGCATACTCGGAGGCATCACAAGTTAGTTTAAAGGTCGCGTTAAAGTCTGGATATTAGAGGACCGGTTCCTTACACAAATATCGTCTCAATCGAGAAAAACTATCTCTTTGTGGTTTTTCCCATTTCCACGCGGTGTCCTTTTTTAGCAATTCTGTGAGAGGCTTTGCATGTTTTGCGTAGTCTTTTATAAAACGCCTGTAATATCCCGAAAGGCCAAGAAAACTTTTAATGTCTCTTGGTGTTTTTAGTGGGGGAAAGTTTTTAATCGCGATTATTTTGTTGGGGTTTGGCTTTACCCCGTCTTCACTAATAATATGTCCCAGATATGCTACTTCGGTCTTTAGGAATTCGCACTTGTCGGGTTGAAGTTTCAAATTCGCTTCTCTTAGTCTATTGAATAGCCGTCGAGCCCTTCTATCGTGTTCTTCTAAGGTAACTGAATAGACAATAATATCGTCCAAGTACACGAATGCTTCAGAATCTTGCATCGTGTTTAGGACACTATTGAGTAACCTTTGAAAAGTAGGGGGTGCGTTTTTTATTCCCATAGGCATTCGTTTGTATTCGAAATGTCCGTTTCGCGAGGAGAAGGCAGTTTTGTGTCTGTCCTCGGGGTGAGTTTCCACCTGGTGGAAACCACTCGCTAAATCGAACACGGTAAAGTACCGTGCACTTCCAAGTCGGTCAAATACGTAATTTATACTCGGAAGCGGAAACGCATCACCTATAATACTGTCGTTTAGGGCCCTGTAGTCTACTACGACTCGCCATTTCTTTTCGCCCGATGCGTCCATTTTTTTCGGTACTATTAAAAGGGGTGCATTATAAGGGGAGTTAGAATGCCCGATGATACCGCTATCGAATTGTTTCTTTAACTGAATGTCAATTTGATCTAACGCTTCGAACGGGGACCTATACTGTTTTTTGTGTATGACTTTATTGTCTATGGTCGGGATTCTATGTTGTATCAAGTTAGTGCAGGTTAGCATTTCCCCATTTAGGTGAAATATATCTGCGCAGTCCTCTGCCCATTTAGAAACGATCTTACGCTCGTCAGGAGCTAGGTGGTTCAAAAACAGTGCATTTTTTACCTTTATAACTCTATCTGCATAAGTCGGGCACTGTTCGGGGTCAGGAGTATCATTCTCTGAATCCGTTGGTACTTCCCCCGGGAATTTACAAAAATCGAATAGAATTAGTTCTTGGGGAGGGATGAGTACATTAATATCTTCCTCGGTGGTATTAATTGCCATTGCGTGACAGATGCCATTGTTATTTGTGACGATGGCTTCACCTAGGTAGAGTCCCGTGGGAGTCTTTATTCGAGGAAGATATCCCTGCTTAAGGTCAGAGGTTATAACATCGATGGCCACAGGAGTTCGTGTTCGGGATTGGATACGCAGAATTCGCGTGAAAGGTTTAATTTCAGACCTTAGGGCTTTCCTGGCTTCCAGTGATTCCTTATCAACAAAGGGGATAGGGGTAACTGGGTTAGACACTGTTACCAAGGTATTGTGCCTAAAGGAAATTTGCGCCTGTTCTTTCCGTAAGTATGGTCTTCCGAGTATCCCATGTGTGGAAATAGGAAAGCTATTTCGAACCACATGGAATTCCACAGGGTTGCTGGAAATAGTTAAGTTAACCGTTCCCAGTGTTGTTACCACGTGATTTGTTATCCCGGAAATCTCAATGCACTTGTCTTTGACAAGTGTGAGTTCAGGGTTCAAAACACATAGTTTAACCAGATTCGAATCTGACCCTGGGTCTACAAGGAATTGAACCTTGTCACGCTTGAATTCTGGGGCCTGTAGTAGAACTACTGGGGAGTCCTGGGCCGCTGCTCCTGTTGTAGAGAACCGACAGTGTTCTCGGCGAACTATACATTCCTCGGACGCTGGGGGGTCGGGCTCGCTGTCGCGTCTTGACGACGAGCCGGTTGATAGTTTAAATTCCCTTGGGGTGCCGGAGAAGTAGCCCTTGGCGATGTCGCACCAGAGTGATACCCTTGATTTTGTCTGGAATATTGTCCAGGTGCTCGGACTGATTGTTGATTTGGTTGTGGGATTGGCTGTGGTATTGGCTGTTGGAATGTTGGATTAGGGTAGTATGAGGAGTTATGAGATGGAATATTCATCGGGAGTGGGGAAGGGTACGGAAATGGGGGTGGGTATTGAGGCATCATTGACCTGTAGAATTGACCCAACTGTTCCGGAGTGAGATGGAGTACATCTGAGGACCGATGATTCGAAGAGGAGGGGGCATGGGACGCAGATCCTCGTACTGGGTCAGACCTTCTTTTTCCCTCCGAATTATGTTGTTCTAATTGTTTAGAGTACGGACTGGGGGGACGGGGTCTTTCTTCTATCTTGTTAATGTGATACGAAGTGGAACGTGGCTTTTCCTAATAATGTTCACGTTCCTCTGCATGGAGCGCATACTCCAAGGCCTCCTCCATGTTGTGGGGGTTACGGGCATCCACGAATTTTGATATTTCGGTGGGTAATCCCTTGACAAAAGCGTCAAGCGCGCAGTCCCTAATCGGTTGGAGGATAATATCGCATTCCCTCCGCCTAATTTCCCTATCATCGTTTGTTATTTCCCGGAACAATTTATTATATTTTGGTTCCAGGGCATGTCTAGCCCCATTAATCAAAGCTTGGAGCCTATCATGGTAATCGTGCGCAGTTTCAGTTTGTTTTTGTTTTATCGTCACTATATGTTCAAAATACCACTGGTATTTCTTTGTCTGCGCAAATCTTTTTTTTAGATGCTCGAACAACTCTGTTAGTAAGTTAAACTCCTTATGCTCACAGCTAGCATGAGCCTGGCCATCTAACCTACTAAGGACTGCTCGGATATATTCGGGTTCCGCTACGTCGGTGATAAAAATTCCGGCTCGTTTTACTGCCTGCACGAATTCTCGCAGGGGGGGGGTTTCCGTCAAATATTGGTATGTCACATGCACTTGTGCGTAACGTAAGTCGGTCAATGGCCGAACTTGCGTCCGCACCCGCGGGGTTCATAGTTCCGTTTAGGACGGCATTTCCGGGTGGACCTCCACCGGGTGGACGTCGTTCGTTATTCCTATCCCGTTCGTTGTCCCTATCCTGTATATCGTCCGGATCAGAGTCACCGTGCTGAGACATGGTGTGTGCTGTTAATGTTGAGTAAAGAGATAGACAGGGAGAATTGTGTAGAATTAGAAATATAATTAGTTCTAAAGGAGGAAAATGTTACTTGAGACTGTGGGCGTCGCCACCGCGAAAAATTCCTGCAGCTTGGCGCAAGGTTGGCTGTGTTCAAGTTTATATACTTGTTCCCCTTTTCTAATTCTGTTCTCATCCTGCATAGCCCTTTTTATGAGTAAAGCTGTGATTTTTGCTTCGAGTTCCTTTTGAACTTCTGGGTGTTTGTCATTAAGGGCCCGGAACTTTATGCATAACCTACAATTTTCACCTTTAGTTATTCTTTCGATAGGTGCTGAGTATGGGGATGAATTCGATTGAGACAGGGGCATAATCTCTTTTTTTCTTAAGAACATTATAGTTTTAGGTCCGTTAATAACTTTTCCACTTTGCTCAAGGATTCGGTAAGCGAAATAGATTTGTCTTGTTCTTGTGTAATTAAGACGTGTATAAGGTTAATTTTTTCTTCCAGACATTCTATTTCCAATTGGAGGTGGAGATTGGTTCTCGCTAAATTCGCGCTTTCTCGGGAGTAGAATATTAATAGAATCCTAATCTTCTGAATGTTCTCTTCGGAATTGTTAAAAAGGATATTTTTCCACTCTGGTGTCATTACTCTTTTATTACTCCATTTTTAGTTCGTCTAGTTTTTTAGTCAAAAAATCCATAGCATATTTTAGCTGGCGTGCCCGTTTTTCGACACTTGAAACTAACAGGGATTGTGCGAAAGTAGCTTGTGAAAAAGTGGCCAGGGAGGTGTTGAGAAAATATGCTTGTTTTTCCAGATCAGCTGATCGTTTTACTAGTTCCGAATTTTGTTTCATAAGACATTCGAATCTTTCTCCAATCAAATCTATTCCTTCTGCTAATTCCGACCACTGGTCCTGGGAAAACCCAGTAACTATAGTGCTTCTGCGAGGAAACATGAATTATCTTAGAAAAAGGTTGACCTTGGCAGTTTCTATTCTTTGGATTTTAAGCTTATTTCTTGGGATTATGGAAACAATGTGAGCGGATGTTATGAACGCGAGAGGGATGGATTTTAATTCCGACTGACTTAGTAATTCGGGATCAGATATGGAAAATTTGGGGCTATATTCCACAAGGTAGTAAAAGTCAGACATTTATTTGGCTTAGTCCAAACGTTGGTTTGCATAGGGGTGATTTCGTCTTCGTTCCCGGATTCTGTTTGGAATGTTTTCCCTCATCTCATCGGTAATGGGAATCACTCCGGGGGGTGGGGGAATAAATTCTGGTTGCCTTGGGAGTAGATAAATCGGGGGGGGGGGGGGGGGAACAATGTCCGGTATTTGCCGTTGATAGCACATTCGATAGGGGTTAATCAATAATCATGACATCGCTATCGTATTCTAAGGTGGTATCTGAGTCTTCGTCAGGTTGCGTTGTATTTTGTCGCAGTGCGGGGACTACTCTGATATGATTTTCTTGGGCGTATGCTATGTGTCGTTGTGCTAGTGCTACTTCGACATCCAAATCGATTTCAATAACGGGGATTCGTGGCTGTACTAGAATTGGTTGGACGGGTTCTGGTTGTCTGACAGTGGGTGCAACCTTACAAGTAGGTCTTAATTTTATCACGGGCTTGGTGAGACGGTAATAAATTTCTGATTCTAATGCCCTATTTGTTCTTTGTTCGGTCAAGATATGTCGTTTTCCGGCGCGTTTTCCCCTTTTTGATTTTCCTGGGTTAGATGACATTTCAAAGTGACATTTTAAGTGATACTTTAAAGTGACATTTTAACCCCAAAACAAAAGAAATCCTGACGGTGTCAAATTACAGATTCAGCACGGGAGCTCTCCTAGGCGGGACGATCAGTTATCACAACGGCGCTTCCTAGTATAAGGGAAAGAAGAAAATAAATTTCCTTCTTTCCGAATTCCGTAGAATTCTCTAGGATTCGACCAGAAGTTCTCCAATCATGCGGCCTTGTACCCACAACCAGCGATACTGTTTTGCTAGTCGTTGGGACTAATTTCTACTAATCCCAACAAATACGTATTTAAACACTATCATATATTTTCCTTTCCTTTTGAAATATTAAACGTCACGATTTTATACGAGTCAATTAGAGGATAGCCAAATCGATACAACTCACTCGCCCAAGTATTGCGGGGGCCACTGGCCAGGTGTGGGAATAGAAAGAATCTACGACCTGGAAACACACCGTTTGGTTTGCGACTTGGAGATATACGAATCCAAGAATATCCACATAGGTGTTATTCATATAATCTGCACTTGGATGACCTAGGATAGGGGAGTGTATTTTTAGAGCACTTTCACAAACGTAGTTATGTTTATAACAAAAATCTATAGAGACGGTAACTATTTCGCCTTGTAGAATTTCCGAAATAGCAAAGGTACTACCAAAGCGATAGGAATTTTCGGGAATAGTCATTGAGAGAAAAAAAAACTAATCAATCTTTTAATTCCCGTTCTTCCAAAGCCACCCTTACACGCCTCTCGATTTCACGACGCTTATTGTTTTTAATAATTTCGGCCTCAGCCTTGTTAAGAAGATGTTCAAAAAAATTGGAAAATTCTTTCCAATCACTTAAAGGTTCCTTTTGCTCCTTTTTAATGGGCGCAGAAGGTTTCTTGAAAATTTCTGATTCTGATGAGGTTAGAGAAGGATTTTTTCTAGTAACCCTTGGAGAGGGATTTTCTTTCCAGACTTGTTTTTTAGAACGGTTTCCGCGCAACCTAGGTTTGTTAGGCATTATTAAAAGGCATTGTAATAGTAAAACAACAAGACTGCTGGCAAAATTCAGAACCTATTTTGGCGAACAATTTGAAAATCAATTTCTCACGGTGGACAATTAGAATGAGTCGTCATCTACGACTACTGTCGGAGAGCCAGATTCCAATTTACCGGAGTCGTGGATATTCAAATTATGATCTTTGTTGTTAAAATCTCACAAAGAAATTGTCCTTATTGATTGAGTCGTCATCAACGGCATAAGCCGGAGAGCCAAAATCGATTAGGAATGAGTCATCATCTACGACTATTGTCGGAGAGCCAAATTCGAAATCTATTGAGACAATTTTCTTATGAAACTTTGTAGTCCTGTTTTCTCCAATTTATCAGTTCTTGGAAATTGTTACTAATCAAAGAATTACCTTTTTACTCGAATTTTAATTTGAATACAAAATCGCAATTAAAGCGAAACTAAATAATTGACAAGCAATCGAATTAAGTTCTGCCACTGAAAATAACAGGAAGAAGAAGGCTAGTAATGCAGGAGTTATGATGGTAAAAATTTCTAAGATCATTATACTTAAACTGTTTAAAATTTGAAATGGTGCCACTGGTAACAAATGTTACCAGGTAACGAAGCAGGGCGGTAACGCGTGGATAGATCCCACCGCTGCCACCATCAGCTTGTTACAAACCAGAATTTATTTATTTAATAATATCGAGCTTTTGAGATGTCTCTAAAATTCTGTCTTGGGGAGGCACCAAGCTGCCGAATTTTCCTGGGGAAAAATCGTTTGAATTGTGGATTCGTTTTCCACTTTTAAAAGTTACGCACTGCTTCAGAGGAAATGTTTGTGTGAGGAGTAAAGGTAAATAAAAGAGGGAATTAATTAAGAAAATTAAAGTGGTTTATTTATGTGGTGAAAGAAAATTAAGAACGATACATCTACTTACTCTACCGGCGACAGTGGTGTCACAATCAGCTGCCGTCGGGCGAAACAAACTTTCGTTGTTGTTGGCACACAACGTGAATTTAGTCTTTAGTTCAAGTAAAACAAATTTGAACTTTAGCGTTTTTCTTTATTATTTAAAGAAAACAACAAAAAAATTATTTTAAAACAACAATTTTGTTATCAAGGCCGTTGTATCGAAACAGCGCAGGTGCTACACGCACGGGCTGGCCGGTTTTCACATAAACAAAAATCTGCTATAATTAATTTAATAATTACAGCCGATTTTTATCCGACACAATTCTCGATGGACTCCGTCGGTTAGAAGAGTTTAAATTGATTTTTTCGTCCGCCTTTCGCGTTATACTTAAAAAAGTTTTACACGGGGGTCCGACTCGCAGACGGGCTAAGTCGCGGCGTTCTTGTTTCTCGCAACACTTGCCAAGCTAAAGCCAGGAGAGGTGTTGCTCGAGAGAAGCAAGAAGTAGTACTGCGTTAATTAAAAGATTTTGACTAGCCTCTAGTCCTTGTTTTACCTCCAGAGTGGGACAATTTTGCAAACGAGGAAATTTTAATTTTTAGGAGTAGGAAGGAATTCGCGGCCCATTGGACGCTGCAATTTTTCGCTGACTCTAGTATGCATAGACAGCCTCGTGTGAACGGAAACGACTGTCATTTGATATTTTTCTGAAAATAACTCCTTATAATTAATGAAAATTAATTTCATCATTTTATCACATACAGCAATTTCCCAACTATGATGGTTGTTTAAATTAATTAACAACCATACAATTGTGTGAATTGCCAATTAAATTGGTGGAGTCATTCAGTTATAGGTAATTTCGATCACAAGTTAATCGATTATTGATGCGTACAATCAACCAATTGTAGTGGTTGAGCAACCCTGACGTAGAGTCAGATTGTCAAACGCACGTGCGTCTGTTGTTATGTTTGCAACGTAGCTTGTGGGCCCGAGGGAAAGGGGAAGGTTTCATAGGAGGAGAACAGCGAGCAGAGGCAAGTATATGGAAGATGTGTTGGTGCCTGTGGCTGAGAGCTTGCATGTCAGTGTAGCCGTTCCAAAATGGCCAACGAAAAAATTCAAAGTCAGTAAACTTTGAAATTTGTCGATCGACATTTTAAAGCCGCCATTTTTAATTTTTGAATTTTGATTATGATGATTACGAATTCGATTTTAGTTTCCAATAAGTCAAAATGGCGGATCCAATATGAAATGAAATTTTTACTTTATGCAATTGATCTTAATTTTGTGACTCGGTGGTTTTTAAGGTCGATGATTACGAATACGATGTTTGTTTTAAAAAATTTAAAGTGTCTAATATAATATGAGGAAGAGAAATTTAAAAAAATTTCTATACACGCTCGCTGGTTGTGAGTAGGCGCAAGTGCTAAAACAGAAGTCAATTGTCAGTGAGCGCTCCTAGGACATTTACACCTACCTGACTGGTATAAGAACTCCCGAGTAACAAAATTAAAGTCTATTGCATAAATTAAAAAGAAAATTCCGCCATTTTAAATTTATGAAAACTTACATCTGTTTGTAATCAGCGACCCTACCCAGATAACAATCATGCGTCGTACTTTGTCGCACTTCGGGGTTGATAGTAAAACTGGTAATTAGGAACAAAAGTGGGATAAGTGACTTGGGCGCAAATACGGACTAAAATGAATTTGTAATTTATGGAAAAATTAATTATAATTAATGATCAAAAAATATTTAAAATAGTAAAGAAAAACTTTAATATTTTGCAAGTCATTCGTGTAATAAACTTATTGATAAATATTTTAATTGTTTTAAACCATTTTTACTACCAAGTCACTTATCCCACTTTTTTTCCTAATGTTTTTTTAAACCACTTTATATAAGCCCCTCAAATAATCTTATATTACATTAAATCAATAAAATTTATGAAAAATTTTTAAAATTGAATTATTTAATAATTTACAATTTAAAATTTAATATAAAATTTATATTTTATTAATTTATATAATATGCATATGAGCCATTCTATTATATTTCGACTAAAGTCGTTGCCGACTAATTTTAAAAAATTATAATATTTTGCAGGAATGATTTTAAAGATATTAGGATCATCGAACAAAAAGAATTTTTTTAAATATTTTTTATATTTATTGTAAAATAAGCATCTTATTATTATTGCCCAATTTTCGTAATTTTTCATTTTTCTGGCCAGAAGTTATTTACATTTTAAAATCGTGAAAATAAGCAAAGTGCTAGTTTTAATTGCTTATTTTTTAACATTTGTGAAGAAAAAAAGGAAGAAAGTGATAAGAAAAACTAAAAGTTATTAAAAGTTTCTTTATATTTCATAAGATTTTATTCAATTTAATGATTTCTCTTTCTCACATTTAGCGAATGAAATTTGAAAAAATTGGTTATTTGCCAGGTGAACTTTAAAATAATTTTTTATTTAATATTTCTTAATAATAATTGTTTCTATCAATTTATAATAATAAAATAATCCATTCATAATAAATTCTAATAATTTTTTACGTTTTCATAGTAAATTATGTGTTTTCTTTAATATTTTCTAATAGACCGTTTTTACGACTTTATATACTTTAGATGCTTATTTTACAATAAAAAAAATATTTAAAGAATTCTTTTTGTTCGATGATCCTAATATCTTTAAAATCATTCCTGCAAAATATTATAATTTTTTAAAATTAGTCGGCAAAGACTTTAGTCGAAATATAATGGAATGACTTATATATATAATATTTATTATAGATTGTAATTTATAATTTAATTTAAATAATAATAAATTACTAAATGTTTTGAAATTACTACAAAAAATTTTTACTTAAAAAATAAAACTTTACTGTAGAACGTTATTTTCATTTATTTATCTAAAGTTGATAATAAAGGCAGAAAAATAATTGACTTTATAATTTTTTAATATTCGCGGTCTCACCGATGCGCATGTGCGCAGGGTGCGCAGCCAATTTTCCCAATATGGCTGAAAATGTACTTGTTGATGTCCGTCTTGAGTCACATGACGTCCAGTTTCGCTCTGAGCATGTGTTTTTATCGTCGGGTGAATGTCGTGATTGTTTGTTATTTATAAAAAGTGCGTGTGCAAATCACACGCACCATTTATTGGATTATTATGTTCGAAAAACAAAATGGTGGACACAAATGCCCGGGAAATTTAAAAACAAAAATACACTGCAATACCTGTAAAATTAAATTTTAATGGCGCCATCTAGCTATCTAACCTAAAACTAACTCGGTTGGTAAAACATATTCCTACATTATCGATAGAGTCAAATTTTTTGTCAGATCCCTACCTTGACGACTGCTGATAAAGTAAAAATCTGCATTACCGATCTGGTGTAATATTTGAATTCAAACAGCTTATTGTTTATTCAATAAATTTTAATTGCATTAGTAAACATTACATCAGTTTTAATTGTAAGACTTATAAACTCTAATAAATTATATATATATGGGCCATTCCATGTCAACCGGATCACTCGCCGACCCAAAATTCAGCGCAACAGAATTATATGTTCTTGGTATCAAAATGTTCGTACAGCCAAGCACTTTCGAATCCAATGTAGCCTTTTCAAAAATTTGAAAATGGCGGCTTTATATGACGCATATAATACACAAAAATAAAAAATCATCCAACAAAATTGTCAATAAAAGTCTTATAAGCCCTTAAATTACTTCCAAATATAACTTTTTTATGTATTTGCCATCATAGTTTGCAAATCTATCAAATCTTACATCGGGGGTTTTTGGGGTCGCTGATCACTAACCTGAACTCAGATTTTCAAAATTTAAAATGGCAGATCCAAAATGGCGACGAAAAAAAATTTTAAATCGTTATATTTGCTTGAAACTTGTTATTTAGGGGTTTTTCAGGTCGCCAAATTCAAATTTGGAGTCACATTTTAAAATACAATATGATGGTTTCAATATTGTGAACACATTTTGAAAAAGGTAACAGATTTAAAAAAAAATTCGTTACTTAACTCCTTGACTGCCGATGGCAAAGATCTTTGCCATTTCGGACTTTGCTCTGACTGCCGGAAAACTGACAATCTTTGCCATGATAAAAATTGATGTAAAAAAGTAAAAATTGGCTGAAAATTAAAAATAAAATGATTTCTAAAAAGTCAACGCTATACAGAATGCGACGCACGTTTCTGTTTTTAAATTCAATGAATTATAAAAATGTTATAAATTTTTAAAAACAACACTTTTAGCAAATTTTTCAAAATCTTTGCCATGGACAATACAATGCATTTTTATTTTAAAAATGTCTAAAATCGCCTAAAATTTATTACTCGGGGGTTTTCGGGGTCGCTGATTATAAATGTGATGTCGGTTTTTCAAAATTCAAAATGGCGGATCCAATATGGCAGACGAGTTTTGTAAAAATTAATTAGATTCACCTGAAACTCTCTACTCGGTGGTTCTTGAGGTCGCTGATTACGAATATGATGTCGGTTTTTCAAAATTCAAAATGGCGGATCCAATATGGCGGACGACTTTTTTAAAAATTGATCCAAAGTACCTGAAATATGTTACTTAGGGGTTTTCGAGGTCGCTGATTACGAATATGATGTCGATTTTTCAAAATTCAAAATGGCGGATCCAATATGGCGGATGACTTTTTCAAAAATTGATCCAATTTACCTGAAATTTGTTACTCGGGGGTTGTCGGGGTCGCTGATTACGAATATGATGTCGGTTTTTCAAAATCCAAAATGGCGGATCCAATATGGCAGACATTTTTTAAAAAAATTTTGGATTCGCTTGAAAATTATCATTTGGAGGTTTTCGGGGTCGCTGATGACGAATCCGATGTCAGTTTTTTAAAATCCAAAATTGCGGATCCAATATGGTATACCGTGGAGTTCCACTTCACCCATGAACTTATTGGAAAGGTGAAATGCGTTAGGACATTTCAATGGAATTTCAATTTTTGCACTCTCTTTATAGCTGTTCTATCAAACCGGCATTTGTAAAATTTGTTCTGCTTTTCTGATAAAAACAAAATTAAAAAAAATGTCTGCCATATTGGATCCGACATTTTGAATTATTAAAAACAGACATCCGATTCGTCATCAGCGATCCCGAAAAACCCCGAGTGATAATTTTCAAGAAAATCCAAAATTTAAAAAAAAATATCCGATATAATGGATCCTCCATTTTGAATTTTGAAAAACTGACATAGAAATGTCCACCATATTGGATCCTCAATTTTTAATTTTAAAATACTGACATCGGATTCATCATCAGCGACCCCGAAAACCTCCTAATGATAATTTTCAAGCGAATCCAAAATTTAAAAAAAAATGTCCGCCATATTGGATCCGCCATTTTAAATTCTGAAAAACCGACATCAGATTCGTAATCAGCGACCCCAAAAACCCCCGAGAAACAAATTTCAGGTAATTTGGATTAATTTTTAAAAAGCCGTCCGCCATATTGGATTCGCCATTTTGAATTTCGAAATACCGACATCATATTCGTAATCAGCGACCCCGAAAACCCCTGAGTAACAAGTTTCAGACAAATTTGACGATTTTTTATTTTTGGCAATCTGGGCACATTTAGTGTTTTTCAGCCGGCAGTTAAGGGGTTAAAGGTTTTTAGGATAGCTAATTACGAATGTAATATCTGATTTTTATAATTCTGATTTATAATCTCTGATTTTTATAATTATAATTAAAATTTTTTCAAACTATTCTAATTTCATTGTTAATTTGGAAATGTTGTAAATTTTCAATAATTAAATATTTAAACAAATGCAAAATTTATAGTAACTTTGATGATTTCCAGAAATGGTTCTTTGCCTATACTTTCCTATAATGATAGAATATTTATGCGTGTAAAAAAATTAATTGACAGACAATAATTGTTTATTAATTAACTACTTCACTGGCAGGGCGTTCCAAATGGCGTTCCACGCGCCGAGGCCCAGACTGGCAAAAACACCGAAATGGCGTTCCTAATAAAACTTTATTTTTTAAGAGTGTACACTACTTTTAACTTCTACAAAGCAATGTTTCTATAGTTTAGACATTAGGGAACAAGATTATCAGAATAAAAGTTTCAGTTTTTGAGATTTTTAATGTTTTTTCGAACGTTGAAATAGTCAATTTTTACCACTTTTCAACAAATGGCGTTCCACTTTTTTTCAATTTTTACGCAGTAAAACTCATATTTTTTATTTAAAAAAATGTATTTATAGACAATATTATATTCTAATAATAAAATAATAATAATGTAAGAAATAAAAAATAAATATACATAATTGATAAATAAAATAATAATTATTAATAATAACAATTACTATTATTGTTATAATTATTATTATAATTATTGCAATATATTCTTGTATATAAATACATTTTTTTAAATAAAAAATATGAGTTTTACTGCGTAAAAATTGAAAGAAAGTGGAACGCCATTTGTTGAAAAGTGGTAAAAATTGAGTATTTCAACGTTCGAAGAAACATGAATAAACTCTAAAACTGAAAATTTTTATTGTGATAATATTGTTCCCTGATGTCTAAACTATATGTAGAAATATTGCTTTGTAGAAGTTAAAAGTAGTGTACACTCTTTAAAAATAAAGTTTTATTAGGAACGCCATTTCGGTGTTTTTGCCAGTCTGGGCCTCGGCGCGTGGAACGCCATTTGGAACGCCCTGCCAGTGAAGTGGTTAATAATTAATTAATTATTAACTCATTTTTAATTTATTAATTTCTTATTATTTTTACAGGCGTTGTTATTTTATTCACAATTTTTAATTTTCAAATTTTTTACTACTTGTTTATTTTCCGATCGTGCGACCTCCCCGCAGTGTACATCGGGTAACGCCAATGCCGACGGTACAATTATTTAAGAAAATAATGTTAATTAAATAAAAAGAACTTAAGATTTGTAATCAGCAATACCAAAAACGCCTATAAGAATTTTTGTTTTTTTACATCAGTGTTGTAATGTAATGTATGACACAAGAGGTTAAAATCTGGCACCTTTTTCAAAATTTGTTCACAATATTGAAACCATCATATTGTATTTTAAAATGTGACTCCAAATTCGAATATCGTCTGCCATATTGGATCAGCCATTTTGAATTTTTTAATTCTGATGTAAGATTTGATAGATTTGTAAACTATGATGGCAAATACATAAAAAAGTTATATTTGGAAGTAATTTAAGGGCTTATAAGACTTTTATTGACAATTTTGTTAGATGATTTTTTATTTTTGTGTATTATATGCGTCATATAGAGCCGCCATTTTAAAATTTTTGAAAAGGCCACATTGGATTCGAAAGTGCTTGGCTGTACGAACATTTTGATACCAAGAACATATAATTCTGTTGCGCTGAATTTTGGGTCTGCGAGTGATCCGGTTGACATGGAATGGCCCATATATATATATCAATTATAAATCTTTTCACTAATTTTTGTGGCGCCATCTATTAGGTTGACCTTGAACCTTGTCGGTAAAACAAAATAGTGGATAGCAACGCCCGCGAAATTTAAAAATTAAAGTGGCGCCATCTATTGGTTTAACCTTAAACCCTGTCGGTAAAGCGGAGCACCCCTTTTAACACACTTAAAAATTACAATCTAGTATCAAATCTTTATTAACTGCATATAAGGAGTAAATTTAACACAAATTTATTAAAAATAAAATAATAAGCTGCAAGAAACAGAATTTTGAGGGGACACCACTGACAAGGGACACCACTGACATTTTGCTTCATTTCTCATTTTCGAAAAAGAAAGACTTTATTTTTAAGTTAAAGTCGGTGCGGTTTTTAAAGTACGTGTAATACCTGAAAACGAGATACAATAATATTTAAAAAATATTAATATTATGAACAATTTTTTGATGGGGACACCACTGACATGGTGTGCTCGACAAACTGATACTTGCTTTCTGCCACCAACCGTACAAGTAATAGATGTGATAGAATGTTGTAATGTTTTTTCTTTAAGAAGCTATACATATGACCAATACTATGAACGCCTAATAAGGCAATTATCTGCACTAGGTTATTTAAATATCAGGCATGATATTCAAAATTTGCGATAATTACTTAAAAATATGAAACCTACTAACAGGCGATTTTGATTTTTTTTCTAGCACTGGATCAAAATTATTCTGCTAGCACAATTACTATATAAAAATATAGACTCTTAGCTGTACAAAATATTTCTTCTGGTACTAAAAATGTGAGAATCAAAATTTTTATTATTAGGTAAAGTTCTGATTTCTTAAGTGCAGACAGGGGACACCACTGACATTTTGCTTCTAATTCTTCTGCCAAATTTTTTCAGAGAATTTCTAGCGACTAAAAATTATTTTACGAGCAATTGTTTTAAATGAAAATTTTTAATTACAATTTTCTGTTCTGGCCGATGTTTAATTTTTAGTTTCTAGATTTTACTTATATGTATATTATATTATGTAAAGGGTATTTTTTACCCGTTTATCTACCCATGTTGTTTGCGTTAATTATGAGTTTTCAGATGCTTTTGTTGCTGCCTCTGGAGTGCCTCAGGGCTCTGTTTTGGGTCCGTTGTTGTTCAATATCCACATGAATGATATTTATACTGTTCTCGGTGATTGCTCTTTCTCCTTATATGCGGATGACCTTAAGATTTATAGGGTGATTCACGTTCATGAGGATTTTGAGAAATTGCAATCGAGCTTGCAAGGTGTTTTGACTTGGTGTGAAGACAACAACTTTAACTTAAATGTGAGCAAATGTTCGGTCTTATCAGTCTCACGCAAAAAAATTATTGTTAAACATAATTACTCAATAGGGGGCATCCCGCTCTCCAGGGTCAGCACAATTCGTGACCTTGGTGTTACATTTAATGAGATTCTAACGTTTAATTACCATATATCAATTATTATAAGCAAGGCACTCAGAGTCCTTGGCTTCGTCACTAGAAATGCCAAGCTCTTTAAAAACCCATTGGTTCTTAAAGTATTGTTTTTTTCTCTTGTAAGACCTATTCTGGAATTCGCATCGTTGGTTTGGTTTCCATACTACGACTTGCATATTGTACGCATTGAGCGATTGCAAAATCGTTTTCTTCGCTTCGCTGCTTTCTGTCTGGGGATAGATTATGATCGTAACAGCCATGATTACGCCGTCATTAGAACAAATTGTTTTTGTTAAAGAGAAAACCAAACACAGTATATTTAAATTTAAATTTTATTAATCAATTACTTATTTTCACAAATTTATAGAGAGTAAGGAAACAAACTTCTCTTCACCGATGTATTTGATCGACTGGTCCGGTTATCCAGACTTGTAAGCGGGCAAAAATTCCCCCTCTCTTACCTAACAAAGGCAAATTTGAGACCTTCTTGGCGCCAAACCCCCTACTGGTATATAATCCGTTGTCAGACACCTCTTTGTTTATCTCCTTGACCTCTCTCAGAACTCTATTATCCCACGACTAGGAATTTTCCAAAAATCCGCTCTCAACACACACACTAACATATAACTTCTAACAACTACTATAATAATCTGAACACAACACTTAAACATTTTAAAGTTAAACATTAAAACTAAGGCACACAAACAAAGAAATACATATCAATGCCTCAAAGGCAACAAAGGTCCCCCTTCCTTCATCTTAATTAATTTAATTTCAAACATACTCCTTCCTGTACAAAACGTAAGTCTTTGTACTTAAGAAATTTTTATCAGCTTCGTCGAAGGTCTCAATAGTGATCTTGCTCCAATTTGGATTTCAACGACTCGGACTCTGTTGTCTGTTCCTGGAAGTATTCGTGTCACGAGTGCTTTTTTCCAAAGGTTTCTTGGTGAACTGTAGTCAATTACGATGACCACATCTCCAACCTTCAGTGGATCTGTTTCGGCGGTCCATTTTGACCTTGGGAGCAAGGTGGGCAAATATTCCTTTAACCAGCGCTTCCAGAAAGAATCGGCATAAGATTGTGCAATACACCATTGTTCTCTTGAACAGGAACTGATACCGTTGAATCTAGAAAAAACATCACCCCCCGAAGAGCTCCCCAACAAAAAATGGTTAGGCGTTAACGCCTCCTGATCTCGAGGATCTAAAGAGACGTGAGTGAGAGGACGCGAGTTTACCGAATGCTCTGCTTCTGCCAGAAGGGTAATGAAAACTTCCTCTTTAGGCACTTGTTCTTTTAAAGTTACATTAAGAGCAGTTTTAACAGAACGAACTAATCTTTCCCACCCCCCCCCCCCATATGCGGTGCATCAGGCGGAATGAAGTGCCATTTTATCCCTAGACCTGTCACAAATTCTGATTGTTTATCAAAGTTAAGATCCTTTTGGATCGTGCGGAGTTCATTATTCGCCCCGACAAAGTTTCTCCCATTATCGGAGTATAGAACAGCAGGTTGACCTCTTCTCGCAATCATTCTCCGTATGGCCATTATAGCCGAATCAGTGCTAGCAGAATGAACGATTTCTAAATGGATTGCCCTAGTCGTTAAACAAGTAAATAGGGCAACCCATCGTTTCTCCCGACGGCGACCTATTTTGACTATTAAAGGGCCAAAGTAATCAAGTCCGCAATGAGTAAATGGAGGTTGCCGATACCCTAAGCGTGCAGTTGGAAGATCAGCCATGATCGGAAACAAACTTGACATTTTACCGTAACTGATCGCAATGCATTTCTAAGGTTTACTATCCAGTATCTTTGGCGCATTTCATTTATAGCCAGGTTAGGACTACCGTGGTTGGCCTTGTCATGATAGGAATGAACGAGTAACCGTGTTATTATATGTTTGCCATCTAGTATTGGGGGATGACTATTGAAAGAAGAATCTACATCTACATTTACGCGACCTCTAACACAGAGCAAATCATTTTCGTCGACGAAGGGTGTCAAATTTTTGAGCCAGCTCGAATTAGCAATATGTTTTTTGTTGTTTAATGCCCGTAGTTCCGATCCAAATGAGTCTAACTGTATTTGCTTAATTAACAAATTTTCGGCTTTCTTTAAATGTTCAATTTCTATTTTAGAAACGTTTTTACCTTTCGCTGATTCGCTTGGGATGATCGTCGCTGTCCATCCCCATCCACGTGGCGTGGCTCACCCTCTTGCGATATGTGTAGTCCAGAACCACCACGTGTCTCCCTGGAACGGTCACTACCAACCACGTGCAGACGTGGTAAACGCCTTCGCTGGTTTACTCCATCTGTTTCATCTTCTGGAGATCCTCTGCGTTGCCGAGTAGAAGATTGTCGCTTCCTAGGACGTCCACGCCTTCGCTTTTCAGGAACATTCCCATCCATGGCACAAATATACTATTTTTCTCACTCAAATTTCCAAGTTTTTTATTATTTCCCGGGTTTCGGCACCATTTGTTAAAGAGAAAACCAAACACAGTATATTTAAATTTAAATTTTATTAATCAATTACTTATTTTCACAAATTTATAGAGAGTAAGGAAACAAACTTCTCTTCACCGATGTATTTGTTCGACTGGTCCGGTTATCCAGACTTGTAAGCGGGCAAAAATTCCCCCTCTCTTACCTAACAAAGGCAAATTTGAGACCTTCTTGGCGCCAAACCCCCTACTGGTATATAATCCGTTGTCAGACACCTCTTTGTTTATCTCCTTGACCTCTCTCAGAACTCTATTATCCCACGACTAGGAATTTTCCAAAAATCCGCTCTCAACACACACACTAACATATAAATTCTAACAACTACTATAATAATCTGAACACAACACTTAAACATTTTAAAGTTAAACATTAAAACTAAGGCACACAAACAAAGAAATACATATCAATGCCTCAAAGGCAACAAAGGTCCCCCTTCCTTCATCTTAATTAATTTAGTTTCAAACAGTTTGAATTGTTCTCAAATTATTTCTAAAATTAATCTTTTTGTGCCACCTATTAAGCTTCTATCATATAATTTATTTTGGGTACCGTTTCATAAAACAAATTATGGAAAAAATTCTGTCTTCAGTCGTATGAGCAGCGAAGCGAATAATATTTCGAATGAAATCGACTTTTTTGAACAGAATGAAAATGTTTTTATTTGTAAATTGCGTAATTTAATTCTAAAACCAAATTAATCAATGCGACAGCACTGTTCACAGAAATTTTTAAAACTATGTACACTTAATCTCAAGGGCGTCTGCCCGTATATGTACTCTAAATAAATATGTACTCTAAATAAATATCCCGCCATAGGGGTTTGAATTCGCTGTTGGCGCCATCTACTGGTTTATCCTTGAACCATGTCGGTAAATCAGAGCACTCCTTTTAATACACGTAAAACTATGAAAATAAAATTTTAAATTACTTGCGAAACGAATTTGAATTTGATGGTGGCGCCATCTAGCGATTTAACTTTAAACTAACTCGGTCGGTAAAACATATGCCTACCTTATCGGTCGAATCAATTTTTTTGTCTGCTCCCTACCTTGCCGACTGCTGATAAAGTAGAAATCTGCATTACTGACTGAGGGTACTTAGACGAGATCAGAACCTGTCCCAGAACCGGCCTAGCTATACTACTAAATATGAAGATCAAATCCAATCATGTTCGCTATATTTTTCCTGAAATCTACACATGAAAACACATAAAATATGCAAAACTGCAGTCCAGTGGGCCAAGAATTGTGAAAACCAAGGGGGGGGTACATACTTTTTTTCGCAAAAGATATATGTAGATCAACTCCAATCATTTTTTCTGTATGTTTGTTAAAATCTACACGAAAAAATAAATAAAATGTATAATGCCAGTCCACTAGATTAAGAATTGTGAGAACCAGCAAGGGTTAAAGTATTTTCGAGCTTGCAAAAAAGAGATTTTAGTTTTTCGATGAAAACACCATGAAGATCAATTCTAATCACTTTTGCTATTTTTGTTCTGTAATCTACGCGTGAAAATACATATGTGTTTATTGATGATCACGGTGCGCCTTAAGGAGGTTCTCCGGCTGCTACTCTTGAAAAAATCGATTTTCTTCCAATTTTATTTAAATTTTGAGGAAATGTTTCTTCGAGTGCGCTCTAAATGTGGTAGAAATTTCAGAACCCTTTGCCATGCTAAATTTTGAAATATTTAAGTTGAAACTTCAACTTCTACATGCGATTATTTTGAGAATGAAAAATGCCAACTACGATATCTCGTTTTTTGACATGACAAAGGGTTCTGAAATTTCTACCACATTTAGAGCGCACTCGAAGAAACATTTCCTCAAAATTTAAATAAAATTGGAAGAAAATCGATTTTTTCAAGAGTAGCAGCCGGAGAACCTCCTTAACTAAAATTAAATAAAAAGGTCTTACACCTAAAAAATTAGTAGAGTTTCTGAATTTACAATGTTCATAGATGAGAAAAATAAAAAAACTAAAATAATCTGTGAAGAGATTTTCAAATAAATCCACTTTGAACATTTTTGCGCACGAAGTACGTTATTTTGGAAAATATGGCATTGTTTATTTATATGAATAGAAAGGAAAAAATTATATAATCACAATTTTTAAGTGGTAATTCTATTAAACTTTTATTATTTTAACACTATAGTACTAATAAAATATAAAAATGTAACATAATTTAATTATAATTACATCAATTTAAACATGTGAAGCATTATATCTACAAACAGCGCTGAAAAGGTGTTTAGGATAATCCGGGTGATTTTTTTATATGGGAGAAAAATAACTAAATTTTCTATTTTTTAAATAATGTTTATTTTTTATGGCGAAATTAAACATTTTTAAATAATTAATTTCTATAAACCCTCGTTCGGTTGTATTTCAACTTATTTGTTTTTATTTATTTAAATATTTATTTATATCAAATATGCAATTATTTTTCATAATTAATTATTTTAAATTACTCTCTAAATCTGAATTTGTAGTTTTCTACTAATAAAATAGTGCGAATTCGTTTACCAATTAAATAAGTTATTGTTTTTTCCAATTTTTAGTAGTTTTTTACTAATTGCTAGTAGAAAATTACTAATTCAATTAGTAGAACGTATTGTTTACTATTTCAAATTAGTAAATTTTCTAATAATAATTAGTTTAAAAAATCGGGCAAGTGCGAGTTGCACTCGCATTAAGATCGAGGGTTCCGTACACCAAAATAAAACTTATTTTTTATAAAAAAATATATATATAAGAAATATAATTGATTAAAATTAACATATATAAACTTATTGACCTGAAATTCGGTATACATATGTATTTTTATTACATGTAAATTACAAGAAAAAACTATAAAAATCCATATTGACAGGGTCATTTTTTGCAATTTTTCCAAAAAAATTGAATTTCTTTCCCTTCTAGTTCCCAAATATCTCCACCAATCAAGTTCGCTATATTTTTCCTGTAATCTGCACTTAAAACTGAACATCCTTACAGAATTTCAGCTCACCATTTTGAGATTTATAAAATTAAAGGGGGGGGGACAGGGTCATTTTTTGCTATTTTTACGAAAAAATTGAATTTCTTTCCCTTCTAGTTCCCAAATATCTCCACCAATCAAGTTCGCTATATTTTTCCTGTAATTTGCACTTAAAACTGAAGATCCTTACCGAATTTCAGCTCACCAGGTTGAGATTTGTAAAAGTTAAGGGGGGGACAGGGTCATTTTTTGTAATTTTTTCGGAAAAATTGAATTTCTTTCCCTTCTAGTTCCCAAATATCTCCACCAATCAAGTTCGCTATATTTTTCCTGTAATCTGCACTTAAAACTGAACATCCTTACAGAATTTCAGCTCACCATTTTGAGATTTATAAAATTAAAGGGGGGGGGGACAGGGTCATTTTTTGCTATTTTTACGAAAAAATTGAATTTCTTTCCCTTCTAGTTCCCAAATATCTCCACCAATCAAGTTCGCTATATTTTTCCTGTAATTTGCACTTAAAACTGAAGATCCTTACCGAATTTCAGCTCACCAGGTTGAGATTTGTAAAAGTTAAGGGGGGGGACAGGGTCATTTTTTGTAATTTTTTCGGAAAAATTCTATTTCTTTTCCTCCTAGTTCGCAAATATGTCCGTCAATTGTGTTCGCTATATTTTTCCTGTAATCTGCACTTAAAACTGAAGATCCCTACCGAATTTTAACTTATCAGGTTGAGATTTGTAAAAGTTAAGGGGGGGGACAGGGTTATTTTTTGTAATTTTTCCAAAAAAATTGAATTTCTTTCCCTTCTAGTTCCCAAATATCTCCACCAATCAGGTTCGCTATATTTTTCCTGTAATTTGCACTTAAAACTGAAGATCCTTACAGAATTTCAGCTCACCATTTTGAGATTTATAAAAGTTAAGGGGGGGGACAGGGTCATTTTTTGCAATTTTTTCGAAAAAATTAAATTTCTTTCCCTCCTAGTTCGCAAATATGTTTGTCAATCGGGTTCGTTATATTTTTCCTGTAATCTACACTTAAAACTGAAGATCCCTACCGAATTTCAACTCACCAGGTTGAGATTTGTAAAAGTTAAGGGGGGGGGACAGGGTCATTTTTTGCAATTTTTTTAAAAAAAATTCAATTTCTTTCCCTTCTAGTTCCCAAATATCTCCACCAATCAGGTTCGCTATATTTTTCCTGTAATCTGCACTTAAAACTGAACATCCTTACAGAATTTCAGCCCACCATTTTGAGATTTATAAAATTAAAGGGGGGGGGGACAGGGTCATTTTTTGCTATTTTTACGAAAAAATTGAATTTCTTTCCCTTCTAGTTCCCAAATATCTCCACCAATCAAGTTCGCTATATTTTTCCTGTAATTTGCACTTAAAACTGAAGATCCTTACCGAATTTCAGCTCACCAGGTTGAGATTTGTAAAAGTTAAGGGGGGGACAGGGTCATTTTTTGTAATTTTTTCGGAAAAATTGAATTTCTTTCCCTCCTAGTTTGCAAATATATCCGTCAATTGGGTTCGCTATATTTTTCCTGTAATTTGCACTTAAAACTGAAGATCCTTACCGAATTTCAGCTCACCAGGTTGAGATTTGTAAAAGTTAAGGGGGGGGACAGGGTCATTTTTTGTAATTTTTTCGGAAAAATTCTATTTCTTTTCCTCCTAGTTCGCAAATATGTCCGTCAATTGTGTTCGCTATATTTTTCCTGTAATCTGCACTTAAAACTGAAGATCCCTGCCGAATTTCAGCTCATTAGGTTAAGATTTGTAAAAGTTAAGGGGGGGGGACAGCCCATTTTGCGTGGCTGGGACGGACACACGAGTGATTTCATAAGGGTTCCGTCAGTACACCTATGGTGTACGGAACCCTAAAAACTACTAAAAATTAGTAAAAACAGTTATTAATTCAATTGGTCAACGAATTCGCACTATTTTATTAGTAGAAAACTACTAATTCAGATTTAGAGAGTAAATTAAAATAATTAATTATGAAAAATAATTGCATATTTGATATAAATAAATATTTAAATAAATGAAAACAAATAAGTTGAAATACAACCAAACGAGGGTTTATAGAAATTAATTATTTAAAAATGTTTAATTTTGCCATAAAAAATAAACATTATTTAAAAAATAGAAAAATTTAGTTATTTCTCTCCCATATAAAAAATCTTCATATGGAGTCCATACATTTTGATTTCCTAAAGTCTTCCTGGAAAATGAATAAGGTTGCTGCGAATCACCCGGATTATCTTAAACACTTTTTGAGCACTGCTTGTAGATATAATGCTTCACATGTTTAAATTGATGTAATTATAATTTAATTATGTTACAATTTTATATTTTATCAGTAGTTAAATGTTAAAATAATAAAAGTTTAATAGAATTACCACTTAAAAATTATTATTATATAATTTTTTCCTTTCTATTCATATAAATAAACAATGACATATTTTCTAAAATATCGTACTTCGTGCGCAAAAATGTTCAAAGTGGATTTATTTCAAAATCTCTCCACAGATTATTTTAGTTTTTTGATTTTTCTCATCTGTGAACATTGTAAGAAAAATATTAAAATATTAATTTTTTTTACAAGTGTTTTTCTCAATTCTACACGGAAAAAAAGTACAACTGAAATGGAGAAATTTTTCGCCATAACAGCTAAACATTTCGTCAAAAACGAGCCAGCGATATTGGCATTATCGCTAGAATCGCGATATTGAATTTTACTTGAAAGACAACCTAACCCTAAAATAATTTTTAATTTTTTTTCAATATGAGCTCCCGCGTCCAATAACTCGATCTGCGCTTGAACTAAAAAATTCAAGCTAGTCAAGCCGTCAGAAAATGGAAAAAATAAAAGTCGGAATTTTTAATTTTAAAACATACTACCGTATAGAGCATAAAAATGCCCAACTTTTTTGTCTTTGAAATTTTTTTGTAGGACTTTTATTTTTAATAATAATGGGCAAAAACTGAATTTTTTTTATTCTTCAATTTCTTTGAATTTCAAAACATAAATCGACTTTTCTCAAACAAATCTTAATGAAATTAATTAAAAATTGATATACTTACTTATCAGGGTCTACCGAAGACAATGAAATGATTGAAACATTAAATAATGTTTATTGCAAAATTATTTGTTAATATAAATACAGACCTGTCGGTAAATACGTTTTCTCAACTTTAACGAGAAAAAGTGTGCGGTGAACTTTCGAGTTGACAAAACTTCCAGTGAGACATTTGTTTATTAACATGTGAAGAAGTTTTTTGGAAATTTTTATTTAAATCGGATGAAAAATAAAGAAGATACATAATGTTTAAAAAAATATGCGTCGTGCGGCGTTTTGACATTTTGACGCAAGAGGAGAAAACTATTGAAAACTATTGCTATTTTCTATTGATTTATTTAAAAATAAGTTTATTCATGTATTATATTTAAAATAAAAACAATTCTATACATTTATAACATGATAGGCAGTAAAAGATTTATTTAGATTTACAACGACAGGAAGAAAAATAGGAAAAAGTTAAACAAATGCGCGATGCATAAAATTACCACCAGAGGGCAGCACCTAATGGGCACAACTAATTTTCTCATTTTACTTCCTGACGTCGTGTATTATATTGGATTTTCAATTCCTTGTGCACAAATGAAAGAACAAAATTTTAGTATAACTAGTATTTTTCACTATTTTTCAATAATTGTCCAAATTAGGAGAAAAATCCTTTTGAAATTTCGATTACGTTCAAGCAGCCATTTTTAAAAGGCGACCACTGTTTGAAATTGCGCAACACCGTTAATGTAAACAAAGCAGGTCCTTGTATTTTTTTGAAGAAAATACAGTTTACTTTATTACTGCTGTTAAGTTTTTCAATAAACCACGTGTTTTAAAATTAAAAATTAATGGCAAAGTGATAATAAAAAATTTAATAATATTAAAATATAAAGTATAGAAATTGTACAATTGTATAGTATAGTTAGTTATAGTATAAATTAATAACAATTCTAAAGTATAGAATTGTTTTTATTTTAAATATAATACATGAATAAACTTATTTTTAAATAAATCAACAAAGAATAGCAATAGTTTCCAATAGTTTTTCTCCTCTTGCGTGAAAATGTCAAAACGCCGCACGACGCATATTTTTTTAAACATTATGTATCTTCTTTATTTTTCATCCCATTTAAATAAAAATTTCCAAAAAACTTCTTCACATGTTAACCCTCCTGCGCATAAAGCCGAGTATACTCGTCCAAACTAAACCGTTACCGTATGCATGAGGACGAGTATACTCGTCCAAACATATTTGTTAATAACTTTTGTTTAAATAAATATTAAGACATCGGACAAGTTGCAAATTTCTTTCAATGAACAAACGAAGCTATTTGAATTATTTAGCACACTATATATTATTTATTTAACAATAAATATTGCATATAAAATGTTTAAACAAATTGAAAAATTTCTGTTTAATAAATTAATGTTTGTTTATCGGATTTTCCAAACATTGTCCATCAAAGGGTTTTTGGGTGCGCTGATTACGAATTCAACCTCAAAATTCAAAAATTCAAAATGGCGAATCCAATATGTCGGACAATTATATTTTTTAAAAGTGGACTTTTAAAAAAATTTATAGAATTTTACCAAAACTTATTATCAAAGGGTTTTAGAGGTCGCTGCTTACAAACATGGAGTCAAAATGACAAAATTCAAAATGGCGGATCCAATATGGCTGATGACAATTTTGAAAAAGTTTTCTAATCGTCCCGTCTATTGCTATCTAGGTGTTTTTGAGGTCGATAATTACGAATCTAAAGTCAAAAATTCAAAATTTAAAAAATCCAAAATGGCGGACCCAATATGGCGGACGACAATTTTTTAAAAGTTTTGTAATCGTCCCGTCTATCTCTATCTAGGGGTTTTTGAGGTCGCTGATTACGAATCCGAGGTCAGAATTCCAAAATTGAAAATGGCGAATCCAATATGGCGGATGATAATTAAAAAAAATTAATCCGACCCTCTATCGCTATCTAGGGGTTTTCGGGGTCACTGATTACGAATCCGATATCAGATTTTGAAAATTTAAAATGGTGGTTCCAATATGGCGGACATTTCCTAAAATTCATCGGATTCACTTGAAACTTGTTTCTGAGGAGTTTTCGAGGTCGCTGACTACGAATCCGATATCATATTTTGAAAATTCAAAATGGCGGATCTAATATGGCGAACATGAAAATTAAAAATCGACTGAATTGACTTGAAACTTGTTACTCAGGGGTTTTCGGGGTTGCTGATTACGAATCCGATATCAGATTTTAAAAATTAAAAATTGTGGTTCTAATATGGCTGACAACATTTCCTAAAATTCATCGGATTCACTTGAAACTTTTTACTCGGGGGTTTTCAGGGTCGCTGATTACGAAACCGATTGCAGATTTTAAAAATTCAAAATGGCGGATCCAATATAGAGGACGAAATTTGCTAAAATTCATCGGATTTACTTAAAACTTTTTACTCGGGGGTTTTGGAAGTCGCTGATTACGAATCCGATTTCAGATTTTGAAAATGCATAATAACGGATTTAATATTCAAGTGAATCCGATGAATTTTTTAAAATGTCCGCCATATTGGATCCGCCATTTTGAATTTTCCAAATCTGATATTGGATTCGTAATCAGCATCCCCGAAAACCCCCGAGTATTAATTTGTGGACAAATATGTGTGTTTTTGTAGCCAAAAATCTGCTTGCGTCTATACACGTCATCGACAGTTTGAGCCCACCTGCACCATGACGTGCATACACGTCATCGACTTTTTTTGTATGCGACTATTCTAATTAATTACATTTAATTAATTATAATTTACATTTAATAAAACATTAAATTTAACAATCATTCCGAGTCAGTAAATGTTTAAATAAAAATACTATTATTTATTACTTTTTTTAACAATGAACTTTAAATAAAATAAACAAAAACAGATTGAAATTTTTTAAAAAAAATTTTTGAATGCTTATTGTTGTTCCATTTTCAAACTACACATAATAAATTGCTAATATTGGATCTGACATTTTTAATTGAGGAATTTTGACTTTATATTCGTAATCAGCGACCTCGAAAACCCCTAGATAGCGATAGATGGGTCGATTTGAAAACTTTTTCAAAATTGTCGTTTGCCATATTGGGACCGACATTTTGAATTTTGGACCTTATATTCGTAATGAGCGACCTCAAAAACCCCTAGATAGCGATAGACGGAACGATTAGAATTTTTTTTTTCAAAATTGTCAAAATTTTCTGCCATATTGGGTCCGCCATTTTGAATTTTGAAATTCTGACCTCGGATTCGTAATCAGCGACCCCAAAAACCCCTAGATACTGATCGCCGTGCAAATCCTACATCCTGAAAAATGTATGCATTTGCAAGCGACTTTGTGGGTAAAAACGTATGCGCAGGAGGGTTAATAAACAAATGTCTCACTGGAAGTTGTGTCAACTCGAAAGTTCACCGCACACTTTTCCTCGTCAAAGTTGAGAAAACGTATTTACCGACAGGTCTGTATTTATATTAACAAATAATTTTGCAATAAACATTTTTTAATGTTTCAATCATTTCATTGTCTTCGGTAGACCCTGATAAGTAAGTATATCAATTTTTAATTAATTTCATTAAGATTTGTTTGAGAAAAGTCGATTTATGTTTTAAAATTCAATGAAATTGATGAAGAATAAAAAAAATTCAGTTTTTGTCCATTATTATTAAAAATAAAAGTCCTACAAAAAAATTTCAAAGACAAAAAAAGTTGGGCATTTTTATGCTCTATACGGTAGTATATTTTAAAATTAAAAATTCTGACTTTTATTTTTTTCCATTTTCTGACGGCTTGACTGGCTTGAATTTTTTAGTTCAAGCGCAGATCGAGTTATTGGACGCGGGAGCTTAATTGTATGTTTCAAATTATAACCATATAAAAGTAAATTATTGAAATTAATACTGTTTTAAAACTAAAAAAACACAAAACTGATATTTATGCTGTCAAAAAAATTTCTGGGTAGGAGCCGTAGGAGCGGTAGGTTTCCATATACTTCCAATATGGCTGTCGAATTGCACTCAACCAAAGCTCACTATCACTGAATTGGCTAAACTTTCGGCTAATGTAGTTAAGCTTAATTCCAAACGTGGGTTATGTTGTTCTTTATTTTAATTATATTCCCAACTAGCTGTCGTACCCGTCTTCGACGGGTTTTAGTTTCTACCAATACATTTAACAATGTTTCTACCAATCTGGAAAATCAGAAAAAAGCCGAAAATTTAATTTGACTGGAAAATTAATAATTAGTTACCAATAGCTATTTCGGTAGTATAATATTACTATTTGAAGAGTCTCCACCTTTTAGCAAAAAATAAAAAATTATTAAAAATTCGAAAAACCCAATTTCTTAAAATTTAACATTTTTTTCTTCTCTTTTATATCATTCAGCTTTATTATTTTTGTGCTCTTCAAAAATAATTTACTTATTTAAAAGTCTTTAATGTTTGGTAAAAAATCTAAAATTATGGAAATTTAGCAAAAATTCAAAAAACCGAATTTCTTAAAATTCAACATTTTTTCTTCTTTTTTATGGCATTTAGCTTCATTATTTTTGTGCTTTTTAAAAATACTTTACTTATTTAATAGTCTCCACCCTTTGGCAAAAAATATAAATTATGGAAAATTTGCAAAAATTCAAAAAAACCCAATTTCTTAAAATTTAACATTTTTTTCTTCTCTTTTATATCATTCAGCTTCATTATTTTTGTGCTCTTCAAAAATAATTTACTTATTTAAAAGTCTTCAATGTTTGGTAAAAAATCTAAAATTATGGAAATTTAGCAAAAATTCAAAAAACCGAATTTCTTAAAATTCAACATTTTTTCTTCTTTTTTATGGCATTTAGCTTCATTATTTTTGTGCTTTTTAAAAATACTTTACTTATTTAATAGTTTCCACCCTTTGGCAAAAAATCTAAAATTATGGAAAATTAGTAAAAATTCAAAAACCTGAATTTCTTAAAATTCAATATTTTTCCTTCTTTTTTATGGCATTTAGCTTTATTATTTTTGTGCTCTTCAAAAATATTTTACTTATTTAATAGTCTCCATTCTTTGGCAAAAAATCTAAAATTATGGAAAATTATCATAAAATATTTATTATAAAACATCTCCATTTTTAAGGAGGTTCTCCGGCTGCTACTCTTGAAAAAATCGATTTTCTTCCAATTTTATTTAAATTTTGAGGAAATGTTTCTTCGAGTGCGCTCTAAATGTGGTAGAAATTTCAGAACCCTTTGCCATGCTAAATTTTGAAATATTTAAGTTGAAACTTCAACTTCTACATGCGATTATTTTGAGAATGAAAAATGCCAACTACGATATCTCGTTTTTTGACATGGCAAAGGGTTCTGAAATTTCTACCACATTTAGAGCGCACTCGAAGAAACATTTCCTCAAAATTTAAATAAAATTGGAAGAAAATCGATTTTTTCAAGAGTAGCAGCCGGAGAACCTCCTTAAAGTCTCTGAACTTCTTTCAGTTAAAGAATACTGAATGAATTGGATAAATAATTACACAAGCCTGCAAAAAAATAAAAATTTCGGTTGTCTGAGATCGAGAAGTCATTTCCCGCAGTATTTGGTGCGCTGAATCCGAATCTGGCAACGAAAACCTCCCATCACGTCAAGATTTTGAGAAAAGTGGGGGTAAATTCCTAAAAATCATGTTTTTCGCAGTTTTTGAAAATTTCTACCGGGTAAGTCTGACGTGCTAGAGACTTGTCATAGGAGTCAAATTAAAGCCTGAACCCTGTACTTTAAGAAGATACAGCGATATTCCTAACAACAAACGAACTTAGCCATAAAAAATGATTTTTTTAACAGTTGTCAAGTATAAAAATTGACTAACACTGTCCGTAAACAAAACTATTTGAAAAATGATTGAATTCGCTTAAAATTTGTTACTCAGGGGTTTTTGGGGTCGCTGATTACGAATATGTTGTCAGATTATTAAAATTCAAAATGTCGGATACAATATGGCGGACTTATTTTTCAGAATTGATCAAATTCACTTGAAACTTGTTATTCGGGGGTTTTTAGGGTCGTTGATTATGAATCCAACTACAGATTTTTTATTTTGACATCATATTTGTAAGCAACGACCCCGAAAACCCCAAAGCAGTAAATTCTAAGCGAATCCAATCATTTTTTTAAAATAGTTGTATTTACGGACAGTGTCAGTCAATTTTTATGATTGCCAACTGTTAAAAAAAATCATTTTTGACGGCTAATTTAGTTTGTTGTCAGCAATATCGGTTTATTTTCTTAAAGTACTGGGTTCTGGCTTTAATTTGACTCTTATGACAAGTCTCTAGCACGTCAGACTTACCCGGTAGAAATTTTCAAAAACTGCGAAAAACATGATTTTTAGGAATTTACCCCCACTTTTCTCAAAATCCTGACGTGATGGGAGGTTTTCGTTGCCAGATTCGGATTCAGCGCACCAAATACTGCGGGAAATGACTTCTCGATCTCAGACAACCGAAATTTTTATTTTTTTGCAGGCTTGTGTTATGAATTGCATTATTTTGACGTCAAAATCTTAATTAGAGACCTTAAAAATACTACTGAATTAAACTTGATAGTAATTAATAACAATTATAATTTTTTCGTTTTTTTGATATCAAAAATATTTTTATACTTACATCTTAGTCATATCATTTTTTGTGCAAAATTATGCGAAAATGTGACTAAATAACATGTAATACTCATTTATACAGTGTTTAAAAGCAATTCATTAAACAATGTAAACTTTGTAAACTTGCGATTTTTTTAATTATTTGAAAACTTTTTTATACTTAAATCTTAAAATTATGCTAAAATGTGACTAAATAACGTGTAATACTTAATTATAGATAGTTTAAAAGCAGTCCATTAAAAAATATAAAATTTGGAAATTTGCGATTTTTTGAATTTTTCGAAATCATTTTTATACTTACGTCTTAGTTATAGGACAATACTTTTTAAAAAATTATGCTAAAATTTGACTAAATAACATGTAATACTCAATTATAAAGAGTTTAAAAGCAATTTATTAAAAAATATAAAATTTAAAAAATTTCGATTTTTTAAATTTTTTAAAAAAAATTTTATACTTACATCTTAGTTATAGGACATTATTTTTGGCAAAACTATTGTAAAATGTGACTAAATAGCATGTTATACTCAATTATTGAAAGCATTTTTTAAAAAAATGTAAAATTTGAAAATTTTTGATTTTTGAATTTTTCGAAAAAATTGAATATCTCCCGTTCTAATTAATATTTTTCAAATCTGTAAATTTATAAACCTTCCTTGGCCCAAGGTCTAACATTCTGCCAAATTTGGTTTCAAATGGTTCAACAGTTTTTAAGTGATGCGCGAACAAAGATTCTGTGACATACCGACACACATACATACAGACATACATACATACACGAAATTTTTTATTGGTATATTTGGAATCCTTGATGCCTAAAACGAATAATTATGTGCGAAATTTAAAGTTCTGAGCAATGTACAGACAAAAGTCTGATTTTATATATATATACACTAGCTGCGATACCCGTCTTCGACGGGTTATTAGTTATTGTTATTCCTAGTTATATATTAATAGCTGCGATACCTGTCTTCGACGTGTTTCTTAGTATTTTTATAGTTTTCCATATTGAGTATTGATTGGTATTTAACCAACTACATTGAAAATAATTTTCTTGATGATTATTAATATTAATTAATGAAGAAGAAAACGAAATTTTAAGGAAAGAAAAATGATAATGTTTACAATTTTTAAAATCGCCCAAATGTAAAAACCATCATGGCTTAATAACGGCCCAGTACTGGCAAAGTTGTCACCTAGTCTTGGTCGATATTATTGGGACTACTCTTGTGGTGTTAATTTCAGTTTGACGTCGGCAGACGTTAACGGCCCAATATTCACTGCCATTACTTTCCCAGTATTGGCAAAATACAAAAACTAATATAAATTATTCCATTTTTTATTAATTAACTACGTCCCAATATTGGCAATTATATTTTGCCATCATTGCAGATACAAAATTTTTACTATTAATGTGCCATTACTGAGACGATCAACGTCCCAATATTCTGAAACTGAAAATACCAACGTTCATTCGACGAAAATTTTTACTTTAGCTAATTGCTTATTTTAATATTAACACCCTTTTGAAAAAATTACAAAAGGATCACGGATTTCCCGAAATTCCTGGAAATTCAACTAAATTATTGTTTCCTCGCCTCGCAAGCATTTTTTTCTCTTAATAATCAGAATCCATTTAAAAAAATTGCAAGAGGATTCGAGGCGTGGAAAGTTGTGATTTTTATTTTTTTGTCACGGATTTTCCAAAAATCCGAGAATTCAGTTTTATCCAATACTTTCAATTACAACTTTCCATCATAAATAGAAAAGTTTAGCCTATATAATAGTCTGATAATAATGTGCCACTATTGGTCCGTGCTAAGTCCCGTTACCAGCAATGAGACGTTTTGAATGCCAGTATAGGTCCAGTAGTTTTTGCCAGTTTTCTGCAGACATTCACTGAAAAAATTACATTTTAATTTTAAGAAAATCTTAATATTAAAATCTTAATATTCTTATATTCCCCACTTAGATTATGTGGGAAATATTCTTACAATAAGAAGAAAATTAGTATTGTAAGAATATTTCCTACTTAATTTAAGTGGGGAATATTCTTGGCGCATATTTAAGAAGTTTTTCTTAAAATTAGAATGTAATTTTTTCAGTGCTGACGGGCCCGTTTTGCAGTCTTAGAATTTCGCATTTGGAGCTTATAAAAAACCATTTATTATCTTTTTTCCGAGAAGCACCACGTGGAGGTGACCACTATTGGTTGTTTTTGGCAAGTTTTTAAATCCCGTGCAGAAATTGCCCTAACAGGGCCCTGACCCCGCATGAAACCGGGAACCCGACCGGGCCCCGGCCTGGTAGCTAGTCCAATCGGGCTTTTCGTCATGGCGCTGGGCGGGTTCCCTGTTTCACCCTTGTCTGGACCCGGCCAGGCCCCTGTCAAAATCTCTACTCGGGATTATTCTCTAGGAGCTTTGTAAAACTAAAAAAAATTCTTGTTAATTAAATTCGATAAAAAATATGAAACATTTTTATTTCAGTATTACTAAATTATCTTGGATCATAATTTGTAAAAACAAAAAACATCTTATTTAGAAGTAATAAGTAGGTAAAATCAAAAAAATTAGATATTAATATTTTCAATTTTTATGGGTAAAAATATTTAAACTTTTAAATTTTATATTTAAAATTCCTATTTTTTTCTATTTTTATAATAAAATTGAAATTAAAATTACCAAGAAAACAAATTAATTAATTAATTAGAAAATATCAATACCAACTTAATGCAAGAATTAATTAATATTTAACCCTTTGAGTAGCAGTGATACATTTAATTTATATGAACATTTTTTTGTTAACTTCTGTATAACTTTCTTGATTTTAAAAACTGAATATTGAAACAATTTTTTTGGTCAAATGAGGCAAATTTCTTGCTTTAAATACTGGTCTTTAAATAAAAAAAGGTTAATAACTTTCCATAAAAAGCTTGTTTAAAAATCAAAAATCATCATTTTTGTAGAAAAAATTTGATCAGAAAAATCGAAAAAAATTTCAAAATACGTCTTTTTTTGAAATTTTAGTATAGAAATGGGTTGTATTTATCTAAAAAGTTAGTTAAGGATAGTTTTTCATCCATTTTATAAAAAATAAAAATTTTTCATTTTTTTGATTTTTCGAATTTTTTGAAAAAATGTCGTAACTTTCGTTTAAGTTAATATTTTTTAATCGGATAAGGCTATGATTTTAAGTTACGTTAATACCTAATAGACTGCCAAGTTTTACTTTAATCGGTTAAACCATTTTGAAGTGATGCGCGAACAAAGTTTTGCATACAGACAGACAGACAGACAGACAGACAGACAGACAGAAGGACAGACAGACAGACAGACAGAAATTTTTTTTTTTTACATTTTTCGAATTCTCATGTCTCAAAACGAAAAAATATATAAAAATTTTCAAGCTTGGAGCATTGTACAGACAGAAGTCTGATTTTATTAATATAGATATTGCTCGTTCCCGTCATAAAATTTTTTTCCGTGTACTAACTTAGACAATAAGAAATAAAGAAAATGTCAATATTCATTATATGTATTTAGGGGCCATTCCGAGGGGCTGTTCACTCTCGAATCCAAGATTCGTAAGGGAACGATTATTTACGAATACAAAGAAATCCGTGGAGAATCCGCCCAAATTTTAAGAAATCATAAGGATTCGCCTTTTACGAATCCAAGCGATTTCATGTGAATCCAAGATTCAGAGAATTCGTCACCTACGATTCCAGTCGATTCCATGTGAATCCATGCAAATAATAATAAATTTTCAAATTATTGTTGAATTTGATTCTAAGTGATCAGCCCCTCGGGCCATTCATTAATTACGTAAGGGTTTCTAGGGGAGGGAGGGTTTGAAAAATCTCTACATGGCCTTACGTCGGGGGAAGAGGGGGTCAAAGACATTCTTACGTAATATTTTATACTTAAAGTCGACATTCGCCCGGGAGCGAATTTATACACAGACTTCACTCAATAAATTAATTTGCTTAATTAATTAAGCATTTTTAATATAAAAAAATAGAATTATTTATCGTATAGGATTAAAATTAACAAACAATTGGATTCATAAGCATATTGGATAAATGAAATACGTTTTTTTTGCTTCTAATTTGCAATTGCTTAAACAAATTAATAAACATTTAGCAATTTTTAAAAACTGTTGACGTAAATCGATTCTGTGTAAAAATGAAGGAATTTTAATTTGGGTAATTTTTTTGTTCAAGTCGTATTTTGTTCACAAAATTGTTTTAAACAGATTATGCTGAATAAATATGGTGTTTCATCCCAAGTAAAAGCAATTGGAAATTAAAAACAAAAAACAGGTATATAATTTTTACAATTTACCTATGAATCTAATTGTTAATTTTACTTTAAATCCATTTCTTTATCCTTGGAATGAAACACTATTTATATGCAGCATAATTTGTTTAAAACAATTTTGTGAACATTGGACAAAAAATAATCCATAGGTACTAAAATTGCTTAATTTTTTGCACAGAATCGATTGGCGACAACAGTTTTCAAAAATAAAATGTTTTTTTATTAATTTGTTTCAACAATTATTGCTAAAAAATTGGAAATTATAAACAAAAAACCTCTTTTTTAGGTTTGCCTGTTAATCCAATTTTTAATTTTATAATGCAATGCAATGATTGGTTTCTTCATAAGACTTAAAATAATATTTTTTTGCATTTGTTAAATAATATTGTTTAAATAATCGATTATTGAATTGTTATATTTTTATTCTACTACTTTTAAATATGTAAGTTGGTTATATTAAAATGATCTTGTGTAAAAAATGATGACTTCCTTGTAAAAATTAACAATATGAGGCATTTGTTAATTAAAATTGTTTAAATAATTTAACGGTGTTATTTCATTGTTTTAACTTCAGAATGAAATATGTTAAAAGGTTTTCTTAGTAAACTGCATAAAAAATAAAAAATTACCTATAAGATAAACAATTTCATTATTTATTTGTTTATTAAGAATGCTTAATTAATTAGGGTAAGGGTTCCCATGGTGACTGTAAGGTCCCCAACGATTGTAAATAAAATTTAGGCGATTTTTGAAAAACAGATGTTTCGACTTTCAAAAAAGTGTCTCCAAACCGTTTTTAACGATATTTCTATATTCGATGCTTGTTAGGCAAGCTCGTGGTAAAATCTTACGTAAGAAGGGGGAGAGGGTTCCGAGAAATCTTATGTATCCTTACATGGGGTAGGGGGGGGGGTAAAAATTGCCTAAAATTGTCCTTACGTAATTAATGAATGGCCCCTTATTACCATATTTTCCTTTCTAAAAAAGACATGGGATAAAAGAATCGAATGAACTCGAAAGTGCAACTCGAAAAGTATCGAAAAGATGAAGCATCGGTAATATGAATAGAAGGGCGAACTCATATTTCCAAATGAAATTGTAGTACCTTAAAAATTCACATATATTTAAGAGATGGAGCTGCAGTCTGAAACTATTCTTTTACTACTAAATAAATAATAATAATAATAAATAACATATAATTTTTAATTAAAAATATAATTAAATTAATAGAAAATTTTATACTTAAGAAAAAAAATATTTTAAGTAAAATAGAATTTTATTTTAAAAATCATTAAATTGAAAAAAATAACATTAGAACTTTCAAAAATTGAACAAAAATGAACATGGAACAGAAGCAACGAAGACGGCCGAAGGCCGTCTGAGGCGCTAGTACTTAAAAAAATAAAATTTAATAGGTATATAAAATGGTAGAGAAACCAATTACATCATACCTAGTAAACTTACCACAACCTTACCTCAACTCTACAACTTAATAATAACCTTACATCAGCCTTTACTTGTAGGCTTACCTTTACATGTATGCAAGCTAACCTCAACCTTTACTTATAAGCTAACCATCTAAGTTCATCTTAAGTCCACCACAAGTATACATCTTAGTAAATTAAAAAAATAAAAAACGAATTACTTTCTCAAAATATGTTTATTAGTAACAACATTTTCATTCTTCAAATTTCATACATACTTTAACATAATTATATTATTTCGACATTGCTACATGCAACATTAAAATAGCTCAATAACATCATACATATTTACTCATTGGAAAATCGATCAAACGATTTTCTAATCACGTACGCCACAGATGATAAAAAAACGAAATCTGCTTATGAAAGTGTCGGTAATAGGATGCGTCGAAATAATACTTTTAAAAATATAAACAATTTTTTCGAAAATTTATATACATTGAAATTAAAGGGAAGAATTGTATACATTTTTTAAATTATTATAATTATTTTCATAATAAATAAAAACTTGAGAAATTAACAACAGTTTTCATGAATAATATTAGAGTATAAAATAATGTTTTATACTAATATCTATTTGTATATACCTAATAAATAATTTACTTGATGAAGATAACATTTTCTTAAATCAAATAATAAATTTTTTCAACAAATACAGTGAAAATTTGTTTACGTGAAGTCTATTTGATTTCAGAAATCATTTCCTGCAGGAAGACATTATTTTGAATGAATAAATATTGAATTGGATGTTATTAGTCAAATAATGGAATTGAGAGAGGAGTAATTCTTTTCCATTTTGTTGATTATTTTTTTTTCTCAAATTATAAATGAATTTATTTCAATTAGTTTAATAGTTCTCGCAGTTAGACCATTTGTTATATTTATTTTATATGAATTTTCATTGATACGATAATCTCAAAATAATTGCCAAAACATTTTTAGACATATTAAATTAAAATAAACATTTTAGTTATAATTAAAAAATCCTGATATATTCTATGATCGTTTCTCTTATGGATGGTTAACAAAACGAATTATTGTATATTTAAAATATAGGAAATTGTGAAAAATTTGATTTTTCATAAATAATAACAGTGGCGATACATATTATTTAGTCTTAGATTAATGATTGTACAGCAGGTAAATGTGTCCGTGAAAGAATTCACGTGCAATTGAAATTTTACTTTTATTGCGTATATAATTCACATACATGAACACGTTTTGCATCGAAAATTTAATTAATTTATTGGCCAATTGTTGCAAAAGGTCTTTGTCAATTTATACATGCTAGAAAATGTTAAAAATAGTATAAAATGTTGCGTTATAAATAAAAGTAAAGTAATACTTTTTTCATATGTATATATACAGTAGGAAAAGCTTAGTCAGTGATAGCGTATGAGTGCGAGAGAGATAAACTTATGCGATTCCCACACTTTCCTATGATTACAATGAAGCTTTTTTTACAACATATATATATATATATATATATATATTACTTGCCCTATTTATATATTTTATGACTATATATATATATATTTCCCATTTTTATAGCCAAGTATAAAATTGATATAACCACGAATTAACCTGTAATCATAAATAAAATTAATGTTTATGTACGTTACAAAATATACAAGTTAAATTTTGATAAAGTTTAACAGAAATTATTTTAAAAAATTATGAGAAAAATAAATAAATTTAAATGGTAAATTTTTATAATTTTTTATTTTGTAGCGAAAGAAATTAAAAAATTAAATAGGCACGTAGTTTACTACGTAAAAGACAATGAAAAACATTATTTTTTTTTAAATTTAAGATAAAAATAAACTTTTTAATTGCACGTAAATTCAATTGGATATCACTTTTTTGTAATTTGACACGTTGTTCTGACTAATGAAAATAATCTAAATTTTTTTGATAAATATATATTTATACATATATCTATCTTTTTTGACATCTGGCAGATTTTCATTACAACACTTTTTTTGTATTTTTTCTATTTACAATACTGTAAAACAGAAAAAAGAGAGCGAGAGGTAAATAACTAAAAATTTGTGTACATATTCATTTCAATATTTCCAAATAAATTTAAAATATTTCATTTGAGGATAATTTAATACAAGTGTACACCTAAATTCACTAGTTGTTTATCCCTCGAATATATTTACATTATACACTTTCAGTCTCGTAAACTATTAACATAATTAACATTTTCAACGTTGTAGTTATACACATTCTTAAGAAAATTTAAAAATATAAAATTTTGTATTTCTTTTTTCTAAATCTTTTAATTTATTTTTCAAAATCTTTAATGTTTTATTTGTATAGTGTCCTTTAATTATTTGTGAACGTGGACTTATATGAATCAAATAAAAACAGAAAATTTTATTTTGGGATAGATTGAGGTAAAAAAAGTAATTTAAATGTGATTTTCAGAAAAATTAAATTTTGTTATGATTTTATGAAACGATGACTCAATTGTTTAAAATTTTATTTGACAGCATTTTGCTAATTAATGAAAATTTATAAAGATTTATGATTAATAAAATTTAGTTTTCAATCAAAATGTAAAATTTAATTTTTCTTTTGATATTTGTAAACAATAGGCGCCCAATCCATTTCCATTATCAGAGTTTTCTATTGATTTTGTAGTGAAACATGAAATTCATTTTGTAATTTAGGTAACCTTTCAAAATTAGTTCTTGATAAAATTCAAATTTTAAATAATTTTATTTTTCTTTGTTAACAATAATTGTATGTAAAAAAATAATAATAATATAAACAATACAACTGTTCGCGAAGCTATTTTATGCGAAATGAAAACATTGATTAAAAATATAATCAATATAATATATGTATATTAATAATATCATAACTTTTAGATTAAAGTCTCTTTGTCTAACATTGTAAAATGTACATTTTTTAATATAGATATATGTAATATATATCTCTATAGACATATTTATTTATATTCACAATTCTATTTGGTTTTCGCTCATTCTTATTGTTAGTGTATTATTCTATATATAGATAAATGCCAAACGTTTTTATCGATCTCATTTTTATCACTTTATTTATTTAACGTTGAATTCACTCTTCCTCTTTGTTTCACGTGGTTTATATTTACAATGGATCGATTTTAGTATGACATTCACTAAGCACATTTTGGCTCTATTCATTTTTGTGTGCGATTCATTGTCACGCTTTTAAAACAATTATATATATTCATATACATGTATAATTATTTATCGTACGCTAATTTTATTTATAATTATGATTAATATATTTTTTGTTATTCGTATCTATGTATACAAAAATTGATTACTAATTAGTACAATTTTTCATCGGGTTTTTTGTTCTTACTTTTTCGGCTGCTTTGTGTTAACTATGATAATTATAAGAGGAAATTGTGTGATTTAAGTAAAAATAAACTTTCAATAAAAATATATATCATTATTTTAATTAAATAATTTTATGTTTTATTATAAAATTGATTGGATTTTATTATATTGTGAATTCAATTCTATTTGATTAAACATTTTTAATACAATTTATGTAAATTGTATTGTAACAAACTTACGAGAGTGACCTAATAAGCCATTGTAATGTGTTCGTAAAAGAAGGTACAGAACGATTATTTAAAATCATATACTTAATGGAAATTATTTTCTTTTTTGTCATCACTGTAAAAACTAGGAGGATTAACTTTTGGTATGAAAAAATGTGTCTATCAAAACCAAATAATTTTAAAACATTTTGAAAAAATAATCCTTTAATGGATTCTTTTAATCCTTGATAAATTAAAACGTTGCAGATTATTTTAATCCATTTCGATGTTAAAATAATACCCTAAAATTTTCTGTGATATAAATATTTTTCGTACTAATTATAAATTTAGAATATAGATTTATAATATACAGATCGATTATTAAATAAATTACAGTGAAGTTCATTAGAACGATTTGTCTCGACTTTGCTAGCGTCACTAATAGTAGAAAAAAATAAATATTTTTAAACTAACAAATATACAGTACTGGCCAGTAGGATTAGCCCAACCTAATAAAGACATTATAAAAGACATTACAAAAATTTATTTATTTTAATTACTAAATTTCAAAGCTAATATTTCCTACTTTCATAGATAATATCAAGGTAATAAATTAAAAAACATGTTCTTCATTGTTTAAGTGCAATTATCAATAAACAACATTTTCAATTTTTTTTGTAAATTTTAAATAATTGTAGTTTTTAACAAGTCATCAAACATAAAAAATTATTTTTAATAAACAAATTTTATTTTACAACATTTTGACCTTACCACACGTTGACCTTAAGTTATAATTATTTACACGACGTACAAACATAAAAGAAATACGGTAAAAAAATTTGTTTAAAAAATATTCTATTATTTTTTTCCTAATTTTACATATAAAAATGAACATTTTTTGTTTTACAAGTTTCTTTTCTAAATAAATAGTTTTTAAATTATAAACAATTTAAAAAATAAGCTGTTTTTTAAACAAGTGACGATAACATTCTTAAAAATTATTGTACAATAATTTTTAAAAATTCATTTGAAAGGTGACAATATGAGCTTTCAATTCCAAATCATGAAATTTATGTGATGTGATTACTTGTTAAAAAACTACATTTGTTTCAAATTTACAAAAAAAAATAAAATTTTGTTTATTGCTAATTGTATTTTAGCAATGAAGAACATGTTTTTTAATGTATTACTTTGTTGATATGAAAGTAGGAAATATTAGCTTTGATATGAGACCTTAACCAACTTTCTATCTTTACTAGAAATTAAACTAAAAAACTTTTTGTAATTAATATTTGTAGTAGATGGGCAAATTCTACTGGTCGGCACTGTATAGACTTTATATACGTATATAAATGTTGCTTTCTATGTGAAGTAATATTGGTCCTTTGAAATGTTTGGAATCAGGATAAAAGTTTGCACAAACAGTAGTTCTATTGGATATAATTGAAAATACCAAATATTAGTAATTTAATTAAACAAATGTAAAAGCGGGGGAGGGGAGTCAAAGTTTAAACTTTTTGTCTTACATTGCATATTTGAGAAATTTGTACACTGAAAGACTTTGTATTTCAAAATTTAATATGATCATTTCAAACAGGGGAAAACGATGTTTTTATGTTACTGATAATCGTATGAACGTATCAACTATTAATATAGTTCGTACTAAAGATTAGTACGGACCATATTAATTTTTTGTATTATTTTGTCAAAAGCTGATACGTCCGTATGATTAACCCTTTGCGGCATAGTGGTAACCCAGATTACCACCTTTTATATTGTGAAAATATCTGTTTATACACAGTCTTTTTCAAGTAAAATCCAAAAATCTTTGTATATTAATAATCAAAACATTGTTAAATGACGAAAAATTGATAGCGAATGAGGTTACGTGAAATTATAAACAACTATAAATAAGTAAATTAAAGAACAAAAAATTTTTTTTTTAAATTCAATCGAAATTGATTGAAAGTCTTCACTCGGGGGTTTTTCGGGTCGCTGATTACGAATCTGAAGTCCGTTTTTCAAAATTCAAGATGGCGGATCCAATATGGCGCACGAATTTTTTTAGAATTGATCGAAATCGCTTGAAAGTCGTTACTCGGGGGTTTTCGGGGTCGCTGTTCACGAATCTGAAATCCGTTTTCCAAAATTCAAGATGGCGGATCCAATATGGCAGACATATTTTTTAAAAAGTGATTTGATTTGCTTGAAAATAGTTACTCGGGGGTTTTCGGGGTCGCTGATCAAGAATCTGAAGTCCGTTCTTAAAAATTCAAGATGGCGGATCCAATATGACAGACGAATTTTTTTTAGAATTGATCGAAACTTTATAATAATTTAATTGAGCTGTTTATTTCCTAATAAAATTAACTAACTAATTAAATTCAGCGGATTTTAATTGCTATTATAAAGTTTTGATGTGTCTTGCTTTGAACAATTGAATTTTATTTTAAGCAGTGGTAAGCAGCGAAGCAATTCGCTTTCAGTAAAATTCATTTGCTTTAGTTCAGTTAGTATTTTAGTTTCTTTGAACTCTCAACAGTGTTTTGTTTATTGTTTGTTATAATCAACCTAAATATGCGTTCAGTCAAATATTGATGATTTATAACTTGTCTTTTTTGCGCTCTTTATTTGTTTCATCAAACTATGTATAGTATTTTGTTTATTGTTTGTTACCATCACCGTAGGTATGCGGTCAGTCAAATAATGCTGAATTAGAACTTGTCTTTTTTACGCTACGTTTAGTAGATGAATTGGTAGGACACAAACTACCAAGTTCAACTGGGAAGAAACGTAAATTAAGTACAATCTCTTCTTACAAACCAAAAGTGTCAGAGGAAAAAAGAAAAAGTCAATCAGCTCATATGCCTAAAATTATCGCTTCACCTAGACGCTGCGCTCATTGCAGTACTAAAGTCGACCAAAAGCGAACATCATGGATGTGTAAAACTTGCAATGTACCACTCTGCCTGTTTCCCACAAGAAATTGCTTCGCTGCTTACCACTGCTGAAAAAAAATTCACTTGTTCAAAGCAAGAGACATCAAAACTTTATAATAGCAATTAAAATCCGCTAATTTTAATTAATTAGTTAATTTTATTAGGAAATAAACAGCTTAATTTGATTATTATAAAGTTTTGAACAGTATTTACTAAACTGCCCTTTTCAGGGCTAAACGATGTACAAATCCTGATCGTGCAACCTCCCCGCGGTGTACATCGGGTAACGAAAATTCCGACGGTACAATTATTCAATAATTTAACGTTTATTTATTGAAAGTAATTTCAGATTCGTAATCAGCGACCCCAAAAACCCCCAAGTAATGATTTTCAAGCGATTTCGATCAATTCTAAAAAATTTCGTCCGCCATATTGAATCCGCCATTTTGAATTTTGGAAAACGGACTTCAGATTCGTGATCAGCGACCCCAAAAACCTCCGAGTAACTATTTTTAAGCGATTTCGATCAATTCTAAAAAATTCGTCCGCCATATTAGATCCGCCATCTTGAATTTTGGAAAACGGATTTCAGATTCGTGAACAGCGACCCCGAAAACCCCCGAGTAACGATTTTAAAGCGATTTCGATCAATTCTAAAAAAAATTTTCCGCCATATTGGATCCGCCATCTTGAATTTTGGAAAACGAACTTCAGATTCGTAATCACCGACCCTGAAAACCCTTATAAGCATTTGTGATTTTTAAATTAATGTTATAATATTATGCATGCCGCAAAGGGTTAAATAACCTAAAAACATCGTTTTCCCCTGTTTGAAATGAATTATATTGAATTTCAAAACAAAAAGTCTTTCAGTGTAGTTTCTTTAAAACAAAAGAAAAACATGTTTTTATTTTGGATTTTTTAGCTGTTTTTACGCACTTTCTAATAGTGTAAACAATTTTAAAAAAATAATTTTTTTGACCTTGAAAAATTGAATTAAAAATAAAATGTCGTTTTTTTATCAAATGGACATTTTTTATTTAAAAATTTTTTTTTTTATAAAGTTGAGGTTTTTTCCTAAAAAAATGTATAGGTCAAAACGTTTTGACATGCTTTAATATGCATTGGCAAGGATAGTGCCAGGAACACATTTACCTTGTCCAAGGGTATGCCATGGATTTTAAACTCCCTATGAAACCTTTTCCTAGGTTATTACCAGTCTTGGTCAGTTTTTTAAGAATAAACTTCCAATACAAAATAATTTAAAATATATTTAACAGTATATAATTATTTCGTATTCGAAGTTTATTCTTGAAATAAAAACTTTAAAAATGAAAAGGATTATAAAAAAATCAATGTTTAAGGACTATTATATTTTAGCATCAGATTATACAAATTAAATGTAGACACTTTTATTATTGAATAGAAGCTAAAATTAATAATTAAATTACGAATATATGTTATTTGGTGATAAATTTTCTTTCGTCAATAAGAAGAAAATTTAAATTTGTTTGCAAATTGGAAAATAGAAACAAAATAAAAATTTATTTTGTATACTGGTTAGTTTTTCCTCTATGTTTTATCAAATCAAAGCACGCTCCATTTTCATCTTTTCGTTGAAATGAGAACGTGCAATTTATTGGCCCTTAGAACGCTAATTTGACGTTGTGAGCTGTCGAGCACGTTTTTCTTTTTTTTATCGGAAGACGTGGTCATTCGCATCAATGAAATTTTCTATTACATGCTCCATCAATATTCTATTTTTACAAAAAGTTAGCGATTAACTTAAAAAATTTTATTATAATATATTACAAATATGTCAATTAACCAAAATTGATCAATTACAATTTTATGCAGGGTAAAAAAAATTATTTTCATCACAAAATAAGGATATCTGTAGTTAATATTAGAAAACGAATTTGGTAACTCTAGTTTTTACTTAAAATGTAAATTTTCCTCTTGTATATGGCTCAAAAAAAGTCCTCTTATTTTAAGAGGATTATTCTACACTTAAGAGTGTCAGGGGCCATTCATTAATTACGTAAGGACAATTTTAGGCAATTTTTACCCCCCCCCCTACCCCATGTAAGGATACATAAGATTTCTCGGAACCCTCTCCCCCTTCTTACGTAAGATTTTACCACGAGCTTGCCTAACAAGCATCGAATAATGAAATATCGTTAAAAACGGTTTGGAGACACTTTTTTGAAAGTCGAAACATCTGTTTTTCAAAAATCGCCTAAATTTTATTTACAATCGTTGGGGACCTTACAGTCACCATGGGAACCCTTACCCTAATTAATTAAGCATTCTTAATAAACAAATAAATAATGAAATTGTTTATCTTATAGGTAATTTTTTATTTTTTATGCAGTTTACTAAGAAAACCTTTTAACATATTTCATTCTGAAGTTAAAACAATGAAATAACACCGTTAAATTATTTAAACAATTTTAATTAACAAATGCCTCATATTGTTAATTTTTACAAGGAAGTCATCATTTTTTACACAAGATCATTTTAATATAACCAACTTACATATTTAAAAGTAGTAGAATAAAAATATAACAATTCAATAATCGATTATTTAAACAATATTATTTAACAAATGCAAAAAAATATTATTTTAAGTCTTATGAAGAAACCAATCATTGCATTGCATTATAAAATTAAAAATTGGATTAACAGGCAAACCTAAAAAAGAGGTTTTTTGTTTATAATTTCCAATTTTTTAGCAATAATTGTTGAAACAAATTAATAAAAAAACATTTTATTTTTGAAAACTGTTGTCGCCAATCGATTCTGTGCAAAAAATTAAGCAATTTTAGTACCTATGGATTATTTTTTGTCCAATGTTCACAAAATTGTTTTAAACAAATTATGCTGCATATAAATAGTGTTTCATTCCAAGGATAAAGAAATGGATTTAAAGTAAAATTAACAATTAGATTCATAGGTAAATTGTAAAAATTATATACCTGTTTTTTGTTTTTAATTTCCAATTGCTTTTACTTGGAATGAAACACCATATTTATTCAGCATAATCTGTTTAAAACAATTTTGTGAACAAAATACAACTTGGACAAAAAAATGACCCAAATTAAAATTCCTTCATTTTTACACAGAATCGATTCACGTCAACAGTTTTTAAAAATTGCTAAATGTTTATTAATTTGTTTAAGCAATTGCAAATTAGAAGCAAAAAAAACGTATTTCATTTATCCAATATGCTTATGAATCCAATTGTTTGTTAATTTTAATCCTATACGATAAATAATTCTATTTTTTTATATTAAAAATGCTTAATTAATTAAGCAAATTAATTTATTGAGTGAAGTCTGTGTATAAATTAGCTCCCGGGCGAATGTCGACTTTAAGTATAAAATATTACGTAAGAATGTCTTTGACCCCCTCCCCCCCGACGTAAGGTCATGTAGAGATTTTTCAAACCCCCCCTCCCCTAGAAACCCTTACGTAATTAATGAATGGACCCTAATTCCTCTTAAAAGTACAGGAATGGTCTTATGAAGAGTAATATTCTTAATTCAAGAATAAAATGTAAGAGGTTAGAAGGTTTTAGAAGAGGAATTTTCTTCTAAAAACAAGAATATTTTTTTTCGGTGTAGCTCATTTTCAAGTTTTTTTTATAAACAAAAAATAATTCTTAAAATTTTCTTAAGGTCATCCAGAGAAAAAAGTATTTTTGCAGATCTAAGAGTAAAACTTCACCTACGAAAACACTTTTTTGATATATTTCTTCCGGATGGCTTAGACTTCAGTTTTTCTTTTTTATCTTACGTCGCTTATTGTCTGTCAAGTTTTGAAATAAATTTTTAAAAATTTCTTGCTTTGAAAATAAGTGAAAATGTTTTAGCTTTTATTTTTGTATTAGAGGAGGAATTTTTTCTGAGATGTCTATAATAAAAGATCAATTCTATTACTTTATAGATATTGTGTATTTATGTTAAGAGAAAAATTAGTGGAGACAAGGAGAGTCTTAATTTTAATTCCACATTGATATGTTTTTACTTTATCAAATTGTTTTGATGGTTCAAGTTAGTTTCACACTTCCATTTTTTGAGGTAAAAAAATTTCACGTTTGCTAAAAGAAAATGGTTAACAAATTTCACAAAACGTCTCAAAATGAGACACTTGTTTTTGTAGTGCGGTTCTGCAATATTTTATGTTTTTTCTCATATCCTTAATATTTGGACAAATTCAAGAATAATTCTTAAAAAAAATTTTCATTGTCGGATTCTTTGTTTACACATACTGTCCCTAAATTGAAAAGCAATTTTATAAAATTTCATAATTGTTTTCTTTCAGTAAATATAAAGAAATAAAAAACTTTGAAATAAATAGGAACAGATAGAAAATAAACAAGAAAATATTGAAGAAATAAATTTAACAAAAGAAAGAAAAGAAAATTTTGCAATATACGAAAGTAAACAATAGGAAATTTAATTTTAGAAAAAAAACGAAAGTTGAAATATTATGAAACATAGGTATATAAGAAAAAAAAGAAATTATATTATATTAAAGAAAATTCTATTAGGGGAATGGAAATCAGTGGAAAATGATTGAAAACAATTTATGTTAAAAGCTCTGTGTATATGGGAAATCGAGTGTCAGTAAAATTGAATCGCGCCTGCTTGCCTTGAAGAAAACTCAGGTTTCAGCCATTTTTTCTGTTATTGAATTTTGATCGTATCGCGGTTTGAAAGTGCTCAAATCATGTCAAGGTTTAGAGGGCAACGAGACCCTTTTCGTGCTTCGATCAATGCAGATAGGGACAGGAGACAGGGGTGAACTTTATTAGACTTTCCTATCATGTCGATAATTACATTTGACTTCGAGGTCTTCCACGTCTTTGCTTTATATATTAAAAATATGTGATAAAAAAATTTGTTATCCAGAATTTTCTTCTTTGTTGTTTTTGAATAATTTAATTTCCGATCCTACATAGAGGATCGAGAAATAATAGAAAAAAGAGAAAAGAAATAAAGGTTAATTTCCGATCCTGTGAGAGGATCGTAAAATAGAGAAAAAAGAATGAGTTTTTGAAAAAAAGATTAGATAATTTCCGATCCTGTGAGAGGATCGTGAAAAAAAAGAAAAGAACTAAAATAAGAAAAAAGATTATTTTTTGATCCTACGGAGACGATCGTAAAAATAGGAGAAAGAAAAGATTAGGAAAAAGAAAGAAGAGAAAGAACCTGGAGTTTTCTTTAGGTGGAGAATCTTTAACGGAGATTTTTCTTAACTGAAGAAGTCTGATGAGATTTTTTTCTTATTTTGTAGAAGAAATATAATTTAATTTATTGTAATTATTTAATACTTTAAATAAAAATGTTTATTTAATTAGTAATTATATTTTTCTTTATTGTGATTCGCTTAACGTATATGGAGAATACAATTAGAACATGTTGTTCATATCACGGGTCAAAGAGAAGTAAGTACTCTTGTGTTTTTCGTTAGACACAAAACAACTTTTTCTCGCGCCATGGCAACGCGATGTCTTTTTTACAATTGAATATTCTCACTGGGTAGCTCCATGCCTAAAAAATCAAAGTTGTCCCCTACTTCTTCGATTTTGTTGAAACTTCGAAATTTTAAAGTGGAATACACGCCAGTAAAAAACCCTAAATCAATTTCGAAAAATTTTGGATTTACGAGGTTTTTAAAATTTTTTTTGACATTTTGAAAATGGTATATCTCAAAGGAAAATGAATAAAATTTAATGAAATTTTCAGGGAATGCTTATTGTTTACAGACAATTGAAGAAAATATTTTATAAAATTTTTTTTTTAACAAATTATTTTAAAAATAATTTTTAAATAAACAATTTTTTAAAAAGTGCCATTTTTTTTGCTTTTAATAACAATGATTCGATTCCCACTTATTTCACGAGTATTTTCCAAAAAAAAATCGATGGAGGGTCTGAAACTTTAGGAGATATTGAATTTTTTATCCTGGCGCGCAACCGTAAAAAGCGCATTTTCAGGCTATACTGTACATACAAACTAATGTTCAAAATCACCTATAAGTCGTAAATTTTAACCGAATTAAATTTTTCTTTCTGGAAAATGTCAGGCAATAAATTTGTAAGAATACTGTGCATTTTTTAAATTTATATTTGTTTAATCAAATTATTATTATTGTTGTTAATTACTAACTTTTTACATATTGTACCTAGAGAAGTGTATTTTTTCCAATTTTGCAATTTACCGGACCTTACATAAATACAGATGCAGATTTAAAATATAATTATTAATATTTAAGCAAGATTTAAACAAATTATTATTGTTTATTTCTAATTATTTACGGAATAGTATACTAGAAAGATGCAGTTTTTTCTGATCATTCAAATTTACCAAACGTTTTCAAATTCCGATTTACATTGAAAATAAAATTATAATTTAAACAAAAATAAGAATAATAATAATTTGTTTAAAAATTGTTTAAATAATAATTGTACTTTTAATTTTAATCTGGGTATGTCCATGTCAAATAAATTAAAGTTGTCCCCTAGTTCTTTGATTTCTATGAAATCAGAAGTTTATTATTATAGCTCTGGAATAAAAGCTTAACAAACATAGTTTTTTAAAACAATTATTGTTATAATCATTTTTCGCAACAAAAATTTAATAAATTTTATGAAATATTTTTGACGAAGTAAATAATGATATTGCATACCTACTAACGATAGGATAAGTGTGTTAGTTGTGTTGCGGTTTATTGTTATAAAAATTTTTTATTATCAAAAAATTAATAAATTTTCTTAAATTTATATGACAAATTAAATAATAATTTTCAAAGTTTCATAGAAATCAAAGAACTAGGGGACAACTTTAATTTATTTATTGACATGGACATACCCAGATTAAAATTAAAAGTACAATTATTATTTAAACAATTTTTAAACAAATTATTATTATTCTTATTTTTGTTTAAATTATAATTTTATTTTCAATGTAAATCGGAATTTGAAAAAGTTTGGTAAATTTGCATGATTAGAAAAAACTGCATCTTTCTAGTATACTATTCCGTAAATAATTAGAAATAAACAATAATAATTTGTTTAAATCTTGCTTAAATATTAATAATTATGTCTTAAATCTGCATCTGTATTTATGTAAGGTCCGGTAAATTGCAAAATTGGAAAAAAATACACCTCTCTAGGTACAATATGTAAAAATTTAGTAATTAACAACAATAATAATAATTTGTTTAAACAAATATAAATTTAAAAAATGCACAGTATTCTTACAAATTTATTGCCTGACATTCTCCAAAAAGAAAAATTTAATTCGGTTAAAATTTACGACTTATAGGTGATTTTGAACATTAGTTTGTATGTACAGTATAGCCTGAAAATGCGCTTTTTACGGTTGCGCGCCAGGACAAAAAATTCAATATCTCCTAAAGTTTCAGACCCTACATCGATTTTTTTTTAAATACTCGTGAAATAAGTGGGAATCGAATCATTATTATTAAAAGCAAAAAAAGGCACTTTTCAAAAAATTGTTTATTTAAAAATTATTTTTTAAATAATTTGTTTAAAAAAAAAAATTTTTTTTTAAATATTTTCTTCAATTGTCTGTAAACAATAAGCATTTCCTGAAAATTTCATTAAATTTTATTCATTTTCCTTTGAGATATACCATTTTCAAAATGTCAAAAAAAATTTTAAAAACCTCGTAAATCCAAAATTTTTCAAAATTTTTCGAAATCGATTTAAGGTTTTTTACTGGCATGTATTCCACTTCAAAATTTCGAAGTTTCAACAAAATCGAAGAAATAGGGGACAACTTTGATTTTTTAGGCATGGAGCTACCCCACTTTATTTCTATTGTTTAATTTTTCTTAATTCTTTTTTAATGATAAAAACAAATATATTTAATTAAATTAATTATTAATTAAAAATGAGCGTAGCGAATTTTGCTACGTGCTGCTGTTGCTGCAAAAAATACGTATTACTAATTAAAATTTTCTTCATTATGCACTTTCAGGACATGGCTGAATACATTCGAAAATTTATATGCTTCGAGCGATGCGTTTTGTTTGCGATATTTATAAATTATAATTAACACTATTAAGTAGAATTATTTTTTAATTTTTAATGCCAATAATTTAGTTTCGTGTGAGGACTGTTGAAATAAATATAATCTTTTTCCAATAAACGTAATATTTAATTAAAATTTGTCTGTGAAACCAAAAATAAAACGGGTTATGAATCTAGCTTGGAGAGAAATTTGTTATTCAAATTGAAGATTGATGATATTTGAGAATGATTGTTTGGTTTGTTGGAAACAGTGAATTTATTAAATTTGTGCGGTTTCTGCATGGCAGAGGCAGAGTTTTCCATCACGGGATGGAAATTTGTGGATTGGAGATTTCCATTGACAGCCTAAAATTCGATTTCACATGTTACACATTATGGTATCGAAGTGTTTTTTATTGTTTTGGATTTTCAATGTACCTTTTTTCTTTTTTTCGTATTTTACTTTAGATCTGGAAAATAGAAATTATTAAAATACAGATTTTATATTTTAATTTCTTTTTATGGAAAGCAATAAAAAAAATTATTTTAATGGTCTCAGGGGAAAAAGGATTGAAGCTGTCAAGTAGAATTGTGCGATTTTAGCCAAACAAAATAGAGATACACTAAATATAGTTTTACTTATATATTGTTAGACGGATCATTGACTCAAATGATTTCCTCATTTGTGTTCATTTTATCTCGTGTCTTATATAAGCGACGACGGCAAATAATTTTAAATAAACGGAAAATCTTTTCTGATGGTTAATACTTTTCCAGTTAATCTTAAAAAATGTACATTAGACTTTTCTTTATTTTATCACTGTTAGAAATATTTGGACATTTTTTGAAAATTATCGAAATACTTTTTCTTTTTTTCTATAAAACACTTCAAAATTATGTAATATGTTTTTATTAGTTTTAAGAAATTCCATTTTAATTTGTTAGTAAATTTTGAAAATGTATCACAGAAATTTCCAGCAGTGATTATGTATATTTATATTTTATTTATTTTAATTACATTAAATTTCGATTTGCTTCCATTAAATGGATTTCCATTGGAAAAAATTGTCTTTCGCATTTTTCAGTTATTATTAATTTAGAAATTAATGTCATTTGAACCATTATTGCATCATATTTTTACAACACAAATCTTTCTCGTATCTGGTTAATGGAGTTTTGAATAATTTTTAATGAATAATGCTGAAAAATGTGTATATAATAAGATTGATTGAAATTTTACGTAAAAACTGTTTCTTTAAACAGTTTAAACAGATGTTTAGCTTTGTATAAACACTCAAAAACTAGTCACTGAGAGGTTAAAATTCGTTCAAAACTCCTTTTAAGTCTAAAATTTCAAACAACCTGCATATAACAGACAAAATTTATATTATTATAAAAATTTTCCAATAAATTTAATTAAAAATTGTTGAACACTTCATAAACCAGATACAGAAAAGATTTGTGTTGTAAAACTGACACCCAGTAAAGAAAAGTATTCAGAAGAGAAAAAAGTATTGGTCGTAACTTAAGGGCATTTGAACCATTATGACGTCACAATTTTACAACACAAATTTTTCCAGTATCTGGTTATTGGAGTTTTGAATAATTTTTAATGAAAGTTGTTGAAAAATGTTTATAATAATATAGACTACGTCTGTTATCTAAAAATTAATTCGAATTTTAGGTTTTAAAGGATATTTGAACAAATTTTAACCTGATATGGAAAAGATTTATGTTGTAAAACTTAAAAAAGTGGGAGGTTAAAATTCGTTCAAAACTCCTTTTAAGTCTAACATTTCAAACAACCTGCACATAACAGACGTAATCTATATTATAATAAACATTTTCCAATAATTAAAGATTATTCAAAACTCTATTAACCAGATACCTAGAACATTTGTGTTGTAAAACTGTCGTCATATCAAATGCCTTAACGCTTTCCCGAGAAAACCTTTTGGGAGGTTATGGTGAATACATTTTGCTTACCATTAATAGCTTTTTTAAACTTTCATATTAAAGATTTCTAAGTAAAGTTAAGAATATTTGAGGAGTTGTATCGAAGAACTCGCGCGACGCGTGAGAAAAATGGATAATACGGAAATAAAGTGATAATAAAATGTCATACGGAATTATCGTTCGGATAAATCCAGTAGGTTTAACTAGTTAAATTGCAGAGTACAAATCAGTCCAGTTTATGGTCAGGTCTCAAATTTGAAATTATTTTTTAAGACTTCTTAACATACATAGGCCTGTGCGGTTAATCGGTTAACTGGTTATAAAACTGGTTATAATGCTGAAAAATGTGTATAATGTGTATAATGTTAACCGGTTATAAATTTTTTGAGCAAACGGTTAACCTTTTTTCGATTATTTTGAAATAACCGGTTATTTTAGAATAACCGATTGTTTATTCATTTTCTTTTTTCAAAAGACATAAAATTAGTGTCTGCAATTAAACTCTATGAGCTTAAGGGGACCGTACACCACTTTTGCGTGTTTTTTCAACATTTATTTTTTCATAGTAAAATGTATCGAAACACTGGGCTCTTTTCACCCATATTAACATAGGGGAGAGTGGGGCAAACCGTACCGGTGGGTAAACCGGACCCCTCTCAATATTTCCGAAATGGCGAAATCGGAAAAAGTGTTGTTTACAAATTTAAAACAACCATGTTTAGTACACTGAGAGAAGAGTTATTGTCGTGACAACAAAACGCGTTTAGTAGCAGAAACACATGGAGAGCGATTGTAGCGCCCCTGGCGGTTTAGTTCCTGTTTAGTTTCCCTGACTAAACTGACAGTCGTTCCTACTATAGTATAGTAGATGTGACTGTTAAATTTGTCCGTCGAAAATTAACAAGACTATTTAGTTATCGGAACTGAACCGATAGTCGCCTTCACTATTCTCTTCTCTCCGTGTATACCTTATTTTTTCAATCTGACAGTTTTAGCTTGCGTTTGTGCGACGAAGGGAGCAAAAGTTTTTTTTTAGTTTCTTCTACACTTTTACGAATTTTTTCTTAAGGAAATTCTGAGGAAATCGTGTAATGTTTCCAAATATTAGGTTTTAGGTTTTGAAGGTACACACCCCAGGAATATTTACCACCAAAAACTTTGATGAATTTGCAAAACGTTTCTTTTTGACAAACATTTATTCTCAAAATGGGCCTGTGAGGCAAACCGGACCGTTTTCGGTGGGGCAAACCGGCCATAGGATATTTCCATTGAATTAAAGTTTCATAAAAATTATTTTTAAATAAAATGTTTCTTTCAATAAAATATTTACTTACAATAAAAAATAATTGTCTTCCAATGAGAATTGGACCCTTTAATATTGTTTTTCTGATAATGACAAACATTTTTATTTTTTTATTTAAAAAAATGTTTATTTAATTAAAATTCAATCCCGTATTATTATTTTCATTACTACAACCATTGTTTATATGATTCTTTATGTTTTTTATTATTGTAGATTATGTAAATGCAATATTATAAATAAAAAACCAAACGGTTTCTTCTTCTTCATGTCGACAAAATGGCGGCTAAAGTGATTGTCCGGAAAAAACTGGTTGACACGATATCTCTGCTTCAAAATGTCGGAAACAAAAAATCAAAAGAATTTCTTAAAATATATGTCAGTAAATAAAAAAATGAATTTGAATAAAAAATGAGAAAATGACGGCGGTTTAAATTTTTTTTACCCCTTTTCCACCCCTAAAACGGTAAAAAATGGGGTTAAAAATGGATGTAGAATGTTGGTTGTGGTTCAGGCCATAGCCACTGATATATATTTTAAAAAATTCTTTTGATTTTTTGTTTCCGACATTTTGAAGCAGAGATAACGTGTCAACCAGTTTTTTCCGGACAATCACTTTAGCCGCCATTTTGTCGCCATGAAGGTCAGAATAAATAAAACAATATTTTTTTCTTAATCCTCAATATGTATGGTTATATGTGTGAAAAGAGCCCAGTGTTTTGATACATTTTACTATGAAAAAATAAATGTTGAAAAAACACGCAAAAGTGGTGTACGGTCCCCTTAAAGAAAAATTCATTTTTGAAAAATTACATTAAAAAATCTAAGAAACTATTAAAATATTTAAATTTAGATTTGAAAATTTTGCCTTCCGTTTTGCAAATTAGATGTTTAAGAAACAATTTTATCTACACAAATAAAAATAATGCTTCTCTTTCCCTATAATTTCAAAATAATCGGAAAACCGTTTAACTCGTTACTTCAAAAAACCCGAAAAAACGGTTAACCGGATAGGGCTAATTCCACCAACCTCAATTAAAAGTTAATCAATGATTAAAGACAGTTTAACGACTCATGATTGGTTGATTAAGGATTTAATCATTGATTAACTTTTAATCGGTTTTAGTGAAACTGTCTCTTAGTGAAACAAGTCCTAAATCTAATATTATTATCTTACAATTAGTCAATTTGACTATTTTTCCTTGTTACATTGACTAGTTTTCATGGTCATTTTAACTAAGCTTGAATTTTATTGCATTGACTAGTATTCTATAGTGGGTTCCTCTCGTAACTATGAAATCGAGTCAATTTCTGGTATACTGGTCCTAGGTATTTTTTTCGGTGTAAGTTTACGGTGATTCTACAATGAAAGCTTACTATGATGAGGACATATTACAATTGCTCTAAGTTTACCTTGACTTTACTGATAAACTTCACGAATATCTCTAGAAAGCTCATAAGAAGCTTACAGAAAGGTAATGTGCTATGTGGGAACTTTGCTTAAAAGTCTTTAATTCTAAAGTTTAAAAAAATGAATTCACCGTAACCCCCGAATAAGGTTTTCATACGAAAACACATTCAGCTTAAGATATCACCAATACTTTTTTATCTTCTGAATACTTTTTTTTACTTGGCGTCATAATTGCTCAAATGCCCTTAAGGAAAAAAATGAAATTTTTTAAATATATTTGAAAATAAAAATAAAGTTATGATAAAAGTTTGTTGATATATAAAAAAGTGTAAAGTATTGAATAAAGTATAAATAAGAAATAAATCTTTTTTTCATTTTTATTCTTAATATTATCTCTCTTAGTTAGGCCTCTAAATACAGGCTTCGAGATGAACATTTGTTAATTCGCTTGCTCTCAATTGATTGTTGACGTGTAATTCAGATGATGCGTTACTGTGCACTAAGTCTTGTTTTCTGTGCACTTGTCGCATGTCTCTAACTGGCCCCAATACTGAGCAACAGCTTTCCAGGGTTTTTCTGAAAGCAGCTCTGAATTCTCGATTGAAGTAGGCGTATATCAATGGATTTAGGGCACTATTGAAATAACCCACCCAGAAAACCACCGCTACGACGATGTTGCCACTTTTGCAGGTGTCGCATATTGCTGTTATCACATACCTGTTGTAAACATAAAGGGAAAATGGTTATTTTAGCAAAATATCAATAATTAAAGGATGTAAAAAGAACGATTTTCATTTTGACAGTACAGAGAGTATTTTAAAATCTCTTTTGAGTTTAAGGAGTTAAATTTTTTTTTAAATTCGCTTGCAAGTTGCTCGTGGGCTACGTTACATTTGACAGTGTGATTTTTTTACAATTGACTGTTGGAAACTGTCTATATCCTACAATTTTAATTAGATTTAAGTGTTAAAACGAAAAATTGTAGGATATAGACAGAATCGAACAGTCAATTGTAAAAAAAACTAGACTGTTAAATGTAGCGTAGCCCACGAGCAAAACTTGTAAGCGAATTTTGAAAGTGAGTTAAGTTAAGTTCTATGTGGTGCCAAATTATAAATTTATAAAAAAAATTATACTTATAAAATGTACTCAAATTACATTAGGTATATACGGAATTCTTTTATAAGTTAGTATCTATGATAGATAATCATTTATAGTAGAGTGTGGTAGGGTAGATGCACCGGTTTTGGCCATGGCAAAAATATGTGTGGTTGCAACCACACACTTTTATTAATTTTACTAGTCTTCTGTTACCTTCTGTTTATTTTTTGATAAAACGTCATTTCACAATTAGTGTTCTTGACAAATTCATTGAATGTTTATAATAATTACATTTATTATTCATGAAAATAAGGTGTCCAAAACTAGAAAAATTGACATTTTTATATATTTATTAATTTATTATATTATTAATATTTTTTTAACCGTTAAAGACAAGAAATTCAGAAACTAAGAATAGTAATTAATCTATTAACAAGTGTCAGTCACTCATTTTGTATAATTAACATAAGAAGAAACCCAGTGTGCAAAGTTACAGAATAATTCTATAACTATTCTAGAACAAAAAGAACAAGTTCTGTAACTGGTGAGGAACAGGCAGGTCAAAATGTCGTCCCCCTGGAGGCACAAAATAGGAACCAAAGTCTGTAACAATTCTAGAACAAAACTAGAACATTGTTTTAGAACAAATATATAACAATTCTATAACAAAAACGATTTATCATAAATAATACCCAAGCAGAAATTTAATAGTTACATAGAACAAATAAATGTTTATGAGTATGAATAAAAATATAAATAATTAATAGAATACCTTTTTTTGCAATAAGTTTTTAAAAAATATTTTTCTTATTTTCTTTATTAATTTAAACAGACTATCTTATTTATTTAAATTAATGACTAAATTATTATTATCATTGTTAATAATTGTTTAAACTTATACTTTATGTAACAATATTCAGAATTATACAATATACACAGAACACTTAAAACTAAGAATAAAAAATTTGGCACGCAAGCTTGGAAGTGATTTTACTTCAACTTCCATTTGAATTGTGGGACCGTTATGTGCAGTGCTAAAATTATAAATTGAAATGTAACATACTTAATAAAAAAATAACTATATATGGGGCATTCCAGGCCAAATCGGAAATTATTTTGCTTTTGCATCTCAAATTTTTTTTAAACATTTTTTTCTTTTAGTGCTCTTTGAAATGAGCTACCTTGAATTTTTGCAAATTTTTTTTAAATGCTTATAACTAGGTAAAAAATTGATCAAATTGGACGTTTTTATAATGAAAAGTTTTGTTTTCACACGTAGTTTTAAATAAAAATATTTTTGAGATGCAAAAGCGAAATAATTTCCGATTTGGCCTGGAATTCTCCATATATATAAATTTTTTTATTACAAATAATAATATATAATTATGCTACAAATAATAACAAATTTTAATTAATTAGTTAATAATAATAATTTATTATTGTATTTTTATGATATACCTATTAATTGATAATTGATAATAAATTAATTAAATATTTGATGTTATTGTTGGTGAATAATGTTTTTAAAAATCTTGAAAATTTATGCAAGCTGACAGTGAAAAATTATTTAATTTTTCACGAATCATCGATACGAGTCTTTCTAAGTATATAAATTCGAAAGATTTTTGTAATTCATGCAAAAACACGGCTGCACTCTACACTTGTAAAATACTTTTATAAAATTTAATAATAACATCTTTCCGTGTAGTGAAAATAAACACGAGTTTATAGTGAAAGAACAGTTATATTAAATTTTTGTAACAGTGTTCTAGAACACTGTAGGAACAATGATACTTCAAAATTCTATAACTAGTTTAGAACAAATGTTAATACATGTCTGTTATAGAACAGATACAGAACAACTGTTCCAGAACAAATTTAGAACAAAGCTCTAGAACTGTTCTATAATAAAATTGTAACACTTATTCTAGAACACTGTTCTTTTTTTGGTCTAGAACAGTTATAGTACGTGCACACTGGGAATGTCCTGAAAATCAGGAATTCCTTAAAGTGGCCAAAACTGGTGCATCTACCCTATATTTGAACGTGACAGCTCACACAATTTCGATTGGACTTCACATATATAAATTCGTTCTATCGTTAAATTGTACTTCGCTGTCTCGCCCTCTATATCATAATAATTATGTAGTTGTTTAAAATTGGTTGCGATTTTTTTAAGAAAAAATGTTTGATTTTGATTATGACAGTAATATTATTGTTTATTGGTTTTTGAGATCGCTTATTACGAATCTAATATAGTTTGATAAAAATTCAAAATGGTGGGAAAAATATGACTAAATTTCTTTTAATTTGGTTTTTTAGGAAATTATTTTAAAAAAAAAATTTTTTTAAGTTATTAGGGGAGGGTAGGCTACATTGAACCGGGTTTTTTATAAAGTCTAAGAACTAATTAAATTTTACAAATTTTGATCAGGTTTTTGTATCATAATAAAACTGGAGTACTCCTTTAGTTAATACACACGTTACAAACACAAATTGTTACAATTTAATAATAAAATTTAATTTTTTTCTAACCAGTTAAACTTTTCTTATTTTGAAGGATGTGTGTCTACATTGAACCACCTCTAATAAAACACTACAATTTACTTCGAAAATAATATTTCCACTTACACATTGTGAGAAATCTTATTTTCCACTCACAAAAATAAAAAATTGTTGTTAAATAGTTATTATTTGTTAATATAGGAGATTAATATATTTCGATGTCAGGTTAGGTAGCAAAAGTGACAGTTTAAGTTTATCTCGTTCACAATTGTGATGAAAGCATGTCTTCCAGTATTTTTCTTACTAATTAGTAGAGCAGACAACTTTACAACTCTTAAAATTAAAAATTCTTTGCTTTTTCGGGTGGTTCAATGATGTTGCACTCACTGTACATGACAGTCCCAGCAAAAATTGTTTTTAATAAATTTATGTAAGATTTAAAATTCTTTTTCACATCGGAATATTGAAGTTGACACCCTAAGCAAAATAATTCACAAGTTTACTAATTTTTAAAACTTCGTATTTCAATAAAAAACGTCAATATTATATCCACAAAATTTTTTGTTTTGTACGTGAAAAACAGTTTTTTTATTTTTTCTTTATAAATAATAATCCTACGTGCCGGAAATTTTTGGACATAGTCTTTGCGGTAGTATCAACTTATATATTAAATAAGAAAAAATTTCACTCAGTCTTTTCTCAGAAAATTGAAGTGGTTCACTGTTGACGCTGGTTCAATGTAGCCTACTTTCTCCTACAAATAATACGTTAATATAATTAATTATATATTTAAATTATTTCATCATCTTCGTCCATTTCTTCTTCATCTTGAATTTCATGTTCTAAAAGCGATAATACTGACTGTGGCCAATTCTTTCCAGCAATCACGTTCTATATGTATTCCATAACAGTGAGGTCACAGTGTTATAGAACAACTGTTCCTAACTAGTTACAGATCTGCTATATAAGCTGATTGTAACAGAGTTCTAAAACATAGTTACAAGTTAGTTACAGAATAGTACTGTATTATGCTTATGTCACAGTTCTATCACAATGTAATGTAAGAGTTATATAACTAATATCACAAAGTTTTTGTAACTGTTGTTCCAATCTTGTTCTATAACTGTGTGGGAACATTGTTATGTAACTGTTCTAAACTTTTCTTGCAGTTCAGTTCTGTAATATAATTGTAATTACAATTAAGAACATTTCTGTAACAATGTTAGGGGAAAGGTGTACGAGATGATCCCCTGGGGCAAGATGATCCTTCTGAATTTTAGAGAATCTACCCTCACAGCATAAGATATTGCTGGATATTCAGATTCCTATGGATGTCCAACAGATATCAGAGGGATCATTTCAAGATATCCAAAAAACCGGAAGTTTGGATGTCATATGGATATCAAAGGATGTCCATAAGACGTTCATTGGATATCCAAAAAGATTTCTTTGGGACATCCTGTAGATATTTTGGATACACTCCAGATATCTTTGAGATATCCTGTGGACAAATTATGAATGTTAGTTAAGTAAAGGTAAAGAATTGCGGGGATTAAATTTATATTGAATAAATATTCAATTTAAAATAGAATGTTAGGAAAATTAAAATAAATTTGTAGTATTTGTAGAACATAAATAATAGGGTAATGTCACCTTGAGTGGACCGCCTGAGCTTTTAAGTTATCTGACAGCAGAAACGTGAAATAAATAGTGCGAATAGCAGCGCCGCACTTAAAAAACGTAAGAAATTAAGTTCCGCGATAAACATATACGTTACCGTTTGATGTAACGCGTTTTTAAAATCACAAACCAAAAAAAGGCATTCTTAGAATAAGTAAAGGGATTCAGAAGTGTAAAATTTAAGTTTTAACCCCTTGGCTGTCAACGAGATTTCCACTGTTTGGGCCAAAAGTGCGTTGAAAAAATTTTTAATGGAAATTTTATGAAATCTGGTACCCTAAGGTTTCTAGGGTCGCTGATTACGAATCTGACATCAGTTTTTCGAAATTCAAAATGGCGGATCCAAGATGGCGGAATTTTTTCAAAATTTGTCGAATTTGCTTAAAACTCGTTACTCGGGGGTTTTAAGGGTCGCTGATTACGAATCTAACATTAGTTTTCTAAAATTCAAAATGGCGGATCCAATATGGCGAACACCGAAATAAAAAATTGATAAGATTGGCTTGAAACAGAATACTTGGAGATTTTAAGGGTCGCTGATATAGTTTAATATGGCGGAAAATTTTTTTAAATTTTTTGAATTTGTTTGAAACTGTTTAATCTGACATTAGTATAATAATTTTTGGTGAAATCAAATTTCGATAAATACCTTGAAAAAATAATGACAGATTTGTAATCAGCGACCTTAAAAACCCCCAAGTATTCAGTTTCAAGCCATTATAATTAATTTTTTATTTTGTCGTGCGCCATATTGGATCCGCCATTTTGAATTTTAGAAAACTAATGTTAGATTCGTAATCAGCGACCCTTTAAACCCCCGAGTAACAAGTTTCAAGCAAATTCGACGAATTTTGAAAAATTTTCGCCATCTTGGATCCGCCATTTTGAATTTAGAAAAACTGATATCAGATTCGTAATCAGCGACCCCAAAAACCCCCGAGTACTACGTTTCAAGCCAATCTGATCAATTATTTATTTTGTTGTCCGCCATATTGGATCCGCCATTTTGAATTTTGGAAAACGAATGTCATATTCGTAATCAGCGACCTCAAAAACCTCCCGAGTAACCGGTTTCAGAAACATTTAAGAAGTTTTTAATCACTTTTTTTAAGTTGCGCATATATGCGTCATGAACCACTTTTGGCCAGTTTAGTTTTGCGCATATATGCGTCAGCGACAGTCAACGGGTTAAAAGGTTACTTACTTTTTTCCTACTACTTTGAAAATTGAAATTGATTGTCTTAGTTTAATAAAGTGATCATTTTTTGACTCAAAAAAAATTGTGGTGGCTGCCATGAAAAGTTGCATGTCACCATGAGTAGACCGTGCTTGTAACCATGAGTTTACCATTTTTTTGGTATATAAATTGACAATAAATTGGTTTGAAACTATGATTTATGTTCTTTATTAATTTCTTGTGATATTGATGTGATATGTGCCAAAATTATTAAAAATGGTTTCACTTGCAAACATTGCGACACAGACATTGTCTGAAGCTGCATAAGCATAAATTTTGTATTAATATATCAGAAATATTAAATATATTAAAGAATTTAGAATAACTTTTGCAATTTTTTAGAAGTGGTCCACTCAAGGTTACACTTTTTTCATTCCTTAAAAATTAGCTTTTTTTAAAATTAATTTTTTCTTCCAAATAAAAAAAAATCAAAGCTATTATGGTATAAACACTTATCTAGAGATCTAAACTAAAGCTTGGAACAAAATCCTCCGATTAATTTGCTTTCATATAGAATTTTTTCGAAAAAAAGCTTAGGCGGTCCACTCAAGGTGACATTACCCTAACATATTAAATTTTAATTATTTTATTATTGTTGAAATATTGTATATTCGCGCCTAATATCTCGCTTGACTCTAACAGTAGTAGATTCTACGTCACTGCCGTGTGCGCACGCACTCCTTCTTCTTCTCGATATCGCTTCGACCGTGAACGTCTCGATCGTCAACGAGTTCTGAATAAACGACCGATTTAATCCGTATTTGTGTATTCTCATTGACTACATCTTGCTCTAAATAATCTGCATGCCAACAGGTTATGGGCCCAGGCAAGATTCAACTGCGCTGAATGTAGTTTTCGATAAAATTAACGAAAAGTCGGTTCGTCGCGTACGGCGTGCATGGACTTGTCACGTGGTAGCCACTGTGATACAGTGTATGCTCAGGACTATAAAAAGTGTTCTAATGATTGGAAACGAAGTGTTTAAAAAGACAGAAAGGGTTTTTCAAGAAGGCCCTTTAAAGAAGAAAATATGTTTCCGAACGAATGATTTTTGCTACGGCACGAGACGACTGTGGCTAAAGCATTTTGTATACGAAGGAGAATGAAAATTCCAGAAAATTCAACTAATTTCTTCGACGACTGTTAACGAAAGGAATTTAGATTAAAATAAAAAATATTAATATTGTGTCTACGGAGCTAATAAAAATAAAGAATAGTTCGACAAAGGAAAATGGATATCAAATTAAAAGCCAAGTGAAAATCAACATCGAATTTTTGACCGTAACCTACGCTGGAAGGTAAAAACGATTAGTTTGAGTAAGTAAAACGTTTTACATCCAACTTGCAAGTTCTTACACAAATTACACGATTTACACATTTGAAATTATTATTAATTATTATTAATTAATTATTATTATTATTAATTATTATTAATTATTATTAATTATTATTATTATTTATTATTATTTTATTATTATTAATTATTTTGAAATGTTTAAACAGATCTGTTATTAAACGATTATTGGATATGAAAAAATGACAGTATTTTTATTTTCAGAAATAAATAAATATAAACGTTTTGATGTTGAATTATTATTTATACAGGAACTGACTGTTTTAATATTAAAATTAATATATGGTATAATGGGTGTCTTATTATTGTTGTTAATATTTGAGAAATTTCTATTAATTTTATTACTCTGAATGAGGTTATTTTATTTTAAGAAATTATTTTTGTTTACTTCAGGATTAACTAATTAAATAAAACACACGCTACTTTGTTGTTGAATTAATTGCTCGACGCCAGAGATATTTTATGGAAAAATATTCAAACCTATTATTTTAATTAATTTTATGATAGCTCAATCTTTTCAAGGAGAGCGTGGGGTAAGAGAAATCACAAGTTCGTTTTTAATTTTTGATTTAATCACAAGAAATTACAGGTCCAGACGGGACCTGTTCAGAAGTTACACAGATGATATGTCGCGAAACAAAGGAAATTGACACATGTTAAATTTTTAATCGATTGTTCATCAGAAGATAACACATTTAATTATTCAGAGACTCACCGGAGATACGCCGACGTCCCCTCATGGTCCCACGGCTCATCTCTTGGAAGTAGGCACAACTGATTTTAATTTAAATTTTAATTATTACAAAAACGGTCTACTGCGACCTGTCATTAAACAACGTCAAAATGAGAATGAATTAAATGGCCGACGGGGACGCTGAAGTCGACGCGCATCTCCACTTCGTGGTGAGTCTCACGCGCACTTGTTACATAGATTTTCCGATGGTAATCGATGCGCGCCAGTCAGTAATTAGGTAAATTACCGACTGTCAAGAAGAGTTCATAAAAGTTCGTTTAGTCTCCGCGAGGGGCACTGCGCGACGACGTCCGGTTAGCAAGATGGCTGTAGCCAGTGTTATGACAGCTGATGTCCTCGCCGATGGACTTCCTCTTTCTGTCACTTCGTATGACCGGTATTTATTCCCAGTAATAAATACGAAGTAATCTCTCGGCAGTAATCCCGATGTTTGGTAATTCCGAAACTCGCAATGACATGAAATGATAAATCGAGTATCAACTTCTATTGTTTAATTATCATTGTGTTGACCAGCGATCTGACTGTTTGCTATTTTACAGGTTTGATACAATACATTTAACAAAAGTGGATGAATAAGAGAATATTTCTCGGAAGGAGAAAATAATGGTCGATTCTCAATTTGACGTAAATAAGAAAAAGGTTAAAAGTCAATTAATGACAAGAATTATTAATTTGTACGCGGCAAATAAAATGCCGCGTTACAATGGTTAAACTCTGGTTAATGACTGTTTTAATGAGGAATGTTTTGTGGATAAGTGAAATGACAATTCTAACCTCAAATTAAACGATATGTGAAGAAGTTTATTTTTAACAATTGCAAGAGTTAACCTAAAAAAAAATTTTAACCTAATAGTAATATTTTAATTACTATAAATTTTATTTTCAAATATCTGTTTCATTCTAATTTTGGCCATTTTTAAACTATTTAACGAATGCTATAATAAATATAGTTTATTTACGACTGTTTAAGAATTTAATAACTAGTTAACCCTTTAACGTCCAAATTTTTTTTTCTATTCAAAATTTATGACACTTGGTACCTAGGGGTATTCGGGGTCGCTGATTACGAATTTTAAGTCAGATTTTAAAAATTCAAAATGGCGGATCCAATATGGCGAACCGGAATTTAAAAATTTGATGAATTTTTATAAAACTTGGTATCTAGAGTTTTTGGGGTCGCTGATTACGAAGTTTAAGTCAGATTTTAAAAATTGGAAATGGCGGATCCAATATGGCGGACCGAAAAATTTAAAATTTGATGGATTGTCATGAAAACTTGGTAACTAGGGGTTTTCTTGGTCGCTGATTACAAATTTTATGTCAGATTTTAAAAATTTAAAATAGCGAATCTAATATAGCGGATCTTATATTTAAAATATGATGGATTTTTATAAAACTTGGTATGTAGGGGTTTTCGCGGTAGCTGATTATGAATCTAATGTAGCTTGGAACTAGTAGCTTACAACGTCCACGTCGTTTGTTCTAGGTCACGCAAAGTGTAAGTTGGTTTCGTATTTAAAAATTATTAAAAACCTAACACAGTTTCTAAAATTTATCCATTATCTTTAAATGCGACATTTTGAATACTAAAAATCTGACATCAAATTCGTAATCAGTGACACCTAAAACCTCTAGATTCAAAGCTCCATAAAAATCCATCAAATTTTAAATTTTTCGATCCGCCATATTGTATTCACCATTTTGAATTTTCAAAATCCGACATCCGATTCGTAATCAAAGACCTCGAAAACCCCTAGATACCAATTTCCAAAAAAATTTCGGTACTCCATATTGGATCCACCATTTTGAATTTTTAAAATCTGACATCAGATTCGCACTCAGCTACCACAAAAACCCCAACATTCCAAGTTTCATGTAAACCCATCAAATTTTAAAGTTTTTGATCTGCCATATTGGATTTACAATTTTGAATTTTCAAAATCCGACATCAGATTTGTAATCAGCGACTTCGAAAACCAGATATTAAGTTATATATCTTAAACTAGATATTAAGTTTCATAAAAATCCATCAAATTCTAAACTTTTCGGTCCGCCATATTAGATCCGCTATCTAGAATTTTCAAAATCTGACATCAGATTCGTAATCAGCGACCTCGAAAACCCCTTAATACCAAGTTCCATAAAAATCTATCGAATTTTAAATTTTCGTCCGCCATATTGGATCCGCCATTTTTAATTTTCAAAATCTGACATCAAATTCGTAATCAGCGACCTCGAAAACCTCTACATACCAAGTTTCATAAAAATCTATCAAATTTTAAACTTTTCGATCCGACATATTGGATTCACAATTTTGAATTTTCAAAATCCGACATCAGATTCGTAATCAGCGACCTCAAAAATCCCTAGATACCAAGTTCCATAAAAATCCATCGAATTTTAAATTTTCGTCCGCCATATTGGATCCGCCATTTTGGATTTTTAAAATCTGACGTCAGATTCGTAATCAGCGACCTCGAAAACCCCTAGATACCAAGTACTATGAAAATCCATCGAATTTTAAATTTTCGTCCTCCATATTGGATCCGCCATTTTGAATTTTTAAAATTTGACTTAAAATTCGAAATTAGCGACCTCGAAAACCCCTACATATATGTATGTTTCTATATTTTATTAATTTAATTATAACTATATAGTTTATCAAAAAGTACTTTATAAATAAATATTTAGGTATTTATTTAATTTATTATTCGACGTCGTTAAAAATAAAACGCTATAACGAACGAAGGACCAGATTCAAACTAGAGGCTATTTTTTTAACGAAAAGTTTTGTTTTCTTTAGAATAACAGGAGCGGGACTATAATAGCGCTCACTATAATAGTGCCATAGCGCCACTATAATAGTGCTCACTATAATAGCGCCACTATAATAGCGGTCACTATAAGAATGCCATAGCGCCACTATAATAGCGCTCACTATAATAATGCCATAGCGCCACTATAATAGTGCTCACTATAATAGCGCTACTATAATAGCGCTCAGTATAATAGTGCCATAGCGCCACTATAATAGCGCCACTATAATAGCGTCTTTAAAATTTTATTATTTTAAATAATTTTATCAACAAATTTTAATAAAGATTTCAAGAATAATGACATTTCTCAATGAATTTGATTGAAATTTTATTAATCAATTAAAAATAATTGAAATTCTACAAGTTTGTTATTTATGAAAATAATAATTGAATGTTGGAATAGAAATTTGTTAATTTTTTTTTAAATAGTTGATTGCTTATTAAATTAGTCATAAAATAATTTATGGTAATAATTTTAAGATAGTTTTTGAAGAAATAAATTATTTAAAAATAAATTATTCTATGGCTCTATTATAGTGAGCGCTATTATAGTGAGCTCTATTATAGTGGCGCTGTGGCACTATTATAGTGAGCGCTATTATAGTGGCGCTATGGCACTATTATAGTGAGCGCTATTATAGTGGCGCTATTATAGTGGCGCTATTATAGTGCGCGCTAACTCAGAGTCCTGTTCCAGTATTTAATGACGATGTATTATAAACTCTTGATATTTCATTTATAAAATTGCAAGACACATGAAACCATTTATCTGGGTTGTATCTTTTTGGACGGAGTTGTGTTCATTCCCGATAAACTAAAACAACCAGGTTTGTTTTTCGTAACAATCGATAGTAACGAGGGTTGGAAAAATGAATCAGTTCCAAATCATTTTAGCATGTGTTCTGTTTTAATGGTTTAGGAGCAGACAATCTTGAAGCACGAAAAATATTTAATGACAGTTTTTCTAGTTTTTGACAAACAACGAATGTTTATTTTGAAATATAATTAACAATTTGTTTTTAAGGTACCATTCACTTGAACAGCGAATTGGACATTACAAAACGAATAGATAAGTGTGGAAAAAGTTGGCGTCGACTTCCAATAGCGTTGGAAATTTAAAACCCAGTGGATCTAACCACAAATAATAAGTCTGAATATGCGAGAAGGTTGATAGAAAATTTATTTTCTGTTTCAATCAAGGAAACAAATTGTTTCGATAATTCAGAATGTTATAGATGACTTTATAATTTCTACAGGTGATAAACGATTGGTAAACGAATAGAAAACGTATTGTTTACGACAGTATGCGAATAACGACTGTGTATACGATTTATTAATATCTAACGACTGTACGAAGGGGTTGTCGACAACATAAATTTAAATGACTGTTTCATATAAACTTTTTAATTTGTCTGGTAAATGTGTCACCAGAAGAAAGTAGAGGTCCTAGAAGCAGATACGTCGAAGAAAATTGATTAACGAAATTATTGATATTTTGATCTCTCAGAACCAAACTGAGACAATTAGTAACGACTGTTATTCATAGACAACACTGTCAAAGACGGTTGTAACATCAAATTATAAAACGACATGTGTTATAACGACAGTAGAGACAATTATTAATTAAATAATAATACTAATTAATAATTTTTATAAATTAAAGAATGTCATACAATAGGAAGACAGTAAATACGAAAGTTAATATGAAGACAGTAAATAATAAAGAAAATTAAAAAACGAATGTTCATAATTTAAATGATATGCAATTTAAATTTATAAAAAAACGAAAGTATTGTTAATAAAGACGATGGTGATCACGATAAGTTAAAAGACAGTATTGACGATCAATCAGAGACGAAAAAGGCGGTAAATCAGGCAATACCGAAAGGATATTTGTTAATTTTTAATCATAAATGACAGTTTAAATATAAACGATAGTGCTGACTCAAATTGACTGAATCTTACCCTTTTTTATATGACCTTGACGATGCATAACAAAAATAAAACTACAGATTCAGCAACGAATGAACGATGATGTATAGCTAAAGCGACTTAGAATTATAGATAAATCTATTTGTCCAGTACTCTAAGATAATGACTGTTCCTTTAATTCAGACGAAATTTAAAAAATAAATAAATTTAAAAAAGGTACATAAATAAACGAATTGTTAACGAAAAATTAAACGAAAATTACTAATAATAACTTTAAACCAAATGACTGATCTTTCCATGAATTCGCTTCAGAGAAAACTTAAAATAAATTTTTATTAGCGAATTAGTAACGACAGTATAGTATTAATTATTTAATAATTAAATGGTTTTAATAAATTATAATTATTTTATAATTTAATAATTAATTTAATTTTTAAAGAATAAATAATTGAACTTTAAATTAATCTACAACCTTTTGTGTATTTTTACGAGTTGTTGGCGGATAAATTACAGACGATAGATTTGTTTCATATTTTAAATACGACAGTTATTTCCTTAAAATTCTTTTTAACAATAAATAAAAAGAAAAACAAATTTAAGTTGTAAGAAATTCTCATAAATGGAATAAGTATAGTTCACTGCATGGTAATTTTTTTTAATATACTTGCGATAAAAACGAAACTTTAAGTAAACTAAACAAACGATGCGAAATAAAATTTAACGAGTGTAACTGAAACAAATATAATTAATTAAATATGATACGAAATGAGATTCTATAAATTTTCTTTTTGATCGACGTGAGAAACTTATTTCTAATTATAAAAACAAAAAAACGAGAAGAGAAGAAAAACAATTCTTGTTTTAAAATGTTTAAATAATGAAAAACAGACGAAACTCTTTTTAATTTAATAACAAATAAAGTATTAATTGATTTTTAAATTCTATTGTTTTGGACCAAAACAAATTGAATACTGTCAGTTTACAAAAATCCTTTGGATTTTAAAGTGATAGTAATTATTTTAAATTACTTGAAACTTAAACAAAACGAAATGTTCAAATAAACGATATTATAAGTCACAAAAAGAAAAACGATTGCTCTTGAAAGAATCAAGAATTCAAAAACAATATTTTTACGAATGTCAAAACTTTACTTTTTATAAGACTGCCATCAGTCTATGACGACTGTCGCTCAATAAAAAATTATAATAAAAAAAATTAAATTAAAAAAAACGTTAGGATAACAAAGAAGTATTACCGGTAAGAAGCTCAAATAATAAGCCTAAGTGTTACTGATTCAGCCAATAATGAAAGACAGTTTTCAAAATTAAATATTATGACGAAAATGTTAATTTTGATCTATTTGAATGATCTTGTAATTATATTATGGTAAACACTTTTACAAAAAAGTAACGACAGTCAACTATATTAAAACAATTTGTTTATAAAATGACAGTTTAAAAACTCAACAACGAAAGATACTGTACAAGTACGAATGGAGAACTAAAAATTGATTTCACAGAACATCGGAATCGAAATGTATATTAAATCAAATCATTATTCCGTCAATGCCTAATAATATTTTCACCTTGGTAGAAAAATAAAATTCACCTAATTATTTCTTCAACCATGAGAAAGTCCGATTATAAATGCAGCAATAATTATAACGATATGTCTCGAAAATAATATTTATTATTTCGATAATAAAAAAAATAATAATAAACGATTAGTTTGTCCTAAAGTAATCACAAGATTGATTTAAAAATATAAATATACGAATTTATGTTTTCAAAGAAACAGTAATTATTTTGACTGTTATTTCAGACAGATTTTTTGATTTATTTAAACGATATTTATGTAAATAATTTTAATCCTACAACGAACAAATTCTTTGCATCAAACTTATATATACAAAACTTTATAGGTTTAACACTGCAGATACTTCGTATTGTTTTTGACACTACTGCAGATTACAAAAAAAGCGAATCAAAATAACGAAATTCTCAAAAATAAGTGAAAGCCGAAATAACGATTGTACAACAAACGACTTGATGAAAACAACTGAAAAATATATTAATACTCTAAAAATGACATTTTTGCCAAATTTTACAAAAGGACAATGATAAAATGGTTAACGAAAGTTTCCAAAATGTCAGCAATGGCAAAAGTTCAAATTTTTACATCACAATAATAAAGCGAAAATTAACGAACGTAAGTAAGCAATATTCTAGATGAATTCAAATTATTCTCATAACGATATTGTTAAAACAAATAAAGCTATATTGTAGCGTATACAAACTGATTAAATAACTATTGGTTATTTACGAAAGTTAAAGGAATATAATAGAAATAAAATAAAAGCCTAAAATCCAAATAATTTTCGACGACAGTCTTTTAAATTGTAATATATACACATATGTAAGAATTTATACGAAAAAGTTTTTACAATACAAAAATATATATGACAGTTTGATAATTTCGATATTTCTTGACAAATAGAATCCTAGAAAGATTTAACCAAATGATACGATAAATAAATTAACTTTTGAATTTCTCTAAGTAAATTTATAATAAACGATTATTTTAACAAAATAAAACTAAACGACTCAATTGTTTAGATTATTTGTCAATAAAAAAAATGTTCATAGTAAGAGATGATAAAATAAATACTTAAAGCAAAACAATTACATAAACGAATTTGTCATTAAACGATTGTTTCATTAACATAAAAATTGATAAGACAGTAAATTTTTAGAAACACAATGATGAATTATTAAAAACGGAGGGACATAAAATAAAGAACAGTTTACTAAACCTTAAAGACGAATTATTAAAAACGGAGGGAGATAAAATAAAGAACAGTTTACTAAACCTTAAAAACGATTATTAGAAACGGAGGGAGATGAATTGAACAAAAGTATAAATAAATAATTTAATTCACACGAGAAAATTACGAGACTAGTATAGTCAGAAAACAGTTTAAATTAGTAAAAACTAAATTTTCTGAATTTACAATTGTTTTAAAGAATCTAATATAAAAGACGAGTTTATTAGAACAGAAAATAAGACACATAAAAAAAAAAATAATTGTTAATAATAAACAAATGAATAATTAATTGTGTTCTGGACCTTTTTCGTAAAATTTTTTTTCAGAAACTTAAACTATATAAATCAAGGATTAAATAGCTGAAAGAAAAAGTTGGTAGATCGAAATAGTTTATTAACTGTGAATTTTTTTGTGAGCGCGGTCACGTTGTTCCGTGCGTCGCGGCTTGACGTGGAGCTCCATAAGTTCATTGCACACTCACCACGAACACCAAGTATTCTTAAAAACTGAAATACAGAATAAGTATCTAAAATTTACGATTATTAGTAGAATTATTTTACCACATTATTGTTTATACTAGTGACAATAATATGCAAAAATAATTTTTTCATTCAGGTATTTTTAAGAAATGTAATTTACTTTTAATTAAATAAATTTCACTTTGTTGGTGTTTAACTAGTATTTTTGTTTTAATTTTCTACTAAATTTGTAAATAAATAAAAAATGTTTTAGTTAAAAGTAAAAATTTAAATTTGTGTTATGGAATTTTATTGAAACTGGTAAAATTTCGTCTAAAGCAAAGATTTTAAATTTGCTTATGTTGGATTTATTTTTTTAATATCATCAACGACAATTTGAAGAAAAAAAACTGTTTATTACTAAGAAGACAATATTTTACACTTGGAATGTTTTCAATTTTAATTTTTTGTTCGAGAAATATTGTATAATTTGTTTTATTAATCTAACACAAGGAAATTTGAATTCTCTGCTTTAGACGAAATTTTACCAGTTTCAATAAAAATTCATAACAAAAATTTTAATCTAAAGAAAATTTTTTTACTGTGAACTTTTTACTTATTTAACAAAAACATTTTTTATTTACTTACAAATTTAGTCGAAAATGGAAACAAAAAGACTAGTTAAACACCAACAAAGTGAAATTTATTTAATTGAAAATAAGCTACATTTCTTAAAAATACCTTAATAAAATAATTATTTTTACATATTATAGTCACTAGTATAAACAATAATGTGGTAAAATAATTCTACTAATAATCTTAAATTTTAGATAATTATTCTGTATTTCAGTTTTTAAGAATACTCTGTGTTCGTGGTGAGTGTGCAATGAACTTATGGAGCTCCACGTCAAGCCGCGTCGCACGGACAACGCGACCGCGCTCACAAAAAAATTCAAAGTTAATAAACTATTTCGATCTACCAACTTTTTCTTTCAGTTATTTAATCCTTGATTTATATAGTTTAAGGTTCTGAAAAAAAATTTTACGAAAAAGGTCCAGAACACAATTAATTATTCATTTGTTTATTATTAACAATTATTTTTTACAATAAATAATTTTTTTCAACATTGAAATAATTTTTCTTAAAAAGCTGAAATCTTCATTAATTGTGTCCAAAAATTTTCATCAAAATCTGATAATCCAGTTCTGAGATATAAATGTTTTAAAAAAATGTTACATTAAAATTAAATTGTAATATGACTTTATCACTCGTTCGTATTTTTTATTTTAATGATTAAAATTTAACGATCATTACGAGTCAATAATTAAAAAAAAAACACATTGGTTTTTACGTTTTACGTTTCAGCAGCGCTGCTGCCCTCTTCAGAAACTATTATTTATTTGACAGAAAAAAAAAATTAATTAAAATACATTAATAAAAAATTACATTATTAAAATTATAAGATAAAATTATTTACAAACATATTAGTAAAATTATTACCGATTGCAAATATATTTAAATTGTTTGAAGAGTCTCATAGGAGACGTCCTCGTCGTGGCGATTACAATTAGACACTGATGAATGAAATATATACAATTTTCGTAGTATACTCTATCGGCACAAGGTGAATGACCGTGTTAGCGAAAAGAAAACAAAATAAAGCAAACACAGGAAATGTCAAGGAAAGTTAAAACAGATTAGAAGATTGTGAATATTTCATTTCATTAAGAAAGTGATTATAAGTATTGTTAAGATTTTGTACATCATCCTTTTTATTAACCGGTTTTTTTTTGTAAATTAATATAGATCATTTCTGATATTAATCTTCTATTGTAAATGTTTTCCTTATCTAGTATTGAAAAACCGTCCCAATCAAAATCGTGTTTGAAAAAATGATTGTGTGTAGCAATCACATTGGACTTAGATTTTTTATGTTCATTGATACGAACACCCACCGTTTTTTTTTTGTAAATTAATATATATTAAATTGTTTATAAAAAATAAACAAATGAATATTTTCAAATAAAACTTGAAGACTGTTTGTCCCTCTATTAGTACTTTATTTTTATAAAGTTTATTATAGAAATTGCAAACCTTGGAAAATCCGTTGCCCACTTGAGGAATTCTTACCCAACAGTATTCACAACGAAAACTTATAACGATCTTAATCAAACTCATGTGAACCTGAATGTCTATTAGATATAAAAATACGACTTAGAAACAACAAAAAGCACGACAGTTATAGAAGAAGCAGATGTAAACGAAATTCTGATCAGCTAATAAATTTTATAAAATCAACAAATGTATTAAAACAGTTATCAAATCAAGAACAAAAGGAACGTGGAAACAAATGACAGTTTGGAATTCTATAAAAAAGCTCTTGATATTTCTTAAAGAATAACTATTGAATATTTTTCTATCACGTAGATAAAACTATAAGTTAAGATAAAATTTATATTATAATCTTACTAGAAACAAGTGGAACTTGATCAACTGAATAATTTAACGTTTGACTAAAATTAAAATTATATTTGAACTTCATAAGTAGACGAAACGATCTGTTTGCTAATTTAAACATAAGTTTTTGCTAACAGCAAATAATGTTTTTCAGATGTTATTCTTGTAATGCGACTGTTTAAAGACATTATCTCTTGAAATACTAATAATCAAATTTACATTGTTTATTGAAATTTGAGATTGAATATTGCTATTGATGAAAGTAAATATTTTAACAAAATTATGACGATAAGCGAATTCCTGACGAAAAAGTTTGACAAAGTTTTATTTACGACTAGTTAAATATGATAATAAAGCTGCAACGATATGTACAAAACTATTGGCGAAATAAATTAAGGCCTATGAGATGACGGATGTTCATCAAGAATGCATGAAATAATATGTTAAGTACGATTGTGTAAATATCGAATGTTTTTCAATTACATAATAATTGTCTAATATAATAACGAACAACAAATTTGTGTGAAAAAAGTTCAATGCGAAACTATATATGGCTCATTTCATTTAAAAGGTAAAATATAGTCTGCAGGATAGTTAAAATGTAAATTTTCGATTTTGTATTTGTAATAAAGTTTTCTATATTATTTAATGTTCTAAAAAATCGAAAGGGATAGTGGTTATAACTTTAGACGTAAATATTTTTTTAAATGTCAGACAGCTTTTGTCAGAATATGATCACTATTGTTTGGTTTTCGTTTAACTTTATTTTTTTAAATAAATTAACTTTTTTAGTGTGAATGTTAAGATGCGTTTATATAAATAAATATTCATTTTATTGCGTGGACAACAAACTTTTTTTGTTTTTATACAAAAAATGAGAGAAGATTGGTTACGATACTTCGGGACAGTAGGGGACATTTGAAAAAGAAACAGTATATAAAAAGCACACATATTATATTAAGAATATCTATACTATATTCATATAAATAACTTCTTATCATATAAAACCAAGTTCCTGTTTTTTATACATTGAATTTAAAAACTCTTACCCACATAATAAGAATAAAGCTATTATACGGGACAGTAGGGGACATTTTGCTCTTTTCTTGATTCATAACATAAGTATGTTATTTAGAAAGCAATGGAAGCTGTCAGATTTCTTAAAGAATTGAAACTTTTTGCTAATAATTGACTTATAAGAGATTTAAAGTATTTAGTTACCATTTTACAGACGGGATAGTAGTGGACAACTATGTTACAACCGTTAGTCAATTATTTTTCTGCTTCACTATATAATTTGTAGAATAGAGACCAGAACATTCTAATTGCTTTGATGTTTTGAGGTTATTTATTTATTATTGTAGCATCGGTAAAAAAGTGAGTGTAAGCGCGTAACCTATTCGTAGTGAGTGTCCAAATTGAATTCATTTTGGTAGAATATAAAATATAAAAATAAGTGACATGTTTTTAATCATTTCTTAATGATATTCTTGAACTTTATATGAAGTAATTAATGAATTTTAAAATATGAGATTTAGAGATTATGAAGAATTTTTGTTTAAATCTAATACAAAAGAATGTATATATTAACCCCTTGACTGCCGATGGCAAAGATCTTTGCCATTTCGGACTTTGCTCTGACTGCCGGAAAACTGACAATCTTTGCCATGATAAAAATTGATTTAAAAAAGTCAAAACTAGCTAAAAATTAAAAAGAAAATGATTTCTTAAAAGTCAACGCTATGCAGAATGCGACACACGTTTCTGTTTTTAAATTCAATGAATTATAAAAATGTTATAAATTTTTAAAAACAACACTTTTAGCAAATTTTTTAAAATCTTTGCCATGAACAATACAATGCATTTTTATTTAAAAAATGTCTAAAATCGCCTAAAATCTATTACTCGGAGGTTTTCGGGGTCGCTGATTACGAATATGATGTCAGTTTTTCAAAATTCAAAATGGCGGATCCAATATGGCGGACGACTTTTTAAAAATTGATCCAAATTACCTGAAATTTGTTACTCGGGAGTTTTCGGGGTCGCTGACTACGAATATGATGTCAGTTTTTGTAAATTCAAAATGGCGGATCCAATATGGCGGACGACTTTTTTAAAAATTGATCCAATTTACCTGAAATTTGTTACTCGGGGGTTTTCGAGGTCGCTGATTACGAATATGATGTCGGTTTTTCAAAATTCAAAATGGCGGATGACTTTTTTAAAAATTGATCTAATTTACATGAAATTTGTTACTCGGGGGTTGTCGGGGTCGCTGATTACGAACATGATGATGATTTTTCAAAATCCAAAATGGCGGATCCAATAAGGCAGACATTTTTTTAAAAAATTTTGGATTCGCTTGAAAATTATCATTCGGGGGTTTTCGGGGTCGCTGATGACCTCCATTTTGAATTTTGAAAAACTGACATAGAAATGTCCACCATATTGGATCCGCAATTTTTAATTTTTAAAAACTGACATCGGATTAATCATCAGCGACCCCGAAAACCCCCTAATGATAATTTTCAAGCGAATCAAAAATTTAAAAAAAATGTCCGCCATATTGGATCCGCCATTTTGAATTTTTAAAACCATCATGATATTCGTAGTCAGGGACCCCAAAACTCCCCGAGTAACAAATAACAGCTAATTTTGATCTATTTTTAAAAATCCGTCAGCCATACTGGATCCGCCATTTTAAATTTTGAAAAACCGACATCAGATTCGTAATCAGCAACATCAAAAACCCCCGAGTAACAAATTTCAGGTAATTTGGATTAATTTTTAAAAAGCCGTCCGCCATATTGGATCCGCCATTTTGAATTTTAAAATACCGACATCAGATTTGTAATCAGCGACCCCGAAAACCCCTGAGTAACAAGTTTCAGACAAATTAGACGATTTTTTATTTCTGGCATTCTGGGCACATTTAGTGTTTTTTAGCCGGCAGTTAAGGGGTTAATTATTAGAGGCAATGTAGTGCAAGTGCCTCAAGGACAGGGACAGTAGGGGACATTTAGTCTGCTTTTTAGTCTGTCATTTCGTTTTAAAGCACCTCAAAGTTCTTCTATAAGTTAATAAAAAATTAGAGTATGTTAGATATTAATCAAATAAACCAAACAATATTCATTTGCTAGGTAAATACTTTTTTTTGACCAAGGGACATAGATTTTACATTTTAAATGAAATGAACCAAATATATATATACCTAATAACGACCTTAAAGTAGTATTTTTGAAATTTTTTAAAGATTTTCGTTAAAAAATGTACTCTTAGTAATGCAATACATTTGGAAAATATGTTTAAAATTAAAAATTCGTATTTTTCCTAAAATAATTATTTTTTTTCTATTCTGTATTTTTATATAATTTCTAATGACCTCTTTTACTAATATGTATACGGCAACGTAAAAAAATAGTTTTCTATAACAAAAATATTTGTAAGATACTATTTTTCACAGGTTTTTACATGATTTGTTGAAGTTTTTATTCTTGTGCTTACTTTCGATTGACAGTTCCCTTAAGTTCCACTACATACAACAGTTTATTTTATGTCAATCTCTTCCTTAGATCATACAGTTCAAGAAAATGTTGCGCTTTTTTGCGCGTTTTTCTATTTTTAACCCTTTGGCAGTCTATGACGTGTATACACGTCATGGTGCAGGTGGGCTCAAACTGTCGATATTGTGTCTAGACTCAAGTAGATTTGTGGCTAGATTAACAGACAGATTTGTCCCAAAATTTTTACTTGATGTATATGAGTCTGATTTCAAATTTTTAAAATTCAAAATGGTTGATCCAATATGGCGGACATTTTCAAAAATTTATCGGATTCACTACTTAAAACTTGATACTCGGGGGTTTTCGTGCACAAAGAGAAAATATATATTAAATTTTGTTAAAGTATTTTACAAATTGGAGAAAAAGTGCGACAAAGCGAAATTTTAGTATAAAAAATAATAAACTTTCAAAATAACTTATGTGAAATATAATAAAGTTGTATTAGAATTTAATTAATATTCTTGATATTTGATATAATTATACTAAATTTCACATAAGTTTTTCTAAATTTTAGTATTTTTTATATCCAAATTTCGCTTTGTCGCACTTTTTCCCCAAATTGTAAAATACTTTTACAAAATCGTTGATTATGAATCCAATGTTATTTTTCAAAAATTCAAAATGGTTTGCGACGGAAACGAATAAAATCAAAGTTAAAATTTAATTATTTATCGAAAATACCGAAAATGTTTTTGTTTTCTATTCGACGCTCTACGAAAATTTGTTGTACGCTCCTGAGTGCCGATAGTGCGCATGCGCTCAGCCTCCGACCAATGGTGAGGCAGCGAAAGGGTTTTACCCTAAGTGGTCTTACCACAGGTGATGAGGTTTTACCTCGAAACGGTTTTACCGTAGCCACTAGGAGACGATTGTCTCAACGCGGTCTCTACGCAAAATGGTTTTACCATGATCTACGACTTTATGAACGGTTTTACCGTGAGTAAAATGCCGTCTACGCGCACGTTTCACGAAGTCGCGAATTAATATCCGCGCATACACCGATGTTCACGTTCCCGCCGCTACCGACGTTTTCCGTATAATAGTTTTCGTTACGTTTTCTTTACACGATTCGACGATTCTTCACGTTTAAATAGTTTTTCTATTGTTTGTAAATATTTATAAATACACGTTTTCTATGTTTCTGTAATTGAGCTTGTTAATTTCTTAGATTTTAACGAACCCTGACCGACGAGCTAATCCCTCTCAATTAACATTCATTACAGGTTATTCGCTATGGTAAAATTTTGTATTCAATATAATTTAAAAAGGTTTTTGTAATCAGCGATCATAAACACTACCGAGTATGAATTTTCAATCAATTTTAAATTTTATGACTTCATTTGGAAAAATTATCCACCATATTGGATGTGACTTTTCCCCGGAACCATCTGAATAACGAATATCAAATAAATCCCATGAATTTTTGAAAATGATATCCACCATAATAGATCCGTCATATTAAATTTTTAAAAACTAACACCAAAATTATAATCAGTGATCCCGAAAACCTTTAAGTAACAAGTTTCAAATGATTCTGGTGATTTTTGGAATATTTCCGCCATATTGGATCCTACATTTTGAAAATCTGACTTTAGATTTGTGACCAGCGACCGTAAAAACCCTTGTATACCAAGTTTCATAAAAAAATTAATTTTTAATTTTTATGTCTGCCATAATGGATCCTACATTTTGAATTTGGAAAATCTGACTTTAAATTCGTGATCAGCGATTCCGAAAACAATAGAGAGGATAATTTAAATTTCTAAATATTTCTTAATTTTGGAGTTATTAATTTTTGCCAAAAATTTACGATTCTGGCCCACTATGCAGTATACGATATGTGACGATGGTAATAAATATACTGAAATGACGAAATTAATTATTTTCAATAATTTTCAGTTACTGAATGAAACTCAGACATAATGATTGGTAGATGAGCTGTTCGAAAGGTGTCCTAAGATTTACAGAAGTTATACATATATCAAATTCGACAGTGCTGAAATATCCAGAATATTCAATTTGAGAAAGGATGGACTTGAAACGACTATATTTAAAATAAATTGAGAAACTTATAAATTATTTAAGCTTGAAATTTGTAAAATTGATAATTTTTATTTATATTGTAAACGAGTCAATCTCGGGAGGGAGTGTTGAAATATTGTATATTCGCGCCTAATATCTCGCTTGACTCTAACAGTAGTAGATTCTACGTCACTGCCGTGTGCGCACGCACTCCTTCTTCTTCTCGATATCGCTTTGACCGTGAACATCTCGATCGTCAACGAGTTCTGAATAAACGACCGATTTCATCCGTATTAGTGTATTCTCATTGACTACATCCTGCTCTAAATAATCTGCATGTCAACAATTACACAGGTCAACAAAAAAAGACTTACTTTTTTTATGAGATATCGGAATAGTTTCCGATGTATTTTTGGACGCTGAACACGATCCCGAATTCCAAAATTGTCCATCACGTCAGGATTTTGAGAAAAGTGGGGGTAAAGACCCCAAAAACGCTTTTTTGAGGATCTTCAACATTTTTTTTCTCTTTAACCTGACGTGCTAGAGACTTCCACAAAGTCTTAAATTATAGCTTGTAATGTGCACTACAAGACCCATATCCATAAAATAAAATAAAATTAAGATTTCTTTCAAAAAATGGGGTTGAAAACACTAAAAAGGTGTGTTTTTGGATTGCTTTATTGTTTAATAGACTTCATGCAATTGCTTGGATTCGCTTGAAAATTGTTACTTGGGGTTTTTGAAGTCGTTGATTACGAATCAAAAATTAGTTTTCAAAAATTAAAAATAACGAAACCAAGATGGCAGATGTAAAAATTAAGAATTGCTTGGATTCGCTTGAAAGTTTGTTACTCCAGGGTTTTTAGGGTCGCTGATTACGAATTCGCCATTTTGAACTTTTGAAAACTAATATCGAATTCGTAATCAGTTACCCCAAAACCCCTAAATAACCATTTTCAATCGAATCCAAGCAATTGCAAGAAGTCTATTAAAGCAATCCAAAAACACACATTTCTTTAGTGTTTTCAACCCCATTTTTTGAAAGAAATCTTAATTTTTTTTAATTTTATGAATATGGGTCTTGTACTGCCGTCCAAAGTAAGAAGATACATAAGCGCCATTGTCGCTTAGGTCAAAATTTGTATAGTGTAAACATAAGAATAAACACCTAAGCGACATTGGCGCTTATGTATCTTCTTACTTTGGACGGCAGTGTAGTGCACATTACAAGCTTTAATTTGAGACTTTGTGGAAGTCTCTAGCACGTCAGGTTAAAGAGAAAAAAAATGTTGAAAATCCTCAAAAAAGCGGTTTTGGGGTCTTTACCCCCACTTTTCTCAAAATCCTGACGTGATGGGCAATTTTGGAATTCAGGATCGTGTTCAGCGTCCAAAAATACATCGGAAGCCATTCCGATATCTCATAAAAAAAAGTAAGTCTTTTTTTGTTGACCTGTGTTATTAATAGTAGGTATTTATTAAAATAATAATTATTATTACTTATAATAATCTCTAATTATTTCGTCTGGATCTCTATTGACATCTGAAGTAAGTCGTACATGTATGATTGAACATGCGTCATTGAAAAAAATTTTATTGGAAAAAATAAAAATTTCATAGTTTTGATCTAAGAGAAACTTAACTTTGTGCTTAGGTAAATTTTGTTGCAGAAGCTGAAATTCAACATTTTTTGTACTGATAGCTTTAGTATATGTTTAATTATTAAGTGATCTGATAGTTACTTTGGACTAACAAAGCTTGAAGGTAAAGTTACGAACAAATTACAAAATAGCGACTTTTGGGACAAGATGATCCCTCAATGTGTGTACAAGATGATTCTCTCTGATTATCTAGTATTAATAAAAAATTCAATTCTTCTCGCTTCTTATATGATTTTATTATGAAAACTTACTTATTTAAAACAAAAAGTTGACATATACCTACCTCGAGGGGGAATAATATTGTACACTTGACTCCCTATTCCACTTATTATCATTATTACCAAGTATTACCGAGTATGTCTAATATGTCCACCAGACAAATAATAATGCATAAAGCCATTTATTTAAATTGTTGCAAACAATGTTAATTAACAAATAGATAACTTTGGTCATTGTTCATAAAAAAATTGTTTTTTTGCAAACAAATTTATGTTTGTTTAAGTAATTTATGTCTATTTTGCTAAAAAATTATTTTGAATTTAATAATTACTATTGTTATTAACAAGTACATGAACAATAATCTAGTTAACAATAATCAAGTAGAGCTTTACATGACTTTAAATTCGTAAAAATAAGAAAAACAATTTTTCTTATTGCAGAAATAAGCCATTTATTTGTTTAACAAATGTAATTGTTTATGCAAATAAATTTTTTAAGTCTTTCAAAGAATGTACATATGATATAAACGTTTTAAGTTTAACAAATACGGAAAATGATTACAATGATGATAATGATAATTATTAAACTCAAAATAATTTTTTGTCTACTGTCATGTTTAGTAAACGTAAACATTCGATACCGCCACATATAGCAAAGCTGATATATACTGAAGCATCAACTCCAGCGCTACATTTGAATAAGTGTATTAAATTACTTATATTGAATTTTTTGTTCTGATTTTCTTTAAATTTTTTAAATTATTACGCCGCAATACGACATTATTACCAACGATTACCAAGTATTACCTAGTATTACCAAAAGAGTGTACACTTGACTCACTGAGTAAATTCCCCCTCGTAATATTAATATATTTTTTTCACATTTATAACGTACAAGAAAATTAATAGAAGAAGAAGAAGAAGAAGAAGAAGAAGAAGAAGAAGAAGAAGAAGAAGAAGAAGAAGAAGAAGAAGAAGAAGAAGAAGAAGAAGAAGAAGAAGAAGAAGAAGAAGAAGAAGAAGAAGAAGAAAGAAGAAGAAGAAGAAGAAGAAGAAGAAGAAGAAGAAGAAGAAGAAGAAGAAGAAGAGAAGAAGAAGAAGAAGAAGAAGAAGAAGAAGAAGAAGAAGAAGAAGAAGAAGAAGAAGAAGAAGAAGAAGAAGAAGAAGAAGAAGAAGAAGAAGAAGAAGAAGAAGAAGAAGAAGAAGAAGAAGAAGAAGAAAGAAGAAGAAAGAAGAAGAAGAAGAAGAAGAAGAAGAAGAAGAAGAAGAAGAAGAAGAAGAAGAAGAAGAAGAAGAAGAAGAAGAAGAAGAAGAAGAAGAAGAAGAAGAAGAAGAAGAAGAAGAAGAAGAAGAAGAAGAAGAAGAAGAAGAAGAAGAAGAAGAAGAAGAAGAAGAAGAAGAAGAAGAAGAAGAAGAAGAAGAAGAAGAAGAAGAAGAAGAAGAAGAAGAAGAAGAAGAAGAAGAAGAAGAAGAAGAAGAAGAAGAAGAAGAAAGAAGAAGAAGAAGAAGAAGAAGAAGAAGAAGAAGAAGAAGAAGAAGAAGAAGAAGAAGAAGAAGAAGAAGAAGAAGAAGAAGAAGAAGAAGAAGAAGAAGAAGAAGAAGAAGAAGAAGAAGAAGAAGAAGAAGAAGAAGAAGAAGAAGAAGAAGAAGAAGAAGAAGAAGTTTCTACAGAACGACTTTGAGGTTAGGAGTACTCGCATTTGCCTGGACCACCCGTCTAATGGGTTTTCTCGCCAGTGGAGAGGAAAACTGTAGAAAACCTCTCCGAGTACAACCGGTTTATCGACAGTCGAATTCTAATGGTGTGTAGGGGAGACTGGGGTAAACCCGCTCACTTTTTTCAGATCGGCTAAAATCTAGGAAATTATTCTCTAAATCCAAGTTAATTTATATCATTTGAAAGCTTATGATTTCTACTAAAAAAATTAAGAAGAGTTTTTGATTTATATTTTTTAGTTTTACTTAGAGAAACTTTTTAATAAACATATACCAAATTTCGAAATCACAATTTTCCAGGGTAAACCCGCTCACCTTATCTTTTCAAGACGGAAGAGTTTTATTTTTTAAATATTAAAGTTCGTCTTATTCCCGTCTTAAGTATCAATTATTATTGATAATTGAGGCTCCAGATCTTAAAAGGACACACGCGCGAACACACGGCAAATAAGTTGGCCCCTGGAGATAAAATTTTGAAGTTGTTCAAAATGAATTTTAAATAATTGTTTCTTGAACAAAATTTCAAGGCGAAACTTTTTTTCTAATAAAAATTTTTTATATAATTTCTCGTTTTCACGTAAATTGAAAAAAACGTGATTTTTTAAGTTAAGAAATTTTAATGAATTTTTGACTTCAACTCGTGACTACTTCGTTAAATATTAATATTTTTCCACGAAATTTACACACAATATTCTTCAAACTATTCCAAGAGTAAAACAATATTTGGAAATTTAAAAAAAAATTGTATGTCAAAGTAAATAATTATTTAAATAATTTTGTCGGAAAAATGATTCTCCTTTTTTCAATTGAAAAAGTTGAGTGACGAATTTTCGTTTTCGGAAAACTTTCAGCGACAAAAATGTTCATTAATATGTTAGGAAGTTTTTTGGAAAATATCTCGCCATTTGATAATAAATTAAAGACAATAGAGCAATTTTAACATCGTCGCGCTCTGCTGTAAAATTGCGGCGTGGCGGCGCACGTGTAGCATGGCCGCCATTACAAGACCAATGCATATAGTTAGACATTGTTTACGTTTACAGCAGTGCGCGACAATGTTAAAATTGCTCTATTAACTTTAATTTATTATCAAATGGCGAGATATTTTCCAAGAAACTTCCTAACATATTAATGAACATTTTTGTCGCTGAAAGTTTTCCGAAAACGAAAATTCGTCACTCAACTTTTTCAATTGAAAATAGGAGAATCATTTTTCCGACAAAATTATTTAAATAATTATTTACTTTGACATACAATTTTTTTTTAAATTTCCAAATATTGTTTCACTCTTGGAATAGTTTGAAGAATATTGTGTGTAAATTTCCTGGAAAAATATTAATATTTAACGAAGTAGTCACGAGTTGAAGTCAAAAATTCATTAAAATTTCTTAACTTAAAAAATCACGTTTTTTTTAATTTACGTGAAAACGAGAAATTATATAAAAAATTTTTATTAGAAAAAAAGTTTCGCCTTGAAATTTTGTTCAAGAAACAATAATTTAAAATTCATTTTGAACAACTTCAAAATTTTATCTCCAGAAGCCAACTTATTTGCCGTGTGTTCGCGCGTGTGCCCTTTTAAGATCCGGAGCCTCAATTTATGAGTTTTATAAACAATTCTATAAACAACAAATTGGTTTAATAAATAGTGAAGATAGATTTCATGAATTACAACTATGGATTTAAATAGTGTTATATTTTATTAAGAGAAAGTGAAATGTAGTTACAATTTTGGTTTTAATAAGTCATAAATTGTGTTATTGTTGAAATATAATACGTGAAATTATTTTATTCTAAATTTTAAATTTAAAACTAAGTGAGCGGCTTTACCCCGACTTCACGTGAGCGACTTTACCCCAAGTGTATTCCTCACATTTCAGAATAAATTTAATTAAATCTTTTTAAAATAAGACAAAACTATATATGTACTTCGAAGAAGGACATCCAATAGCAACAAAAAAAAATTTGCGAGATAAATTAAGACTCAAAAATAATGATCGAAAAACTTAAAAATCCAAAATACGTTTTTTTTTCTGACACCTCTAAAAACATTTGATCGTCTCTGATTCTATGTTGAGTTCATGAAACTAAACGAAAGTTTGTTAATATAAGTTGAATGTCAAGTACTATTCACAGTACCAATATCTTTATCTTAAGTTGAGTTCATGGCGTAAAATCGCTAGTGAGCGGGTTTATCCCAGTCTCCCCTACCGGACAATAATCGACGGTGCACATCATTATACTTCGACGTCAAACCTCCCGCTCAGAGTATCTCACGTGCCGGAAAAATCCCAGGCTAATGGGCGCCGAGCCAGGCATTTATTTGACCGAGCTAATCTGTCGGTATTTTATGTATTTAATTTAGGGGTTAGGTTGCCATATTTATTCATTTCGCGCCAGATAAGGAAGGGATTTCTCAAGATGGTTAATTTGTCCCTCTGTTATAAACTCATTTTCCCTCCAAGAGAAATGGCACGAATATCTGTCAATGGTGTATTTGAACATTTAGATTGTTATCCAATAGCTAACTCTCAAATATCAACGATTTGTCCCTCCAGATGTTTAGTCCAATACTCCAGTTTTCTTAGTGAAATGATGGACTGAGAGTGTATTTTTATGGGACTGGTGCTTCGTTTTTTTCCTTAGTACTCTCTAAATCTGAATTAGCAAAATTCCACTAATTTCCCAGCGATAAGTATATCACTGATTCAATTAGCGTATATACGCTGTGAATTAGTGAAATTTCACTAATTAATTAGCGTATATACGCTAATTGAATCAGTGATATACTTATCGCTGGGAAATTAGTGGAATTTCGTTAATTCAGATTTAGAGAGTAACTGATCAGTTTCTGTGTCCGCAGTTTCTTTTTTTGATAGTGTCAAGATTTTCTGGATAGAAATTTGGAAAAATCTAGAATAATCCTTTTAATAAGATTCGGCAAGTTTTTCTGATCAGTGGTGGAATAGTTTTTCTAGGTGGAATCTTAAATAATTCTTCAAATCAGTGACTGGCCAGTGTCTGGAAAGAAATTCTTGTCACGATTATAATCAGATTTTCTGATCAGTAACTTGACAAAAGTACTGTTCACAAAGGGGAATTGTTTTTATCCAGTGAAACTGGCCAGTCACTTATTCAGGACTGGACAAGTAATACTTGACGAATTTCTACCTGGGTAAAATTGTGAACAATTTTGAATTTATTAAATTTGTGAAATAATTTTATATAATGAATTTATGGCGTTTATTTTTATATTGTTTGTCTAATTCTCTCTTTTTTTAGATTTAATTGGTGTTCATATTTTTTTTATTTCTTTTGGTCAGAATGACATATTTTTTATGTTCATTATATTTTTTTGTATTGTAAGTGTAATGAGATACAGTCGTTTCGTTACATAATTATAATATTATAATTTTTTTAATTATTTATAAATATTTTTTTTAAGTAACAAAAAAATTTATAAAATAATTTCACATACCTAATATAAATTTTTTAAAAAAATTTATTTTTGCTAATTAACTATAATAAACTTCGTATTCATTCATTCAGTCTGTCCAGATCGTGTACATTCTGTCCACAGTGAGAGAGAAAGTTTGATAGAGAGAAAGAGAGGGAAGTATCGCCTCTCCTTTTAGTTTAGAGTAGGAGCGAAAGAGAGGCGAATATTATTATTATATCTATATATATTAAGTTAGTCTTTCCTTATATATTCTGTTTACAGTGAGAGAGAAAGAGAGGGAGGGAGGTATTGTCTCTCCTTTTAGTTTAGAGTGGGAGCGAAAGAGAGACGAATAGTTAAGAAAGTAATGCCCACTTTTTGGGTTTAGAAGGGGGTATCAGGTTTTCTCCATTTTTCGGGTCAGGTAGAAAGAGAGGAACAGAATTTGATGGAGGAAGGAAAAGTGGGGAATTTTACTTTTAAGCCAAAATACGAAATGGGCGTCTTATTTCCTTATTGACTAATTATTTTTCTTTTCTCACTCACAGATAGATTAATGACTGAAAAAGAGGGCGATTAAGAACGAGGTATATGTTTTTGAAAATAAATCTACTTTTAAAAAAAAATTTTGAATTAAATAATTTTGTTATTGAGTAAATACATTAATTTATTTTTGTTAATTTTGTTTTGGATAAGTTTTGATTAAAATGTTTTGAAATTATAATAGGTAAGGTATTGCAATTTTTAATATATTTATTTGTACTTATGTGCCTATGATTTATATGAGATTATGTGCTAATGATTTATATCAGCTTTATGAATTGTATGTGTTTATGATTCATTTGAGATTCATGAGTTATATGTGCTTATGTGACTTCACTGTAAATAAATGGTTCTAAATTAGAGCTGATTTTTGGTATTAAAATAGAACCAAATGAAGATTCAGTACCAAAATTTGTACTAAATTAGTACCATTCTTTTTACAGTAATTATGAAAATTATTTGATTTATATGGGACAAAAATGAGATTTATGTGACTTATGTTATTTATGCGAATTTATGATTTATGAGATAAATATGAGATTTATAAGAAGTTAGATGACTATTTATTATTAAAATTAAAATATATATAATAAATAAAATAAATTTAAATGTAAAAAAATGTTTATATAAAAAATAAAATATAAAATAAATTTTAAAAATTTATTTATATTCATTTATTATTTTCATTTATTTAGTTATGATTTAGAAGTTTTAAGTTTAAATCTGTTTTCTAAAAATAAGTTTTTGAAAAATATTCTATTATTTGTTCATTTTATTAAAAAATCATGTCTAACAAAGAAGAAAAGGTTTATTTAAGTGATAAAGATCATAGAGTTCTACATACTGAAGGAAAAATGTTAAATGACAATCATATTACTGAATTTGGAAAGTTGTTGAGAAGAGAATCAAATTTAGCATTTAACATGCAAAGTACTTTATATTTAATTACGCCTGAATTCATTATTCCGATAGATAAAAATCAGAAGCACATTCAAATACTTTTTAGTGGTGTTTGCAAATCTGGTCATTGGATTTGTACTTATTATGATGGATTAATGCTATATATTTATAACAGTCTTAATAAGGGATACTTAAATGAAGATCCAAAAAAATATTAACTTAGATTATATCCTTTCAAAACACCGGTAGTTTTTTCAACTGTTAATCTACAGCCGAATGGAATTAACTGTGGCATATATGCAATTGCGTTTGCAACATCTTTGTATTACAATGAATTGCCAAATACTGTTAATTATATTCATAGTGAAATGAGACGACATCTAATTTTTATGTTTGAAAATAATCGTTTAATTTCATTTCCTTCCGTGGAATTGACAAATGTTATTAGACCTTTTTTGTTGAGTATGATTGGAAACGTCTTTTAACGGATGGAGCTACAAAACTCAAGAAATACCAAACTCGTCTTCTATTTGTGAAACTAGTATCAGTATTAGTAATAATAATGTGAATAGAGGTATATCTACAGAATATTCAGAGAAGAAGCTTAATAAAAATGAAAACTATGAGAAAAAGAGACATCGAGCAATAAAAGATAAGGAGAGGAAAAGGGAGGAAAGGCTCAAAGAAACAGATGAACAGAAAATAATCAGACTAGAAAATGATAAACTGAGAAAACGTAATTACCAAAAAACTATAAATATAGATAAAGAGGAAGTAATAAAGCAAAACAATTTAAAAGGTAAAAAAATTAAAGTAGCTCTAGAAATAGAAATTAAAACAAAAGATCCACAAAATTTAAGTGATGAAGATTATAAAATTTTAAATACTGAAGGAAAAAAGTTAAATGACAATCATATTATTAAATTTGAAAAATTGATGAGAAAAGAATCAGACAAGGACAAAGACAGGGAGAGGAAAAGGAAGGCAAGGTTTGAAGAAACAGATGAACAGAAAAAAATAAGACTAGAGAATGATAGATTAAGAAAACATAATTACAGAAAAGCGAAAAATGTAGATGAAAAACAAATAATGAAACAAAACAATTTAAATCATAAAAGAAAAGCGGCTAATATAATATAGGGAAGAGAAATTTAAAAAAAATTTCTATGCACGCTTGCTGGTTATGAGTCGGTGCAAGTTCTAAAACAGAAGTCAATTGTCAGTGAGCGCTCCTAGGACATTTACACCTACCTGACTGGTATTAGAACTCCCGAGTAACAAAATTAAGGTCAATTGCATAAATTAAAAAGAAAATTCCGCCATTTTAAATTTATGAAAACTTACATCAAATTCGTAATCAGCGACCTTAGAAACCACCAAGTGACAAACTTAAGGTCAATTACATAAAGTAAAAATTGTTGTTCCATATTAGATGGTAGGTGGTCAAAGATTGGTTAAAAATTGTCCTCGTGGTTTATGGACGGACCCTAAGTTTATACCGCGGCTTATATCATGACTATCAATAAATCTCGGTGTCAATCTTTTGACAAAAAAGGAAGAATACTTTAATAAAATAATTCTTTTAATGTGTAATGAATTTATAAAAAGTTTTTCTATCGCTTGACTAAACTAATCGAAACAGAAACCATTATTTTGTGATTTGACTTGCTTGGTTGCAAATGTTTGGTATCACTTGTTTACATTTAGTTTTGAGTAGAAAATTATGTGCAATGTTGCCAGACGTTTAAAGAGCTGTTCAATATATTAACATACAATATAGCATAGTTTATACGAGTTTCAAAAAGTATGTTTTGTAACCGACTTTCAAATTTTCTTCGCTTATAACGAATTCTTGAAATAATACAGTTTACAAGCAAACTGAAAATTTAAGGAAATAATTATAAAAATAAAAAAATATTATTATATTTATGTCTTGAAACTGCTTAGTATGTTAAATTTAATTTTTGGTTTTCGTGTTATATGTTTTTTAATATTCTTAAAAAAAAATTTGTAATCTTTTCTAATATTTTCGCAGAAGAAAAAAACATCTTAAAGTCTTAGTCACACTTTTATATACAAACAATGAAATAAGGTCCTAAGTATCATAAGACAAAAGCAACCGACAGATTAGCTCGGTCGGATAAATGCCTGGCTCGGTGGGCGGACCAAGGGTACTTGGTTCGCGCCCATTAGCCTGGGATTTTTCCGGCAAGTGAGATAATCTGAGCGGGAGGTTTGACGTCGAAGTATAATGATGTGCACCGTCGATTATTGTCCAGTACACACCATTAGAATTCGACTGTCGATAAACCGGTTATACTTGGAGAGGTTTTCTACAGTTTCCCTCTCCACTGGCGAGAAAACCCATTGACGGGTGGTCCAGGCAAATGCGAGTACTCCTAACCTTAAAGTCGTTCTGTAGAAACGCAAAAACAAGTTGGTATATAAGAGTGTGTGTTCTTACAGTTGGCTAAGCCTGAAGTCATTTAAAGAAAATAAAATAAGACAAAAGCAGAATTATCGCGCGCGCTTTAGCGCGCGTAGCTCTGCTAGTAATATTATAATACATAGTCAAAATTGTTTAAATATTTAACACATCAATTATACCTAGGGTAATGTCACCTTGAGTGGACCGCCTAAGCTTTTTTTCTATTCCAAGCTTTAGTTTAGATCCCTATAGATAAGTGTTTATACCATAATAGATTTGATTTTTTTTCTTTGAAAAAAAACAATTGACTTTAAAAAAATAGCTAATTTTTAAGGAATTAAAAAAGTGTAACCTTGAGTGGACCACTCTTAAAAAATGGTAAAAGTTATTCTAAATTCTTTAATGTATTTAATATTTCTGATATATTGAAACAAAATTTATGCTTATGCAGCTTCAGACAATGTTTGTGTCGCAATGTTTACAAGTGAAACCATTTTTAATAATTTTGGCACATATCACATCAAAATCACAAAAAAATTAATAAAGAACATCAAACATAGTTTCAAACCAATTGATTGTCAATTTATTTCCATAAAAATGGTAAACTGACATTAAAAATATAAAAGACAGGCAGTCCACTTATGGTTATAAACAGTGGTCCACTCATGGTGACATGCAACTTTTTATGGCAGCCACCACAATTTTTTTTTGAGTCAAAATTATCACTTAATTATAGAGTCAAATCATACCTAACAAATCAAAGTTGTCCCTCAGTTCTCTGATTATGGTAACAATTTGAGTAATTGTAGGGGAATACATGCGAATAAAAATTCCAAAAAAGATTTTCGAAAATTTTGAAAATTTGTAGTTGTTCAGGGTTTTCAAAATTTTTTTTTAAAATTTTTAAAACGCAATATCTCAGAGACATATGGATAGATTTTAATGATTTTTTTTAGGAATTAATTATTATTTACAAACAATTAAAATAAAAAAAATTAAAAAAAAAAAAATTTTTTGTTTTAAATAAAAAATTTAAAAAATATTGTTTAAACAAATTTTTTGTTTATAAGCGTATCTTTAATTTTTTTCTAATAGCGATATTTTGATTCCTCAGAATTTCACGAGTATTTTGACATAAAGAAATCGATGGAGACTCTTAAATTTACGGAGATATTGTATTTTTTGTCTTTGCGCGCAGGGCCAAAAAGCGCACTGAAGCAAAGGCTCTGTGTACAAGGTAACGGTCAAAATTACCTAATACTCGCGTAAATTTCAATCGAATTAAATTCTTTCTTTTTTAAATAAATAAGTAACATTTTATTGATAAATAAATAATGAATAAATAATATATAAATAATAAATAAGTAATAAATAAAAAATAAAACTCGTAAATTTCAACCGAATTGAATTCTCCCTTTTTTAAATCAATTAGTAATATTCTGTGAACAAAAGTAAATAAATAATAAATATTTATAAATAAATAATAAGTTATTAAAAAATAAACAAATAATTTGTCTGCGTAAAATAAAATAAACAAATTAATGTAAATTAAAAAACAATAACAAGATTAAGAAATATTTCAAATAAGTTCATAGTAGATTATTTGACTACTTTTTAACTACTCTGATTTGTTCAACAAGTCCTGCATTAAATTAAACAACTTGTATTAATCATCAAAAAGTAGTTTAAATAAATCAGATAAATAGAAAAATAAAAAAGTAATATATGATGGAAAGGTAACATTTTATTCGTTTACATAAAGCGAAGACCTAGTTCGCGAATCGAGTAATTCTTTATATGAAGAGCGCGCATGCGTAAACTCGACTTGGATAACTTCGTTTAGTCTCGTAACGCGACTGCGCGTCCGGAAGAGTGTATTTGTCAAAGAGCACTCTCCATGTTTGTAGCAAGTGATAATTGTAGAACTAGGTCTTTTTAATAGTTTCAGGTATTATTGCATGTTTATAGCGTCATTTTTGTGGTTTAAGGTTTGTTTGTTTGATTTGTGTTTTCTGTTTTTTTAGGTTTAAGTAAATGTAAATAAGTTTTTTTTGCGTTTCTTTTTAATTTTTTCCTTAGGTTTAAGTTTATAATTCCTTTTTAACTATGAAAAAGACTATTAAAAAGACCTAGTTCTACAATTATCACTTGCTACAAACATGGAGGGTGCTCGAACGAATGCTGATTTAAAAATGAGACTCTTAGAACCCCCTCTTTGACACATCCACTCTTCCGGACGCACAGTCGCGTTAAGAGACTGAACGAAGTTATCCGAGTCTAGTCTGCGCATGCGCGCTCTTCATATAAAGAATTACTCGATTCGCGAACTGGGTCTTCGCTTTAGGTAAACGAATAAAATGTTACTTTTTTATCATATATGACTTTTATTTTTCTATTTATCTGATTTATTTTAACTACTTTTTGATGATTAATACAAGTTTAAGTAGGAAATTATTTGCTGATTAAGAATTTTAATTAAGGAAGATTTCGACTATATCAGCAATTAGTGACATCTATTAGACTTCAATTGTACTCTTTGGTTTAGAGTCAGGTGTTATTCTTAAGATAATTATTCCGATATGGTTGTCGGTAAATAATTATATTTTTGAATTTAATTAACACCTGACTGTAAACCAAAGAGTTCAATTGACGTCTAATAGATGTCATTAATTGCTGATATAGTCGAAATCTTCCTTAATTAATACTAGTCACTTTTACTTGCGCGCTACGCGCGCCCCCTTTCTTTCTGCTATTCAATATGAAAATATTTTAACATTGAAAAAGTTTTTAACATTATTCTAAAGATGAACACATATTTATTAAAAGAATTTATCTTAAAGGATGTTCTTAAAGATGTTCTGAATATTACCAATATTTTATTTTTACAATTAGCAATGCCATAGTGTAAGTTATCTTTTAATGTAAAAACAATAGAAAATCAAAGTTTTACTGTTTCAATATTTTGTCTCGCATTTGCATAAAAATAATAAAAATAATAAAACTCGTTACTTGGGGGTTTTTGGTGTCGCTGAATACGAATTTGAAGTCAGATTTCAAAATTCAAATATACAAAAACGTGTTCGCCATATTGCGACCCCAAAACCCCCCGAATAACGAATTTCAAGCGAATCCGATAAATTTGTCAAAAATTGTCCGCCATATTGGTTTTTTGAGGTTATGTCAAAATCCTGATCTGATGGGGTTAAATGGACCTCGGATTCGGATTCAGCGACCCAAAAACATAAAGTCTACATAGTGAGACCCCCAGGTCAATACTTTTATTTTTTTTGTGTGGCTGTGTTATCAGTTAACTGGTTGAATTTTTTTTCAATTTGTCCATCCCTTAAAACAGTAGTTTACTTAAAATAACTTGTTTCTTAAACCTCGCTTAACTACAGTGGAGTTTACCTTTACCCCGAATTTTAGAAAAATTTCAAAATCTCAAGGTAAATGTAAACAGTCAGTTTTAGGCGATTCAGGTGCATCAATATTTTTTTGTACCTCATAAAATTTTTCTAGGGAAGTAAAGTAACAAGTTCATGCAAAAGAAATCCGTCCATTTTACCTTTTAACAAAAGAAACTAAAAACTGACTTCAGATTTGTTATTTTATAAAATTCCAAATATCATAAGGCTGTATGATTAGTATGTTTAGCTAAGGGGTTAGTTTTGAGATAAGGGTTGAGGTGAAAAATTAAAACTGGTAGTCTGCAAAATGATATTATAATTATTCAACGATTAATTTAAAAAAAGTTAAACATTTATTGGTTTTCTTAGTATTTTTGTTAATTAAATCCAAAAAGGGGTAATTTTAGGGTTGAAAGTTGGACCTGAAATATTAGTAAGGGTATGTTTATTAGTGCCAATAATATTTAAACAATTTCTAATAAAAATTCACTGTAGCTTTTTCTGGTTCTGAGATATGAAAGCAACGTTAGATATTACATTTATTCCGTTTTAAGTAAAATTGTTAATTTCAAATCAGTATAATTTCGATTACATTTTAACAGGTTTAAAATTTCAAATAGTAAATTTGAAATTGTTCAATTCTTTTAATGAAATATGAGAAAAAACCAAGAAATAAATTTATGTTTAATAATTTTTGACACTATCACCTTCTTGTTCAAACTTTAAAACTTAGTACTTTAATAAATAAAATCATCGTAAACAAATTGGCTGCCTTTATTCCCGTGTTACTTACGATATTTTTTATTCCTAATGCACAAAAGTGGCGATTTCAGATAGCAGATGACAGGGAGTAAAAGTCATTCACTTGTTCGACTTATATGAAAATGGCGGCCGTTTTCTCCCTTGGGCAAAAATAACGCATGGAAACAGCGGATATGTTTGCACATGGGAGAAAATGGACGCCATTTTCATATGGTCGAACAAATGAGTGACTTTACTCCATGTCGTCAGCTATCTAAAAGCGCCATTTTTGTGCATGTGGGATAAAAAACAAATTTTTATACATGTTTTTCGAAAAATGACCACCATTTTGTCAGTTTTGCAAAAAGCAAAAATCGTGTAAAACTTCATATGTCAATATTTATTATTTAAACCTGAAAAAATGTACAAAAATAACCTTTTCAGGGCGTTTAAAGTGGGTAGATTTTTTAATAAAAAACATTAATCCTGAAGCCTGTACTTACGCGACTAAAATACTCATAACTTCGTTAATTTTGCTATAATTAACTTGAAATTTTAACATAATATTCTGGAGATATTATACAATCATTAAAAAAATTCTAAGAAAATGCAATAAAAAATTTTAAAACCTTACCCCCCTTAAGAAGAACTGGGAAAAGAGGAAATCTTAATATTTTAGAGGATTTTTATTACTTTAAGGAGATAGAAAACAGATAATAGAATTAATTAAAAAAAGAGGACTATAATAAGAATGGTATTTAATTACATTCAGCGATAGTTTTAAACAGTTATACAAATTAACAAATAATGATGGTAGTCATTTTTCTTCACTAATAACCCTTCGCGATTTCGATTAGCAGTCCAAAAATTCACATATTCTATTTGGATGATAATAAATTTATGCTAATAAATATTATTCTCAGCTTTTGTAAACATTTGTATATAATCCATTTGGTTGTTGAATCTTATTAAAAGAAAAATAATTTTTTAAATTAAAACATAGTTTTTTATATTACATATGTATACCGAAAAAAGTTTAGTTTTCATAAATTTTATGTTACAAAATTTTTTTCTTTCCTTTGAAAATAAATGAACTTACATTTTGACCGGTACTGTAAATATTTCACATTGAAAATTCCGATAAACATAAATATAGCAAATTAAACTTAATTAAAATTGATGGGCCGGATGTATCAACTGCCGCTGCGCGCTATCGCAAGAAATAATACCAGTCAGGTAGCAGTGAGAGGCCCAGAAGCGCTCACTACTCACTGACTGGTATGGTCCTTTACGGCGGCGCGTAGCGGCAGGTGTTATATCCGGCTCCTCAATTATTCAAAAATTTCACTATAAACATAATTTTTTATATACATATTACTTCTATTATCTCCTAAATATATTTTTACGGATTCAAATGAACGTACCCTCGATAATGCAACATACATCTGACCGTGATTAAATACATCTCTTCTTAAATCTATATATATTCTGTTAAATGTTTGTCCTTGAGACTTGTTAATAGTCATTGCAAAAGCTAATTTTATAGGAAATTGTCTTCTTTTAAAAGTAAACGGATATAAATTTTCACAATATAAAGTTACTCTATGTAAAAAGACAATATTTCCACTCTTATCTCCCGTTAATATTTGACATTTAATAACATTATGTGATAAATCTAAAACAATTAACCTTGTTCCGTTACATAATCCTTCATTAATACTAAGATTTCTAATAAGCATTACAACGGAATTAATTCTTAAATGTAATTCATGTGGTGGTAAAGAAGGTGGAGAGAGAGTATTTAAATATTCTGGTAATAAAGTTTCAGAAAATTTTCCATTATCACAATTTTCAGTAGAATCAATACTTTTATATATTTTTTCACCTTTACTGTCTAAGAGACGCACCACTCTCTTATTAATATCATCAACGTCAACGTTTCTAGGTGCTAAAATTGCACACTCTGACAACTCCTGAAATTTATTCTGTTGTATGAACTGACAATACATTTCTACTGCAATATCTACATTCCCTTTTTGAATAATATGTTCTGGTAATATAACATTATCATCTGCATCATTTAATTCACCATTGCCTACTTTAAGTAAAAAATCTACAAATTCCGTTTCTTGTGGTAAGGCTCTCATATTATCTGTTAATGTGTATTTTTTGAAATGTTTCCATAGTTTACTATTTTTTATTGATAAATTAACTATTTCTGATCTAGTACCCCGTTCTTTAATTGGTAAAGTTTGTCGAAAATCTCCGCCTAGAATTACAATTTTACCACCAAAAGGTTCATTGGAATTCATTATATCTCTTAATAGATAATCCATAATTTCTAAAGCATATTTTGGAGCCATTGGTGCTTCATCCCAAATAAAGACATCTATATTTTTTAAAAAGAGGCCTTCTTTAGATTGAACTTTAATGTTTGAAGATGAATCACTGTATAATGGAACGGGTAAGCCTAAAACTTTATGAACAGTTTTTCCATTAGGAAGCAGAGTCGCAGCTATACCTGTAAATGCCATGTTGCAAACATTTATTCCTTTACTTCTTAACAAATGCCATAGCGTAATGTATAAAAATGTTTTTCCAGATCCTCCACAACCATCAACATATAAGCACTTAGAACTATCAAAAGAAGAATCCTTTAGGGCATCAAGTACATAATCAACTAAAAGTTTTTGTTTTACATTTAATTTAGCATAATTCTGTTCTCCTATGTTAATATGTTTTGCAATACTTATATCATTAACTTGTTGAGTAAGAATTTCATCTTGTATATCTAACAATCCCTGAAAGTCAGTTAAATTATATCCTTCGTTAAATAACATTGTTTTAATATTTCTATAAGCCCTTTGTTCAGCATCAATGTCGTTAGTTTTTGAATAATCTTCTAACATTTGACCCTTAAATTGTTCCCAAAGTTTATCCGGTTGTACAGGATGACAATGAATTAAAATTCTTGTAAATAATTGGCGAAGTGAATGAGGCATCATCCATAATGCATTATCACTTTTACATTTCAGTTTTTGCCTTTCGCGATAATTTCTTTGAATTTCAGCCTTACTTTGTTTAGGTGTTGTTGATGATTCAACATTTCCTTCATTTATTTTATTTATTGCTCTCGGAAAAGAAAGGGAAGTGTTTGCTTCCTCTGAATAATTTGGATTATCAACTTTACGCTTCAATTTTTGCCTTTCGCGATAATTTCTTTGAATTTCAGCCTTACTCTGTTTAGGTGTTGTTGATGATTCAACATTTCCTTCATTTATTTTATTTATTGCTCTCGGAAAAGAAAGGGAAGTGTTTGCTTCCTCTGAATAATTTGGATTATCAACTTTACGCTTCAATTTTTGCCTTTCGCGATAATTTCTTTGAATTTCAGCCTTACTCTGTTTAGGTGTTGTTGATGATTCAACATTTCCTTCATTTATTTTATTTATTGCTCTCGGAAAAGAAAGAGAAGTGTTTGCTTCCTCTGAATAATTTGGATTATCAACTTTACGCTTCAATTTTTGCCTTTCGCGATAATTTCTTTGAATTTCAGCCTTACTCTGTTTAGATGTTGTTGATGATTCAACATTTCCTTCATTTATTTTATTTATTGCTCTCGGAAAAGAAAGGGAAGTGTTTGCTTCCTCTGAATAATTTGCATTATCAACTTTAGGCTTCAATTTTTGCCTTTCCCGATAATTTCTTTGAATTTCAGCCCTACTTTGTTTAACTGTTGTTGATGCAATACTCCCTTTATTTATTTTATTTATTATTCTCGGGAAAGAAATTTCTTTCTTCATAGAGTTTTTAGAAAAGTTTGATTCTCCATACTTAAGTTGAATATCTTTTTCATTTAAAAGGCAATTCCAGTCATTCACAACTATGCAAGATCTACTATTAGAAAGTTGTTCAGAGAGAAATTCACTGAAACTATTGCTTTTAAACATTAACATTAAATGATTTCTCATATTACAATAATAGTAATGGACAGAGTGGGGCATAATATTAAAAAATAACGATGTTGCGAAAGCAATTGCATATACTCCACAAGAAAGACTGTATTCTGGTTGCTGATCAACAGTGGTGAAAACTACTGGTGGTTCAAAAGGATATAATCTAATTAAATAATTTCTTTGATCATGATTTAAATATTTTTTATTAAGACTATCAAAAATGTAAAGACATCTTCCATCATAATAAGTACAAATCCAATGACCAGATTTATAAGATCCACTAAAAAGTATTTGAATGTGCTGCTTACTTTTCTGGATTGGAACTATCAAATAAAGTGTTTGTAAACACAAAGTATTTTGCATATTATAAAAAAATTTGATTGTCTTCCCAATAGCTTTTGAAATTCATACATATGATCATTATTTAGCATTGCTCCTTCAGTGACAACTATGCTTAAATCACGAGTAGTCAAAATAACAGTTTCTCCTTTGTTAGTCATTGTTCTTTTTATTTTAGAAAAATATTTACATATATTTCGTTATCCAATATAATCAATTTCCAATTTTGCCTTTCATCCAATTTAACAAGTTTCTAATTTTGTATCTTATCCAATTTAACCAATTTCCAGCTTTATTTACCCAACATAACAAATTTCCAATTGTGCCTTTTATCCAATATAACCAATTTCCAAATTTTCCTTTTATCCAATTTAACCAATTTCCAAATTTTTTCCTTTTATCCAATTTAACCAATTTCCAAATTTGCCTTTTATACAATTTAACTAATTTCTAAATTTTCCTTTTATCCAATATAACCAATTTCCAAATTTGCCTTTTAACCAATTTCCAAATGTTTTTAATCAAATTTAACCAATTTATAAATTTTCCTTTTATCCAATGTAACCAATTTCCAAGTATGCCTTTTATCCAATATAATCACTTTTAAAATTTGCTTTTTATCTAATATAACCAATTTCCAAATTATCCTTTTATCCAATAAATCCAATTTTATCTAATATAACCAATTTCCAAATTATCCTTTTATCCAATAAATCCAATTTTATCTAATATAACCAATTTCCAAATTATCCTTTTATCCAATAATAACCAAATTCCAAATTTTTCTTTTTCGTAATATAACCAATTTCAAATTTTATCTCTTATACCAAATTTCAAATTACACAAAATTTTTAACTTAATTAATTAACACTAACTATACTTATTTACAAATTTTTCACTAACACTTACTATTCACTAAATCACAATTCACTAATTTACTTATTACACTTTATATTCACTCACGTATAGTGAGTGAATTTAACAGTGATAAAAAAAAATTTTAATTTAATGTTATACGTAACGTATAAGAAACGTGTCACATACACTTAGAAAATATTCTACAATATTATCACTTTCGATAAACTGAAAATTTCGTCCTTATTTGGGGGTAAGCGCTAAGTGTGAGTGCGAGCGAGCGTCCCTATAAAGACGCATAAGAGTGTCTTCTTCGCACTCATAGATTAATGTATATATATATATATATATATATATATATATATATATATATTACGAACCCTTAAACAATAGCCTTTGTAATGGGGATATAAACCGTTGAGAACCCAGGTAATATTTTCTTTCTTCCTTCATCGCAAGGGAAACTATATAGATAAAAGTCTAGTTATATGTATATATGTATATATATATAATATATATATATAGTAATAGAAACTCCAAAGGTAACGGTCTCGATAACGTCTGGATAACGGCGCCGATAACGCTTTCTCTGGTAACGGCTACCTTTCTTTCTTTCTCTAAAGGCAATGTCAATAAGAATGTCTCTCTTTACCTAATTTGCATATTTACTCGTTTCATTTTAAGGACAAGTTGTTTAATTTAATGTAGGACTTGTTGAACAAATCAAAGTAGTTAAAAAGTAGTCAAATAATCTACTATGAACTTATTTGAGATATTTCTTAATTTTGTTATTGTTTTTTAATTTACATTAATTTGTTTATTTTATTTTACGCAGACAAATTATTTGTTTATTTTTTAATAACTTATTATTTATTTATAAATATTTATTATTTATTTACTTTTGTTTACAGAATATTACTAATTGATTTAAAAAAGAAAGAATTCAATTCGGTTGAAATTTACGAGTTTTATTTTTTATTTATTACTTATTTATTATTTATATATTATTTATTTATTATTTATTTATCAATAAAATGTTACTTATTGATTTAAAAAAGAAAGAATTTAATTCGATTAAAATTTACGCGAGTATTAGGTAATTTTGACCGTTACCTTGTATACAGAGCCTTTGCTTCAGTGCGCTTTTTGGCCCTGCGCGCAAAGACAAAAAATACAATACCTCCGAAAATTTAAGAGTCTCCATCGATTTCTTTATGTCAAAATTCTTGTGAAATCCTAAGGAATCAAAATATCGCTATTAGAAAAAAATTAAAGATACGCTTATAAACAAAAAATTTGTTTAAACAATATTTTTTTAATTTTTTATTTAAAACAAAAAAAAATTTTTTTGCAAACTTTTTCATTTTAATTGTTTGTAAATAATAAGTAATTTCTAAAAAAATCTTTAAAATCTATCCATATGTCTCTGAGATATTGCGTTTTCAAAATTTCAAAAAAAAATTTGAAAACCCTGAACAACCACAAATTTTCAAAATTTTCGAAAATCTTTTTTGGAATTTTTTTTCGCATGTATTCCCCTACAATTTCTCAAATTGTTACCAAAATCAGAGAACTGAGGGACAACTTTGATTTGTTAGGTATGATTTGACCCATTATATTAACAATAATTCAATAATCAAGTAAAAATTTTTTTTTTTTAAATTGTTAAAATTTTCCATACGTCACTGTCATTTGGCAGATATTTTGGTAAACGGATTGAAACTTCAGACACTAGCGGAGAATGTCTGAACTGTTATTCACATCGAACGATAAGTCGATAAGACGTAAAACACGAAAATAAAAGCGAATTGGTGGTTTCGCCCCACTCTACTCTGTGTAATATATAAGAGGCAAATTTTCTCAAGTGTACCAATGTCAAAATTGCAAGTTGTTATATCAAGCTAATATTTTCACAGTATTTAGAACTATAAATGAGTACTTAAAACCACCAAGTAATTATAAAATTTTATAAAAAATTGTAGGGGGAGGGGGTTGAAGATTTTGGATAAGAATAAACAGTAAGTTTTATACACGGAGAGAAATTTCTGTTAATTTTTGTAAGGAAATTATGGAAAAAATTACTGTGCTTCCGTATAAAATAGATTCGTTTTGTTGGCAAAGTAGAATGTACCATTAACCAACACAGTTTATACCTAAAAAAACGAAAATATTTGCTGTCTCTTTAACTACAAAAATTACTGTGCTACCTCAGCAAAGAAAATACACAGAGAAATAATTTGACATAAGCTATTTGTGAATGTGACATTCTTTTTTTACAATTCATATGTAATGAATTAACATAAATTAAATAATGTTTGTTAATTAATGACTGTTAATGTTTATTTGTTTTACATGTGACGCGATTATTATATTCCATGTATATCATGATATCAAATCAATATTTGAGGTTAAGTTGAAATTCCATAGTAAACCATTGTGTGCATACAAGGCACACAAGTTTGATTTCAAAATTTCTAGGTTAAGTGAAATCATGGACAGTAAAAATTATTTCATTTCCATTGTTTCTTTATATCACTAATTGAAACATAAAATCGAAAACGTCGGAAAATTTTCCTTGCCAACAGGTGAGGAAAGTACGACAGTAGCAATCATAGCAATATTAAATGGATGTTCGTGATACTTCGGGTATCATCGGCCTTCTTCAACTTGACTTCATGCAGGCAGCACAGTAAAAATTTGTGGGGAGCACGGTCTATTTTATTAACCTGCGCATGACTATTTCATGGTACGGTTAATATATTTTGCTTAGGACCAAATTAGAAAGTCCTGGTTCAGCAATTTTTACAGTGCTTTCAAAGAAATATTCCGAGGCCATTTTGGAAATAAAACTGTTTTCCATATGAAATAAAATTGTGCGCAAGTCAATATTTCTATTCTTCCGATACAAATAGTTCAGTAAAAACATTTTGCACATACTTTCAGGTGACAAGCACAGTAATTTTTATTGGAAATTTCTCTCCGTGTAAAAAATCGTAGCTTTTATATAATAAAGAAAAAAAATTGTGACCTATATGTTTTTGGTAGGTTTTTTCTGCTATTTCAAATTGTGAGTATTTTTTTCAAAAAATTCAAAATTTAACCCTTCTTTTAAAAATTAAAGATCTTTTTGAAATTTTTTTTTTAACTAAACTTCCCGGCCAAATATTGTTTGACATTTTCTAAAGTACGTTTTTTCAATTTTTACATTTTTGATGTAAGAAGAGAAGATTTTTTTTATCTGCATAAGTTTTTATTATTTTAATATCAATATCAAGCGTGATACACGCATAAGGTGTTAAATATTTTATTTAAACAATTGTTGCAAATAACTGGAATATATTTTTTTAAAATAGAATTATATAAACATTTGTTTTAAAAAAAACTAACACTATATCTTTATTCTTATAAATATTTATTTGTAAAACGTCAATTTAATCAAAATACTTCATATTGTAAAATATTTTAATTTTTATTAATTAATTAATTAATAATTCAAAAACAAAAAAAGTCATTTTTTCTTACATCAAAAATGTAAAAATTGAACTTTAGAAAATGTCAAAAAATATTTGTCCGGGAAGTTAAGTTAAAAAAAAAAATTTCAAAAAAATCTTTAATTTTTAAAAGAAGGGTTAAATTTTGAATTTTTTGAAAAAAATACTCACCATTTAAAATAGCAGAAAAAACCTACCAAAAACATATAGGTCACAATTTTTTTTCTTTATTATATAAAAGCTACGATTTTTTATAAAACTTACTGTTTATTCTTATCCAAAATCTTCAACCCCTCCCCCTATAATTTTTTATAAAATTTCATAATTACTTGGTGGTTTAAAGTACTCATTCATAGTTCTAAATACTGTGAAAATATTAGCACGATCTAACAACTTGCAATTTTGACATTGGTGCACTTGAGAAAATTTACCTCTTATATATTACAAACATACACATTTTGAGATTCAAAATTGTTTAAAAACAAATTTATAATTGCAAAACTTGATTTTTAAACCTTCCTTTTTTACTAAAAATTAAAAAAAATATTAGAATGCGAAAATTCACGCTTAAAAACGTTTAGTGCACATCTCAGGCTTGTTTACGCGAGATCGATATCTGTGCACCTCGAGACAAAAAATTCGATATTTCGGTTAGTTTTAAAGTCTCCAGGGATTTTGATTTTGCAAAAAATTCTGGAGAAGATAACGAATCTAAATATTATAGTTACAAAAAAATCGAAGGGGTGCTTATGCCCGAAAAAATAAAATCAAAACTTTTTTTGACTTTTTTCCGGGCAAATTTTGGATTTTTTTCTTTAACCCTTAAACCGCACCCTGGGTGTGCGACACCCATATTCTAGCTTTTTACTCTAATATTTCGGTTAAATTCGTAAAAATTGAACATGAGTTGATATTGGACGGAACATTTTGTACTTAAATTTATGTTTCGTGAGTGACGTTAGTCTGCCAAGTGTCTTTGTGTATTTGATAACTTTATGAAGTTGTCGGCGAAAAATTTCTGATTGTCTGACACCCAGTTTTTGGTTTAAGGTAATTTCAGTAGTTTTAAAAAACTCTTTTTTAATTATTTAAATTTAATAAATCATTATGAAACCTATTTTCTTTCAAAATAGATGTACTGAGCTATATAAGATAATTTTTCCAAAAGATAATATCCTATTCCAGCTTGGAGAACACACTTAAACGTCCCCGGGTGTCGCACACCCAGTGTGCGGTTTAAGGATGGATTCGGCAGTGTGCGGTTTAAGGGTTAATATTACACTTTAAATTGTTAGATAATCAACTATGATTACCTAAAATTTAAACAAAGTCTAACTAAATGGATAAAAGTTATTCGTTTTTCAAAAAAATGTGCTTTAATATTTAATGCCCGGTAAAATCCACAATTTAAAAAATTTTTAAAAATCTTTTTTTCCTAAAATCTTCTGTCATAAAATACTACCTTTATACCAAGTTTCACAAAAATTGAAAGACCCATGACCAACTTTGATTTTTTTGAGAAAATTTGACCCTATTTTTATTTTTTATAATAAAAATTAATAATAATAATAAATTTAATCCATCATGCTTTAAACATTTTTTGTATTATTAATTTTTAAAGAACCGAAAGTACATTCGCACTGTCATTCTATTGCAAAACGCGTCCGGCTCGGTGCAGGTTTCAGCACCCGGCGTTGTACTGGCATTCGTCCGTCTAGCAACCAGCGCGGGCCAAATTATATTCTTTATTAAAAGTTAAAATAAAAGAAATGTTTAATTAACTATGCAAGGTGAGTGTTAATTAATATTTAATATTTCTTTTAAATTAATTACATTCATCTTTTTCTCTTTTTTAAAAACATTTATAAAGTATAAATGAAACGCAGTAAGTTACAAATGTTTATTTTAGTTAATTTTGTATTGATTTCGAATAGTTATAAAGTGAAGTGTTCAACTCATTATTCCTAAATAATAAAATAAAGATAAATAATAAAAACATTGAAGATTAAATAAAAATATAATAAGACTTTAAACTTATTTGCATAATATAAATAAAATGCTAAAATATTGAAAAATATTTGAGTAAAAATTATTATTCACTTTATATATAAGTTGTTGTTTAGCGGTATTGTATATTGGCGTTGTTTTGCTCACATCCGCAAGCGAGCAAATAGCGTAGTGGTTAGCGTATTAGACTTCGGTGCGTAGATTAGAATAGGCTTGGGCTTCGTATCCCACTGCGAGCGTTTAGAATTTTAATGTGTAAAAAAATTTTAAATGTGTAAAAAATGCTTCAAACGATCTATAAATAAATGTTAATTAACATGCACCATGCATAGTTAATTAAATATTTTTTTTATTTTACTTTTCAATAGAGAATATAATTTAGCCCGCGTCGCTTGGTAGGCGGACGAATGCCAGTAGATCGCCAGTAGAAATAGTCATCTTTCGGAACAAAATTTGGCCCGTCCTGATTGCCAGACGGACGAATGCAGGTACAACGCCGCACAGTGGGAAAAAATGCAGGCTTCTGGACAATATTCTGCTGACAACTCACATCTTAACGGATTTAAGAATTTTTTTTTTTTGAATCTTCAGAAGGGTTTGCGCTATAAGCTTTGACTGCCACTTTTTTTATTATATGCAACATAACCTCAAAAAATCATTTAAATACTATGCAAAATCATTTTAGAATGATTAACTACTTTTACAAATATATATATAGAGAGCTTTTTTAGGTCACTGGTGATAATTTTTATGACGCCTTATTAAAATTTCAAATAGAAAACACAAAATGGGGATAGAAATGTAAAAGAAAGGTTTTTTCTTCATAGAATGTGTATCTAGAAGTACTTCGAGTAACTATTTATTCCGGAAGGTTTTTATTATGCACCTGAATTGCAATGTAAAAAAGATTTTGTAACATAACCTCAAAAAATCGTTTTAAATTGTATTTAAAAAAATTTATGATTGTTGGATTTGTTTTTTTTGAATCGCAAATTTGAAATATCAATAAAATGAATAAAATTTAAAAAGGTGACAAAAGGCACAAAGGTGTAATCAATGAATTTTAATATATTTTAATATAACTGTTCACAAAAGAAGATTTTTAGCCTGATCGGATAATGGTGTTTTAATTAGCTCCTTGAGATTAAAGGATACAAAATGTAAAACACCATTATCCGATCAGGCTGAAAATCATCTTTTGTGAACAGTTATATTAAAATATATTAAAATTCATTGATTACACCTTTGTGCCTTTTGTCACCTTTTTAAATTTTATTTATTTTATTGATATTTCAAATTTGCGATTCAAAAAAAACAAATCCAACAATCATAAATTCCTTTAAATACAATTTAAAACGATTTTTTGAGGTTATGTTACAAAATCTTTTTTACATTGCAATTCAGGTGCATAATAAAAACCTTCCGGAATAAATAGTTACTCGAAGTACTTCTAGATACACATTCTATAAAGAAAAAACCTTTCTTTTACATTTCTATCCCCATTTTGTGTTTTCTATTTGAAATTTTAATAAGGCGTCATAAAAATTATCACCAGTGACCTAAAAAAGCTCTCTATATACATTTGTAGAAGTAGTTAATCATTCTAGAATGATTTTGCATAGTATTTAAATGATTTTTTGAGGTTATGTTGCATATAATAAAAAAAGTGGCAGTCAAGGCTTATAGCGCAAACCCTTCTGAAGATTGCAAAAAAAAATTCTTAAATCCGTTAAGATTTGAGTTGTCAGCAGAATTTTGTCCAGAAGCCTGCATTTTTCCCACTGTGCGCCGGTTGTTCGGCGGCATCAAATCTGTACCGAGCTAGGCGCGCAGCCACTACAACACATTGTCAGGTTCCAGTACAATGTCTGCACTGCTCCGTTCGTCAGGCGGATCCATGCCAGTACAGTCTTACCGACGTCTGTACAGGCGCGGTACCCTGCCAGTTTACAATTTCCGCCTGGGTTAGTAAAGACTATTGAGCTGTTTACATTACTTAGATTGTAGAGTACTTATTGTACGAAAGGGATTGTCCCGTTTATTATAAATAAATAAAATAAATAAACTAGAATTTGATAAGGTCCCGATCAATTTTTCTAGATGGATTCTAGCGAGGGCTTATTATATAATAAAAAATATATGTTATAAATCATATTGCGCTTTGACGTGACAATAGTTTCTAAGAGTAGTTCTTTTCTCTCCTTTTGTACATTTTTTTCTTTGTACCTTATTCTTTGAAATTCGTTTCAAAAGTGGTTACCCTCTCAAGTTATTCTCTATAATATTTAGAAGTATTTTTCTAAAATCATGCACTTGCACAGTCTACACATTTGTCGCAAATAGTAATTGAACGCTAGCCAAAAATTGCAGATAAAATAAGCAAATAAATAAGAAAATTTTAATTTTATAGGGAAAATTTTTAAGTTTCAGAGATTTTATACCTATTATTTGAGAAAACGCTTTTGAAGTAACAAATTATAGATATTATAATATAGGAGAAGTGTGCCAATTTTGGGTACTGTTTTGTTTATGCCTCAAAACATGTGTCCATGTGCATTAGGGTGGTCCAAAAATACATGGAAAAAAATAAAATCGGAATTTTAATGCTCTCACCCCCTAGGAATGTTCTATATGAAGAAAAAAAATACCCCTATTTTTTTTAAATGAAAAAATATTTAGAGGTCGCTCAAAGCGCTAGAAGTTTCCCATTAGGCCAGTCGGTGAGTGCAAAAAGTGCACAAAAATACAAACAGCAAAGTCTCAGTGGTTTCTAGTAGTTTAGGGGCTCCATATAAGAGCCCCATAGTTTGCTCTCGATTTCCGGTTGCGAAAAATAGTATAAACAATCTACAAAGTTTGGAAAACGTACTATTTCGATGACTGTTGCTTCCAGTTACATTTTAGGGGAAAAAGTTGTTATTCAAAGTTGTAGAGCTTAAAAATACCTTTCAAATGACATGTCATACGTTAAAAACGGTTAATTAGTTTAGTTTCAAATGAATTTAAACCATTAAAAATAGCACTTTGTTAATTGTTTAATAACTTTATTAATAACTATCGAATTTCTTTATAACTTCTCAGAAATATTACCCTTGCGAGGCTATAGAAATAAAAAAAAATTCAAAAAGATCGGATAAATTGTTTATGCATAATTCCATTTGTTAATTAAAAACATTTAATTTTTCAACGGAATTTCCCCACTTTTGGAAATGCGAATTTCGTTCTTTTTTCTTGTAAAGTACACTTAAGGAGTCCAACTTTCATTCCAGTTAAATGGAAATTCGATTTTTTTTATTTAAGTGCATAATAAAGGACTTCAAAAAAGGGTATGTTTTTTTGACATAAACAAATGGAATAACTCAGTCAATTTTCACTTTATCAATTTGGTGTAAACGGCATTTAATTTTATCTTTGTCCTACCTGCACGAAAAGTATGTCAGTTCGGGCACTTAAAGTGGGCGCAAAGTAATTGATTCTCGCCCGGGGTCGGGGAAGCGGGCGCAAAAGTACTTTTGCGCCCGCTCCCTTCGCGCTGTGAATGATAGTGTATAATTTACTACACATTTATATTATCTATACAACTGTATTTATTATATAATATATATTAGAAAATAGGAAATTATTTCGTACCTTTCTTACTCTTGTAAAGATAACATTGCAAGTGAACACGGATTTAAGTCCAATGCACAATAGATTCGCGAAAGTCGTTTACTTATGTTTTGCGCTCATGAAACAGTTGTGAATAAGCCTTTATTCTACTAATAATATTTCAGCTACACAACCCTGGATATAACGGAATTGGTCTAATAGTCCAATTCCATGTTCCATAAACTATATAATTCAATTCCAATTTCAGTTAAACATTAAACACGTGTTTTCATTCTAACCTATACAATTTGCCGATAAAGTAAATAATGGATAAGATGGAGAATAATTCGAGTGATTCTGATGAAAATAGTGAATTTCAAACCCCGCCGGAAATGCGCAAAATAGTTCAAGAAGCTCAAAAAGAATCTTTGCCAAATAAATCAAAAGGATCGTATATGAGAGCGTATAATATCTTTAAGTCTTAGGCATTATCGAAAAAAGTCACAATTATCACCGAAAATGTCATTATCGCATATCTAATGGAGTTATCACTGAAATTTAAACCTCCAACATTGTGGTCGACTTATTCAATGCTGAAATGCACAATAAATAATAATGACAACATCGACATCGCAAAATTTTCGAAGGTTGTTGCTTTCTTAAAACTCAAATCAAGTGGCTATAAAAGTAAAAAAGCAAAGACCTTGACACCAGAAAACATAAACCAATTTCTTTCTACTGCTCCAGATGAAATTTATTTGGCGACTAAGGTGAGTAATAATCTTTGATTAACTATTTAATGTAAAAAATAAATTCAAATTTATGATAATGATTGTAAAAAAATCCATACAATAATAAATAAACAATATAATTAAAAAAAATTTTACAGGGTACATTGACGATTCAATAAACTTCAAACAACAAGTTGGTAATCAAATTGAGAATACTGTCAATTTGCCATCAACAAGTAGTACAAACGTCTCCGAAGAAAGTCCACCGGAAGTCCAAGAAATTCAAAAATCGAATAAGAGGAAGCTAATTCAACATATTGTGTCAGAAGTTACCTCTATTCCAGCTACAGTTACTAAATCACTACAACAATCCTCAGCGAAAATTCCGAAAACGAAAGACGTTAATTGCAGTTCACAAATTAATAATTCGCAAGAAACTAACCAGTCCATCATATACAATATTACAAATTGTACATTTAATATCTATAATAAGTAAATGATATTTGTCTTCTATTTCCATATTTCAACTGATTATTTGTCTTCAACTAGTCATGAAAACGAGTTCAAAGAAACTCCGCCAGAACTCCCAAGAAGTCAAAAATCGAATAATAAGAAAATCCTAATTTTTTCGAAAACGAATGTCGTTTGCTGTCGTTCATTGTTAATTATATAAATAAATTATAGTTAATTATTAAAAATATTAAATTATATTTAATAGTTACATATAGTTAATACAATTTATAGTTTACTAAAAACCAACTAGTTAATCATATTCAATATTATAAATTGTACATTTAATTTAATTTACATGAGCAAATGATTATTGTTTTATATTTTCTAATTCATCCATCTTCATCTACATATAATAAACTATTTTCTTAACATAAAATTTTGTATAATTTTTTACCCTGTGTTTCTAATTTGCATTATTCAGAGTGGTCGTGCCCTCAATGCCATACTTTTCATGCAGTTAGGACAAAAAATTGTGTTCGTATCAAGGGCGCAAAGGTGATTGCGACGATGGCGAGATGAAGGGACCGAGGGGACATTTTCGCGCCCGAGGCGAAGCCGAGGGTGCGAAAGTGTCCCCTCGGTCCCTTCATCTCGCCATCGTCGCAATCACCTATTTTGCGCCCTTGATACGAAAATAACTATTGTTTTTACAAAAAATTTTCAAAAAAAAAATCCAACCTAGTTTTAAGGGGGGGAGAGTTAGTTTTTATTTTTCAAAAAATCCCTGACTAGATAATAATTAATATTTTTAATTGAAAATTGCACCACTTATAGTTCAATACATGTATTTTATGAAAAAAATTGAACATAAGGTTGTGTGCATTTATTTTTTATTTACATCAAGTAAAAGTAAATGTATCCTTTTTTCAACCCCTGAACATCGGAGTGGGGGAACTCGGAGGAGCGTGATTCTGGACGCCACAACTCAATTCAGCCGTTTAAATTTGCAAAAATTGTCATAACTTCGTTAATTATTTACCGATTTTAATCATTCCTTTTTTCATTTGATGTATTTTTTACGCTGAATCTAAAAATGATTTTATATTTTTTCAAAATACAATATTTTTAATAATAAAAGAGAAAATTTTTTTAACAAAAAATTTTTAATTATTATTTACAACTTTTGACAAAAAATTCTTTTCATACATATAATTCCATTGAATTCAAGAAAATATTATGACATAAAAAAATTTAAATTATTTTTATATAAGTTTTATTTTTATATAAGCATCGTTGTATTGATAGTTGCACAGGCGTGCATATATGAAACTAATGCTACAAGCTTATATATAATTACATTGAATTTTTTTTGTTATAATATTTTCTGGAATTCAATGGAATTATATGTATGAAAAGAATTTTTTGTTAAAAGTTGTAAATAATAATTAAAAATTTGTTGTTAAAAAAATTTTCTCTTTTATTATTAAAAATATTGTATTTTGAAAAAATATAAAATCATTTTTGGATTCAGCGTAAAAAAATACATCAAATGAAAAAAGGAATGATTAAAATCGGTAAATAATTAACGAAGTTATGACAATTTTTGCAAATTTAAACGGCTGAATTGAGTTGTGGCGGACAGAATCACGCTCCTCCGAGTTCCCCCACTCCGATGTTTAGAGGTTGAAAAAAGGATACATTTACTTTTACTTGATGTAAATAAAAAAAAATGCACACAACCTTATGTTCAATTTTTTTTCATAAAATACATGTATTGAACTATAAGTGGTGCAATTTTCAATTAAAAAAAATTAATTATTATCTAGTCAGGAATTTTTTGAAAAATAAAAACTAACTCTCCCCCCCTTGAAACTAGGTTAGATTTTTTTTGAAAATTTTTTGTGAAAACAAATAAAATTAAATGCCGTTTACACCAAATTGATAAAGTGAAAATTGACTAAGTTATTCTATTTGTTTATGTCAAAAAAACATACCCTTTTTTGAAGTCCTTTATTATGCACTTAAATAAAGAAAATCGAATTTCCATTTAACTGGAATGAAAGTTGGACTCCTTAAGTGTACTTTACAAGAAAAAAAGAACGAAATTCGCATGTCCAAAAGTGGGGAAATTCCGTTAAAAAATTACATGCTTTTAGTTAACAAATGGAATTATGCATAAACAATTTATCCGATCTTTTTGAATTTTTTTGGGATTTCTTCAACCTCGCAAGGGTAATATTTCTAAGAAGTTATAAACAAATTCGATAATTATTAATAAATTTATTAAAAAATTAACAAAGTGCTATTTTTAATGGTTTAAATTCATTTTCAACTAAACTAATTAACAGTTTTTAACGTATGACCCGTCATTTGAAAGGTATTTTCAAGCTCTACAACTTTGAATAACAACTTTTTCCCCTAAAATGTAACTGGAAGCAACAGTCATCGAAATAGTACGTTTTCCAAACTTTGTAGATTGTTTATACCATTTTTCGCAACCGGAAATCGAGAGCAAACTATGGTGCTCTTATTTGGAGCCCCTAATCTACTAGAAACCACTGAAACTTTGCTGTTTGTATTTTTGTGCACTTTTTGCACTCACCGACTGGCCTACATGTAAAATGCATGGGGAAAAAACACTTTTTCGTAGAAATGGTATAGAATCCTTAAAAATCAACATTTTTCATTCATCAAACTCTGTTTCTCTTTAGAAGACTTCAAAGAATAGTGCTAAATTGTTTATTTAATAATTTTTCAAATTAACTATTTTTTATAATGCCCCCAAAAAACCTCATATATTTCAAAATTACAAAAAAAACCGTTAAAAAATATTTTTTACTATTTTTATTAAAGTTTTTTCCTATATTTTAAATAAATAACACAAATATTGATTTTTAAACATTATTCCATGTTATTGCTAATTTGTTAAAACAAATTATTATTGTTTATTTACAACTTTTTATCTAATTGTGCTAAAAAGTTTCGATTTTTTCTCAATTTTGCAACTTTTCAGGCTGAATGAAACCAGTAGTTAACTAACTAAGAATATTAATTTTACCAATTGTTTAAACAAATTACTATTGTTTAATTTTATGTTTTTATTAAATTGAGCTGCAGAGTCGCAATTTTTTTCTTAATTTTGTATTTTTCCAAGCCAAATGTAACTAGTTACTAACAACAATCAATATTTGTGTTATTTATTCAAAACATAGGAAAAAACTTTAATAAAAATAGTAAAAAATATTTTTTAACGGTTTTTTTGTAATTTTGAAATTTATGAGGTTTTTTTGGGCATTATAAAAAATAGTTAATTTGAAAAATTATTAAATAAACAATTTAGCACTATTCTTTGAAGTCTTCTGAAGAGAAACAGAGTTTGCTGAATGAAAAATATTGATTTTCAAGGATTCTATACCAATTCTACGAAAAAGTGTTTTTTCCTCATGCATTTTACATAAGAAACTTTGAGCGCTTTGAGCGACCTCTAAATATTTTTTTATTTAAAAAAATAGGGGTATTTTTTCTCCATATAGAACAATCCTAGAGGGTGAGAGGATTAAAATTCCGATTTTACTTTTTTTGGACCACCCTAATGTGCATATTATACAAATACAGTAAGAGTATCTAACTATGAATCACTCCTAAGCGTGAGTGCGAGTGAGCGAACATTGAACGCCGCATAAGAGTGTTCTCTTCGCACTCGTGGACTGACTGACAGTTAGGTATTCTTACTGTATATGTATCCTACGAATTTAAAGCTAGAGGTTTCAGGTGTCTGTCAGTGAAGGAATTAAATTTATTCCTTCAAATGAGAATTTGTCATACCGTTTAAGGTAGCATACAATTCCTCCATATTATTTTTACAGTAAATTGGCCAATACAACTTCACGACCAAAAATTTAAGAGAAGTAACAATAACTTCAAAACTGTATAAAAAATAAACGAATTAATATAAATTAAAAATTAATAATAAAATTAAAAAATATTATACACACTAGGGTGGCTGTTGAAAACGATATTTTGTCCATTTCCAGGTCTCATTTCGTCACAAATTGAAAAAAATTAGATACGTTTTTTTTCTTTTTTAAATTAATATTTAGTAGTGCCTGTAGGCTATTGAAATTTTGCATGTATTTTGCATAGAAAAAAACTTTTTTTCGTAGATTTCCTGTAAAATCGTTGAAAATTAATATTTTTTGACCGGACTGCTGTTTCTCTTCATAAATGTTTAAAGAATAATCATATCAAATAGTCATATTTCGAAAATTTAAAATGGCGGATCCAATATGGTGACCATGAAAATTTTTAATTAATCAATTCCTAGGAAACGGCATAATGTTTAAAAAATTAAAAATTTTTTATAAAACTTAATTATGGAATATCTTATCCCATTAGCCAACAAAATTTTTGTGAAAGTTCTATCTAAATTTAAGTTAATTATAAATAACTATTTTGATAACAAAAAGTCGAACTCTGATTCAAATAGTAAAATTTTTAAAAAATCGATTAGTTTAAGTGAACTAATAAAACATAATTTTGTGTACCCTTTTTCCTAAGTGTAACAGCACATGTAATTAACAAATGAATAAAACGACGAATTTGCAATTTTAAAAAAATTTAGAGTGAGAGCAATTATTTATATAAAATTTAAAGAAAATACTGAATATTTGTGAATGATTTTCGTCTAGAACTCAAAAATGATCCTAGTTTAATTATAAATTAAACATTATATATAACATTACATATATATAAACATTACATTACATTATTACATTATAATGTATACATATATACATTACATATATTACTATTACATATAAGCTATAGCTTTTACATCTATTTTACAGAAATATCATTTTTTAAATTTCACAAGATTTCAAATGTTCGATTTTTATTGAATAATAAATGTTTCATAGTTTTGTGCATCGGAATACACTTTGCACATAATTTCTCTTTCATTTTATGTAATAAACCATTGGCCATGTAACGTTGCATAAAAATGCCACTCAGCAAAAATTTTGAAGTCGAAATAGTAATAAGCTAGATTTATAAAATTATTTTTATTTTTATATTGTGATGCAGCTCCGTCAGTGAAGTAAATTAACTTTTTATCTTCACGTTTTTCTTTTAACTGACCAGTAATTTGCCGAATTAATAAATTAACAGCGTTCGTATCATGTACATAAGGTCCTCTGAAATAACTACGAAATTTTCATGCTCTACTTTATCATCGTTCTTAAAGTAAACTACAAAAGGATGCAAAGTATATTGATCTTTTGACCAGTACTGGATTTAAATTGTATTATAAAAGTAGTGTCAAGTGTGTTAAAAAGTTTTTGATAAAATCATCAACTGAATCAACGCAAGTCACAGACTTAGTTCGATCTGTTGATACTCAGCTTCTGTACGTTACAGAGTCAATGCAATTATCATCAAATAATTTTATTAGAATGTCAATCAATTTTTCAAGTCTTCCATAATTGTTACATTGTAATAAAAAGAAGGGTGGTGTTGGAGAATCACAAATTATTTTGGGTAAAATAGTTTTATATGTATTAAGAAATTATGTTTCTTTTTTTTCGTTAATGGTGGAGTCCGCGTCAAATCGATCAAAATTTTTTTGATCGAATGGGATTTGGCTATAAATCGGCTTAAATAATACTACTATAGTGACATAAATTAACACCAAGTATTTTTTTAATTTTAAGCTACATTTTTTTGAAACGCTATAACTTCAGTTCTAATTATTCAATTTTTATATTCAAAGTCGCTAATGATTTGTTTCTAGATATACTAGTAAAAAAAATAAAAAATTTTTTTTTGAAAATTTTAGAGGTAAATTTTTATTTTTATTTTCGTTTTTGAAAATACGTCATTTTTAATTTTTTTGTAAAAAGAAGCTATAAGTGTAATTTACAAGTCTTGCAAGTTTCATCGTGGGACCGCTAGAAGTTTCGGAGAAAAAAAATAAAATGTAAATTTGGTTCAAATTGACTGTACTATATTATAATGGCTTGTAACACTATATGTTTCGTTCAAATGATTTAATTTTCAATATTAAAGTGTCAAATAATTTGTTTTTAGATATAGATGTAAAAAAATTTATAATTTAAAACAAAATTTTGAAATTTAAAAAAAAAAATTTTTGAAATTTTTTTTTCTTTTCGAAACTAGATTATTTTTAATTTTTTAAATATTTTTTTTGAAAGTAGCTACAAGTACAATTTACCGAAAGTATCCTAGACCATGTCTAGGATGGTAAGGCGGCACTTAGCAGGTCCAACGCTTGTTCGTTCAGGGTCATTTATGAAATTGGACATTCAACTTAAATCTTATTTTATTGATACTTTGTTGAATTCAGTAGGGGAGAGTCTCCCGTTGTGAGACACCTCCAGTTGTGAGACAGTCAATCTTTTTAACATGCAATATTAAAAAGCCGATTGGTTTATATAAAAACATTTCTTTTTATATAAGCCAACTTTTTCGTGTACGCCGAAGCGGATATATAAACTGTTTTTGTTAAATACCAACACTGTGTGTGATAATCGACTAAAAAGCGTTTTTCAATAAATGCAAAGTACTTTTTTTCCAAGTTAATTAATTGGAAAAGGTAAATGTAATGTATTTTCTTTTAGTGTTTTCCTTATATTTTGTGATGCAATATTGCATTGTTCCAATCTACGGTTGAAAATAATTTAATTTTCCTTTTTCAAAATAGCACCAATTTCTGGGTGTGAGACACAGCATATCACCAGTTGTGAGACGGTGTCAACACCCATCTGGGCAGCATCAAAAATACGACTTTGCAGGCATACTATTAAAATGTTGTTTTGATTTTTTTTCTAGTATTTTTGGGCATGTCAAGTGGAAAAAAGTCAATTGATTTAGAAGAAATCAATTTTAATGATCTTGTTGAAGCTATTAAATTGTGTTTATTTGATAGTCATATTTTGTCGAATAAATATTATTATTTAGTATATAATAATATATATTATTAATATATTTAATTATTTCTACTAAAAATAACGTTTTATGTCAAACTTATTAAATTTTAGCAATTTTTAATGAGTGTCTCACAACTAGAGACATTTTTTTTTTTTGAAAAAAGCGATGTACTCAGAAAATGTATCGTAAAATTTTTTGAGTTCATCGAAACACTATACTTTCTTTTAATAAAAGTTGCGTATTTCTGTTACCTTTCGAACGGTGTATTTTATTCACAATTTCGTTTACCCGTTTACAATTTACGGGTCAAAAATAAAACCCGTCTCACAACTGGAGACTCTTCCCTACAGGTACGAAATTTACCGAAAGTATCCTAGACCACGTCTAGGATGGTAAGTGCCACCTTACCATCCTAGACGTGGCACAGTGGTTTAAAATGTATTTTTTTCATTCATAATCAACTACAGACCACAATTTTTAACCGATTCACAAAATTTTTTTTCCAATTCTTCAAAAGAAAATTCTTTAGAGAACTGTCGATTTAGAATTTTTATTTTTGTTAATATTTAATTTATAAATAAACAAATATACTGATAAAATTTGACTTTTTAAGAATATGCACGGTTTTTTCTAAAAAATAATACAAAAAAAACTTAATATTATATAATATTAAGTTATAGTTGTAGTTATAGTTGGAGATAATAATTAATGTAAATTTATACAATAATAAAACAAAAAATATTTATAAACAATTTTCGTAAACAAATTATTATATGTGCTATTATATCAAGATTATTAGCTCTAATTTATTAACTTGGGGGTTTTTGAGGTCGCTGATTACGAATCTGGTATTAGATTTTCAAAATTCAAAATGGCGGATTCAATATGGCGGATGACATGATTGAGGTGGTCTGAGAAGGTCCGATTAAAGATTTGGTAATGTTTAAAAACTGTATTTTACATTAAGTTATGTATTTGGCCCTGAAAAGGGCCGATTGAAGAGTGTTACAGTGAACCATGTATGTGGCCCTGAAAAGGGCCGGTTGAGTATAGTTATTTCCAATAATAATTATTAGATCTAGCTTGCGTTGAGTTCAATTTCGTATTGCTCTAATAATCGGTAAATTTCTGGAAAGTATTTAACATCTTTATTTCTGGCTTCTGAAGCCTCCTCCGAATAAGCCCCAATTGGAAGAAGAAAATTGTCAATAACTTTACCTCCGTGAACTAGAATTTTATGAACTGATGAAGGCATATAATACCATGGGTATAACCGTACATACAGTTTAGCCGTTTCTAAGGCAAAGTTATTGAAAAATTTTGATGCAATTTTTACATTACCAGCAAGCATTTCCAAGATCTGGCTAAACCTTTTTTATTAACTCCTTGTCAACTCCAGTTATTTCTGACGTCTGATCAATGTCTGCGAAAAACCTACGAGAAGTATTGCCACAATTAGAGTTACCAGCTCCTGATTGTGGCTGATCTACGATCAATCCAATTTTCTTTTTGAATTGATCACAAATTTTATTTTTGGTTTCGCGAATCAATTCCTTTTCAGCAGCATTTGTCACATACCATTTTTGGACTTGGAGCTTATATGCAATATGTAAAATGCACTCCATAAATCTGATGCGGGCATGCAAAGTGGACAAACCAAAATCAAAGTAAGCTATGTTTTCAACTTTTTGTTTTCCGTGCTTTAGATCGTTCATTTTTGATGGTTTTGCTCCGCAAATATATCAAGTGGAACTTGAAGGAGTATTAGTAAGTGCCTGACAAACTTTACTGTCAACCATAGTTAACTTCATTTCAGTTTTAACTATGTATGAAGCATTAGATTTTGTGACTTTCGTAGGATTAAGATTATCAATTTGAGATTTGATGGAATTTATCTCTGCTTTTGTCAGCTCTTTAGTTTCCTTAGCAAATTTTACCATGATTGGTATGCATCTTTTTGCTGAAGAAGTATGAGGATTTTTCCAAACTATATGCGACGTATCTTTCAATTTTAAGCACACAGGAACCATTGAAGCAGTAAGTAAACTTGCGTCCGACAAATCTTCATTAGAGAATTTTTGGTTATATTTTGTGCCAGTTGACAATCCATCTATGCCATATTTAAATTCGAAATCTAAATACACTGTTTTCTGTCTATTTTCCAGTAATGGAAGATGCAAATTAGGGTCTTTAAATAGCCTATTAATACACAGATCAATAAGAGACTGAATATTTATACTGGCACCTTCTTCTGTTATATTTATTTCGGAAGGATAACATTCCTTTTTAGCCTGCAATATGCGATGGTATGGTGGATAAATATCAGCATTTCTTCTTTTAGCCTGAAACTGAATTATCTGGTATTGAAATTTCGATAATCGTGCTTGTTCTGATAAAGCTAGCGCTTCTTCTGGAGAGTAGGGAACATAAGAATCCTGTTCGACTTTATCTTTATCATATGCATTTAAAAGTACTTCTATATTTTTTGCTAATTGTTTTTTCCCTGTTATACGTAAATTTCTAAGAAATGCTTCCTTGATCTCAACTTCACTAAAATCATTTTGAATTGATAATAATCGGCGTCTTTTTATTCCCTCAGAAGCTTCTTCAAATTCTATAGATGAATGTTTTCTTCCTCCTGTTGCTTTTATTTTCTTAAAAGTCACTGTTAAATCTTAATCTAGCCCTTTCTGAAACTTATTTTCAAACCCACTCTTATTGTACAAACATTCTTTCCAGTTCTTCTGAAATCTACTAAAAAAGTAAGATTTCAAATCATTGCCAACAATTTCCAGCTGCTCAGGATTAAAATTGTACTGATCTTGAAGATAATTTAATAATTCTGAAATTTTACTATCTTTATTATCGATAAGAAAGTTACACAAAACTCTCTTACGAACTTTAAAAACATCCATAATTTACTTTTTAATATCACCAATGATTTAATAAATTAATCGTGTTTAAAGAATGTTAGTAATTTTACTCACCCAATTCTATGACATAAATATTTTTCTATGAGAACAAAAAAAAGTATCGAGACAATACAATGTACAAAACAATACACACGAAAATATTTACAAGATAACACTGATTAACTAAGATAATAGCAAAACGCGACGTGTAAGTAGTAAAAGTAAATTTTTAATTCGGACTTGCTGCATTATACATGTCGTGATGATCTGTCTTGTGATAATATATTCCACTAAAATTAAATCTAATATCCGAAAAAATTTAAACACCTCGGCTAACCTGACAACTGCTACTCATAATATTTTAAAGATCTTGTAGTTCTATTCAGTTCCATTTAAATCTGAAAAGCCGCCATATCTATCTGACAAATTTTAACCAAAATTTCCAATTTTGAAAATATAATATTACATTCGCATTTTAAAAATCTAATACCAGATTCGTAATCAGCGACCTCAAAAACCCCCGAGTTAATAAATTAGAGCTAATAATCTTGATATAATAGCACATATAATAATTTGTTTAAGAAAATTGTTTATAACTATTCTTTGTTTTATTATTGTATAAATTTACATTAATTATTATCTCCAACTATAACTACAACTATAACTCAATATTATATAATATTAAGTTTTTTTTGTATTATTTTTTAGAAAAAACCGTGCATATTCTTAAAAAGTCAAATTTTATCAGTATATTTGTTTATTTATAAATTAAATATTAACAAAAATAAAAATTCTAAATCGACAGTTCTCTAAAGAATTTTGTTCTGAAGAATTGAAAAAAAAATTTTGTGAATCGGTTAAAAATTGTGGTCTGTAGTTGATTATAAATGAAAAAAATACATTTTAAACCACTGTGCGTGGCGTGGTCTAGGATACTTTCGGTAAATTGCACTTGAAGCTACTTTAAAAAAAAGATATTTAAAAAATTAAAAATAATCTAGTTTCAAAAAGAAAAAAAAATTTTAAAAAAAAATTAAAATTTTTTTTAATTATAAATTTAAAAAAAAATTTTCACATCGTATATCTAAAAACAAATTTTTTGACACTTTAATATTGAAAATAAAATCATTTGAACAAAACTTATAGTGTTACAAGCCATTATGTAGGTACAGTCAATGTGAACCAAATTTACATTTTATTTTTTTTCTCCGAAACTACTGGCAGTCCCACGATGAAACTTGCAAGAGTTGTAAATAACACTTATAGTTTTTTTTTACAAAAAAATTTAGAAAATTAAAAAATGACGTATTTTCAAAAACGAAAATAAAAAAAAATTTACCTTCACAATTTTCAAAAATTTTTTTATAATTTTTAAATTTTTTTAATGGTATATCTAGAAACAAATCATTAGCTATTTTATAAATAAAAATCGAATGATTAGAACTCAAGTTATAGCGTTTCAAAAAAAATTTTGCTTAAAATTAAAGTCCCGTATCTCTGCCATTTTGAAAAATTTTGAAAAAATACTTTGTGTTAATTTATGTCACTTTAGTAGTATTATTTAAGCCAATTTATAGCCAAATCCCATTCGTTCGACATGGACTCCACCTAATTCTTTGAAACATGCACCCTCTTCATTAGTTTAAAATTTTGGTAGACTTTGCAAATGCAAACAGAATGTGTACCATTGTTATGAGGAAACTCACATTCTTTCGGTTTAATTTCAGAAAATTTTGTTGCTCCTAACTTGATTTCTGGATATTTTTCTTTAAAAAGAGCGGGAAGTTCTCTAACATTACCAAGTAACAAACGTTTTTGAATTCTAAGTTTGAACACCATCTACTAAACACGAAATAAAAACATTTTTCCCGGTAGTAGTCTACTTATATCGTCTTAATTGTAAAAATTTTTCATGAATAGAATGACTTTTTCAGGAATGATATTTGTTCCCTTGTGAGGATTCGGTGATAAACCAAGACCTTTTTCTGCATGAAGACTGACAGCCTGACGAGCTAAATTATACTGGACATTAATTTTCGAGGACCCTAAGTTTTAAGTACATTTGTCATTAATTTTAAAATTTCAGCTTTACTCGTTGCTTTAGTTACCGTGTCTTTTATTTTAGAAACTAATTCCTGCATATCCGATTCAGTGAAATCACATTCTACTTAAAATACTACCTTTAAGAAGAAACCAAAAGCGGCTGTTATTTCATTAACCTTTCAATTTCTCGATGATTGCGAACAAAAATCTTCTTTCTTTGTAAGTAAAACATCTAAAAGAAGAAGGATTTTGTCCAGTTTTTCAATATTTTCATCATGAGCTACAATTTTATTTAAATCCTCCCCTTTCTGCATTTAAATATCGTCGTTTTGAACTGCCACAGAAAAAAAAGATTTTTCTGCGTCTAAATTTTTAGTGAAAGAAGTTGAAAAGTCTCTAATTTGTTAATAAAATGTTACTAATTGATTTGAAAAAAAAAAAATTCAATTCAAATTTACTATTTCCAGGTAATTTTGAACGTTAGCTTGCACACACCGTCTCATCTGATTCCGTACGCTTTTAGGCCCTGTGCGTAAAGACAAAAATACAATATCTCCGGAAGTTTAAAAGTCTCCATCAATTTTTTTTGTTAAAATACTCTTGAAACCCTAAGGAATCGAAATATCGCTATTAGAGAAAAATTAAAGATACGCTTAACAAAAAAATTTGTTTAAACAATATTTGTTTAATTTTTTATTTAAAAAATGTTTTTTTTGCAAATTCTTTTTAATTGTTAATTAATAGTAAGTAATTTATAATAAAAATCATTAAAATTCATCCATTTGTCTCTGAGATATAGCGTTTTCAAAATTTTTTTATTTTTTATTTTATTTAATAACATAACGGGACATGCCCTTTCGTACATTACGTACTCCCTAGTTCTAAGAGTTACATTTGTAACATATAAAAACAGATACAATATTAACGTTGGCGCTTCAAAAGTTTAAGTTAGGTATAGATGTAAACACCGTTGTAGTGTAATAATGAAAATAAAGTAATATAATTAGATATTTTTGTTTCTCCACTGAGTCTATTAGAAAGTTAGTTATTGTAGTGAATCTTACAGTTTAATAGAATAATATAAAAATAATATTAATAAATGATAAATTTGTATCTATATCCGAATTAATTTTAAACAATTAGTAAAAATTATATGAAAAATAAAATTAAAAATTCTAAATGAAATTAGATGTTTAAAACGTTCTAGAAACTGTAAGAATATATATAGAAATTCAAAGAGTAACATAAAAAATAGGGTATTATACACATTTTTTGCTTAACAAAATGTCATTTTGATAAATAAATCACAATACTCTAAAGAAGTTTAACACATTAACGCCCAAATGTTCATAATTTTTGACTGAATTTCAAGGTAATAATTTTTATCCTAAATGATTAGACTTTTAAAAACCCTTTAGTATTAGAGGATATTGAGGTCCGCTCTTTCAGAATCCAGGGTCAAAAAAGCATTTCGACCATCAGGAAAACCAATATGGCGCCCAAAATGGAGAAAATACCGAAAAAATCGTAAGGTTTTTTTTTTGAAACACGCTTTTCACATCAATAAGATTTTTTTGAGCGGGTCTCATGTATGCTATTGGTGGATAAAATGGTTGTACTTTCGAACTGTGTACTTGACAACTTGAAAATTCAAGATGGCGGATCCAAAATGTCAGAAAAATCAGAGCAAAATACTTGATAAATAGCAAATGCATCATCGATATTCAAAACTTGATATAAATTATTTGAAAATCTCAATACCCCTTAGCACTGAAGGGTTTTTAAAAGTCTAATCATTTAGGATAAAAATTCTTACCTTGAACTTCAGTCAAAAATTTTGGACATTTGGGCGTTAATGAGATAACTAAAAAAAAATTCAAAAATTTTAAAAAAAGCTAAAAACCCTGGAAATCAGTAAATTTTCAAAATTTTCGAAAATCGCTTTGGAATTTTTATTTTCATGTATTCCCCTACAATTTCTCAAAGATTCATAACAACGAAGAACTAAGGGGCAACTTTGATCTGTTAGGCATGATTTGACTCATATGGCAGAGTTAAATAAGAGAAGAATACCTCCCATCACTCAACCATACTCACAACATGTTTCACCAACGCACTGTGAGTATTGTCGCTTTAATCTACACAAAAATTATTAACACACATTTTTTTATTTTTCGAATTTTTTTAAAAAGTGCTAAAACTTCTATTTAAGCTATTGCTTTTAATCAAACATAACTAAGGTTTTAAGTCACGCTTATAGACCTGTTCTACTTTCTGACATAAGCTCGGAAAACTTTCCTCTGAGGAAAGTACGACGAAAAGATTCAAAAATTTAAAAACAAGTGGAACCTACAGCATTGCCATGTGGCAATGATAACCTAAATGGGCTGCTAGAAACAAGTCAGGCAATAGAGAAAGCTTCCATGTCCGAACTTTCAATGTTCACGTGCCCTTGAATATCATAGACGTCGTATCAATGCTTCGACAATGCTATAACGTCTACGTAACTAACAGAAGCGGTTAAGGGTCCATCTTGGCCACATGGTAGTACCCTGTTAAGGCCCGATCGTCCTTCCAATCGGGACAAACATCAAGTATGAGCGATTGTAAAAACAAGAAAGAGTACCTGTGGAATAATGCTTCGGTTAAATGCAGAAGGGCAACAACTAGACAGGTCCTAGATGCTCAGAAGCGGAAGAGAAGTAGTCCTGTGTTGCAGAAGGGATTAAAGAAGAAGACAGAAGAAGGACCTCCAAAAAAATTGATATCAAAAGAACTACAATGGTACAACAGGTGGGTCTAGGCCACAAAGGAAGACAGCCACAACAAACGATGATCGTCATAGTAGCTGAAGGAACTAGATTCGCCAAAGTGCTAAAAAAAGTTCGTAAAGAGGCTGACTTGGCGGCCAGTCAAACAAGGGTTGTGGGAGCTTTACCTACAAAAAAGGGAAACATCCTTACCCTTAATATGAAACGAGCAGATATTCAAATTAGGTAAAGAGAGACAGTCTAATGTTACTTATCCTCAAAAGAGAAAGAAAGCAATAGCGTTAGATTTTCTGCGTTATAAACAGAGACCGATTTATGTTATTTCTATTTGGAAAGAGGAAGATAGCAATAGCGTTAAATTTTCTGCAATATAAACAGGGACCGATTTATGTTATTTATTAAGAAAGAAGTAGACAGAAAGATATTTGAAAGATATATATATTATATACTAGGGGGGCTTCGCCCCCCTGCGCGCTTCGCGCGCCAACCCCCTATCTCTATTTTTATATTTATTTTAATTTAAATTTTTATAAATTTAAAATAATGATTTCTTACACGGAAAAAACTGCATGGTTGGGACAACCATATATATATATATATATATATATATATATATATATATATATATATATATATATATATATATATATATATATATATATATATATATATATATATATATATATATATATATTATATATATATATATATATATATATATATACATTGAAAAATACGGGATATCCCTTTTTTTCAATATATATGGTTGTCCCAACCATGCAGTTTTTTCCGTGTATATGAATGCATCATAATAAATTACATACAACCCCCTATTTGTATTTTTTATATTTATTTTAATTTTTATAAATTTCAAATAATGTTTTTTTTAATATGAATGCATCATAATAAATTACAATAAGTATATGACAAAGTACACATGGATTTTAAAGTAATGAAATAATCGTTATTGACCTTTTTTTAACCTATATGTGAAAAATTAGATTAAATTTTGAATTATATTTTGACTCTATTTAATTTTAAAGTTATGTTTGCTTTCCCACCTATTATTTTGACCTAATTTTGGTGTTTTATTTTTACTCTCTTACCTATAACTTTTAAACTGAGGTTGTTTTCCTCTAAAGGAAAATAAATTTTAATAAAATTTTTAAAAATAGATGTCAGTTTATAACATCTTTTATTGATTTAAACTCACTATTAAAATTTAAGTCAAGCTTCTTTTAACCTATAGGTCAAAAATTTTGTCAAATTTTAATATAATTTGCTTTTTTGATAAGTAGGTTAAAAAATATGTCAAATTTGACCTAAATTATGAGGGAAGGTCAGGTCAATTTTTGCAGTGTAGATAAAAAATGCTCTTAAAATTAAAAAATTAAAAAAAAAATTATAAATATTTAAAAAATTTTTTCCTCTTAAAATTTGAGGGAATTGTTCGTCAATTTTCTCCGTTTACGTCAAAATCTTTTAAAATTGACCTACATTTTGAGAGCAGAGGGAATTGTTTGTCAATTTTTTACCTGTAGGTTAAAACTACCCTTCAAATTGACATGAATATTAAGGACAGAGGGATTAGTTTGTCATTTTTTGACCTGCATGTTGAATTTGCTTTTAAAATTAAACTTAATTTTTCGAGCAGAGGGAATTGTTTATCAATTTTTGACCTGTAGATAAAAACTGCTCTTAAAATTGACCTAAATTTTGAGGATAAATTTGATTGATAGAGGGAATTATTTGTCAATTTTTGACATGTTTATTAAAACTGCCCTTATAATTGACCTACATTTTGAGGGCAGAGCGATAAGTGTGTCAATTTTTGACTTTTAAGTCAAAACTACCCTTAAAATTGACTTAAATTTTGAGGGCATAGTAGTTAGTTTGTCAGTTTTTACCTGTAGGTTAAAACTGACCTTAAAATTGACCTGAATATGGGTCAAATGTAACTTATTTCTGACGATGGGCCTACCTTAACAGTGGGCCAACCTTGACTATGTGCCCTTTCTAAGGGTCCCTTAGAAATGACTGAATCAGCGGCGGCGGCGAAATGATTTTATATTATAGGGATAGATATATATATATATATATATATATATATATATATATATATATATATATATATATATATATATATATATATATATATATATATATATATATATATATATATATATATATATATATATATATATATATATAAAATTTAAAGAGAAACGAAAGGTCTGCTCGAGTACCTGGCCTATTGTTTGAAGGGTTTCTTTCAACCAGTAGGCAGTCTATTGAGTGACCAGTGAGCAGAGAGAGAGAGTTGCATTGGCAGTCTATTTTAAACTTGAGTATATGTATATACTTCATTCAACACCTACGCGAGTTATTTTTTCATTGGGGAGTTAGCATTTGGGTGTGAAGTTTTAACTCTCTTTATTTAACTCCCCTGGCATTAACTCCCCAATCCCAGGTGGAAAAGTTAACATTAGTTAACGTTAGCTAATGCTACTAACGTTAGACTAACGTTAACTAACGTTAGTCTAACGACATGTTTTGATCACTAATATCAGATTATAACATTAGTCTAACGTTAGTTAAAGTTGGTTAACGTTAGTCTAATGTTAGTCTAACGTTAGTTATTGTTGGTTAATATGGCGAACAATATAATTAAAGTTTGTTTGGATTGCCTTGAAAATCGTTACTCGCGGGTTTTCGGGGTCGCTGATGACGAATCCCATGTCGGTTTCTAATAATTCAAAATGGCGGATCCAATATGGCGGTCTTTATTATTTTAACGATTATTTTAAATTTATTACTCGCGGAATTTTTTGGGACCTTTGACAACGAATCGTATATCAATTTTTTTAATCTTAAAGTCTTACGAATTGTTAGAAAACAAATTCGTGAGACTTTAAGATTATAAAAATTGATATACGATTCGTTATCAAAGGTCCAGAAAAATTCCGCGAGTAAGGGAAGTGTGCCAGTTGTGGACACTCTTTTGTTTTTTCCTCATAAAATTTGTCCATGTGCATATTATTCAAATATATGTGTACGAATTTAACCCTTAAACCGCACCCTGGGTGTGCGACACCCATATTCTAGCTTTTTACTCTAATATCTCGTTTAAAGTCGTAAAAATTGAACATATGTCGCTATTGGACGACACATTTTGTACTTAATTTTATGTTCCGTGAGGGACATTAGTCTTCCAAGTGTCTTTGTGTATTTGATAACTTTATGAAGTTAACAGCGAAAAATTTCTGGGTGGCTGATACCCAGTTTTCGGTTTAAGGTGATTTCAGTAGTTTTAAAAAACATTTTTTTAATTATTAATATTAAATAAATCATTATGAAACTTATTTTCCTTCAAAATAGATGTACTGAGCTACATAAGATAATTTTTCTGAAACATAAAATCCTTTTCCAGCTTGGAGAACACACTTTAAAGTCCCCGGGTGTCGCACACCCAGTGTGCGGTTTAAGGATGGATTCGGAAGTGTGCGGTTTAAGGGTTAAAGCTAGAGGTCTAAGGTGACTGTCAGTGAAGGAATTGAATTTATTTTTTTAAATAAAAAAGTTTTAATAGAAATTTAGTAAAATGGAAATTTTTTGACAAAAAAATTTTTGTACTCGGTTGTGGGCATCCTTGAAAAATCGGCTAAAAATCGAAAAATATTAAAGGAAACCAACATAAATAAAGAAGAAATAAAAGTTTATTTATTTTGAGAGACTTCGCCGGCATAAAGAACAAAAATGATGACACGTTTTCATAGTATGCTTATCGCTAACAGAAACATAATGCTAGCATGTGAAGTAGCTTGCCCGCATATCATAACGCACTTCTTATGCACTGAACGACTATATTCATCACATTTAATAGAGTTTGCGGCTGTCAATTTCCTTGGCAGAAAGTTTAGATAGATGAGACAGTAGTCCACATCATTGTCAGATGGTAGAGCCTCCGTAACATAAAGGTGCCCACAGCCGGGAATGACAGTCATTTTTTAAAAGGGCCAACACATTTTGTAATGCAGGATTTTGGTTAAACACGAAGGTAAATCACAAAATATAATGACAACACTGCAAAAAAAATTTAACCCTTTTTTCTGAACGAATCCACACCCATATGTTGCTCTTCGAAAACAATACAAAATTACTTTTTTATTTATTTAATGCAAATTTTCTTTATTATGCTCACAGATATTACACAAATGCCATATATTTGTTTCGTTATTAATACGAAAAGTCCGTATTGTCAACAAACACGACTTGCAATACTTAGATCAGTAAAGTCTGCTTGCCGTTGAAGTTTACGTAGGGGTGCTCACATCCTGCGCACTTTCCCTAATAAATTAAAAATAATCGTTAAAATAATAAAGACCGCCATATTAGATCCGTCATTTAAAATTTTTAGAAACCGACATGGGATTCGTCATCAGCGACCCCGAAAACTCCGAGTAACGGTTTTCAAGCCAATCCAAACAAACTTTAATTATATTGTTCGCCATATTAGATCCGCCATTTTGAATTTTGATAAACTAACACCGGATTCGTAATCAGCAATCATAAAAACACCTAAGTTGTAACTTTCATGAGCTTACATAATTTTTATTGTGCTGTGTATGGTATAATTTGTTTTTTTTGGAATCTTAGATGTGTTTTTGAGGTAAGGTTCGATAGATTTAATGTTTTATAGGAATTTTCAATTGAAAAGCTTATAGAATAGTTTATTTAAATTAAGAGATATTAGAAAATTATGAACATGCGGTTAGATTCAATTATGATAAATCAAAAGTGACCATTTTAACGATTTTAGGGAATTTTTTGAGGTTAGGGCAAAACCAGGACCCATTGGCCAAATTCTGAGGGCGGATTAGGATTCAGCGCATCGAAATACATCGGAATACATATGTCTCGACCCCAGATCAAGACACTTTATTTTTTTTGTGTGGCTGTGAGATCAATTTTTTATACTATTTTTTCAAATTCGTTTTTCTCAAAACAGGATTTTTAAAATTGCCGTGCAGTGTAGCTCAAAAAGTTATTGACCGATTTTAAAATGCAAAATTGAAAATTGTTCGTTATTAAATTTATTATTAAGTGAACTAAACTTGAAAAGAAATAAAATTTTTAGTACCTTTTTTAAAATAAAAAAGTAGGCAAAAAATCGAATTTTGTTTAAAGTAGTGTCAATTTTTCAATTTTTAATATTTTCACTTAAAAGTTAGTTCACTTAATAATAAAATATTTAAAAAATATGAGGCTGATTCTAAGAAAAAATCGAAATTGATGTCCTTAATGATTTCTGTAAATCAGGATCGTCAATTATGAAAAGTTATTTTTTTTTAAACTACTGTACTAGATGTTCGAATTAACGGAACAAATTTATTTTTTATATGATAAACAAAAAAGATATGTCCAAGAAATTACCCTGAAAATCATTCCCTCACTATGTCCCAATTGCTAAATTTGAAGAGAATTATTAACTCAAAACGTAAAATTCCTTACAAATTGTTGGTTATCTTATTTTTTACTTATATAAGATAGTATTGACTGTAACTACATAAGTTTGTAATTTAAAAAAAACCAATGGAAATATTTTTAATTATACTTCAAAATTTGTCCTTGAAAAACTTATCATTCCCTCACCGTTTTAAAACAGTGTGATTGGAGCAAAATTTGAAGACCTACGAAGCCCTGCTTTAATTTTTTTCAAAGTTGTCAACATTGTCATTGACAACATACACTAGAGTGAATGGTTGTAGAAAGGATGTTTTGTTAAAACTAATTTGTCAATAAGTTTGTTAAATGTTACATTTTTTAACGTCATTCCCTCATTTGCGTTCTATAACGCTAAGCACTTTTTTATTTAATAATCATATTATCTTTGCATGTGGTTCAAGTAGTAATATCGTACTTTTCTTCGTACATAAGAAAGTAAGGTTATGTTTTTGAGATTATGGTCATTTTGTTTCGTTTCGTCATTCCTTCATCATCATTCCCTCATTATATTTTTTGATGAGGGAATGATGTATTTCTTAATAAGTGCACTAAAAAAAATATATTTATGGTACTGCCATAAATATAGCCAATTCTCACATATTATATTGGTGGATATAGGACTGCTATACAGTATTGCTGTTTCAGTTATACGCAGTGTAGAACAGCCATATGTTTGTGAAGAACACCAATACTGTATTTTAAGAACAGAAATACAGTATTGCTGTTTCAGCTACATAGAAAAAACTTGGTCTCATTTTTGTTGCATCTCATTTTGAGTACTACTCAATTTGAACAAATTACTAACTTCAAGTTGATCAAAATGAGTATTACCTGTCGATAAACATTTTCAAAATGTTGGGTTGGTAACATTTGCAATTTTGTCATTTTGTGATATTTCATATATATTTACTGTGAAAAATATTGATTTTCATTAATTTAAAAATATTTTAATGTCTTTTTATTTAAAAATCAATTAATTAATTAAAAATTAACTTAATTAAAGTAAATTACACATAACAGGATGAATAAATTTTTAAACTTAGCGCCATTTAATCGCAGTAAGTTGTGTGAAATCAGATTGGCACTACTGGTATGCAGGCCTGCTCGTATGTCAACAAACATTTATAACCTAAAAATTTGCTTGCCTTTATTAAAAAATTGTAGGCAAAATATATGTGAAATAAATATTACATAATATTTTTTACGTCATTTAGGGTCAATTGGGGTAAATGTAAACGGAATATCTATTTCTCACCAAAAACATTAGTTTTTTTTGTTAAAAGGTAAAACGGACGGATTTTTCTTGCATGAACTTGTTACTAGAGTTCCCTAGAAAAATTTTATAAGGTTTAAAAAAATATTGATGCACCTGAATCGCCTAAAACTGACTGTTTACATTTACCCCAAGATTTTGAAATTTTCCTAAAATTCGGGGTAAATGTAAACACCACTGTAGTAAAGCGAGGTTTAAGAAACAAGTTATTTCAAGTATACTACTGTTTTAAGGGATAGAAAAACTGATAAAAATTCTTTTTAGATGTATAGTAAATCAACCAGTTGACTGATAATGTATCATATAAAATAAACAATTAACCATTACAAAACTAGTAATGTAAAAACTTGAATAACTTGAACAAATTTTAATAGATTTTCATTCAACTTGGTAAAAGAAGTTTTTAAGGTTGCTGAATAAGAATCTAAAATCGAATTTTTAAATTTCAAAATGGTGGATCCAATATGACAGATGAACCTAAAAATAATATTTTTAAAAATTGATCAAATTTGCTTGAATCTGGCTACTAGGGGTTTTTTGAGGTTGCTGAATACAAATTTTAAGTCAAATTTTAAATTTTCAAAATGGCGGATGAACCTAAAAATATTTTTAAAAGTTAGTCAAATTTTCAAAAAAAAAATTTTTTTTATCAAATTTTTTTTTTCAAAGAGGACCTAATTTCCTTTTTTATGTAATTTTACGTTGCCAAATTAATGAAATTGTGAAATAGAAGCAAATTTATTCAATTATTTTCTTTTAAAATGTAGTTCAAGTTCTGTTTACATTTACCCCGAGTTTTCGAATTCTCGGGGTAAATGTAAACACTTAATTATTTATGAACTAAATTGACGAAATTCAAAAATCAAAGTCAATTTTTGTTAGGGCATTAATAAGGAAGAATTACATATTTTTGTTTGATTTTTTAATTTATTTTTATGCAAATGCGAGACAAAATACTAAAACAGTAAAATTTTGATTGTCAATCTTTTTTGCATTAAAAAATAACTTACACTATGGCATTGCCAATTGTCAAAATAAAATATTGGCAATACTCAGAACATCTTGTAGGTGAGCTGAGGTAAAAATATTGACGTCGTACTTATTTTTTAATTTGTAAATTTAGCTGAAACATCTACTGTTTACATTTACCCCTTGTTTACATTTACTCCAAATGACCCTACGCACAGTTAATTAATATATTTTATACTTTTATTGAGTTATTCATTATTTGATGAAAATTTCCACGTATCTTTTATACTCATAATGAATATGATTTGTCTCATTATGAGTAATTTTTATGTAAGCTCAAAATGAGACAAGGAGTCTCATTTTTGTTGCAACTCATTTTGAGTATCGTACGCTACTCATTTTGAGACTAAGTTTTTTCCGTGTATACGTTCTTACCATACTCGTATGTCGGAATTGACAATATCATTTTTTCAGGGTGTAAAATATTTATATTTGCTTTATTTATTTTAGTACCGTCAACTAGGGCTATTTTGTGAACGCGACGTTTTTAATGAATATAATTATTAAAATGAATTATTTTGTTAATTTAAAGTTTGATTACATGACAATAGAGAGCAATAAATGTTATTATTTAATTTTTTGTCAGTTGGCAAAAAAATTTCTAAAAACGGAAAAATTGTGTCAAAAATTTTGAAAGTTTGGAAAAATTATACCTGATCTTCTAGACTTTTAATGTGTCTCATAAACTGAGCTGGATATTTGTTGTCAATTGTGTTGTGATGATACATACGCAATGCGCTAACTTTTTTATTGACTATTTTAAGAGAAAAGTGGAGAAACCAGGATTCTATGGGGCTATTTTGTGCACTTAAAAAATCAAATATTTTTCAGAAATTTGTTGTTTAGTAAGTAATGAAGATTCTGTTTATCATTTTTATACATTTTTGTCTTACTTTTCTGTTAAAAAATTATAATTTCGTTTATTAAAATCATTATAACCTCAACCGGTGCACAATGTAATTTTAATAGATGAACTTTAATTAATATTTATAAGTGTTTCAATTTAGTTTTAATACTTTTTCTATCGTTTCTCTTAAAACAACTTGAAAAGTACATTAGATTTTCTTTCATTATTATTCTACGACGTAGATATTTAATATGAAAATATATCCTTATCTTAACAATCTTAAAAACATAAGTAAAATTTTAGACTGATTATAGAAATTAAAGTTTGTCATTTAAATTATTTATTATTACTTTTATAAATCACTGTGTTTTGTCCGTATAACAATTAAATTGTTACATTAAAGATTTAATTATTCTAATTTTGCAATAAAATTATTAAATTATTATTGTTTTGCAATAAAAGAATAATTGGCGCTTCACAGAGTTTTTAATTATTGTGGAATCATATTAAAAATCATTCCCTCACGACTCTGTTATACCTTCATTTTCAGAAAATTTTTTTTATCTTTATATTCAATTTAAACTCAAAAAACTTAGGGACCATGATAATATTTAAATCAAATAAGGCATAAACTATACGGTTTGTAAAAAAAATTCAATAATGAGTTAAAAAAAATTGATCAACTTGGAAAAGCCATTTTCGACATTTTTTTAGAATCAGCCATGAATAAACTTGATTTTTTGCTTTCGGACAAAATTTGTGGGCTCAGGACTGCACGGCAGTCATGAATTTCTAATCCCAATTTCCTCCCAATTCCTCCCAATTTCTAATGTGGTTTCCCCCCTTAACTGACTAATATTTAATTTTTTTTTATTTTATAAAAATTTTGTATTTTCTTATAAATTTAAATTTAAAAATAAATTAATATAAATAATATAATTTTTTAATTTTTAAACTTTATTATAAAAATGTTTTTTGTGTAAAAAAATTAGGTAGGATAGTGTTGTATTATTATGATTACTATGAGTAAAAATGAAAAATTTTTAAAAATTTTATATTGTAAATGTTTTACAAGCTTATTTTTAGCTTATTTTTTCAGATCAAAAATTAAATTCAAAAATATAATTATTTACCGACAACCATATCGGAATAATTATCTTAAGAATAACACCTGACTCTAAACCAAAGAGTTTCAATTGACGTCTAATAGATGTCACTAATTGCTGATGTAATCGAAATCTTCCTTAATTAAAAATTCTTAATCAGCAAATAATTTCCTACATTAACTATACAGCTCTTCGACTAGTGTATGGGCTTGATCTGAGATTATAAGAAACGTGAACGTCCAGGCTGTGTTGGCATGGTGCATTGGTAGGCGTTAGTCCCGCGAAAGGCAGCTATTAACTGGGGTTCGAGTCCTCACAGATGCACAGTGCAGTCGTTCACGCAGCTTATTTTTTCAGATCAAAAATTAAATTCAAAAATATAATTATTTACCGACAACCATATCGGAATAATTATCTTAAGAATAACACCTGACTCTAAACCAAAGAGTTCAATTGACGTCTAATAGATGTCACTAATTGCTGATATAGTCGAAATCTTCCTTAATTAAAATTCTTAATCAGCAAATAATTTCCTACATTAACTATACAGCTCTTTGACTAGTGTATGGGCTTGATCTGAGATTATAAGAAACGTGAACGTCCAGGCTGTGTTGGCATGGTGCATTGGTAGGCGTTAGTCCCGCGAAAGGCAGCTATTAACTGGGGTTCGAGTTCTCACAGATGCACAATGCAGTCGTTCACGCAGCTTATTTTTTCAGATCAAAAATTAAATTCAAAAATATAATTATTTACCGACAACCATATCGGAATAATTATCTTAAGAATAACACCTGACTCTAAACCAAAGAGTTCAATTGACGTCTAATAGATGTCACTAATTGCTGATATAGTCGAAATCTTCCTTAATTAAAAATTCTTAATCAGCAAATAATCCTACATTAATTTTTGTTTTAGCTTGATACTTTTTTAACCAGAAATGGCTAAGCAATTAAGTTAGGATAATACATAAAATTCTGTCCTGTTTGGCTTTTTTATTTACATATTTACTTGTAGATTTTAATGTTAAATACTATTAGCAATAAATAATACTATTAACATTAATTGTATTAAAATAAACTGAATGCTTATTTTAGCTTTATCCAAAGAACGTTAAAACATGTAAAGTATTTCTAAAATTATATTAATTTTATTAAACAAGTCAAAGTCAAGAAATTTTTTAATGATTTTGGAAAGTTAATTAAATTTTACTTTTAAGTTTAATTTTTGAATACTTATATTGAGTTTTAGTGTCTTAGACGGGAAAAATGTTAATTAATACATTTTGCAAAATGAAAAAATTATTTATAGCACTAAAATGTAGCATTTACATAATTTTTGCAGATAGTGTACAATTAATTAAAATTAATTTAATAAATGGTAATAAATCATTAATTAGAGAATAATTTAATCCCAACAAAAACATCTTTGATGTTTTAACCCTTAAACCGTACACTGGGTGTGCGACATCCGGGGACTTTAAAGTGTGTTCTCCAAGCTGGAAAAGGATATTATGGTTCAGAAAAATTATCTTATGTAGCTCAGTACATCTATTTTGAAGGAAAATAAGTTTCATAATGATTTATTTAATCTTAATAATTAAAAAAATTTTTTTTAAAACTATTGAAATCACCTTAAACCGAAAACTGGGTATCAGCTACCCAGAAATTTTTCGCTGTTAATTTCATAAAGTTATCAAATACACACCTAGTGGGCAAAAAACCATCATTGTTTTAAAAACGTTCCAAAAACGTTTTTAGAACGTTTCTTGTCTGACAAATAATGTTCCAAAAACGTTCCATTGCTTTTAAAACGTTTTTGAATCATATAACGTTTTTGGGACGTTATTTAGCAGATATGAAACGTTCTAAAAACGTTTTTGGAACGTTTTTAAAACAATGATGGTTTTTTGCCCACTGGGCAAAGACACTTGGGAGACTAATGTCCCTCACGGAACATAAAGTTAAGTACAAAATGTGTCATTCAATAGCGACATATGTTCAATTTTTACGACTTTAAACGAAATATTAGAGTAAAAAGCTAGAATATGGGTGTCGCACACCCAGGGTGCGGTTTAAGGGTTAATATAATGGGTTTTGACCCAATAAGGAAAAAAAAATTTTTCCCAATAAGGGAAACTTTTTCAAAAAAAAATTTTATTATTAAAGTAATTTGGTGTTAAAGTTTTAGATCATTTTATTTTCATGTTATTATTACTTTGAAACAAATAAAGAAACCGCTGCCAAGTTGTATATTTTTTTATAATTTTGGTGCGCTCATTTCATGAACACTTTGTTTCCTCTTAGAGATAATAATAATAATAGGAAAATATATGAATAACTTTTTATAAATATGGTAAAAGTGATTGAATCTTAGGTCAAACAATGTATTTTTAAATACTCTACAATATAGTTATAATAGTTTAATAGTTAAACAAAAATTTTCAAACAAAAATGTTGAGAAAATGTCATTTTCCACAATTTTTGGTTTTTAAAATACCAATAATTTCGAAATTTATTATCAAATTAGGTTCAAAAATAGGTCAATCGAATCGTTTTATAATGCTCTACAAGTTGGTAACGATAATTTTAAGATTACTTTTACATTTTTTAACAAAATTTTTAAAAAAATATTTTTTTCCAAAATTTATTATTTTTAAAAGTTTAATATCTCCGGTTAATATGAACGAAAAATGTTTGATTACGACTCAAAATATGCGTTAAAAAATCTCTACAAAATTATGGAAATACATTTATAGGTGTCCTTACATTTTTTTAAAGTTATGGGCAAAAAACGTGTTTTTGGAAAATTAAAAATCCAAAAAAATTTAGTTAAACTTTATTAATCTATCACAAAGTACTCTCACTTTATGTCCGCAGCTCCTGAGGTCAAATAACATAAAGATATATCAAAAAATCGAACTCGAAAAATTTTGGTGTTACAATACTTCCTCTATGAGGAAGTAATAATTAAGTAATTTTTTTAATTAAAGCTTAAAGTCTATACTTTAATGATAAAATAAAGGGATTGTTAAAAAATGAAATTTTAAAATTGTTATTAACAATTCTTTAAAACAATTGCAAATTCAAGAATGTTCTCAATATTTTGGGAAAATTAAATTACCCTGTATTGATGTGCAAAACTCCAAGTATTAATTTTAAAAAAATTTCGCCTGTATTTTGGCAGAAAAATCTACACAATTTCTATAATATAGAAGGTTACTGATTTTTCTTTTTTTACATTAATCCTTGGAGTTTGTACATAATTTTTAAGTCATTTGATCAATATTTTATTTAGACATTTTTAAAAAATGATAATTTTCAATGTTTTACAAAAATTTTAATGACTTCTAAAATACTAAATGCTTTTTAATGATTTTAGGCTTATTTTAAAGGTGATTTTCTCTAGGATGAGAATTTTTTAAAGGCATTAACGTGTAATTTTTTATAGAAAATTCAATTCGTCAAACTTAGATTTAAAAAAATAAAAAAATTTTAAACAATCTTATTAACAGAAAAATAATTTTTAAAATATAAACATATGTTTTTATTAAATTAAGATTTAATTTAAGGTTACATAACAAAAATTTATATTTTTTTGGGTCAAAAAACCAGTTTTTACAAAATCTAAAAAATTTATTTTTGAGGAAAACCACTACTATTTCTAGAAAAAAAATTTTCTCGAAACTACGCTTACAAACAAGGTGACATAGTAAACTAACAAACTTTCCATTATTTTTTATTTAAGTTGGGTTGTATGTGTTACGTACAAAGCCCGAAATTGTACAAAGTGCGGAGAGTACATAGCCTTCTATAGTGGGTATTCTATAGTAGGTTATAGTGTATAAAGGCGATTAGAGAATTTTGTTTACTGTTTACGTTTGCTTTATTAATATATCACAATAAAAATTAACTTTATTTTTAAATTTGAAATCAATTTAGTGTAGTAGTAGCCTTCCTTAAAGATAGATTTCTATTGCTTGCCAATAAAATGGATCATTTTGAAATGGAAAATGAATTTGAAAAAAAATTGAATGAGTTGCCTATTCAAGATAATTCTCTCACTATAGCTAACGAAAACGATTATAATGAAATAATAAAAAAGTGTTTTATTCAAAAAATAATAGTAAACAAACTTTGAGTGATTATCGACGGTTAAAAAGATTTGACGTATTATGTGTTAATGAAGAAAAAAGTTAATATTACCATTAAATAAAAGTAAAAGTGATATTATGAAATATTATGTGCATAACAATGAAATTTTTGATTTGTTAAAAGCGGCACTAGGGTGGCCGTTAAAAACGACATTTTGGAATTTTGTCCGTTTCCGGGTCTCATTTTGTCACAAATTGAAAAAAATTAGATACGTATTTTTTTATTTTTTTTAAATTAATATTTAGTGGTGCCTGTAGGCTATTAAAATTTTGCATGTATTTTGCATGCACTGAAAGACTTTTCGTTTTAAAAAATGATTGAAAATATATGAAACTTTAACATGGGAGCGCTTCAAAGTAGGGAAAACCGTGTTTTCGTTTCAAAAATTAATATGGCGCATACTAACCTTTTCAACGACTAAAACTGATATATTCATTCCAATTCATGGAAAAAATGTATTAAATATATTTGGAAGAAATATATCACTTTTTCATACAGACTATATCAAAAATTTGGACGTATCTTTAAAAGAAAAAAAATGCGTCAACCAATCACAATGCGAATTTACAAAATCTACTGCGCTTGCGTAGTATTAATGCATTTTCATGAATATAAAAATTTTTTAAATTAGCGCGGGCACTTTAACCAATGAGAGGAGTTTTATTTCTATTGAATTCTTCTCAATGAATCGCAAATAACATATATATGTAAGTTTTATACAGACGTGACACACCATTCACACCATTCACAAACCTTGTCGAAATACACTATACACATATTATATCTCAAACCTATCCTAACCTAACCTTTAAAAGTCGCACGCATATTTCAGAAATACATATGATAGTCCTCTTTTAGCTGGTCTTATACATTAAATCTAGACATATTTCTGCACCTGCGAGAAATCAAGTTATTTAAAAAATTTAAGAATATTAAGTATAAAAATCACTATTTATTAAAACTGATTGTTAAAAATTATTTTTTTTATTATGGGACAATTTTCAACTCAATATAAATAATTATTATTGAATATAAAAATTGAATTAATTGAAAAATTGTAAATAAAATATTTTTATTGTAAAAAATTTTAACCATTAAAATATAATTTCAAAATCTTTATTTCCAACTAATACTAACAGTAATATTAAAATAAAAATAATAATTTTCAATAATTATGTATAGCCACAATAATTATTATTTATTTAAATAAAAGTTTGATCTTTAACCTAACCTCAAAAACAATGCGATGTTAGTTGCACTGTTTACACTAAGAACATTCAGCCATTAAAATGTATGCGAACGATGCGTAAAAAATACTCGAAACGATTCGGAGAACATTTAATAAGATGCCATATGAAAAATTGAGTCATTCCCTTACAATATTTGGTAACATGTGTTATACTATTTTTGCTTGGTATAGAATCATATTAAAATTTAAAAACATTCTTTCTAAATTATAGTATTTTTATACTTATATATGAAATAATCTTGTCAATATCTCATATACACTACCGTCGGAAATTATCGGTACGGCTGCACACACATGGCCCAAAAACATACCAATCTTTAAATCACGATTTTTTTGTAAATACAAATGTCAGAAAATTAACAAATATACCATTCGAAAGATTATTAAATTCTACGATTAATGATATGCAAATGAAAATTTTAATAATTTATACAAAGATTGCAGCAATCTACAAATTTGACAAAAAAATTTTAAAATAAAATTTTTTTAGAAATTATTTCAACCCCTGCACATTTTTTAAAAATTGTAGGAAAATTTTGAAACTTATATAGGTGTAAACATTTAAGTCTCATCTTTAATTTAAGACCAAAAGAGTTAAAAAATCTTATTCGGTTCGTGAGATATCATTATATACGTCCGAGGATGTTTTTTGACAAATGCATTGAATTAGTCGATTTTGAACGTTTTTTGGCTGAAAATGCTCGGCCGTTTATAATGATATCTCTCGAACCGAATAAGATTTTTTAACTCTTTAGGTCTCAAGTTAAAGATGA